>OZ018328.1:107590923-108190923 GCA_963969495.1 Ceratothoa steindachneri
ATTAAATGGCAGTGTTATACATTTGTTGAAGTCATTATTGTGGGAAGGCTTATTACCATAGGATGTTTTCCTAGGTGAAAAATGGGCAGACTATATGAACCAATCGGGGTAATACAAATTAGAAAAAATGGTCCTGATAATGACAATTTCTTCATCTAAATAGGAAGGATGACATATTTCTAACCTTTTCCTTAGAGCATACCAAATATGTCATCCTTCCTATTTAGATGAAGAAATTGTCATTATCAGGACCATTTTTTCTAATTTGTATTACCCCGATTAGTTCATATCGTCTGCCCATTTTTCACCTAGGAAAACATTCTATGGTAATAAGCCTTCCCGCAATAATGACTTCAACAAATGTATAACACTGCCATTTAATAATAAATTAAATAGTTTAAAGGACATATTTGGAAAAGCGGGTATTAATCTAGCCTTTAAATATAATCTTTCCTTAAACCAATTGATGATTGCCAGGCAACCCAAAGAACATCATAACATAGGAGTATATGCAATACCATGCAACGATTGCCATAAAGTTTATATAGGGGAAACGGGGAGAAATCTAGACAAGAGATTGTATGAACACAAAAGAGATATTAGAGTGGGCAGCGAAAGCAGTGGAATATTTTGACATGTTAGAGACTTAAATCATTCGATCGATTTCAATGGAAGTAAAATGGTATTTAAATCGGCTAACTATGTTAAGAGAAGAATCGTGGAATCGAGCTTGATATCGTCAGTTCCTAATTTAAATCTATCCGAGGGTCAATTTTCTATTAATCCTGTAATACGAAAGCAAATAAACAAAATAGTAAAATGTCAGCTCTTCAATATGTTTAGTCCTACCCCCCCCCCTCCCTGATTAGCCACAAGTAGGGGATTGGGGGAAAAAGAGGGGATCTTTCACGACCTGACCCTGTGTTATGTTTGTAAGCACTTTTCTTATATTTTCTATCCCCTGTCAGTTGAAAAAGGGTGTGAGATACACTGAAACGGTTCTGAATTAAATTGTCTTCGGAGAATGTGGTTTAATTCCTCATCTTTTCTTGCGATATTGAATTAATTTTCATATATATATATATATATATATATATATATATATATTTATCAACTATTTATCTGTCGATTCTGGTAATTTCATTAAATTCCATTTTATTATATTAATACACTATTGGGTTTAGTGGAGACTATCGAAATTATGTTTGCGCAAGGAAGTAAAATAATGAAACTTCGAAGTTTAAATTCAACAAATATATTTAAATCCATTTTTAACAAAAACACCTCCTTATATGAGTAATACAAATTCATTTATTAATTTTCTAAGCACCGTTTCCTTCCATATGTCCTCCATTTCTTTCTAAGCACAGTTGCGCCTTTGATCGCATTGATTGAACCACTTTTTTGATTAACTTGTGATTTTCTTTAAGTCTATTGACTTCACGTGTGATACTACGAGCATCTCTTAACTGGTTAATGCTTTGTGGTGGAGTAGAATACACTTTATTCTTTAGATATACCCATAAGAAATTATCGCACGGTGTTAAGTCAGGAGATCTTGGGGGCCATTCCATTGCATGATTTAGCGCGACAATGCAGTTGTCAAACGTTTCTCTTAGTTTTGTTCTTACTGCAAGCTGTCTATGAGGTGGTGCGCGGTCCTAAATCCATCAAAGTCTAATGAATTGATTGCTGTAAATCTGGCGGAGTTCCGGAAAGATCATTTCGTTGACCATGCTCAGGTAGGCAGCACCATTCAAGTTATTCCCGTAAAACAATAGGCCGACAAGATAGCCATTCCCGCACTTTCTGTTCTCAAATACGCGTGTCAAAGTTGAATGCTGGGGGTTTGGTTCAGCTGCGCATATTGACGAATATTATGGCTAATTACCTTTCCATTCATGAAAAAGGCTGCCTCGTCAACAATCACAATATGTTCCAACAAACGAGCAGGTTTATAGAGAAGCCATTCGACAAATTGTCTACGACGAGTAAAATCAGTTTCAAGAAGCTGGCATGCATCTTATAGAGATGCCATTTTAAGTCATGTTTAAGAATGCGGTTAAATGATGACTTTGACAATTGTGACCCATTCTTTCCGACTGATGCATGTGAATTAAAAATAAGTGTCATTGGAACATTTTCGATAGTTTCTGTTATTCTTATGGTTCCCATACGACCCAAACGACCTTTATTTAGATTTAAGCATGTTCCTTCATGTAGGTATTTGCGAACATTTTTTCAAATTATGGGCTTGCTTAGTAGGTGCCTACCTGGAAAACGTTGTTCAAATGAATCTTGGACTTATTTAATGCTGCCAGTCTTAAGTTTGTGACTACAAATACTCGTTGATCTTTTGTTAACTGCATGATTACAAAGGTTCTATGGAAGTAAACTTTTATCCAGAAACGCTTTGATTTGCTTAGTAAGCAATAATGACGAGACCATAATACAGCTTGGCTGAAAAGCCACTGTAAAAGGCCTAGACTTTGCTTGAAGAATTGCACAGGGACCTAGGCTACCTAAGCTCCCTACGCTTCTCTTGAAAGTGCATGGTGGCCTAGCATTCCTAGGCTTCGTTTCATTATTTTACTTCCTTGCGCAAACATATTTTTGATAGCCTCCACTAAACTAATTAGTGCATCAGAATCAAAAAAGGGAATTTAATGAAACTTTCAGAATCGAAAGATATATAGTTGGTAAATCAAACACTTTTTGCCGGAACCCAAAATCTACAATAGTTTTTGAGTTATACTAATTCAAATTATGGTTAACTTTTTCTGAGACACCCTGTATATATATTAACCCACAGGAAAATGAAAAGATGAATCCAAGCACTTTCGAACTATATTTGCAATTTAATTTTCAAGGAAAGTGCTTGGATTCATCTTTTCTTTTTCCTGTGGATTAATTTTCATATATATATATATATATATATATATATATATATATATATATATATATATATATATATATATATATATATATATATATATATATATATATATATATATATATATATATATATAAGTGAAAGAACTCCATTGCTCTCTCAAGGTATACCTATGTAGACTAGCTCAGCGCTCAGAGTCGTACCGGGCGATTAATAAAGAGTGCGATTTACAGTTGACCGGTTTTTTTTACCAATGGCTTTCCATGTTGCAGTTTAAAAGGATATATAAAGACAATACCCCAAATATAATTTTAATATATATAATATAAGGGGGAAATTTATATATATATATATATATATATATATATATATATATATATATATATATATATATACAAAAGGGGGAACAAATTACTTATGGTAGTTCAATGAATTAAGTGAAGATTAACGAGGTAATCTGGGGATGACCATACAAGATCGCTTTACCTTCAAGCGCTGGCGAATTGGATGGGAGGTGGATGACAACGGCGCAGGTCTCCAAGAAGACTCTTCGCGGAGTCGTGACGAGGAGGACTCAAAGATGGGATTGGATTACTTGGTGATGAAGAATGAGGTTTTCTCTGCTCTAGAGAGGCGAAATCTCAACTCGAGACGATTCTGCAGATCGGCATGGAATCTCAGTCTCGAATGAACGGGAATCTTGAAAGGGTGCTGAAGATGAGAGGCCCACACAACTCTCCGAGTAGAAGGGGGCTCGATAGCTTTCCTCTGAACAGGGGCCAAAGCTTAATGAAGGTAGATCTGCTGACGAGATCTTCGACGACGTACGGCGACTGGTTACGGGAATTCACGGGAAACAGACGGCAGTCTGAACGGAGTGGATGGCGGGCTTTCAATCTCTTCGAGAGATGGTGAGCTTCGGTTTAAATACCAGGGTGGCTGATTCTATAGACGCCTCAGGGCCTTGCGGTTCTTAGGGGATTCTTAGCGCCAGTCTAAGCAAACACATTTCAATATAACGGGTCGTTCTAGACGATGAAACTCGCCTCGCCGCAGGGAAGGATGGGGGCGTATGGCGTCCGAAAGCAAACACAACTGTGTGGTGATTAAGCTAGGAACTGATTCTTTCTCGAACTTTTAAAAAAAATTCTCAAGCTGGCGCACGTGGTCTTGAAAGAATAGAGGGGTATTTTCGAGGAGGTTTCCTCGCACGGTAGTCCTTTGAGGGCATTCCCTCACAAGCTACTATACAGTGGTTTCACTGTATCACTATCATATACGAAAGAAAATGAAACATTTTTATACTAAGGAGTATATTATATTTTATTGTGAAAAATACAAAATAATGGTGGAAATAAGTATTTACAGATTAATGGAAAGTATTTTTATATTTGCTTTTATACAGAATATTTTGGTCTAGAATGCTGTACAAATATCTAGAATTATCCAATAGGTCTCAACAATAGTTTACTTAGGTGTTTTTTTGCATAACCACAGTTACCATCCGACTCTCATACTGCAACATTAGGCTATCATAGTTAAAAGTAAACATCGTGGCCTAGTCATTCTCTCGAATCCCATCTAAAATTTAACCAGAATATTGAAGAAGCAAGTCGACAAGAAAAAACCTAGAAGCCACGCCCAATTGAAAGCTATATGTAAAGAAGAGTGGACAGATATTTCGACACAATGTTGCCAGGACTTTATCAAGTCTTATAAGAAACGCCTGACGACAGGTAGCAAACAATGGTGGTCAATAGACTAGCTCTCAGATCTTGGTCACCACGCTTACCTCCCATTTTGAAAGAAGATCTCTAGTTAGTGTGATGGAAGTATTTATTTAAGCCCTTATATTTGTTCTGTTTGTATGATGTCAAGTTTGGTAAATGTTGTGATTGGTTTATAGAACAAATTTTTGATATCTTATCCTCAAAGACGCACTTTAGGGTTAGATCTGCTCTCTTTCTTCTACATAAAAACTTCGCTTGGCACTTAATGGATAAAAGTTATCAAGTATCTCGTTCGCAATTTCGTATTATGCTAGCAAACACACACAAACAAATTGACAATTTTTGATGCTCGTGTTTCTTTTATTCACATAGATATTTCACCTTGGCTCTTAATTTCATGGCTTTAATTATATCTTTCATCTACTATTAATATATAGACCAAATGCATATAGGTACTGAATTTCTCGGTTATGAGTGTCAAAAAATAATTTACGGCAATGGTAATAACATTTGATCCAGTTTTCACCTCCTAATTTAGCATGTATCTGGACCCTCAGCATATTTTTAAATCACTATATTATTCAAGGGGGAATTTAATCGTGGAGTCGTTTGACAGCTTGTGTAAGCGTCTTTGCTTGCTAGTTTATAACCGAAATAATGGCTAGATAAGTTACGCTGGGTATTTCTCGCTTACCGCTCCAAAATAATGTTGATGATTTGAACCCCTCTGGATAAGCACCTTATAGATGATCTTTGCGACTAACCTATAACTTTACTACCCCAACTGATATATCCATACCCCAAAGTTAATTTACGAAAGCCTTAAGGACATACATAAATGGGAGACTTGGGACTCGTATTCTCCCTTAGATTTCCCAAAACCTTAGAACTTGGACGATTGTGTTCGTAAGGAACTTAAAACGCTCTTCCAAGTTTACTACATAGATAATTTCATAGTGCTTACCTTTTAAAATGAGGATATAAAACTCTTTGACTATCCAAAAGAGACCAACTTCCCTCACAACTGTTGCTATTAGAAAACTCAAACCAGCAAGACTTCCATGCTGTTTGAAAGGAGTAATCGTTTTGCCCATTTTGTTTTTGTAATAACACTGTAACTATTCGGTTGATTCTAACGAGATTTGAAAATATTATGTTGTTTTACATTTTCTTTCGAATGATATAATTGCCAAGGTCCTTGCAAGGCTATCCCGAGAATTATTGAAAGTTTTGAAGGTCGTAAGGTCATAAATCAGAATAAGTGAGAGCACGCGACTTTGGTGAGCAGACTTTGTTTGACTCCGGAGTACCGACTATGAATAAAAAGTGCCATCTCACGAGCTACTTACTGTAAGCACCCTCTCGGTTACGAGGAAACGAACTTGGAGACCAACAGCCAAAGATAGCTCGCTTTCTATCCCTCTCATTATGTTCACTCATTCGCGCCCCAGCAATGAACATGAATCTATTTCGTCTCGCTCATACACACCGCAGCTAAACCCAGAGTTTCATCCATGGTTTGCACCTCTAGGAGAGCTGGTGTGTTTATGTAACCTAATTCACCTCACAACACTATCAAACAGTGTTATATATGAAAACACGGATAAATTGTATTAACGAATAAGTGTGGCTTCCAGCAAGTGTCAGTTTTGGGTTACATCCTATATATTATTTTCTAAGTTAAATTTTAGAAGAAAGACGTGAGTAAATTTTGTCCTGATTTGAAATTGGTGTTACGTGGCAGCGCCTCCCCAAAATGATTGAGAGAAAATTCAGTATGAGTTCGACATAATCTTCAGTAAATCTGATGCTACTCAACAGAATTTTAATGATAATAAATTGAAAGAAGTTTTTTTAATGTGACTTAAGTTATAATATAAATTTCATAACAAAGAAATAATTATTACAACTAACGATAATAATGGTAATAATAGCAGTGGTAATATTAAAAATACATCCCTCAATCTGTAACTCTGGTTAAACTTAAGGTAAACACTTTTTAATTAAAACACCACATAGAAAAATAAAACCTTTCCACACTCGCATAAATCTCTTCTCCCTATCCCGACCTCCCCTATTCAAAATTTCTCCAGTTACCCCGCATCTACCCCCCCCCCCCTTCACTCATACGATCCCTCACACCCCACCGTTTTCGTTGTAATCCAAGTTAATCCAGAGCTACAAAACTTTCTACTCTACCTCATAAATTTTTGGAATAGGGGGAATAAAGTAAGAGGGGGACAGGGGACACATATTTTCAAGGCTGTTATTAGCTCTGTATGTTTACCTAATGTGTAAAAAATCAGATGCTAAAAATCTTTTAGTAAATATGTTAAAGTGTTAAATATTAAATATTTCACCACACCAGACATTTATGTAGTTTTCAAGCTATCCAGGACCTACACCCTCCTTGTAGTGATTTCGGAGAAAAGCGAAATTGGTATTAGATTGTGTGAAAAGGGGTAAAATGCGGTAGAGAACAGTCAGAAGAAATATTTCAATGGCTTTAAAATAGCTTTAAAAGACACAAGATTCAAAGACTGAAATCTCATCTACACATCCACACTCTCATACAGATACAATTAAATTTTTTTTCTTTATTTACTTAAATTTAACAAGCGAAAACCAACGAAGGCATGTTCGAGAGATGGATTGTGAAGAAGTGATCGTGTAGTGCTATGGTTAGGAGAGGCGACAAGGTGGGGAGGTATACCCAACTTGGTCTTAGGGACATAGACACATATACATATGGACGCACGATTTTTTTATCTACTTAACCCTGAGTGAAAACCAACGAGGGCATGAATATCAGCCTGAAAGCTTGTGAAAAGGCGTTTGTAAACAAAATTGGTGAAGTTAATGGAAATGAAAATGTGTGGTAGTTACACCCTGGCCTGCCTCTGCGAACCACACACCCACTCACACTTCTGCTGTGTGTATGCATCATATTTGTCACCAATGAAAATACTTAGCATTGGGAATTGCTTCAAAATTTCCTCTAAGAATGTTGGTCATTGCGCCAAGGACACCTAATAATCCTATGAAAATCGCCCAATCCTTCAATGACCTAAAAATAAATAGACTCAAATCGAGCTCATCATTTTAGCACCAGACCACATTCCTTCCCACCTGATGATACTGGGTTAGTGTGTATAACATTACCTTTCCCCACAAAGCGATTGAACGGGGATGGAGTTAAATCCATCTTTCCCTTGGGTCAGGGGAATGATCCTCCTTCTCCCTTCAACGAGGGATTTACATGACCTAAACACCGTCGAAAGAAAAAAATCGATAGATAATCGATAGACAGCAGGTGGTTGTTGCATATGCAATCAGACAGCAGCGTGAGGATGACATGATGGAGGGGGGTGAAGTGTAAGAGGGAAAGTGGGGGGTGGAAGAGTGAAAATAGTTTGTTGGGAGATAGTGACTCTTTATATCCTAAATTTGACAAGTTGCTATCAATTTGGTCAGGATTGATTAATGGAACTTGTAGGTACAGTTTCTTACTACTTAGAAACTGGTTCGGGTAAAGCTGGATTGAAAAGTGGTCACGAAGCCTACTTAGTAGAATCGGTGAGGTTGCTACATTTGGAAAATGAACTGAGCTTTAATAGATTGATTTTTTCCTGTTGCAGAAAGTTCCGAAATGAATATTTGCAGCGAAATGAAAGGAAAAAATTCATCTATTAGAAGTTGACACTCCTGGACGTGTTGTGGGAGTACGAAGCAGTAGTGTGTTCGTGTATGTAACAGGGAGGACGAGGATGGCAACACTTAGTTAGAGTAGTCGGTCTTCAATGATTGTTTCCTCATTTACCAGAGACCCGGAATGTTTAATCGAGATAAATAGAAATCCAATTATTGTGTATGCATGATATTATGAGACTGGGGCATAAGAATAAAATAAAACCGTGGTACAGGGTGAGGAAGAAAGACTCGTCAATCAGGTGGGTATAGATTATAAAAAGATAAAAAGATAATGAAATTGAATAAGATCTCGGAGCCCAATTTGACTGTAGACCAACTAAGTAGGTATATCAAGTTAAAAAGGTTCAAATTTAAGATTAAAGGACTCACCAAACCGCTTCAAACGGGGATTGGGCTAGGTCATGGCTCTTTTAGGTTTGATGGAGGATCTCCGATTTCTTTTTGAAGTTTTTGCGCCAATTCAAAATATCTATAATTGTGGGAAATTATTGTTTTTAAAGTTAGTTTGGGTAATTATTAAATTAAATTTTAAATGAGTTATTTTGAATGAAATAGTTTGGAATCTCAAAGGATTGAGGTCTCACTTGAAGAGATGATGTCACCCATTCGATGAATACCGAAATCTAAGTTATGCACAGAGCTTTTGCGGAGTATTTACATCTTAGCTTTGCTCCAAACGCGGTTGTGACGAATGGATTTCTGTCAGGAAAGGAAAGTGGCAAAATGGATTAATAAAAGTGTAATACACTGGACTACAGAAAACACCTGCATGAAAGTGTGCGCAAATTATATTCTTTATTGAGCCTTGCCAAAATGGCGGCCCTAGAAAAACCGATGAAGTTCTTGAACGAGTGGAATGCGAATAAAGAGAACAAGGTTTGATGTTTGCAACAACAGTGGGTCTTTGGTGCGGTCTGCACAGAAACAATTTGGGTTTATTCGACGTGTTCCATCACAAGATCTCTAAATTGAGAAAAATGTATTATGGATTACAATTCACCCCGGTCTATCTTAATGAGAAGTGATATTTGCAAGGCTTACTACCATATCAAGAACATTTCTGGTTATAGCATGAAACAACCGTTAATTATGGTGTTGAGTTCGCTTCAGAAGATTGGCCTCAAACTCAGTAAATTTGAGAATACATGGAATTGCTTAAAAATTCATAGATATGTATTTGTAAGATTCGCTGTTCCTTGTTGGCTTCGCATTTGTGGGCCTTTTTAGGACTTTTAATGATTAAGAAAAATAAAAGTTTATTTTAAACATGAATGTTATAAATAATATATTTTACTATTTGTATTATTATCCTTGGCATAAGATAACCTAATAACTAACCATATAAATAATAATAATAATGATTAGTTTTAAAATTTACATAACAAACAGAACTTTCATCAAACCCCAATGTTCGAAAGCTCTTAATGGCCAGCTGTGGTCGCGAGGAATATGTAGTACATATTATATTATATATTTTCTGTATGAAACTGTAGGAGCATCTTGACCTTTTAGACAAAGCTCATGGACATCAAGATGAGGCCGCAAAAGAATTATCTTTTATTGCCATTTGGTAAGAAAAGAAATTTCAGTATCCTACAGTTGGTAGGAATGAGTTATCGAAACACAAAATACGTTAATTAAGTTTTGAAAGGCTTATAACGGAGGGTGATTGAGGCGATTTCAAGCTTTACTCAACATGCGATGAAAGATTATCCCGTTTTGTTCAAGCAGTGCAGCATTACTGAATGAAATAAGGAGCGAAGTGGAAAAAATGGCGCCCGGACCAGATAACTGAACGAGTAAATGTGTTCAAACTGCTAGAAGAAAATATTAGTTGTTTTTTTTCATTCCCGGATTTTTCGAGGAAAGCTGAACTAATGAAATTTAATTTTGACCTGAGTTAGGCTGGTATGCGGACATGTCTAGCCAGAAATATAATAAAATGGAGAAGATAACTGCAGAAATCTCTCGTGCATTTTCCACCGGCTCAGAAAAAAATATTAAATCATTGAACGAGAACTTGCAGCACTACGTTTGGGAATTAAATTTTTCCCACCTTTCTTAATTTGCCATTGTTTTATTCTGCATATGAATTAACATACATTGGTGTACTTTCATAGAAGAAAGTTTCTGCAGAATATGGTTTTGAAATAAGTTCTAAAGCATATCGTAAAAATATCGCTGCTGATAATTTGTCAAGGAGTTGAGCATTTTAATCTTGTGTTAAATGAGAGTGATTTTCTACCACATAGCTCGAATATTAATAAGTACAGCAGGACACATTTTGAGTAGGAGACGGCAAGTTCGAGCCTATGATAAAATGGTCTCCATCAATTTTTATATAAAAGTGAGAAAAGGTAAAAAACAAAAGAATTCTGGTCATCAGACAGTATGTTTAACGGACGGAGGTTCATGTTGATGGGTATTCTCACAGTGCATTTTGGATCTGGATTCGGTTGTTGAACTAAATAAAGAGTGTGTAATGAGAGAAACAGAAGAGAAGGATAATAAACTTAGCCACCTTAAAATTAATTAGGATTGCAAGGGGGGAGTTGTGAGGGTATACGAATGCAAAAGAAACTTAATTTTATATTCGATAAACTTTATATCACAACGGAGTTGTGATAGACATGAAATAATTGTCTAAAGCTGAAGTTGAACATAGATTTTGAAGAGCGTTTTTTATGTTATAATGGTTAAATGAAAATTTAAATGCTTTTAAAGAAGAATTAGATTTAGAATATTATTGGAATGAATGTGCGGGCATTTTTTACATGACTCTAGAGAGTAGCCGATAGTTGCCTTAAAAGAAATTTATTGGGTCAGAGAGTATGCCAGGTACGGTAAGGTTGAGTATGTTTAGAAAGTATCAATTGAGGAAATGAAGAACGTATAGGTTTTAGGCGGAGACTATATATATAATAGTAATATCCCATAATCAGTTAGCACATATAGGTAGGGAAAAACTTTCTAAATATAAGAAGTGATGTTTTCAGAACTTGTCAGCTATGATAATAAGTAAACTTGGTCATTAAGTACGTATTGTTTCCACGAGTATGGAAGAGTGAAGCCAAGGTTTCCTTTGATTTGGTATCATTTGTTGTGGTGGTATTACCCAAGACCCTTATGTGATTTGTGACGTATATAGTGTCAATGGACGACTGCATAAGCAATAGGAGAGTAAAAACAGTTAGTCAAGCCTTTGAAGAGCTAATTGTTTCGAGTTTGGTGTCTGATAACGGGGATGAGTTTAGAAGTGTATGTTATCAACGTGTGTTTAGAAAGTATCGATAGGATATGTAATGGTAATCCATATAAGACAGCAACAAATGCCATGGTTGAGAGTAAATATAATATTGGGTGAATTATTCTGAAATGTAATTGAGAAATGGAGCGATTGAGATTTGTGCTCGTGTGAATTTACGGAGGTAAACAACATGCGGCATTCGGAGATCAAGAAGACTCCATGTGAAAAATCACTAAGTTCTTAAGAAAGTGAAATAATTTTTAATATATTTACTAAGTCATCCAGAGAGTTTGTTTTTGTGCCGCTTCGGAAAAATAAAAAAGACAACCGGGTAAATCTGAAGAATTGTTTGCGCTTTTATTTTCTTATTTTAATGGTTTAAAAAACGAAAAATTGCTTTGCAAAATCATTTCGAGCTAACAAGGCAACTCTTACTAATGAGCGACATATGAAGACTAGGCCGTAGACTAGTTAGGCTTTCATTATTCTGTTTAACAAGTTCTAAACTTTTCGTTTGTGTCAAAATTTTTCATGTTTTTTTTTTAGTAATAGGCTAGCCTAGTGTTAGTTAATAGTCTAACTAAGCTATCCTAGTTCTAATATTTAAACAGCTTGAGGCAAATCTGGCACAAATTAAACAACTCTAAGAAGCATTTTATATCTCTAAATCCTAAATTAATTTCTCGACATCCCCACTACGATGTGAGTCGGGTGGAAGGCGCCAAATTGCACTACTTAATCGAAAACATTTTTGTTGACGTGAAGGATACCTAAACCTGGCACTGTACAGGTACAGTGTTAAACTAAAGCTAAAGATCGTCCCAACCAACCGTACACTCTGATGTGAAAGGGAAAACGAGTATGAAGGTCCTTCACAGTGGTCGATATATTTTAGGGAGGTATAGTTTACACTACATTTGTACACATATTTAGACTTGCGTCTATATTTTGAAATTCAGAGTTAAACCGGAATATAAAATGGAGTTTTAGGGACAGAAGAGATCGAGCAGACTAAGAACTCTTCACCACGACAAATTTTTGGTTCAGAAAATTCATTTAACCTTGTTTTGAATTTGCTGTGTGTTGAATCTGAATCAACAGTTTTAATCCTATACATGAGAGTACTTTCGTGGATAACGAGTTGAATTACTACGCATCAGAGCTGAAACATACGCCAGGGATGATAGAATTACACAAACCTAAGGAAATACATCCTGAAAAGAAATTAAAGTACATATATTAGTTCGGACGAGGTATAACTGACCTGTTTAATTACGTTTGACTTGATGATGCAGTTGATGGTACGGTGAGTCAAACGGAGAATAATTGGAGGCGAAGGTTGAGTTTGTGTATCATTATGATTGCAACGGAGAACGAGGTAGGAAGTATGAATCGACTGCACGATGTAAGCGATCTTAAAGATATCGAAATAGATTTGAGTACCAGTATCAGCGATATAATGAAGAATTATGATGAAGGATACGAGAATTTTATTGGAAATATAGTTGAATTATTTTTGAAATGGTACAGAGAGTTATAGCCGAAGAATGTGAAGATCAGCATGACGGTTTACGCATTGCGAGATCTCGAGGAAACGTTCTAGTAATCGTATGGGTCCAGTGGCCTATTCTGAAGTACAGAATAAGGAGAAAGAATATTGGTCAGATGGAACCAGTAAACTATTTGTTTTTGTTGTATTTTTTACATTATCTTCTTAAATTAAAATATATTTGTTTATTATATATGTTAAACCTTATGTATAATGTGCAATTTATTAAATCTATTTTGGGGGTATGTTTAAAACTGGCTCCCAATCTTTAGAGTGGACTTATGTAAAATGATAATATATATTCAAACAAATCGATCGTTTGGGTTGTTTATTGGTGAGTATAATATAACAAAGATTTTTATTGGGAAAAGCGAAATTAAGAGAAATTAGAGTTACTATGTGCAAAGATCTAAACCATCCCAATACTGCATTGAAATCAGAATTGAAGACAATTCAAGTTTAACCCTATTACAGAGACGTTGAGTATAAATGTCCGAATATTATCAATAAATATTCAGGTCATATATAAGACTTCTGTTGGAACACTGCATATAATTTAATAAATTTTATTTAAAATAGGATATAGAAAATTTAGAATAGGTTCAAAGGAAGGTAACAAAAGTATATCAAGCCTTAAGCATCTGCATTGCAAGGAGAGGTTGAGGAGAGTCAATTTGTTTTCATTAACACGGAAAAGAATCAGGAGAGACAGAATAGTAATTTATATAATGATAAACCGAGTTGATTAAGTAAACTTGATTTCCTTTACACACTACATAAAAATCATATTCTAGATGGCCTGTAAAATTTTGGTGCAGCCTAAGAAAGGAGATTAAAAATGCAAACTCGCTTCGTTTTTTTAAGAGAATCTGCACAGCCTAATGGAAATAAAGGGGATATGATTAACGTATAAATTCTACATCGTGTAAATTATAATTTTTTACATATGTAGAAGATAATTATGCCAATGATTCTTTCAGTCGGATGATTTGCGATGTATCTCCTGCAAAAATTCTATTTAAGAGTGGAGCCACTCTGCCGGACCAGTATTTGTGCAATTAGGTATTTATATTGCTTTTCTTTCTTGAAATATATGTATAGCAGTTCTACGTTGGATTTTAAAGAATTATTTTATTATACGCTTTGGCGCAGGATTGGTAAATTCAGATCTTTATGCTGAATTTTCCTAGAAATTATATTCAGTATTTTGAGGATGGAATCTTCGGGTAGTGGGATTATTTACAGGGAATATCAGATTCAAAATAATACTTATAAATAAAACTGCTTAAGATAGTAACAATTAGGTCAGCCCATAATTAATACCGATTTTTTAGTCGTGTTTATCATTACTTTATGGTTAGAAAAATCAATAGCAGGTTAGGTTTTATACTAGCCTAATCTACTAGACTAAAGGCCTAGGTGCATGTGTTTATTACCTTATCCATATAGTCAATTATTATTGCTAATTTAATGTACCCTATCGTTAAATGATGAATGTTATGTAAGTGTCAAGCGAGCATGTTTGCGACGCTAGGATGTGGGAGTTTAGTAAAACCAACACTAGGTTAACAAAGGAAAGTTTGTGTCAAGTATATGGCGATGGAACAATTAGTGTGAGCTTTTGTCAATGATGGTTTCAGAATTTATGCTCGGGAAACGTTAGTCTCAAAGATGAGCCGCGTCCAGGATGACCACTGGAATTTGATCAACATCTTTTAAAAAATAACAGAAAAAAATCTCATTGTAACCGTTGAACAATTGGTTGAAAAACTCATTAAACTGCGCTTCGTAATTTAAAGGAAATAGAAAACGCTTCACGCTTGGGCAATGGATTCCTCATGTCTTGTCGGTGGTACACTTGCAATAAAGAATCAATATTTATTCACCTCTGCTTTGTCGACTAAAAAGTGAATAATTTTAATAGGATTGCTACAGGAAACGAAAAGGAAGTTATCTACAATAATATTAAACGTTGTAGCCAATGGATTAGTCCGGGAAAGACAGAGATCTCATACGGAAGATTCTCATGTGCATTTTGTGGGATATGAAAAGCAAAATCTATTTTAAAATCTCTAACATAATCAGACTATCATCAAAAAGGCTTAGTGCGGTCAGTTGAACTATTTACATTTAGAATTTGAAAAAAATGGCAGCATTAATTAATAAAAAAAGAGTGTTCTTTTATTAAAACAACGCGCGATCTCATATTGAGAGAAATTGCATAATTAATGAGTATTCTTCTCTGTGAGGGAATTCCACGTGGAATCTCTTGTTCAGAATGGAACTATCATGCGCTGTAGAAGGTTCGGTTAGGCTTAAATTGGTAAACCTACCCCCCCCCCCTCCCCCTTCCACAAGCGGTAGCCTCGAACCGCGTCCACCACGATTCACCTTTACATGGGCTAGAATAGCCTCTGCAAGAAGATTCGAGGCCATTCGAGAGTAGAGCTGTTTCCCGCTACCCCCTCCCCCTCCTCGGATAGAGCCTCAGACATAAATAGTGCTCGACTCCCATGAAGAGACACAGAGTTGAGAAGTCTCGCATGGACACCAAGAAAATTCCCCTAGTTCCAAGTCAGGTGCTAACAACAAAGCAAAGTGACAGCTGAACTATTTTTGTGTATTGGAATTAGCCCCAGCCAGTGAGATAATTCCATTTAACGATCACTACCGAGTGATTTTTCCGACTTCTCTCGTCAACTCCTGTCGAAGCCCTCCTCGTTAGCCTCTCTCTTTCGGGTGGCCGAAATACTCTCCCCTGGACCGGACGTTACCGCCTCCTTCCCTTATTTTGGAGAACCGTCATCACTTTAACATCCCGCTCGCCCCCTTCAGTAACCCATTTGCGTTAATTTTCCCCCATTTGAATAGTCTTTTCTCGTAACACATTAATTTTTACTTCATAGTCTGATTCATAACTACAATCACCCCCCTCGTTCATTCTATCATTATTTTATGTAAATAAAATTATATTTTTGTACATGACTCTTTAAATAACCTTGAGCTTTGCCATTGCCCATAATTTACCTGACCTCGTTGCACTCTTTCTCGCTACTCAGCCCGTCTAAACTAGTGGTGTTCCGTCCCTTTTCGGTTCACCTCTAAGTTATTGGTCCCTCCGGATAGATATAATATGGTATTGATGTAATATAATGTCAGACCACGACATTCTCTCTTCATCCGACGCAACACAATTAGGAGTTTTTAGGAGTTGAACGGATCACCTAAAGGAACGAAGATGCCCAAAATAGAAGAGGTGGAAACGACATTAAAGAACTTTTTAAATCAAAGTCAAACGACTTTTAAACATACGGTATTGAAAAGTTAGTAGAAAGATAAAGAGTAGTCGTAAAACCAGTATAAATTATATTACTTATTAAATTAATAAATTTCAGGTTAGAACGAAAGTAATGTCGTATTTTACGTTAGATATTTAAAATGACAAAAAATTATGACTATGGAAATATTTAATCATGAACATGAGTTACATTGGTTCATAAAACCTCCTTCCATCTGTCAACAAGTTTCTAAATGATACGCTTTTGATTTCAATACAAAATATTAATCCAACTCGATTTAAATCTCTTGTCTTGATGTCAACCCGAAGACCATCCAAATTGTTCTGTATCCATAGACAAGTAATAATCAGAAGTAGCAAGGTCAGGGGAATATGTAGGATGAAGCAATATTTCTCACCCAGCTCTTCCTACAGAGCTTTAGTCATTCGAGCTGTGTGATGACGGGCATTATCGTAATGGATGATGATACCCATTCTATTAACTAAGAAGAGTCTCCTTTGGCACAAAGCAGCTTTGAAACGACAAAGTTCATTGCAGTAGAGATTAGCATTCACTTTTTGATTGTTGTCTAACAGTTTACAATAGAGAATTCCTTCAATATCTCACCAAACACTCAAAATAATCTTTTTTGGTTGAAGTTCTCTTCTTGGTTGTTGAGAAATACTGATTCACGAAGGGCGGCGTTTAACGTTAAGATATTGGATCCACTTCTCATTACCAGTAACGAGCTTTCACAAAAATGTTGCCTGAAGGTGTCGTGAAAGCAATGACTGACAGCAAATTTGGTGAGGACACTTCGTGCAGGACCCATTTCCCAAACACTGGAGCCTTCCCAACCCTTTTCAATTGGTGCAGGACAGTCCTATGGGTGCGGTAAATTATCCTGCGAGTTCCCTAGAAGTTGTAGCAGGATTTCGTGTGACAACAGCTTCCAATTTTTCTGAATCAAGTTCTTTTTGATGATCCTCTTTTGGTCCGTATTATAGACTGAAATCTCAACTTCGGAAACGGGGAAAAAAACCCTTTTGCAACTTCTTTTATTTACTGCATCATCCTTTTAAGTGCTCTGAAGGGATTTCGTCGCTGTAATTGCATTGATACCATTATGAAACTCATACAGTAAAGCTTGTCTAGTGTCATTTTTAGATGAAACAAACAAACTCGTAGGGGTGAATGCCGAAGATGATTATGAGCACTATTATTATAATCTGAAAAAATAAGTTATAAATTACTCATTGTAATTATAAACGGCAACAAGAGAAACTACTTTAATAAATACTATCTAAAACTTTATTCTAGAAAATTGGAAATTACTTTTGTTCAACCTGTACTTGTTCAAATATAACTTCAAAATGTTGTTTGCTATCCATAAAATAATGATGAACATGACAAAATGCTGTAATACTTATAAGATGATCTAATAGTAAAACATAGATATAGGTTCTATATTATATTTATATAATTAAATTCAATTACTTATGTTACACTTTACTCTGAATTTCGTTAAGAGTAACATTGTAATATATTATTATTCAGACAGGAAGTATTTTGTGTATATTTAGTTATAAAGAAACTAGATATGACATTTAGTAACAAAATAAATTCAATTTCGTGAACATTTCCCCGTTTTTGTGTGCTATTTCTCACAGTATTGTCGAACCATTTTGAAACAGTTTGTTTTCAAAACAGAGTTGCATATTTTCCCATTTTCCTTTTCCAGCTAAATTAACTTTATATTATTTTTAATCATCAATATCACAAAAATATTCGCATTAACAATTTTCTATTTATTATATTTATCTCTAAAGTTAATTTTCTAAACTTACGTTGTAGCGGGCCGAAAATCTAAACTAACCCCCAATCGATCCAACCCGCTTCCTACACTATCCGGACGTGAGAAAACGAAGGAGAATGAAACGGATTGTATATACAGTCCCTTTACTTACAAAAAAAAATTTACAAAATATCTACAATAGAGAGGGGGCGATTATATTGGAGATCTTACTTTTTGGCCAAAAATACAAAAAGAAAATCCTATATATATGAATACTATTTAATCTATCCTAATAAACATAAAAAATCAAACAACCCCAAAAAAAAATCCTGACTACAACAGTCAATATATACACAACAATCAAGGCCTCACTTTATACAAAGAGGATGGGAAGATGTCCAGCCACCTGCCACTCGAGCGAGCAAAATGCCTAGGACTTACAAGTGTGGCGCCTCTGCGCTTGATGGAAGATAATGACTTTAAAAAAAGCTTACGTGGCTATTATAAGCCCTCCTTCATTAAGCTATACTAATGGCCTTTATTTATTAATGATAATATAGCTTTCCAGGATATAACGCTTTGTTTGTAATATAAGGATATACGAAACTAAGTCCTATCTTTCCAGAATATGAGGCCTGGAAAGAAAGAAAAAAAACATGGTAATCCTTTTTATACATAAAATAAAAAAAAAAAAACAAACCTATTCCCATTCACACACATTCTTACAGAGGGAGGGAGAGGGTACTGAGAAAAGGGGTGGGAGAATGGCCCTTTTACACACACTCACATTCGCCCCACCACACCCCTCCTTCCTTAAGCCATTCGACCAGCCACTCACTAAACCCTTTCAATCACTCTTCACCGTACCACTTGTGCTCAATCGCACCCTTCTGCACCCATTCACACTCGTCTACTGGTCCCTGGCTACGCGTAGCAATTAGTCGGGGTTGTTCGTCAGTCGTCCTGTCAGTCTCATCGTCACTATTTATCATCTCATCAACCATACTCTTAGCCCTCATTACCAGTTCTCCCATCTCACGACAGAATTCTTTCATACTCTTCCGTTCAGAACCCTCACTCTTCATACCCCCATTCATCAGCTCCTCACTCACAGCTCTCATCCAACTCAAGGTACATTCTTGCGAAACAGACAGGTCATTCACATCCCCTGTATTCTCAACAGGCATACCAGAAACCCCTTCGACTGGTTCCCACCAGAAACCTGAAAAATCAGCCACTTCATCATTCACTACATCAAACTCACCCCTACTATTACCATTCATAAAACCCGAAAAATCAGCCACACTAGGTTCATTCTGCCCAAACACACTATCATTCATACTGTTCCCCAAACCAGAAAAATCAGGCACAGGCAGCTCACTCACTCGTCTACTTATACCAGCCAAATCACTCACCTGTTTACGCAAAAACTCAATCTCCCTTTCAAGATCCCCCATACCAGAAACACTCTGCTCAGACTTACTTTCATTCGTACTTGCATTCTTCCTTTCACCCTTCTTTGTACGCTTTCTACTCCTCGAGACTAAGACTAGCTCTTTCCCAGACAGATCCATACTATCACATTCAATCTCATCATCATGCACTTTACCTCTCTCTCTACACAGTCCATACACTGGATGGCTCACCAGGTAGTCAGGAGGTTCTCTCCATCTCCTTAACTGACTCTGATGAGCCCGCACTCTCTCAGTCATGCCGTCATTCAAACTCTCCAAAACATACGTCACTCCATTTTCCCAAACCCTCACAACTCTATAAGGTCCATCAAACTTCTCACTCATCTTTGATACATTCAACCTACCCTTCACTTCTTTCACCTTCAATACTTTTGTACCTAATTCAAATGAACGGAACCTTTCATGCGCCTCACGCCATACACTCTGCTCACTTTCACTCAAACGAAACCTATCTTTCACTCGCCTTTCAAAATTCATCACAAACTGACATGGGGACATTCCAGTTGCACTATGCACAGTTGAATTATACGCCCACAACACTCTCCCCAGACACACATCCCAGTCATTCACTGTCGTACTCATCATTCTCAACATCTCACACAAGGTTCTTATAGTCCGTTCAGCCAATCCATTTGAAGACGGTACATACGGAGTTGTTCTCACATGCTCCACACCATTCTCTCTCAACATTTGCTCAAACACTTCCCCTACAAATTCAGGCCCATTATCACTCAGACATCTTCTAGGCTTCCATACACACATAGGAAAAAACAACTGCTCAACCACACGCGCAACAGTCACACTCCTTTTATCTCTCACAGGCGCTGCATACACAAACTTACTTTTATGGTCAACCATCACAACCATACCAACATTCCCAGCACTCGTACTCGGCAAAGACACACAATCAATCACTACCAATTCAAACGGTTCTTTCGCATCAACTTTCAACATCGGTGGTTTCACTTGCACACCTTGCACCTTTCGCTTCTGACACCTTTCACACGTAGTTGCAACATCATTCACAACAGTTCTCAGAAACGGGTGGAACACATGCTCCTTCATAGACTCCCACAGCTTAAACTTACCCATATGCCCATAATTATCATGCACAACCTTCACCAGACCAATCATACCAACTAAGGACATCACAGGTACATACATATCATCACCACCCTTCACATGCCTCACAAAATATACCACATCCATACAAACAACAAAATCCTTAGCATACCTTTTAAAATCACTTAAACACTCTGGCCATTCATTCAAATCAACACGCATCATTACACACCTCTTCAACTCACTAACAAAAGGACACATCTCTTGCATCTCTAGAATATCATCATCACTTAAAATCTCATTCTCATCATCCATGACCAACTCAATCATACCGCAAAACTTGACAACATTCTTTGCACACTCATTCAACCTCATCACCTCACATTCACCTTTCATAAGACGATCCTTATCAGCATCCAAAGACAAATCATTCAATCTCATAAAGTCTACACCAAGCAAGAAACAACAAGGCATTTGCTCACCTTTCAGAATCACAAAGTCATGCTTCACATTCACACCATTACCCAAACTCACTTTCAGACTAACCTGTTCCCATGCCACTATCGTGCCATTCCCTAATCCACTTATCCGTAACTTCACAGGTTTATGCTCGCAACATCTAAACTCTTCATACTTACTCAGAATCTTCTCATTCACTAAAGACACTTGCGCTCCAGTATCAATCAAACCACAGAACAACCTTTCACTAACTTTCACTCTCGCTTCCATCATATCAGGTCCACCATGTTCGCAATACACAGAAGGAACAAGCACACCAACATCAGCACTGATATCCACACTGTCATCAACTCCCATATCATCACTCAACACACACTCATCTTCATCCAGACAATCATTCTTCTCTCTTATATATGAACACTTTTCAATTACCCAATTGTAGTGCACACCGCTCAAACATTGCAGATGTACCACATTAGGATTCAAACCCTTCATCTTCTCATCCTTGTACACAATCGGCCTCTCACCACCAAAGTGCACATAAACAATCACTCCATACAAACGACTCACTACAATCAACACTTCCTGAAATGGCGGGACCCCTTGCATACACATCGCTCTCAATTCTTTCATGAAGTTCCGCACCTTTGCCATACCAATGCTTTCAGGCTTACTACACACTTCACTCATTACCTCCTTCCTTAAATCATCTACACTATCGGGCACTCTCACATCTACTCCATCACTCTTCAAATCTTGCAAACCATTCCATACACTCTCAAACAAGGAATCACCACCACCCTTACTCTCTTTTCCATTCATAATTCCTTTCGGCAAATACTCAGGATCACTCACTCCACACACATTTTCATCATTCGTACCAGGATACCTTGACATCAAATCAGCCACTCCATTCCGTTCACCAGGCACATACTCAATCACATAGTCAAAGTCACTCAAATCTTCCAAAGTCCTTGCAATCCTACTATCAGCCCACTTCATACGCTGCAGATACACAAGAGGTTGATGATCGGTTTTTATCACAAACCTCACACCATACAAAAATGGACGCAACACTTTCAAACAATATCTTATCGCAGCCAGCTCTCGTTCCACAGTCGAATACTTTCGTTCTGCAACATTCATAGCCTTGGATACATACCCAATTATTCGCCTGACATTCTCTCCATTCAAACGCTGCTCTTGCATCAGAAAACCTCCCATACAATACCCACTCGCATCTGTATACAATTCAAGCATTTTAGCATTTACACTATAATCTGGGTAAGCTAATTCAACATCTTCAGCCGCTGCCTCCTTCAGTCTCTCATACGCCTCATTCATCTTATCATTCCACTTGACAACCGTACTACCTTTCTTGCCCATCCACTCAGTCAGAGGCTTACTCACACCAGAACAATCACGTATAAACTTTCGCTGGAACTCAATCAAACCCAAAAATGACTTCAGTTGCTTCACAGTCACCGGTTTAGGAAACATTCGCACCTTCTCAACATACTTCGATGATTTACGCAATCCATTCTCACTCACCATATGCCCAAGGAATTCCACTTCTTTCGCAAACCATTCACACTTCGCCACTTTCACCTTCACACCAACACTCTCCAACGTTCTCAACACATCATTCACCAATCTCATATGCTCCTCAAAAGTCTCAGTCATAATCAAAATATCATCTATAAACGCAATCACATTCTTACTCGCAAACTTACTCAACACAACATTCATTGCCCGCTGGAAGGCTCCGGGAGCATTAGCCAACCCAAAGCTGAGGTTCCGGAACTGGTAATGCCTCTTTGAGGAAGAGAAGGCAGTTACTGGCCGGCTCTCCTCAGCAATGGGCATCTGGTAATACCCCCGTACCAGATCCAGCTTCGTAAACCACTCCATCCCATGCATACTATACACACACTCAGATACCACACACATCGGAAACCTTTCTTTCACAGTCCTTTCATTCACCTTTCGATAATCCACACACAGACGCAATCTTCCATCCGGCTTACGTACAGGTACAATTGGACTATTCCATGCACTCTCACTCTCCTCAATCACCCCCAATTGCTCCAATTCCAAACACTGCTCCTCAATCTCTTCAGCAACCGGACGTGGGAAATGCCTCGGCCGCTGATAGATTGGGGAGTCCTCCTTCAGGACAATCTTGAATTCCGGGAGCTTTGCAACCCCGAAATCCAGATCACCCTTACTGAGGGCTCCCTTTCGCTCAAATATCATTCGATACACATCCTCCCTTTCATACTCAGTCAAACATCCATCCAATTTCACCATGTCCTTCACCTCATTATACATCCATTCACATGTCTTTTCATTCGCAACATTCACCCTGATATCCGTACTATCATCCATACCTACCTCATTGACAGTGGAGAGGTGGCCCAGTACATCTCCGACTTGGATTCCCCTCACCTGCCCTTTCACACTGGGGTCTGCCTGCACACATACAAAAGGATCATTCATTCTCATCAAGCCATCAAACACACAAGCAACACGCCTTACCTTATAACACGCATCCTTTCCATCCAATATCACAGTGTTCTCACTCACATTCAAACTAACATCCTTACTCCAACTCACTCTAACAGACACCCTTTCACCCTTCACAAGCCTTACACTTTCCATAGCAGTCACCTCAATACCAGTAAACACACTCCTCAAAACGCTACCATCTTTCCCTACATACAACTTATACACCCCATTTTTACCAATCTTTCTCTCAATCTGATCACTCGCAGGATGCACAACCATACGATTCATTTTCATAAAATCATAGCCCAAAATCATACCATACTCACTACTCACCTTATCAATCACAGAAAATTCACATTCATTCATCATCATACCATGCATTCGAACAGGTGACCTTATCATTCCAATCACAGGCACTCTCCTATTACCAATACCTACTAAACTACCCTTGCACTCAGACAGGAGGGCTTTCTCGCTAAACTTGTCATACACATCTTTATACACCAAGCTCGCCTTGCATCCAGAATCTATTAAAGCCAAACACTCAATTCCATTCAACTCCACCTTCACACTCAGACACTCATACTTCCTACCAGACAGCACTTTCACACTAGACAGACTTACCAACACATTACTCACACTCATGCACCCAGAGGATACTTCAGCAGGTACCCTCTTACCATTCAGTTTCCCGCTTCAGACTTTCCATTCACACCTTGCGCTCTCAGTCTAATCCAACACTTTTTACTTGAATGTCCTTCCATCGCACAATAGCTACATACATTCCTCTGGTCACGACACATCCTTGCATAATGACCAGCCTTTCCACAATTACCACATGCATATTTCATACTTTCCCCAGCAGTTGCTCCACCATTCAACCTCGGACAATCTTTCTTCAAATGGCCTATTTCTTTACACTCGAAGCACTCTTTCACACTTTCCTGGCAATCCTTTATCATATGCCCTTTCTTACCACACCCAAAACACGCACCAGATGTCCACCTACATTCTGCCAACATATGACCTTTCCTTCCACACCGACGACATTCCACAATCTTTCTCACACCATTCGGTCTCTCATTTGCTGGGACATACCTCGGTTTCTCTCTCATATATCCGTTCCCACGCTTGAAATTCATCTGCCCCCTTCCATTCGACCACCCTCCATTTGCCCATCCATTCTGCCGGCCCAGGAAGTTTGACATCACTCCAGCTGGTGCAGCCTTCAGGGCATCCCTGTAGCTGACAAACTGCCGGGGTGGATGAAAGCTCCTGGGCTTCTTACCCCCAACATTCACACTGTACCATCCATCCTCTTCTAGATCGCTTTCATCATCAAATCGTCCATCTTCTAACAGTTCCAACACATCCTCCCACATTAACCGTTCACCTGTCAGTCTCACTCTCTCCTTTCTCTTTCCACCCAGCCATTCACTCACCTTTCGTGGGATCGTGTCCAAAAACTTCCTCATGAGTGGTTTACATTCATTTACATCATCATCACCATACCTCGTTCTTGCCATACTCTCAAGCCTATGTGCATACATATTCACACTTTCACTCTTCCCCATTCGAGCCTTCTCAAATTCATTTACCCTTTTATACTTCACACTCTCTTTCATTCGTTTCACCTGTCCAATCATCCGCTTCTTCACCACATCGTACCTTGGTTCCCCCACACTTGTAATCACGCGGAAAAACTCCAATACTTTTCCCTCCAAACATTCCCCCCAAACATTCATCCAGTATCCCTTATTCTCCGGGTACTTGAGCTTACAATATCGCTCAAATTCCCCGAAGAATTCTTCCACACTTTTCCCACCATGTAACCTAAATCTATCTATCTTTGGCACTTCCCTTATCAAAATACCCTTTCCCACATTCACTTCACTCTCACTTGAGCTGCCTTCACTCTCACTCATATCAATCATACCATCACTCTCTCCTTCATCCGAGTACAATGAGTCCACACTCTTGCCTCTTACCTTCCTATCCTTCCCCTTGGCACCACTCTTCCTTCTTCTCTTGCATTCAACTCTCTTCCATTCTCCGTCCTTCCTATCACTCATAATCACCCTATCCTCTCTAGACTCGCACACACTCCCATTGATCCCATTAGTCTTATTCCCTTCAGTCGGAGCAGGGGTCAAGGTCGAGGGTCCTAGGGCCGGTCCTGACCCCTTCATCATGTCATACAGGTCCTGCATCCGTCGGTCCGTCTGATCCTGTCGGTCTCCCATTTCCTTCTTCATCCTATCAGTCTTTTCATTCATCCCTATTATTTTATTCTCCATTCCCTCCATCATTCCCCGTAACATTTCACACTCCTCTTCTTTCTTTCTCAACTCCAGTCTCAATCGCACTACTTCTTCATTCAACGTTTCTGCTACAGCCATTGTTCCCAAGTTAGTAAAAAAGATAGGAGAAGGGAAAAATCAATCAAACTACTTGTCACACTAATTGGGTATGGACTGCAATCCAATCCAGTCACGCTCCCAGTTTCGAAGTCTCACGTCCCTATTCGGGCGCCAAATGTAGCGGGCCGAAAATCTAAACTAACCCCCAATCGATCCAACCCGCTTCCTACACTATCCGGACGTGAGAAATCGAAGGAGAATGAAACGGATTGTATATACAGTCCCTTTACTTACAAAAAAAATTTACACAATATCTACAATAGAGAGGGGGCGATTATATTGGAGATCTTACTTTTTGGCCAAAAATACAAAAAGAAAATCCTATATATATGAATACTATTTAATCTATCCTAATAAACATAAAAAATCAAACAACCCCAAAAAAAAATCCTGACTACAACAGTCAATATATACACAACAATCAAGGCCTCACTTTATACAAAGAGGATGGGAAGATGTCCAGCCACCTGCCACTCGAGCGAGCAAAATGCCTAGGACTTACAAGTGTGGCGCCTCTGCGCTTGATGGAAGATAATGACTTTAAAAAAAGCTTACGTGGCTATTATAAGCCCTCCTTCATTAAGCTATACTAATGGCCTTTATTTATTAATGATAATATAGCTTTCCAGGATATAACGCTTTGTTTGTAATATAAGGATATACGAAACTAAGTCCTATCTTTCCAGAATATGAGGCCTGGAAAGAAAGAAAAAAACATGGTAATCCTTTTTATACATAAAATAAACAAAAAAAACAAACCCATTCCCATTCACACACATTCTTACAGAGGGAGGGAGAGGGTACTGAGAAAAGGGGTGGGAGAATGGCCCTTTTACACACACTCACATTCGCCCCACCACAACGTGTTATGAAAAATATTATTACGGCACAGCAAATCCTAGCGGTAGTCATCCAAAACTATTCGAGGTTTATAAAACATAAATAATTATATCATAGTATGGTAAAGTGTATGTACATTTTAAAATGTACATAAATATAAATAACTTTATATTATTGAATGTTGGAAGGAATTCATAAGAGCCAAAACTACTGGGAAACATAAATTGTAGTATTCTAATTGCAGAAAATTATATTATTTTGCGATTATCTTTGGTTAGCTGTTCTGCTTGAGTGCTTCTCTCCTGGAAATATCACGGTATTATGTGTGAAAGCTCTTTAAATACCTAGGCACCATAAATAGTGCTTTCTATAGTTTGAAAAGTTCTTGAAAACGGAACAATGCGTTATTTTTTAAAGTTCAGACATTAATTCAAATTTTATAACTAGTAAAGGGAGCCAAAAATCAGATCCCTTTGTCAGGTTGGTGACGTTTTAACAGCGTCACTCCCTTCATTTATTAAATTTAAAATTTCAAAAAACCTCTTTACGTTTTAAGAAAATATCTCTTGTATGCTCCGAGGTTTTATCTAATGAAAGTAAAATAGCTGCAAACTTTAAGGCACTGCTTTAAATATGTAAATTGAAAAGTTGCTTCTTAACCCGATCTAAACAATCGCCTTTTAATTAAGAAGATTCGGATTCTAAAATTAACACTTTTAAAGTAGAATCAATTTTGGCTTCGGAATTTCAAATTATGATAGATTGATGACGTAGCTCAAATTTTTTTTCAACCAATAATTGAAATTTCTTTATTAATAAACAAGGTCAACATACATAACTCGCGTGCTCTCAATTGTTCTGACTTATGACCTTACAACTTTCAAAAAGTTTCCAGAACCCTTTGATAAGTAAAATGGTTACCATCCGACCCCCCGACCTATGGACTGACAGAGTACCTCATAGACTCACCACTAAAAATTCAGACTATTTTGACTCCTCAAATTATATTATCATTTTAAATTTTATGCTTGTCTGTATCATTCTCTAATGTTGAAAAGAATTTTGCAAACACGCTGAGATAAGTGTGTACACTCAGAAAGGGTAATTCTAATGCTAGTACTGAATTGTCAAGTGTCGCATAAAAGATGCTACGGAGACTGGAGCGAAGGTGGAGTGCTAAGGGAATGATGTGTGAATAGAGACGCGCTTCTATAGAATAACCTATATGAAAGGTGAAATGAAGGAGATAGATAAGTAGATGTAAGAGGGACTTTGCTTATTCAAGGTTAGTTTTCCTTCGTCTTACTTTGGCTCTTCTTTTTACTAATATTATTATGCAGTTAAACCAAATGAGGGTTTGGTAGTTTAATAATTAAGAACCTAAAAACAACGAGCACTTTTACGCTAGAAATTTGTGAATAAAGATGGGCATAATAAAGTTGTGAAGTAAGAAGGGAAAATGTGTCAAAACTACATAGCATGAGGAAAGAAGAGACTCTTTGGTGAGCTTGGAATTAGCAGAGCACGCAACTCTCCATTACCTTATGCGGCAAATGGGATATGACAGATGATTAACAAGAGAAACTTAGGGTATCTTCATCCAGGACTTAAATGGAATGATATGGGCCCCCATTAAACCATCTTAAAGGAGGCTATGCATCTTTGCGAACCTTCTAAAGATTACATAACACAAAATATAACATTATAGACATTATTGAAGAACAATGTTAGATGGAGTGGATCGTGCAACATATGGAAGGAAACGACACACACAGCACTGCTTTTCACGCAGACATTCATGGATTACATTGTATAAATTTGCTATTGAGTCTTCCACACAGCACCTGTAATAAATTGTTCAATCCGAAACTGGAACTTTAAAAAGATCCTTTTCTCGGGATGGATCATTAAAAACATCTGATGCCAATGGACCGACTGGTGAACCTATAAGAACTTCGCAAGGTTGCTGATAGACTTGACCATTAAATGCAAACACAGACCCATCCTTTTATAGACCAACTAATCTGATAGCATTAGAACCATGATGGTATCTTCATTCTAGGACATTAACGTTCGTTTCGCGGAACACTTATACTAACGTCGGGTGTCTCAGTCTCATTCTTACGTAAATCGAAACACAAGGTTATGCGCATAATTTATTGAATCTGTAAAAATACAATTAATTCAGAACCTTTCTTCTTTCCTCTGATCTAAATATGATATAGTTAAAATAATAGTAAATTGCAGAGGAATATCTTATACATATCAAAATGTAATTTGAAATATGTATATGATATAAACTAAAATCTCTCAGTTGACGCTCGTACAGGTAAAGAATTCTCAGGTGACCGAGGACAGTTCGCGCAGGACTCATTTCCCACACAATGGAACCTTTCTAACCATTTTCAGTTGTCGTGGGACAGACGTATGGGTTACATGAAATTATTCTACGAGTTTCATAGAGGTTGTAGCAGAATTTGCTGTGACAACAGTTTCCAACTCTTCGGAACCCTTTTTTTTAATGACCTTCTTTTGGTCGGAGTTTTAGAACCTAGAAATCACTCCCTGCGACTTCTTTGCCATTGTACTTGAATTAACACTTCTATGAAACTCATAGACTAAAACATGTCTACTCTAATCTTTAGATGGGAAAACATAGGAGCGAATACCGAGGAAGATCGTAAACAATATTTTTTTATTATCTGAAAGAAATAGGTAGTAATTAGTCATTGTAGCATTCCTAAACAATAAAAAAGACACTACTTTAATAAATATTATCTCAAATTTATTCTAGAAAATCCAACAATACTTCTGTCCCAACCTGATATCTAAATGAGAGTAGATGGTTAGATGAATAGAGAGACTATTCACTTACCATGAGTTGCACACATAAACCACATACAGAGTAGTAGTGGCTTCGGCATGGGATCTCTGATCAGGTCACTAGAGGAGTAGTACTCTCTTCAGCCAGTGATCCTCTTGGGTCTCCAATAATGCCTGGCGATGGGAGGTCACAGACGGTGCAAGTCAAAATATTTAGGTGTCTTGAAAGGTCGGAAGGGATTAGCCTCTTATTTGCCCATGGCCTGATAAAGATTTTTGTTAGGGGTAGCATGTATTAACGCCAAAGGAGTCACCTTACACCTGTCCTGGACATATTTTCATTGTAAATGAGCCAGGATTTGATGACAGCATCATTCAGCATTCCGTAAAAGACACATAGGGGACATCTTCTGGTTACATGGTTACGTGGCGCATACATTATCCAGAATATAATCATTAATAAGCAACCGAAACCCCTTTTCGAGGGTGTCTGCATTGCGTGACACCTGCTTCGGCCCTTGGGCGGCAGTAACACTATTCCGTGCTGTTACTCGTTTGATCATGGTCGACAACACCTAAACCCAGACGGACATGACACTGTCCTGAAACTAAACTGTACAGTAGTAGCTAGAACATCATTAACACTTCTAGTACGTCTTCTACAACCAGAAACAACAGGGGTAGAATGGGTAGTATAAGTTGTAGAGGGGTTTGTAGCAGGGGTAGCAGTGGTAAAAGGGGCAGTTTCAGGGGTAGAACCATTGGTAGACAGGTAAGTTGCAGCGCAGCAGTAGTTGAAGGGGCATCAACGGAATCAACAAATGTTGCAGGGAAAACGGTGTTTGAGCGGCGTGAAGATAACAAGCTTCTTCTTTTTCTTGCTAGTCTGCTGCTCTTCTTCAATTTCACTCTCTGACTTCACCTTATGATGGAATATAAACATTAGCTAAGTCTGATTTATACAATAACTCTTTTTCTACTACATCTTGGGTTTCATCATCACTAGCATCATTTTCATCACTTTTATTTTCAAAGGCAATGCCCTAGTGGTGTTCAATAGATACACCAGTCCATCACAAAGTTTACATGCCATTGTTCATCTATTTCACTATTAAACCTATGAAATCTTCATTTTTACATACCTGCAAAGGAAACAAAAAAAACATTACTACCATTCCAAATACGTCGGGTATTTTAGAGCCAGCAGAAAATGTACCCATAAATACTAACGTAGGGTGTATTGAACCAAAAACCTTTCTATACAGTCAACATATGGGAAGAACACGTTCAAACAACCTTACTCCACTAGAGAAGACCGAGGAATAAACAGAGAGGGAAGTCTCCCTGAATTGGTACAAAACATTATGTTTGGTCACGTGATTAAGATGGCGTCGGGTCTCTCACACCCTCCTCATCAGTGTTGTAGAGTTAAGATCCTTCAATGTCTATAAATGGGCCGACATAACTAAAGTTTTGAAACTTAGGACAGAATTTTTGAGACACTTCGAAGTTAAAAAATTGACAGATAGATCTAGTAGAATCAAAACTAGGATTATATTTTTAACAGCTGCAAATCCATATATCTACCGCAAAATCTAAGAGCATTAAACCCACCATTGGATGCTTGAGATACCTGAAAGTCAACAAATAGACCAACCGATACAAGAACATCGAAGCCGATACGAGAACATCGAAGTTATATATAAATAGACTTTCAGTTCTAAGAGCTTCAAAGCTGTCATTGTATTCTTAAGACACCTGGATATCTATTAATAGACCAAACTATGAAAGAGCCTCACCGACACGATCGGAATCATTTGACGCCCGAAAGTCTATATCAACAGGTCCAACACTTTCAGCTACACCGGGATTAAGAGCTACCTTTCCTCAGGTTAAAATCTGGATCCCATGAAGGAGTAGTGGAGGAATTGACTTTGCAATTGTTTCAGACGAAACGACAGTAATTGGAGTAAATCCTCCGATATAGCCAGCGATGTAACTTGAAACAAAGAGCCAAGATGGGAACTAACCTTCTAAAGTATTTCTATACGAAGTCGTAAATATTTGGTCTTTCCTCAAAGGATTTGCAAAGCATCTCAATGAATTGTTTTACAAACCAGGTCGTGAGTCATTTTAAGAAGGTAAAGCTTAGATTTAATTTATTGCTGGCGGTATTGAGTGGATCAATCAGTCATTCTTATAATAATACATTGTAAAAAGACACACGCACATAATAAATTATTTTCATACAAAATTTGATGTTTCTGCATAAACGTTATTACAAACAAGATCAACTACCTAAGTTGTCCTTTGAACGCATAAATACGAGTATGCACAGGCTCTTATTCACACACCATTTCTCCCCTTTGCACCTTCAATCAAGGTCGATCTCAAGTTCCATTTTCTTCCGCAGTCGCCAGACGAGAGATCAGAAACGAACGCGCGAACACACGCGCGCACACACACACACACCCGGACGCGCACCAAGCATAACCGAGAGAGGCCTGGGGTGGGCGAAGGAAGGTAGCTTATTTGGGTTAAGGGAGGGGGCAGAGGTGATGAAAGAGGGCGCTAAACCCGACTCCCGCTTCTTATTTATTTTAATTTTTTTCCCCTCTCAGTAAACACTCGAAGCTCCGCCATGGGTTCAAAGGCGGAAGGGAGGGGGGTGCACACAGGATGATTCACACACACCACTAAAAACACATTTTCCTAAACTACCCGTTGAAACACACAACCAGTGATTCTCTCTCCGTATATATATATATATATATATATATATATATATATATATATATATATATATATATATATATATATATATATATATATATATATATATATATATATATATATATATATATATATTAGTGTAGTTGGGTAGCAGTCTTTCTTGAATGCAAATTTTGTTGAGGACCATTGTGTATTTCGCCTTAATTAATTTCCTTTGGCAACTTTCTCTTCTTCTATCTTTTATTCCATCTTGTAGATGGTGGATCACTTGTCCTGTATTCATCTCTTTTTTAAATGAATGTGTTTGGTAAAAAACAAATTAAATTGCTAAGCTTTCGATCTAATTCGATCATCTTCGGAGTGTTTTGATATATTCTTGCCTCCTTTACCGATGTAATGAGTGGAGTAAGGTTCATACAGAATGAAAGAAATAAAATGAAATGAAATGAAAAGAGAGGTGGCAAGCAAAGAACAGCTCTTCCGACCCTCCCCTGCCCTTGGCGCTCGTGGAGCGGCCAAGGAGGGAGGGGGGGAGGCCCGGTACTCCTTTATAGACCCCCATAGTCACACTCTCTAGAGCCAAAGTAGTCTCCAAGCACTGTGAGTCCGGCGGTTAGGAGTGAGAGGAAGAGGAAGAAGAAGATTTTAGGATAGGACAGTGAAGAAAATAGTAGGAGACAAAAGTGGACTCAGTTAGTCATGGGACCTACAGCTTAACGTGGAATCCGAACCACAATGTGTCGCTTATCTCTAACTATAACCTTGCAGTTTATCGTGACCCCTGTTCCACGTATCACTGTGAGTCCCGTGTGCAAATGTGATAGTAAAAAACGAATAGATGCAGAAGGCTGAAGGAAGTAAGAGGTTTGCAAAGAGACGCTAGTTGCCTGGAGGTCAGGCTTATCTCTGTCCATTTTAGGTAGTATAGCTAGCGTGATAAAGTTAGAAAGTAGTATTGGTATTTATGAGGCGTTTAAACCGTTATTAGTAAATATTCTTACTAAAAACTGGTGTAGGTTTCTATCTCTCTATCTGTTCTTTCCTCTTCCTATCCTAGTTATAATTACTATATGCTATTCTCTGGTTTGCTTCGGTTAATTAATTACTCTTAGTCGTCGTCAAGTATTAATCTCTTTCTCTATGTGTATAATTCTTCTTCGTCTTCTTCTCCTCCCTCATTTTATGCTTGGTAAACTTGGGAATAATCTGTGTGATCTTAACGATTTTTAAGGGGTATAAATTCCGCCTAGGTTGAGCATAACGTTAGAGGAAACGGGCCAGTCCGGTGAGTGAAATTTTAAAATAATTTTAATGTGCGCTTCCAGCTTGTCGCTTGACTCTTGGTGGCCGGCTTATCTTTGTTTATTAATATGGCTTCTAAGATGTTCAGCCTAGCTTTATTAACTTCTTTTCTTTTAATAACGGTGTTATCAACTAGCATATATCTCGTTCGGTTAATGTTATGAACACTCTACTTATGATTTTTAGGCCCTCCTCTTTGTAGATGCAAAGCTAAACGTCTCGAAAATGTAGTAGTTGCTATGCCTATATATTTTGAGTTGTTATAAAGCTTAAAGTCTTTATCGGGGCAGATGAACTAGTAAACTATGTTGGTTGACTTGAGATTCGAGGAGTTTAGGCACCTGTTGTTTTTTGTCAGGAGATTGCTGACTTTTGTTGTTTTATAATAAATGATGAGTTGAATTTTATCCATTTGATTTTTAACCTTGGTGTTACGGTTATTAATCTCCTTGATGTCTTTTTCATCTATTTTATAGGCCGTGGACATCTGGTTTCTTTAATACACTTTGATGCTGTTGACTTCTCCCTGATTACTTTCAGTTTTATTCGTATCTTTGCCATGATTATTTAAAAATGATTGGAGTTGTTTGTTAATCATGCTGTTTGAGAAACCGTTGTTCGCGAGTGTTTGTTTTACTCATGCTATCTCTTGGTGCAAAGTTCCCACGTAGAGAAGCATTTATATGCTCGGCGGATGTATGAGCCGATTACGCTTATTTTGTATATTTCAGGGCATTCACTCTCCACATTAAGGCATCTTTCCATGTCCTTACTTTTTCTATTTACTTTAGTGATGTAACTACCATTGATGTTTTGAACCTCAACGTCCAAGAAAAAGAGTTTATTGCCGGTGCTTAATTTATAAGTGAATTTTAACATCAAACAGCATTTTGAACTCCGTGTTAAAATTCCCTTAGGAATTGAGCACGGGCAATAAACTTCTATTCTTGGACGTTGAGGCTCAAAACATCAATGGTAGCTACATCACTAAAGTGCATAGAAAAAGTACGGACACGGAAGCATCACTGCACCCACCGCACATACCACAACACTCAATATCGAGGGTAGCATGACGCACGACTTAGTTCTGTTTATAATGCATGCTTACTTTGTCTACATGGCGAAACCGGGATCATATGCAACTGAACTGAATACCATGCTTGAAAAAAACGGGCTAAAGAAAATGTGGTTCTCGGAGAACTCCCCCTCAAGCGAATGTATAAAATAAGCATGACTCCAAAGGACAATACTAACCAAGTAGAAGAAGAAGAAGACAAAAGTACAAAATAGAAACCGACTCTGAATAAGAAAACACCGACGAAGAAAACACAAAAACGAACTCAGAAAAACAAAAATCAAAAGTGACCACCCAACACTTCAACATCAAAATTTACGGATCCCATGCTTACCCCATTCCAAAGCAATATAAGCAGAAGGAAATAGTCAATGGACTAGTCAAGGGAAAATATAGATGGGAATACGAAGCAGACGCAGAGGAAACGGTTCACAGTGCACTGAAACAGGGCATGATAAACATCGCCCAGGAATCATGCAGCAACATCTCGTGCAGTGAATTTAAAAAGAAAAGAAATGGACGCATTCGATCCCCAGGCCGACCAGAAAAACAAAGTCAGGTAGAGAACACAAGAAAATATAAACACCAATGGACACGTATCAACGTAAGCTTAAAATATTCACCTTGAACGTTAACGGCTTGAAGAAGAAACGCATAATCTACTCAAACATAATAAAAAAGGAAGACCCATACTTAATAATCCTAACAGAACATGGTATGAACACAGAGACGGAAACAATAAAGATCCCCAATTATAAATTTATAGCAACCAACTACTCCCAAGCAAGATATGACTGAGTTGAAATTAGAAGGTATTAGAAGCGGAATTTATTTCACAGAAATAAAAGACCTAGAATAATCATTTTTAGCAGTAAAAATAAAAATGGCCACAGTTGATCTGGTTATAGCCGGGGCCTACCAACCTCCAAGACGATCGTACCTACCGATACCCAATTTCATTAAGCTCTTTCGTAGACAGGCCTCAACCTTTCTAGCCGGAGACCTTAACGCAAGATGCAGGGAAGCAGAATACACAACCCATAGAAATGGAACAGGAAAAACCCTTCAACTCCTAATGCAAAGAGGCCTACTAAACAGAGAAGGACAAGACTTCCCTACTTATCTTACAGCCCGAGCCTCGACTACCCCAGATATTATTTTAACGAATCAAAACTTAAATCTAAATCATCACACACAGCCAGGCCGCGCAACCACCTCCGACCATTTAAGCATAATTACCACCATCTCAACTTCGCCCATCCAAATAAAAATAACAGGCTAAAAAGCAACCAGCACAACAAACTAAGTTGGATACAGACAGTACTTAAACACAATAGAAACTGGATCCCTTAACAACGAAGGTAAAGAGGAAATAGATCACCAAATAAAACTAATTACCAGAAAAATCAGAGAGGCGAACAGTATACACACCCCAACAATAGAGTACAGAACCATACCTGCACCAAGATGGACCCAAGAGATCCAAGATGAAATAGAAGAGTTTCAGAACATAATAAATGAAATCAGGGTATCGGGAAATACAATGAAAATGTACAGAAGAATAATCGCAATCAGAAGGAGAATAGACACCCTCATTAAAGAAATTTCAGACCGTCTCTGGAATAATATAATAGGCAAAATGGAAATAGAAAGAGATCCAAGGAAATTCTGGAGACAATACGGGAAATTAACCTGAAAATACAGAACGAGATAGTAGAACAAAATGAGGAGCTTCAAGAACACTTCCGAACACACTGGAAGAAAATATTTTCTATTTCACCTAAGGAAAACCAAGAATTCGACTAAAACTACGAAGAAAAAATCATACATAGCCTGGAAACACAACGTGAACGTACTATACCATTTATAAACGTTGACGAACAAAGACACAATCCCATGGGGAAAGGAAAGCCTTTTACAATGGATGAATACCTGACAGCTTTAAAATCCTTTAAACAAAAGGCTCTAGGACAAAGTGGGATATCCAAAGCTCACCTAATCAATGCCCAAGAAAATGTGCACGAATCGATAGTGAAGATCTTTAATGCCTGTCTAAATATCGGATACTTCCCCCAAACATTTAAAACGGCAAAGATGATTTTCCTACCGAAGCCGGGCAAACCGAAACGGCAAAGATGATTTTCCTACCGAAGCCGGGCAAACCGAAACGGCAAAGATGATCTTCCTACCGAAGCCGGGCAAACCGAAACGGCAAAAATGATCTTCCTACCGGAGCCGGGCAAACCGAAACACCAAGGCGGAAGCTTCCGTCCGATCTCGCTCCGAGAATTTCTAGGTAAAGTCCTAGAAAAGCTCCTTAACGAAAGGTTTATCAACCACTTTAACGAAAACAACCTATACAACTCACAACAGTACGGGGTCCGGATGAAGCGAGGGACAGACACCGCGCTAGCAATCATAACGGAAAAAATTTCTACAGAAAAAGCGCGAGGCAACAGAGTCGATATTGTACTTAGTGATGTTGCTAAAGCCTTTGACAAGGTGTAGTTGTCCGGCCTAAAAGACAAAATCTGTGAGCTTAATCTAGAAATAAACCTCTGCAAAACACTCTGCAACTACCTAGACGAGAGGAAAGCCGTATTGCAGATAAACGGTAAAACGGTTGACGCCATTTATCTGTAACGGGTGTCCCACAGGGAGGCTGCCTCTCACCAACACTGTACACGGCGTACACCGGGGACCTTTCGAATCCAACCCATGAATGTGCGATTTATATACAACTAGCGGACGATATCACACAAATAGTGAGCAGTGACAAAAAAAAACACAAGGACATCGCCCTAAGAACAAGAAGGGAAATTAAATACCTGAATGATTAGGAAAAAAGGAACAAAATAAAGACAAACAAAAATTAGTTCAAGTTAATACCCATAAAAAGAAGGAAAAAAGCCTCTGTACGCGTAGATGGAGAGGCATATCCTTACTCAACAGAAGGACGTGTCCTTGGACTAAAATTAACAACAGGCTATACTTGATATCTACCACAAAAATTCATCTAATCAAAATCCACTTTATCAGCACTATACAGATTCAGACAACTAGCAACAAAAAATAAAAGAAAATTATACAACCTAAGCTCCTATACCCAATAGTACCATTGAACGCATTAAGTAACTCTCAAATCAAGAAGATTCAAAGAGTCCAAAATCAAGCTACTACAGTAGATTCATAACAAATACAAGAAGACAAGATTACATACCAGCAGAAGAACTCCACCGCAGAACTACTATAGAACCCATAAACACAGTCCTACAAAAAGAAGCAAGAAAACTGTAGGAAGAAACAAAAAATACAATACCCCAGAATATAATAGACTAAACCATCGTACAAGAAGACGAAATCCATGCGCATTATAAACGACGCTTCGACGGAAGCCCTTGAAAAACATTAACTAAATGTAACTATCAGAAACGTAACTACCGATGAGAAATTAAGAAAAGTAATTACTGACGATATTAAAGAAGAAAAACAACAAAAAATAAATAAACAAATAAATCCAAAAAATATACAAAAACAAAAAAATGAAAGAAGCACAAAAAAATAAATAAAACCAAAATTAAAAAGTGATACAGACGCTTGCTTAACTGAGCAAATAGAAACAAAGGCTCGAATGCTTAATATAACTATGTTTCAAAAAAATAAAATTATAAAAGAAATACAAAAGCGTTAGCCAGGCAACCTGGCACAAATATTTAACATCCTCACTGCATCATCTTCATCTATTATCCAACACACATTAACACCCGCACCAACCCACCACACTTTAATTTCTAGCTATCCTCTCTCTCTCTCTCTCTCTCTCTCTCTCTCTCTCTCTCCACATTCTAACATTATGCTACCTTATCACCTTCTTTCCTTCTGTCAGATCCTCACTCCACTCATTGCATCAGGAAAGGAGGCAAGAACATTTAAAAACATCTGAAGATGATTGAATAAGATCGAAAGCTCAGCAATTTAGTTTGGTTTTTACCAAACACATTCCTTTAAAAGAGAGATGAATACAGGACAAGTGATCTACCATCTTCAAGATGGAATAAAAAAGATAGTTAGAAGAAGAGAAAGTTGCCAAAGGAAATTAATTAAGGCAAAATACACAATGGTCTTCAAAGATTTTTGCATCTATATATATATATATATATATATATATATATATGTGTGTGTGTGGGTGGGTGTGTAGGTGTGTATAAAAAGTAAAATCACACAATAACACGTGACACAGTAGAGGCTCAATAGCCCATAGAAAATAGGGAAGAATAAATCACCAGTGATTTTGTCTCTTTTATAAGACCAAAAAAGGATTACACATTAATAAAGAAGGAAAATAAAGATAGAAAAATGAAATAAGATAATATAAACTCTTTTTCTCATTAAAGAAAGTCAACAAAATAGGAGCGATTTGAACTTAAACTCTCGTCCATTTCTCGCTTTTCAGGCCACTGCACTAACCACCAGGCTGGTTACCTTGCAGTAGCATAATGGCTAAAATGATCGATGGACTAGGTTCGAATCCTTCCTATTATTTTACTTTCTTTAACGGGTAAAAGAGTTTATATTATCTTATTTCATTTTTCTATCCTTATTTTCCTCGGTATTAAGACACCTAAATCCCTTTACATGTCGACTGTATTTAAAGTTTGACCACCCATATTGTAATCTCTCCGGAGATTATCATCACCTATGTCATTACTTTACACTTTCCATGTTGAATTGCATCAGCCATCTTTTCGAACAATCGACTACTCTATCCAAATCATTTTTGCAAATTTCCAGTCACTGTTACGTTTTCCTCGTCCTACTTTCGCTTCATCGGAAAATTTTGAATTTTTGTATATATTCTTGTCAAGATAGTTTATATATATATATATATATATATATATATATATATATATATATATATATATATATATATATATATATATATATATATATATATATATATATATAAGCAAAGGGGCAAGAACAAATGCTTGAGTGACCTAAGCGCAAAACCACCTGTTCCCATTGACAACAACTCTCTTTCTCTGGTTATCCAGCCTGTCTTCAATCCTTCAATCCAGTTCAGTACCCTACTTCTTATTCCACGCGCTTCTAGGTTAATCAAAATATTCCTATATAGAACGGTGTCAAATGCATTATTGAAATCTAAATAAACTACATCTTCAGCTTTATTTTGATCAAACGCTGTAATAATTTTGTTGAAAAATCGAGTAAATTACTCAAACATGACCATCCGCGTCGAAAACTGTGCGGCGAGTCGTTTAAGTTATTTACCACCGAAGTAAGGAAAAATGGTCTAAAGTTTTCGGGATCAGTCTTCATGCAGTTAAAAAAAATGGGAGTTATATTGGATATTTTATCTTTTTAGGAACTATATCCTCACTAAAAGATTTTTGGAAAATTATACAAAGTGGGTTTAACAATTCGTTTCCTAATGGTTTGAGGTGCACTCGTATATAGTAGATTTTAACGCGACAAGGCACCTTGGAAATTTTAATTATTTAATGTAATTATTTGCTTAATTTTTGGTTATTTCAATATTTTACTGTAGAGTTTTTTGCAAAGTTACTATGTCTTGTAAAACTCGTAAGTTAATTATAATTTCTATTGAAAAAACATTTGAAAAATGCTAATTTAATGTGTTTACGACCTGGTTATGATCGCTACTAAAGACACCCTCAGGCTTGTATGGGCACCCAATGCACTACCTAATAAGTTTACGATTATTTATATATCTATAAAATCGTTTTGACTCTTGTTTTGACAAATGTGTTGGTTCCTTTTCAAAGTTCTGTTTAACTCTTGTTATATTGCGTATGACAAGGCGACGATAATAAAGATATCGGTTTTGATTCTCAACAGTGTCATTGATTCTCGAAATACTATGCAATTAGTTTAGTTTCTTTATGTAACATAGGGTTAATATTTATGCAAGATTTATGCCATAAATTTTCTAGGTGTAAATGTACTATTCTGCTATTTATAGTGAAGAGGAACGGCGCAAATTCATTATACATTTCCTGTGCTTTTTAAACATTTAAAGTTTTTTTCCAATTTAAAACTCCTAAGTGTATACAAAAAAGATCAAAATTCCAAGATCTAAAACAGGTAAAGAATTGATAGCTCCTGTGAGAAAATTTAGGAGTATTTATATTAAAGCTACTTATGTTGTGATCACTAGTGCCAAGTTTTTTCCAACTTTATTTTCTACTAAATTCTCTTCGTTTGTCAAAATTTATTCTAGATTAGCTTGGTCTCGTGTTTGTTCACCAACTCATTTAGCCAGAAAGTTGTCGATTTTTTGCGTTGTCTTCTGTTTCACTTATAAAAACGACGTTAGAAAAATTAAAATTAAAATCATCGCTTGTAACCATTGTTCTTTGACTAATTCAACTTAAGTGCTTTAAAATAATAATATCGCACTCTTCCGTTGGCCGTGGTGGCCTATAGACCACAACAAAATTTACTTTATTATATTTATTACAAACTCGATAGCTAATATCTCAGACGCAATATCAATATTGATCTCTTTCATTATCGCAACATGTGCCTTTTTATGTAATAAATAATGACCTTTCGTTCTCCTCAGGACCAATCTATATTATCTAAATATGGTATAGTCTGTTGAATTAAACTCTCTAATAAGGTTCCTGTTATAACTTTCGATCAAGGTTCCGTAAGTGAAATAATACCGATATCTTCCGAGGCAACTAAGTCATTTAATTCATCAATATTTTTTCCAAATTATGTTTGAGTAAAAACAAGACAAATTTTACATTAAATTTCTAAAATTTTAACTGGATATGTTATTATTAAGTCCATAGTTTTGCCTACATATTCTCTATTCTCTAACGCAATCCTGTCCGAAGATCGACATTGTTAATAGTCTTCGTAATCTTGCTGCTCCTACTCCACTTCGATGAAGCCGGTCTTGCCAGAATAAATCTCCATGCTCGTAGAGCTCGTTCCATAATAGTGCCCTCCTTATTATTAATATAAAAAACAAACAATTATGCCAACTATATTAATCAAATTATAAACAATATCAAGAGAAAATAATTGGCGTTATTAGTCACTTCTTTCAGGTTATTTACTCTGTATGGGAGAGAAAAACGTAAGGAACGAGAAAACATAACCCACTGTAATAAACAGACATTCAAAGAACGTTGCCTAAAAAAAGACTAGCACGTATGTAAGAAGTTTTAAAACAGAAAATATAACACAATAACTGGAATAAATCAGAAAAGGAAAAAATATATATATATATATATATATAAAATCGCAACGCTAATTAATACAAGTTCAGCAAAATTAAACCAAATTGCGCGATAGGTTAGTGAATTTTAATCTCACTTACGTCTTTCGGCTTCTGAAATCAACGATCTGATTGGCATAGTTATTCGGACGTCACTTAACTAGGACAAGCACATGTTTGATCGGCTTGAAGGAAATGTGGTTTGGTTTAATTGAATATTTTTCTAATTTCCCGATAATTAAAGATTATAGAAGTATACAAAAATGCACAAAGAACGGAAACACAAAGAACGAAATAAAATTATCTTTCGGGCTTTTTCAACACGACAGAGACTCACACAGACATAAAAACAAACACACAATTATATCACGAGAAAACACAACAGAAAACATACTTTTATATTCAGAAAAAGAAAGATTAATATAGACAATCGTATTAATCGCACAAATTAACAAAATTACATAGCTAAATCACACTAACACTTCAAAAATTATGATGAATCGTATAGAGACCTTCAAAAAAATGCAACCTTCTAGAAGCAAGCCAAGTAGCCTTGTGCAATCAGAAGGACACTGTTCGATGAAAGTGTCCTCAAGATAAGTCATGAAAATGTCTGCAGATAAGCAACTAACGGTGGAAACCCATTTCAAAGCCATGAATCTTTTGGCAAATTTTGTTGTCAAATCCGCACTCTAAGAGCTCTTTGAAAGCCCTTGAAAGATAATGAAATATAAGGGACCATTAAAAGAGTTTGTTTAAATTAGTATGTATCTATGGTTTGTTGTCTGGTCTGGTTCAAGAGGCGTAAGTTTTTCTTAAATATATTTTGGGGTTTGTTTAAATTTATAACAGCATTTGATGAAAAAAATTCGAGAATGAGCTTGTAGATCCGAAACGTCGATAATAAAGCAATTGAAAAATGACATTAAATAGTCTCCTGTTCGTCAGCTTTCTGCTGAATATTGAACCTTAGCTGTTTAGAAGCAGCCACATTCAATACATATATATCAGAAATGGACAGAAAGGACTCAACCCTTTTCGGTCTCCCGTAAACTTCTCAAACAAGGATGCCCGCAGAGAGTTTTGTTGGGGGGGCCATAGGGGGACCAAAGAAAATAGTTGGGTGGCCAAGAACTATAAAATCAATAATGAATAACTACAAAAGTTCACGCAGTCTGTGAACAAAAACATGAATTAGGTAAGTTTGTGTTGTGATGGCACAGAAGAGCCTCTGATCAGCAGTGTTCCTAGGAAACAGACATGATGAGATTATCTGATATGATCTAGAGAATGCTGTATCCAGGATTACAACATGGGGTGGGGGGCAAATTCAACTAGGGGGTCTAGGGGCATGCCCCTCCCCCTGGAAGAAATATCTGAGCATTGTAGATTAAAATGCATTAATATGGTGCACTCTAAGAGCAAAACCTCAATACCTAGCCCCTTATTCTTCAAGAACTAAAACTGAAATTTAACTTTGAGGCCTTAAAAAAAGGATTGTTGGTTTTAGACTAAGGCTTTTGAAGACCAGCTTGAGTAGTTGCTTGGATAGCAAACTGCAGTAGCAATACCAACCACATCCACATACTAACATCTCTATTTATATAAACACCACGTGCAAAAATTGGCAGAAAACTTACTTCAATATTAAACTGAAGTGATTGTTGTTATGTTATATACTTACTGACGAGCCTTTTGTTAGCGAGTGCTGAATGTCTCCATGAAGCAGACGGAGAACGCAGAAAATAATTTTAAAATAAATCGCCTTGGTGTCCTCGCTCTAAGACCCAACCGGTGCGCCTGAATAAAAAAAAGATTTCTTTTATTTTAATTAACTTTCGAAAGATTTTGACATTCAAATATAAACAAGGCCTGCTGCGCTATGTTAACAGTAAATAAAGGTTGGTATAAATACAAAAATAAAATTTTGGCAGGGGTGGCCAAGGGTAATCACTTGGGGGCGTGCTTGTTCTCAAGACAAACTATGACTGCCTTTTGTTGAAAATATGCACGTCAGGTGGAAATTTCCCCCAATTTCCATATTTTAAGCTCTATCGACACTCATTAATAACTGAGTTTTATCTTTCTTCTTTAGAATATTTACTCAATAATGAGATTAACAACAAATTAATACTTGATTAAGCAAATAGTTTGATACTCTTAAATCTGAACTCAAAACCAGCTTCTCTTTACTCGACTCGATTTGTTCTTTCTATTATTTACCGCGAATTTACTAAGTGTCAGCTTCAAATCACATGTACCCATGATCGTAAACTAAAAGCGAATGGTCATATATATGGTCGCATTTAGTGAATTAATGAAGAACTACCTCGATTAGTGTACAAGCGTAGTGACCCGGTTGCCACTCGTAACTCCTAAATTATAACAATCACTATGCGTGGGAGTGTATAAGAGCCTCGTGATCGCTGTGACATAGAACTAGAATGTGAAAGGTCATATATATGATGGAATTTGGTGAATAATAAAGAAATGCCTCTGTCGAGGGACGAAGACGTGTGATCAAAAATTATCAAAAGGTACACACTACTATACGCCAGGCAGCCACTATCGGCGCTTTTAAAGGTTGGCTCTTTAAAAGGGAATACGTTTGCCGGGTTCGTCTCAAAGGTTATTCGAAAGATAAACACCTCTACAAAAATAAACTTTAATACAAATTATAAGAACAAAGGCACAGATAAATATGAGAATATAAATAATAATCAGTACGAAAAGAATATTATGACTGGCAAAAATTAAGGAAACTAGGTCCGGGAAAATATATAAGTGATCCAATAAGTTGGATTAAATGAAATATTTAGCAAGTCTATTGGTGTTACACCAAATGGGGAAATATTTGAAGGACTGGGAACGAAGAGGTGGGACTTACGAGGAAAGGACTCCTGGTTGCCCCTGAAGGATGAATTGGGGATGTGGAAGACCAATGGTCAGGTCTTCGTCGATGAGGTCTCGATGGAAAGGCGTCCAGAGAGACTCCAAAGGGGGTTGAGATTACCTCGGCTCTAGGAAGAAGTAATCACAAAATCGAGATTCGTCTGCGGACGGCAGGAAGTCTCAACCAAGGTAGTGAGACGAGAGAGACCCAAGGCAATCTTCCGGGGTATAAATGGGTTGCCGTAATCTTCTTCTGATCAAGGCCGATTACACGAAGACGATCTGCTGACGAGATCTCAAAGGCGAGTGGACCACTTTACTGGAGACAGATACTATGGTCTGGACGGCAAGAAGCTCTGGTTCTCTCTATCTGCTGAGTATTTGCAGACATCCCCTAAAATAGGAGCCACAGCTATGGTCGACAGAGGGCTGCACGCCTCGAAGACGTTCCAAGGAGATATCGGACAAAGCTTAAGCAAACATGAACCTTGATAAATTGGACCATCGACGAAGTGAACGGGAAATACGAGAGACTCCCTTCTACCCCAAGAGGGGGCTGTAACTGGGGGAAAGACGGTGATAAAGCACCCAAATTAAACACAGCTACGCTAGTTCATCTCGACCAGGGAAATTCTGTGTGATAACAGCGTATTGAGTTTAGTGTACAAGCGCAGTTACCTGGTTTTCAGACGTAAACACTCAGGGTATCCAAGTGCACGAACAATCGGAACCCTAAAACAACTATTCATATACAAAGCTCGTTCCAGGCGTGGTGGGACCCACATCCACCATCCCATACCCGTCATAACTCGACCTCGTACCCGAGTAAAAAAACAGATCCCTCCCCCCAACAGCGCTATCTTACCCCCATCCCCAGAAAGCCCCAACTTAACACAAACCCACCTTCGCTGCTGCTTACTAACCCCACCAGTATTAGCAATAAATTTGATGAATTGTGTTTAGTTTTAAAACAAAAAGAACTCGATTTAATTGGATTAAGTGAAACATGGTTTTCAATAAATAAAGCGGCTCATTTGCATGAAATTAGTGACTATGATTTATTTAACAAAGACCGTGATAACCGTGGCGGGGGGGGTATGTTTGTACGTACCTAAAGAATTGAGAGCCATTAAAGCGTCAATCACCGTTCCAATACATCTTGAGTGTTTGTAGGTGCACTTGAAAGAAGTGAAACAAGCAGAGAAATATTAGTGTGTGTACTTTATTATGCCCAATTTTCACATGCACATGTAAATAATGACCTAGTGGAACTCATAACAGCAAGTGTAGATGTGTTCCGATCAAGGCATAATAACTGTAAAGTGCCATAACTGTAACACAGCGCACTCACGGAAACTCCATGTTAGATCTGGTTCTGACAGACCTGCAGTGCTACAGGTCTCCTGAATATCTCCCCCCATTGGCGTGAGCAAACACAAGTGCGTGCTAGTGCGACCGACTGCGGCACCACACAGTACAGTACCGCCCCACAAGGAATCCTTTGTGCAGGATTTCGGATTCTGGATTATAGCAGTAGACTGGTCATTCCTAAAAACATATCCGACTGTAGAACATCAATAAAGGGCATTTCAAGTCATCCTTGAACACCAATACGAGATTCACTTTCCTCTCAAGACGTGGCGAAAACTAGACAGTGACCAACCATGGATGACCCCTGAGATAAAGAGGTTGTTTAATAAAAAACGACACACATACAATCAAGGAAATTTAGAACATTATCGCAATCTAAATTTTGTTTCAAAAGAAAAATCAGGCAAGCAAAGAAAGATTATTTTGAAACTGTGCAAAGTGATAGTGGGTTTAATAAATCTCTAAAAATATTACTTGAACCTGAAGTAAAACCAGTAACTCTTCCCTTTCTTAACTTAAATGACTCATATGAAATAGCTAAAGCGATAAATGTACATTTTGCCTCGATATGTACTAACTATCCGCCCCTAGAACCAAGTGATATGCCCGCCCACCAGCCTTCATTTCCTCCCCCTTGCTATTCGAAATTAGATATTTATAAAGATTCAAAGAAAACTAAGACAAAAAGAGCCACTCCCCCAGGTGAAATTCCTCTAAAATTAGTTAGAGAATTCGCATACGAACTAAGTCAACCGCTTTAAATAATATATAACAAGAGCCTTCAAACTGGATTCTGCTCTGACCGATGGAAAAAATCAACAGTGACAACCCTACCCAAAGTGTCCCTCACGTAAACCTTCGGGAAGTTGTTGTAGGCTCATGTGGCGAGGATGGTCTTATGGAACATGATACCGAACATCGACCAGTACCAGTTTGGGAACCTGAAGGGACGTTCTACCACCATGCTCCTAAGGGGCCTGGAGCAGCGTGACACAGTAGCCCAGGTATGCCTGATTGATTTTAAGAAGGTTTTTAACAACGTGGACCACAATGTAGCAGTAACCCAACTGTACCACCTCAGATGGAGTACGTCACTGCTGCCCTTTATAACATCCTTCTTCACGGGGAGGCACCAGTGCACCAGGTACAGTGGAAAATCATCCACCTGGCTGCCCACCACCTGCGGAGTGCCCCAGGGGACCTGTATTCGGCCAGTAATCTTCCTCGCCGTTATCAACAGCCGATTAAAAAATTCACCTAAAAAAATAAAGTACGTAGACGATGTGACTGTACACATAGTGGCGAGAACCCTCGATCTGCACACAAATTCCTACAACAACTCATCACCACCATCAGTAATCAGTGCCAGGAATTGAAAATAATTTCCAATCCCACAAAATGCGAACTGCTTAACATTAGCTTCTTGTGACAGGACGTGGTTTTCCCTGATGTGCAACTCAACGCGAACGTCATACCTTGTGTCGAAACAGTCAAAGTTGTCGGGCTGATAATTATCAACTCAAGCCTGTCTTGGCAGGACCACGCTGATTACATCATCACCCAGGCGCCCAAGTGGCTTTTAATGATGTTCCGAGCCAGGTCTTTTTGAAGCATCGCAGGAGCAGCTGGTACAGCTGTACTGCCAGCCCATACAACTGTGCTGGAGTATGCGTGTCCGGTGTGGTGTCCCACTCTGGAGTGCGTACATAAACGTGTGTGTCGCATTGTTATAGGTAGCCATTACAACAGCTATAGTGCCACGCTCCCCACGCTTGGCTTTCCATCCTTGCAGAACAGGAGAAGCAAACTCACCTTTAGTTTTGGGGATAAACTAAGGGAAAATGACCACCTGAGCATTCTGCCAGCAAGAGCACCATCTCGCTACCAGACACGACACAGTGCTAGATCGCTACCAGCTAGGTGACGAACAGAGCGCTACAGACGGTCCACCATACTCTATGTGGCTCGCCTGTTCAACAAATCTTATCTATTTTATTTTTTATTAGCATTTAATTGTTTTAGTCAATATATCATCACTGAATTTGGAAATCAAGATCTTTTCAGTAATTGCACATTGTACAATGTACTGCTTCTTGATGAATAAACCACTTATTATTATTATTAAAATCATTAGTATTAAATTCTTCTGTTTTACAAAAGCTAATGATGTTATTTCCAATTTTTCTGATTATGAATTAACCAAAAAAGCGAAGTTTTTGTGGTTCCTCGGGCTTCAGTATAAATTAACCACCCTCAAGTCTCCATTCATTTATTATTTATTATGAAAATGCATGAATGATTTAAGGCATCTTTAATTCCCTAGGGACTTAATGAATTTAAAACTAGAATTTCAAGATCTCAGATTCTTTTGTGAATTAAACCACTAACGTAATTTTGTATGCTAATTTTTCTATATTTCTTTGAAAAAAAATTATTTTTAAAGTTAGGCTAGGTTAGGTGAGATCATTTATATATTAAACTAGTTTAAATTATTAAATTAAAATAAATTAAATTTTATATTAGTTGTTTATTAATTAATAATAATCTCTTCTGAATTGAGATTATGAGTAATACAGCGTGAAATTTTAAAAGGTTGTGGCTTCATTTGAAAACGGAGAAAGATCCCGTTCATCTTTTTCCATGAATAAGAAAAGATAATAAGATCTAACATCGTATTCTCGAAAAAGATATAACAAAGGTAGAGTACTTTTACACCAGCGGATATTTGGTGGTGTCTTCCGAGAGACTCTTGAGCCTTTTCTTTACGCTGTTCCATCACGAGATCTCCAAACCTTAGAAGCATGTATTACAGCCTGCATTTAACCTCACTCTACAATAATAAGTGAGTTGTGGAAGGTGTTCAACCATATTACAGATTATCCTGAGCGTAACTTTAAACAAAATCGTCAATCATGGTGTTCAGTTCGTTTCAGAAGAAGAACAACGACCTCAGCAAATTGAGAGTACCTAGAATTGCCTAAGATCTCCAAACAAACGCCATTGTGGACAATACATTACATTATTAGATTCTGATTTGTCTAAATCCGTATGGCGTAGAAAATACGAAAATAAGGAACTATTTAAGAAGATTTTGAGTTGTATTTAGAAGTTCATGCGTTAAACTAATAGATCAACTTAAAATCTCTTAAACAACTGAAAATAAATGTTAAAATATATTTGTATCATAATAAGATATCCTAAGCTAACTTTAAAAATAATAATCTCTTTGAAAAAAGAAATACATACACAACTGAAATTTTTTTAAATTTACAAAAGTTCGGAGAAAGTGCATCAAACCACAAATTTTAATTATTCGAATTTAACACGTGAATTCTAAAAGGAAGTCTAGTTGTTGTTTTTTCGTATATCTAACTTTAAAATTTTTCAAAACGTATTTTGTAATCCTAATAGCTAGAGTGGACAAGTAAAATGGTCTCATTGTTTGAACCGGACTGATTATATACGAGCCTCTAAATTCTATCTGATACTAAAAAGTATCAATGTATCATGAAATGGAAATAGATTAATTTTGAGTATTAGAAAATAAATTTAATAGATTTATTCCCCAAACTCACTCGATCATAAACACTAATGAGGTTACATATGCCAAACTATATTCGTCTGGCTCTGGTTTTGCCAAACTTTACTGCTTACCGAAGATATAGAAAGCAAACAAACCATAAAGATCAATTTCAGGCTCTTCTTCACTTTCAATTTATGATTCTTATGAATTTAATAAGAACTTTACAGTGAAAATTTCCATTATTCGATAATTTAGCAGTAAAGAAACTATAGAAATCAATTTAAACAAACTCTTCGACACTCCCTGGTATTTTTAGGTTTTTAAAGGGCAGTTTTTAAAATCTTTTAAAGTTTTGGTTGAACAGAATCTTGTTTAAATTTGACTACAAAATTTACTAAAGGGTTGATGGGGTTGGTATGGGTTCTCACCGTTGATGCCTTATTCTTTAATTTATTCATTATTTACCTTGAGCCACATTCTTCAAACAATTTCCTTCTGATTGGAAAATAATTTGCTATAGACGTTTTCTCTACAATTCTATCGCAGTTTTACAAAATGCCGAACTGGAAGAAGGGATCTTTAAGAGTTTAAATTCTCTCCACCGCAATATCACTTATACAATTGAACAAGAATTAAATAGAAACCTTCCTAGCTTAGATTTACTAATTATATAAGTAAATGGTAAAAACACCCCTAAGGTTTATAGGAAACACACGTTTTATGAGTGAGATACGACCGGAGGGTCAAAGCCAGAAAGTGTCATTCGCCTAAAGGATTGAGGGATCCCTACAGATCACCAAGTCTTCTGCCTAGGGCAAGGGGTGCGTGAGGGACGAGTTTGTACTTGAGAAGTCTAATTCTAAGACTGTGGCTGTATTGGACGGAGTGAGGAAACACTTCCAAATTTCTAACCAATTACTTTGAAAGTCGATGTAATTTGTGAAACAATATCATAAATGAACAACAGCAACAAAAATGACATTATATTTCATATGCCCAAAATTTAGATATGGCCTGATCGAGATATCGAATATAGTGTTTTTCCGTGTTTCTGGGAAAATAGCTAAAGAGTAAATAAAATAATGGAGCTAGCTATCAATGATGTGAATAATAATAATTAAATGCAAGGTGCATGATACAATCGATGGATGAAACAAATTAACAGCCAAAGAAACGAATAGAACGAAAAAAATCACCACCAGTGACGGCATATACTCGTACATAATAATAATAACAAATGAGGTCATAGCAAATAGTAAACATGATAAATTGTCTCTAATAATCTGAACTATTTAACGTACATTTTCTCTGTCACAAATAAATGGAAAATAAAATAAAACGTTTCTTTTGAAACTGTCAGCAATGATTGTCAGACCAATTCTAAAATCGATTTCTATATGTGATTGTTATGGTGTATTTAGTCGTATTCCCTCTCAAATTATATCTGAGTGTTTTTAGGTTGTGTATGAAGAAATTGTGTGTTAGATAGGGTGAGTTTTGTTTGTGTAAGTATATGTATGCAGTTGGATTTATGCCCGATTTCAATTGCGAACGTGATCAGCACTCTCTCTTTTGTACCCTGGCGTGTGTAGGCATACACTTCTCTAAGACTGGGAATGGAAGTTATAACTGAGCCAAAGGGTCTGGAGATGTTCAGTGTAAGGTAATTCATTGATTCCTGGTGTCATTGAATGGACCTCCTTGGTGACAGAAAAATTCACCTTGAATGCGTATTTGATTTCCTTAGAGTGATTGTGCAATGGTAAGTCCTTTTTCTTCACCGAAAGGTCCCTTTGCTAGGAGAGATGACTTTATAGTTTTGTGATATCTTTCAAACACTGCATTCCACCTCGTATTAGCAAGAGAGTTGAAAATAGGTTCTGTGACAGTGAAATTTAGCAATCCTGAAATAACCCTTAATTAAATTGCAATCCATTGTCAGAGATTATTTGGATCGGTCCTCCAAAACGTGAAAAATAGTTGCTGAAGAAAGCTTCGACCACAGTCTGGTATGTTATTTCCTTAAGTGGCTATGCCTCTATCCATTTAGTGTAGCTGCAAATTATTGGTAAAAGATATCTGTAACGAACTTTATCGTTTGTCGCTGTACTGTGGATTTAGGGCAGTATAAGAAATTTCTAATTTATTCCTGTATATTTTTTCTCATCTCTTTTTAAAAAAAATCATTCAGAAAGATTTGAAGTTATTACGAGTATCCAAAGGACCAAAAGTGTGTTAACAGTCAAAGACTATAAGAAATCAGATAGAGACAAACAAAGAAAGCCCTTAGAAAGGTAATAATTAATAGAATGACGTAGGCGAGGCAATTTCATTAAACTGAAGTGAAGTACTATAGGTAGTTTGCTATTTTGTCAGTGATTTTTTTACCAAGGGTGATTTGTCACCGAATTTTGGTAACACTCTGGGTAGCTTAGTTCGGCTTGTTGGCTACCGATTCGATTCTTCTAGGAGTGCCGTTTTCGTGAGGCACTGACTCCAAAGGGTAGAGTTATCTTCTTTCTTGAAAGAAGGTTGGGTAAAGGTGATCAGAAATTCTTTAGTGATAAAGAAATCTTCGGTGCTGGATTCAGTATTCTTTATTTGGCGGGAACTTGAAAATACTTTAGATCTTTCTATCTTCATCTTGGGGTACTTTACAACAGATACATATAGAATAAAAATTTTGTAAATTCGATACGAGTTTTCAAATAACATTACATTTGTACATTCTACTTACATTAATTTATTTCAGAATCTTACAATTGTTATTTAATTATACACAAGTAATTGAAAAGGTAGTTTTCCTTTGATAAAATGGGTTCATACTTTGAGCATTTAATAGATTCAAATAGAGGTTTTTGGAGTTTAGTTTATTGTATATAGGCTGTTTTTAATTAAAGATATATTATTTGTAGCAGAAATAAAACCAAACAATTATTTTATTTGTTTTACTATATGATTAAAGTTATTTAGAGGTATAAGTTTCGATATTTAATTAACTAAAATGGTGACATCTGGGAAACATCACTTCAATAGTTGCTAAATGCTGCTATATCTCTCATGTTATTGCTCAAAGCACAAATTTTCATTCAAATCCTCCATTTATTTGATTTAAATTTAATATGTGGGGGCCATTACATTGTGATTATTAGCTATAGTTGTTTACACAGATTTTTAGAATTGTTTAAACTAAAAAAATTTTTTGTCTTTGTTTTTTTAAAAACAGTATTAAAGTTCCTCGAGTTAACGGAAATTTTTTTTATTTATTTAGGCACACAAAAAGGAACTGCGTACGAAAATGGGAGTTACTTTGAAACTTACGACTGAATATGTTTATTCCAGTACGTTAGGATACATATCGATTATATGGTTGACGAGAGTTATTGTTATAATGTTTACTAATTAATTTTCGCAGCGAACTTGGGCTCAGGGGAGGGGCGGTCTTATCACTGAGCTTATAGCTCATAAGTTCCAATACAAGCTCTTCTCATTTATTTAAGTGGTCTGGCAATAAATATCTTTAGGCACTCGTTTCATCACCTGTCACTATGCGTGACTCAAATCCTGCCGGGTCTTGGTTGTACAGGAGCAGCAGCTCCTCCAAACTTTGACGGCGTTGAAGTCGATCATGGGGCTTGAGGTTTCGTGAGGTTTATAGGGACCCAATGGGCAGAGACTTTGGTCATGGGTTAAATTGTCGTGGATGATGTTGATAACACTTCCATGTGATATTCCAAGTTCTCGCTCGATTTTTTCGACCTTGGCCCGTCGATTTTCGAGGATCATCCTCTCCACACGGGCCACATTGTCCTGGTTGGTCACATCTTACTGGCGTCCTGGACGAGGGTCATCTTCAAGGGACTCACGACCATGGCGGAACTCCCTATTCCAGCGAGCAATGGTTGCATAGGAAGGGGCGGTGTCGGTGTACACTGCAACCATGCGTTCATGGATCTCTTTTGCATTCTTGCCTTCCTTGGTCAAAAATCTGATCACTGCGCAGTGCTCAACCTTTTTCATTGTTAAAAAATTTGTGACTGACGATCTGCGATCAGCTACTGATTCTTAAATAGACGAGGCAGGAGCGTGGGGCTGCAGGTCCTGATTTGTCATAACTTGTCCTAACACCCCAACAAACAGCCATCCCCTTTCCTCTGCTTTGCCCTACCCATTTGCAAAACTTATTGATCGCCCCTCGTATATCGCTGCAGATCTACCCGTGGGTGTTGAGGCCTGCAGGGTACGCAATATTTCAGATATCAGCTGCAGCATGTCCATCAGACGCACACCACCCCACTCTGTTTGACACCAAAGTCAGTCAGTTTCCTAGGAGAGTACTATAAAAAATAGAGTGGAAAAGCATAGCAATGGCCAGACTGACCGACCGGAATCGAAAGTGTGTACCATAAACCTACACCAACAAGTTTGTACAAAGAGGCTGAGGATCTCAACAGTACAAACAGTACTTGGTACAAAGAGCTCATGTACGCAAACGTACTAACGATATCGTATGAAAAACAACGGTACTCAATATTACGAACTAGTTCGTATAAAGAACACTGGTGCTCTTATTAACGAACCCCTATCACGCATAAAAACCACAAGTAATCATTGCGCGAACTATTCGTACGAGGAGAACCGCTACACAAAACGTGTACTCACATCTTCGAACTTGTCCACGCGCGGGACAAAGGCTGATATTAGCGATGGCTGTTTTTTCATCCTCTCTTGTGCATGCTTCAGTAAAGTGATAATTGAAAATAATTAGTCTTAATTTTACATAAATACTGTGTTAAGTAAAAGTAATAGGCATAGGAAATCAATTTAATTAACTCATCATTTTTCTTAAATATAATGGTTTTTGAAAAAGTAATAAATTTATATTAATTAAATAATTGAGAGGTAACCTAACCAAAAACAGACCAAGCCATTCCTAACCAAAAAAAACCATAACTATTCCTAACCAAGACAAAACAAGCCATCCCTAACTAAAAGAAACCAAACCATTCTAAACCAAAATGAGCCAAACAATTCCTAACTTAATTTCGCCAAATCTAAATTTGATTAATCTAGCAAAATTTATCACTTTTATCAAGAAAGAATGGAATATTAGATTATCATATAATTTTATGGATCTGGTTAAGTTATGCACATTTAACAAATATACATACTGCTATTTAAACATAATTAACAGGAATTATTTATGATTTTCAACTTATCACATTTATCCCATAGGTAAATACTGGAGCTTCTCAAAATTTGCACTTTTAGGCGAATTAACATAGAATTCGTATCTAAATAGTGACGAATAGATCATTAAAAATAATTTTAAAGAATTCAGTTAGCATTTGGCAGAAAAAGCGAAAGATTTAAGTTTTATTTTCAATGTTTACATTACTCAAATTATTTGTTTTCTTACAACGCTATCTGTTATTTAATTTCTGAAAAATAATTTTAAAAATATTTATCTATAATTTTATCGTAAATAAGTGCCTAGCCTAATAAATTTTTTTACAAATTTTATTAGCTTGTTTTCCCCTTTTTGAGTAATCGTCATAAAAATTGTTGGATAACTCTATGCTTCAACCTACTTCCAAATCATCTTCATCTGTGATTAAGAAGCTAAGAATATGAATTTTCCCAAAACACTTATACCTTTCAATCGATCCTTACAGACGGGGACTTTGTTAGATAAGTTTTTGAAAACTCGTTAATGTAACATCAATATTTAAAAAGGGAAGCGAATTTATACTTAGAAACTATCGCCCAATTTGCTTAACCTCATAAGGAATAAAACCGTAAACCGCGATCCTCACAAACTGTTTAGACTTTTTCAACGAGATCCTTGGGCCGTTGTGGCAGGTAGAAACCTTACTTTATACACCATCACTCGAATAAGAGGGCGAGCGTGCGCCAGGCAGCTGCTAGAACTCCTGTGGATAGAAGAGCAATTTTATACTGGGATAAGCAGGTCCACTAATAATAGGGTGGGTGATCACCTATATTTATCATACCCCTGAGCTAGGTGAACGCAGGTGGCATGCAGTCCACCCAGGCACCATGTCTAGCGGAACGAACTCTGGGCAGATAAGAACAGTTCCTCCTGCTACAAAGTACTAGTAGACAAAAGTTTGAGGGGATAGGCGTAATAATACTACAGCTAATGGTAATGCTATTGCTACTATTGCTACTACTACTACAACTACTACTACTACTACAGCTGCTGTTGCTGATTCTGCTTCTACTACTACTGCTGCTGCTGATGCTGCTACTACTACTATACTACTACTATTAATAAATATATAGATATAAAGTATCTTTGAGAGGGAACGAGTAGGAAGCGCATCAACAACTCTCCTAGACGACATCAGAGAGTTCATATCAACACAGTGACGAGGCTTCCCTAATTTTCACTCAGAACAGGACTATGTGCAACTCATCCAGTGTCAAAAAGGGAGAAAAGACGCTCGCGGTCGCCTCTTTCAATGAGAGAGAGAGATAAGAGACACCTGCGTGACCCTTTTTAATTCACGCTAACGAGGCTTAAAAGCGCTAAGGTAGTGAGGGGCTGAATGCCCAACTTTGCGGAAGCCTGAATGTACTTAATAGCACGAAGGGTTCCGCCGGTGATTATCCTGCGACAGCGTGAACCGGGCAAAGTCCGCGAAGCGTCTGTCGACTGGAGCCCTTTACCTTCGGGCGCAGGAAAAAGCCCCTCCGTCTCACCCCTATAAAACGTCCTAGCCTGACTTGGACAGCATTAAGTAACCACCTGTCTCCCAACATTTGGCCTGGCCGCTTATAATATGACCCCAGACTTCTACAGAGCTAAATTTAGGCATTGTGGCATTCAACCAAACCAGACCTGCCTTCAGCTTGGCTAATCCCTGCAGTGTCATTTTAATCTTTGGATTGATGCGTCCAAAGTGCCTCATGAATACGACGCTCTGGTGGATATCATCCTCAAAGACCAAATTCTTGCGTCGCTCCCTCCGGAAATCAGTTCTTTCGTGAAGGCCATACTCTAAGGGAATGCATCGAGGAGGCAGACGTCTACGCGGCTAGCCACAACTGCTATCCGAAAGAAGGGAAGATGTCAAAACCCCCATCTCCCAAGTCCAAAGCAAGCAAGAACAAATTTGTTCCTAACCTTAGAAACAAGTTTGTCAATTTGACTGGGCCCGCCAAACCAAACCCCCTCTTCTCGTCGGACCACCGTACTGTCAACCCCTTTGCTCTCAAATTCCCTGCCTCGTCGTTTCCCAGGAGGACCATCGTTTGTTTTTACTGTGGAGTTGAGGGTCACGTAAGATCCAATTGCCCTCAGAATTCGCAGGTTAGAAGTACTTCATCTTACCAAGTGCACCAAATCAGCGTCACTTCTGCGCCCCTACCGTCGCGTAATGAAGCTCCCTCTTCGTCAAACCCGCTGAGTATCGCTGGCCACCAAGTAAACCTTTTGTTTGATAAAAGTACCACTGGGGCCCTCTATTTCGAAACCGGAGCAATGAATGATTGCCACATCTCCACCCTCGTCCCTGATACAGGGTGTACGTGTATTGTTGTTTTAGATTAACTACTCCCCCCTGTGGTTTCGGATCACCATAAGTTTCCCGTAGTACATGATTATTCTGGGGCGCGCCAATAAATTCCCCATTGTTAATTGTTATATTGAGTGCGCATATTTTACTGGTTGTGATGAAGTCGTTGCAGACCCCATCAAGTTTTCTGCGCTCCTAATTGGTTAGTCCCACCAGGTGGCTCAATCCGTTACTGCCCGTTCCCGCGCGAGAAGGAACTTCAAGCCCCTATTCCTTTTGAACTTCCTTGTGCCCCCGAATTCCAGAGTGCGATGAGCAGTGACCTTGCTAAAAGTCAGTGGTAATGTGAGTCTATTCACCCATGTGAACAAAGGCCCAGAACAAAACGCGCGAAACCATCAGAAGAAATAAGGTGATTTCCTTCTTCATCTAGGAAGACCTTCTCTATCGAGCGTGTACCGAGGAAAACGACACAATATGTGTATCTCGTCCCACGTCCCTCCAATTTTTAAACTTCTCACGATAGTCTGTTTGCTGGCCACTCCACCACACGAAGACTGCCAAGAAGATCTTCAATTATTTTTATTGGCCTGGCGTGACCGACGAAATTCTACGATATTGTTGTTCGTGTGACATTTGTCAAAAGACGGCAATAAAAGGGCGAGTTAAACCTGCGCCTTTACAGAAGGGACTCCTAATCTCTGAAGCCTTCTCTCGAGTAGCTATCGATTTAATCGGGCCGATGTACCCTCCGTCGAACGAAGGCCATAGCTACGTTTCAACTCTAATCGATTTTGCCAACAGGTTCCCCAAGGCTGTGCCCCTCAAGAAAATGGACAGTATCTCCTGCGCTGAAGCTCATATTTCCATCTTTTCCCGTGTAGGTCTACCCAAGGTAATTTTATCAGATCGTGGTCGCCATTCACGTCCGAATTGATGGAGTACGTCAGTAAACTACTAATGTTTAAGCCTTTGTTTACCACCCCTTTTCACCCGGCTTGGAATGGAATGTTTGAGAGGATAAATGGCAGTCTCAAGGCCATTCTCAAAAAGTTTTGTGCCAATCAACCAAATGAATGGCATAGTTTTCTTCCAGTAGCTCTCTTTGCCTATCCTAAAATGCCCTATTCTACCTTAGATTCGGCCCATTTGAGCTTTTATATGGAAGGAACGTTTGAAGCCCCCTGAGTACCATGAAGGAACTCTACTCCAATCAGAAATTGGATCAAGACTTGCAGAACTCATACCTACTGGATTTGAAACAGAGGCTGGAAAAGTGCGCCGAAATTGCGTATCAGAACACTGACATCAATTTGGACAAGTATAAAACATACTTTGATTGCAAGTCCAAGGAAATAAAATTTAACGACGGAGAAGAAGTTTTGCTACTCCTCCCCATGGACAACAACAAATTGTTGAGCGAATGGAAACGAGGCCCCGTCAATTACCTCATTGTAACCCCCTCAGGAAGAAAGCTCTTTCATGTTAACATGCTCAAGCGGTACCAGCGACGCGCGAGCATCAACCAGATAGTGTCAGTTAACGAAGAGTCCCTAATAGAGTCTTGTTACCCCTGGACCGCTTTTGCTAAATTCAAGTCACCTGCGTGGAGCAAGACAGGGAACCTACTTCCTTTGTGACTTGAGGCATCCCAGCTGAAAGAGGCTGTACCCAGTCTCATTGACCTAGGAATGCTTGACTCTCACATTGAATCAACGTGAATTAGATGCTCCAATAATGAATTGCAGAGTGAAATCGTGACTCTTCATCTTTTTCCCTTTAAGTCAATGACTGCACATGCAATTTTGCATCCAAGGTGATTAATTGAGATATTCAAATGATCCTATTAGGCAGATTGATCAGTGTGTGGCAAACAAAAATCTGGGTAAAGTTTAGATTAATACCAAAGTATATACAAAAAATCAAAGATCTTTCCTATTGGCCAGGATAATCCGATGTCTGAAAGAGTAGGGTCGTCAAGGTCAACAATTAGATGCCGCATGGAAGGTCCATCAATATACAGGTTGCACACCAAACATTCCATCTTTCTTCCCAGGTTTAGTTTCAGCTTCCACTTTACTCAAGCTTTCAAACGAATGTTAAGTTTGTAACAATGAGCAGCAAGGTCTTATCAAGGTCCCTTTCCTTCAGCCAAGTAAACATGATCTTAGCAATCTTCTCCACATAAAACTCCTTGTTAGGTACTTTCTCTGGAGCCAAGTGGAAAACACAGTAACTTCCCGGCTTAATAAAATGATTATACTGTTCTTCTTTTGGATTGGTCACTACTCTCAGCTTCCATCATCACCTTGGTCAGGTTAGTCTCTCCATCGAAAAGGATGGAGTTAATCCCCCTTCCTCCCTGGACTTCTCCTTAAACTCCACTTGATAGTTCTTCCAGTCATTTTTACGTTGGCTCCGTCAAGTAGATATCATACTTCAGGATATTCCCCACACTTGGCAGTGTATTCATCAACAACTCTTGCTGAGTGCCAACAGAAATGTTCAGATGAGGAATTTTTTTCTTTATTTTGGGGGACTTGAGACAATTTCTTAGCGAGTTCACCCCCAAACAAAAAGAATAATAAAACCGGCATTTATCCACTAAAAACACGCAGGGTTGCCAATTTAGATGTTTTACACCTAAATTTAGATGTTTTTTTTGTTTTATTTTGATGTAAACATTTTTTTTTAGATGATTTGGATGATTTTGTTAATTTTTTAGATGTTTTACAAATAATTTATACAGGCCACAACTAAGCCTCTAAAGCGGCAACTAGCCAACTACCCTTTTAGTAGAGTTGTCATCCCTGTTATATACGTTGCCGAAGATTATGTTGCTTTTTCAGTCAGTTATTTTATGAAATCTTATAGAGTGCGTTTTATCATTTTCCCCCTACAAATAGTGAAAAGTATTTATTTTGTAAAGTCCCCAACCCTTAATAATGTCCCAAAAATATGGCCAAAAATTTAGAAAAGAATGGGTTGAAGATAAAATTCTAAAAGATTGTATAATAGCTGTTCCGGGAGATGACACTAATTCATGCTGCAAGTATTGCATGTCACAAATGAAAGCGAAGTTTCAAAATTTAAAATTCATACCCAGAGTAAGACGTATCTCAGTGCAAGTCCAAGACAGGATTGTATTCTCATTTCTTCTGTATTTACACCTATTTCTGCTAAAAATAAAACCTCCAAGTTAGAAGCAGAAATTGCCATGCACCTATGTTGCCATTCTGCTATAAGAAACAGTGACCATCTTGTAGACATTTCCAAAGATAATATTGGTGAGAGTAAAATTGTAGGGAATGTAAGGGTGCATCGTTTAAACTGTATTAATTTCTAAAAAAATGTTTTAGGTCACCATTTTAAACAAGAACTGAATAAGGATATAGGTAATAGTCAATACAGTTTGTGGCTTGATGATTCCAATGATATTTCAATCCATAAACTATTAGGTGTATCTATTATTTACTACAGTAAAAATTGATACAAAGTGGTGTCAACTTATCTTGGGCTGGTTCAGCATGAAAAATGTAATGCCAAAAGTATTGTGAAGGCAATTAAGTCATTAATATCAGAGAGAAAACTGGATTTGAAAAACTTTTTTGGGGTAGGAACTGATAATGCCAGTGTTATAACTAGAATTAATAGTGGAGTGTATGCGTTATTAAAAACAGAACTTCCACCACTCATTTTGATAAGGTGTGTATGTCATTCAATACAGTTAGCAGTTTCCAACACATTATCAGAATACTTACCTAGAAACTTGGACTTTATTGTTGCTGAAACACACAAATGGTTCATAAATTCGTCTGTTAGACAATGTGAATATAAATTATTGTATGAATGTCTCAATGATGGTTCAAGTTCTCTGAAAATACCAGCTTCTTGGTAGACAAGATGGCTTTCTATTCAGCCTGCTGATGAACATATAATTGACCAATGCTTAGAACTGAAAGCTCATTTTAATATAGCAAGAAATAAAGATAGGTGCTACTCTGCTGAACTTCTTTTTGAGATGTATTCTAACGAAAAATCTTGCATATCTACTTTTCTTGCAAACCTTGCTTACTATAGTACAAAGATTCGACAAATTATTTGAATCTAAAACTTGTTATAAAGAAAAACATTCTTGATGACCTCCTTCTGCTAGTCAAATCTATTAGTTAAACAATAGTGAGTCTAACTTGTAAAATTGACATGCTCACTTATTATATTAATGAGTATTTGATCCCAAAGCCATACTTGGATTATCTATTTGAATAAATAATGAAGAATGAGAATCTAATTACCGTAGTTTGAGGCAACGATGTACAACTTATAAAGAGTCGTTCAACAAGGACGCTTAAGTTTTGTCAGGCGAAAGTGGCCATGTTGTTAAAACGACATCTGGAAAATTTACTGTGAACTGTCCAGTAGTACTTGGAAAGTTACAATGAAAGGTTATAACGCTAAACTGTGTGTGCAAATCATCAAATGTTATTATCAAAATCAGTGCTCCGTTCAACAAACATCCGCGTAACCAGTGATTTCTATCGTCGCCACAATCGAGGCACATTTTTGGATGAATGGATTTGTGAACAAGCAAAATTATCGAATTTAGGACGAAAACAATCCAGATGAAATACACCCACACCAATTGCATCCCAGCAAAGTCACTGTTTGGTGTGGATTTTCGTCTAACGGAATCATCGGTCCGTATTTTTTGGAGAACAAAGATGGGATTGCCATAACCGTCAACGGCGAGACGTACAGATCGATGATAAGCAACTTCTTGTGGCTTTAACTGTATTATATGCCTGATATGGATACTGACGACATGTGGTTCCAACAGGACGGCGCTACGTGCCACACTGCGCACGCCACGATAGACATTTTGCACCAGCGATTTCAGGGCAGGGTCACCTCGCGCGGTGGCGATTTAACGCCATTAGACTACTTTCTTTGGGGCTACCTTAAATCATAGGTCTATGCGAATAATCCGCAAACATTTGATGTCCTCAAAGTCAACATAACGAACACCATCCAGTAAATTCAGCCAGATTTATGCGACAAAGTCATCGATAATTGGGTCTCCCGAATACGTTCCACCAAGCAAAGCCGCGGTGGAAATTTAAACGACGTCATATTCTACACTTAATGCCATAAAATGTACTTTTAAATTTAAAATAAATTGAGTGCATATATCACACACAACTTTTTTTATTTACATTTAAAAATCGAGCGACCTTACTGAAAAACCCTATATAATATGTCTTTTCAACAACTGAGACATAGACTTCCAGATAATATTAAAGTTTTACAAAATCCTTCCCTTTTCTCTGTAAACAACATGCTTCAGCCAATCAAAGATAGTGTTTCAATTTGTGAAGTCCTTAAGTTCCTCTGTGTAACTCAAGAAACAATTGATAAAACTGAGTTTCAATTGACAAAAATTAATTTAGTTGATTGGAACAATAAAACTAATCCATATGCTTTGTAGAAAGAAGTTCTTCAGTATCAAGATGCTTCTGGTTCAAATCCTTTTGAAGAAATCAGCAAATGTGCCATCTCAGCATTAGTATTTCCTCATTCAAATGCAGATATTGAAAGAGTCTTTAGTGCTGTAAATTATGTAAAATCTAAACTTATAAATAAAATGAATTTACAAATGTTAAATGCCATTTTAATGGTTAAATCCAGCTTAGCCATATTAGAAAAATGTAGTTCTTAGGAACTACCATCTAAAGCGTTGAACGACATTGGTACTCTTGCTACTTACCAAACAAAAGATATTTCATGTGCATCATCATTATCATCACCTGCATTAGAGATTGAAGAAAATAATGGATTGGATGATTTTTTATTGCGAAGCTTGCATTAATAGTATAATGGTGAGTATCTCTACTTCACAATTCCATTGATTGAGGGATAGTAAAAACTTAAATACAGATTTAGATTTCTTTTAGATGTTAATCTCAAAGTTTTAGTTGTTTTTAGATACATTTTATATTGGCTTTAGATGTAAAACTGAAAAGTGAGTTGGCAACACTCCAAGCACGTACTAAAATATTACACAAGTATTAGGGAAAAGGGCCAAAGTATTTGCTTCGTATGTAACTATGTAATTTTACAGATAATTCGAGCTAGCAATAACGTATTTAGGTAGGTATTCAAATCTTATATCTTCCATAAGGAGCACTTAGTGTTTACAAGCTTTTTATATTGTCTGCAACAAGGAGATGCATTGTTTACTTGGGAATCTCAATGGTCCTTACTTTAGGCATTTTATTATACATAATGAGAGAAAATGTGAGAAAAAACTTGAGAATACATATTCTGCGGTAACTATAGGGTCTAAGCACGGTGTAGACTTGTATTTATTCAATTATTTTCAGAACAGATATAATATTATATAATGCTTAGACTCAAAAGAAAGAAAAGTTTTAAGCTAAAAGATTATCTAACTAATGTTTAATTGGTTTTATTTTTGCGTCTATGACACGACGAAGGCTAGGAATGATCAGTGCGCAAATGGCACGCCGGTTTTCAGCTGATATTTTCCTCCATAATTTTTCCAATTTGCACCTCATAACTTCGACGCTTTAATAAGAGTTGGTACAGAGTTTCGGCTCAAGCATCGATCACAGTCCAAAGTCCATGACGTTTAAATCTGGCGAACTAGAAATCCAACGTTCCTTTGACCTAAACCCCTTAAATTTGCCTGGCACCAGTCTTGAGCTTTTTAGCTGCGTGTGAAGTTGCTTCATTTTGCTGAAGGGTTTCGCCGGAATTTGCTATGATGGAATCTTCCAAGGTGATGACTATTTCCTCCAACATCTCCAAATAAACACTTTCAATGGACGTGAGGTGTTTTTTGGCCAGTTGATGCTATGCCCGCCCACACCATCGCCGAAACTGGATTCCCTCTCATGAGAGATGTGCGTCCTTTGGCTGGAGCCTCATTTTTATTCGCGAGTCTAGTCACAGGCGACTCTAAGTCTCACTATGTCGGTCGGTCGGTCCCCGTTTTGTTTTGTTTTTTTGTTTTTGTCATAACATTGTAACTATTCGGCCGATTCTAACGAAATTAGAAACCGCTGTGTTGCTCTGCATTCTCTTTCAATGATATAATTGCTAAAGTCCTCCCAAGGTTAGGCTGAGAATTATTTTGTTTTGGCAATAACATCATAACTATTCGGTCCATTCTAACGAAATTTGAAACCCTTATATTGTTTTACATTCTCTTTCAAATAAAATTATTATAATTGACGAAGTTCAGAAAATTTAAAAAAATTTAACCATTGCTGCTTTTTTTAGAATTGAAATTTTACTCTTAGTAGAGAAGCGCAAGCTCCCCACGTAGGGGGGATAAGAAAGCCATTGCCTGGTAATTTTAAAAGGAACTCTAAACAAATTTCTTCCCTTTCAAAATATCACGTTGCTAAAATATATATTTATAGAAGAAGAAGATATATAAAAATACATTTTCTGAACTTCACCATTTGTAATTCTTCGGGTTTTTAAAAATTCCTAAAATTTCGATACTTATATTTACTTCTGAACTTCACCATTTTGTTTTTTGATATTATAAAAGAATTATTAGAAATAACTTTGATAAAAAACATGTCATAACCAAACTAAGATGAAATTATTATTCAAATACTCAAAAAAATCCCCTTCTTAAATTATAAAGTTGATAACAATTTCACTCACAAAATTCAATGATCATGAAATAACATGCAAGAAAATAATTAATTAATGTTAGGTAAACATATTTAAAATCATTTGCAAAAAGCAGTCTAGACTTCTTGGTTCCACCCTGTACAATAGCAAAATGATCAACAGTTCAATAATATTCTACTGAAAATCGAGATAGGTTAGTGTTAGAAAAATTAAACCTTTTCCAGGCTTTGTTTTCTACATACTAAAATCCATTATTTGAACAATCGTATTTAATATATAAAAAAATTACCTAGAATGATTCATCATATGCAGCTGAGTTCCTAGACTTGCAGGATTGCAGGAAATGAACGCGTTGATAAGGAGAACAAATAGTTTACAAAGGCTTGGAGAACGATTGACGTTTTCACCTTCCTCCCTTTGACTATATAGCAGGATTCAGGTCAACCCATCTGGATGCATGGCAGAGAAGATAGGAGACGGCGGACGGGAATCTAAAGTAGCATGCCATTGCGCTATGACTCTTTACTGTTGACCTACACTCCAATGCTTCGACGGCTTCAGCAATTTTTCTGCCGCGTCCTAATCGGGTAGACTTGCGTGATGCAGCGTTATTTAATGGAGCGCTTCCATGAAATTTAGTGACGACTGCTGGGTCATCAGGTTGTTCGGCACATTAATGTGCAGGTCTGGGGGATCTTTTCGCGCACTAACTGTCCCACTACCTGAGACGAGTGGATTTCCTTATAGTTGGGACACATTCGCGCAAATCGGATTGTGGCATTATATAATTTTGGTAGCAGGTTGGCATCCTCTACTATATTTAATAGTTAGAGTGTTGCGTCCACAATCGTGCCCCTGAGGGAGGCGGAACTTTCTTCAACAACTGACCTTGTTGCCTATCGATTTTGTCCTTTTAAAATTTATTTAGCCAATTTATAGGCTAAAGGATACTTTTTCAAATATAACTTAAATTTCGGAGACTGTACTCATACAGGCAGTCGCCAGATGAGGGGCCTTAATTTTTTGAAAAACTAATTTTGTGTGGGATTACATGGACAGTCCCAGGAACCGGATAGTGCGGGAGTTTTGATAAACTGAAGATTGTTAGCCTCAATGTGAAGCAATTTATATTGCAGAAACGGCCTTTCAATGGCAATCAGTATATATCCTCCATGGCATCGCTCCTCTTTCCATTTCCGACTCCCTCGCTCAGCCCCCGCCTATGTTGCTATGGGGGTTAGTGAAAACATTCAAAGGATCAAAAATTAAATGGCTTAGATTAAAATAAAATCTAGATTTCCATGAAAATTGAACAGAATATTCTTGGAAATAACCTTTGATAGTGCCCAAGTTTCATTTCATAGAACAGCATATAAAAAAGTTATAATGAAAGCAATGTGCATTGGAAGAAAAGGAGCGTCCAAAACTAGAGAACAATAAGCATAAATGAAGCCATAATCAGAAAATAACATAATTATCTCATAAGAATTTTAGGCAGGCAAACCCAAGTTCTGAATGACTCGAGCACATCTTAGGCCACGGTCTTGCATTGTTTGGGTTTGTTTTAACTGCATTTTTCTTCCAATCTTTGCGAGAGATCTTCAAAATTTGTCGTTTTCCGAGCCAAAACCTTCTCACAGAGAATCTTCAATAGGTTTTTAGCGGTTTTAAATCAGAGTTCTGCGCAAGCCAATTCATTAGCTGGATACTTCCATAACACAAGAACTACCTCATCGTTTTTGTTATGTAACATAGAGCATTGTCCTCCATGAAATCAAGCTCACATATTCCCGATTTTCAGAGAGAGAGAAGATAACATCTTCCTGAAGTAGACTTGTATTCCACAGCGATTACTCCTCCGTGTAAACAGAAGAACAAGAAGACTCCGGCGTTTGAAAAGATGCCCCCCCCCCCCTCCACACACACAACCCACCATGCCGCTGGCAACTTCAAATGTATGCGTTTGGAATTCAATCTTTCCGCTGGAAATACGACGGCTTACAACAAGGAGTAACAACAAGGAAAGAGAGTACCCTAGAATAACTTACGGTCAATTCAAAGAGGGTACCTTTGGACTAGTATCAAGCGAGCACATGGCTGCTCAATTGTTTTGCGTCCCTAAACGGCCACTTTTCAAGACTTTGTCTAGTCTTGACTTGAACTGGTCAACAGATTCACTGTTGACAACTTCCACTGGAAGTGCGTTCCACTTACCGCAGATACTGTAAGTGAAAGATTTTCACACAGATTGCAGTTGGAACGCTTCAGTTCAAGTTCGAAGCCGTGATTGCGCGTTCTGTTCTCACTCAGTGTGAAAATATCCCGATAGTCAACATTGTCAAACCGTGGAAGTATTTTGAAAACTTTGATGAGCTTACCACGCAGTCTACGGGTTTCCAGCGAGAACAGATCTAATTCCCTTTGTCTATCCTCATAACTTTTATGTCGGATAGAGGGAATCAACTTGGTTGCCCTGGCTTGTTGTTACTTCTTTCGAAACGAAGGACTCAAAAATTGTACGGCATACTCCAGGTGCGGCCGAACGAGGGAGTTGTACAGACAAAGTACTATCTCCTTGTTACGGTATCCAAACTGGCGCTTTATGTAGCCTAACATCCTTTGGGCTTTCTTCTCTGCTTCGATGCGCTGTTTCGAGAACTTGAGGTCACTAGTGATAGTTACACCTAAGTCCTTCTAAGTGTCACTCGATTCAAGAGCAGTGCCCTTAAGGATGTACTGAGATTTGGGGTTTCGGTGGCCGATATGCATTACTTTGCATTTCCCCAGGTTGAAAGGCATTTGCCACGTGTCCTACCACTCCCCAATCATTTGAAGGTCCTCTTGGAGGTGGGCAGTGTTCCCCTCCTTTGCCACATTCATACAAAGCTTGGTGCCGTCGGCAAATTTGTAGATTTTGGCAACCATGTCTCCGTCCATGTCATTGACATAGATAATACACAGTAGTGGTCCCAGGACGGAAACTTGAGGGACACCGCTAAATACGGGTGCCCATTCAGAGGCCCGTCCATTCACCACTACTCGTTGCCGTCTGTTACTTAGCCAGCTCTCTATCCAACCTGCTACTTTGCCGTCTATGCCCTGTGCACGCACTTTCCGGAGAAGGCGGTGGTGTGGTACCTTGTCAAAGGCCTTTTGGAAGTCAAGGTACACAACATCCACCACTTTATCCCGATCATGCTCACTGAACACGAAGTGTAAGAATTCAACAAGGTTCGTCAGGCATGACCGTTGCCTTTGAAAGCCGTGCTGGGAACTCCTTAGTGAGAGGTTTGACTCTATAAAAGACGTTATCTTGTCCACTATCATGCTTTCCATGAGTTTACCGACTATCGAAGTCAAACTGATGGGTCAGTAGTTTGACGGATGGCTGGGATCTCTTTTCTTGTAGAGAGGAGTCATCTCCGCCTCACGCCAGTCTCTAGGAACGCATCCGGCCTGGATTGACATGTTAAAGATAGCGCACAGATGTCGTGATACTTCATCGCACACTTCTTTCAACACATTGGATAGAAACCCGTCCGGTCCGGGGGACTTATTTGTCTTTAGGCAGCGATCTTTTTTTTATTTCTCCTTCGGTGAAGTCCATTGCCTCCAGCTTTTCCCCTGAGTAGGAATTCGTGGGCTGGGGGATGGGACTACACTCTTTAGTAAACACTGAAGAGAAGTATTCATTGAGAGGTTAGCATTTTCTGCATCTGAGTGAGTTAATGCACCCTCCTCGTCCACTAAGGGCCCAATCCTACGATGGATTGGTTTACGGCTATTTACATAGCCGAAGAACTCCTTGGGATTCTCCTTGCAGAGTCTCGCCACTCGAAGTTCCTCAGTACGCTTAGCCGCCCTTATGCTGGACTTCACTCTTCTGGCTAGCCTCCGGTACTCGTCAAAGGCACCGGTACGCATTTCTCTTCTCCCTAAGCAGTTGGTCGATTTCTCGATTAAACCACTTTGGTTGAACAGAAGACCGACGCAGGCATTTCAGAGAGATGCAACTTGATTGAAGACTCATGAACTTACTTTTGAAATTGTTCCACAAATCCTCAACATCTTCGCATACCGCTAGCCTTACATCAGTCAAGCCAGCACGAAGGCTTACAAAGTCTGCTCTTCTCAATTCAAGTTTCCTTGATTGACTGGCGACAGACCTTATCTTCGAGATATTGACGCTAATTCTAACTAGCTGGTGATCACTGCCACCGAGCTCTTCGCCTACAGAGAGATCCTCAACGATATCATCTTCAGAGGGGAAGACCAGGTCGAGGATATTGTCTCCTTTCGTCGGTTCTCTGACCCATTGAGTGAGGAACTCGTTGTTGGCGAACTCCAGAAGCAGCGCTCCCTCGCCACAGGCTGCTCTGGTTTCCCAGTCAACTTGTCTGTTGAAGTCGCCCTTAACGATGCACACTCTGCCTTAAACAAGCTCACCCAGCAGCTGATACAGTTCCCTGTTCTTCTCAACGGGTTGGGAAGGGAGTCTGTAAAGCAGCAGGGTCCTGTATCTGACAGGAACTATCTCTAGGTCAACGCCTTGGAGCTTGTTATCGGATATAATGTTGGAGTTCGTAGATTCGATTGTATCCTTGACATACAACATTACACCGCCACCCTCTCTGTCTGGCCTATCTTTGTGGAAGAGTTGGTAGCCAGGAACCGGAAATTTGCCTTCAAAGTCTCGATTTGAGGTTTTTATCCACGATTCTGTTATGGCTACCATTTCGGGTTCTTCCGTCGCTACGAGGCCACGGAGCTCAGGAAACTTGTTCCTGATTGACCTCGCATTGAACAGAAGAACTTTCAGGAAGTCCCCTAATGTAGGACCCCTTATACTCTTCCGTTTTCAGGCTTCTTGTTTGTCGCGGTGGAAGCAATTTTGACAACCTCCGAGAAGGTTGTTTGGGGAGTGACTCGGGCGTACTGGCGTACGTCCGCCTTTCCAATGGGCCGGACACTCCTTTGGGTGCGCTCCACGACATCCTGGATGAGGTTAGCTAGGAACGCCTTGCCCTTAAAGGAGAGGTGCACCCCATCCCTTTAGTAGAGGTCTTTTCTACCATAGAATACGGCGTACGGGTCGACAAAAAAGACACCCTCCACCGTACAGAGGTCTGCAAGGCGCCGGTTTAGCGACATGTTTCTCAAGTGGGCAGTCCGGCTTGGACCCCACCTCGGGAGCATCCCCACCACGAAGCGTCTGCGGGTTTTCAATCCACAGTCGTTGACAGCCCCCATAACTGTCTTCATAATCTCGCCTGTAGGGCCTACCCTACCTCCTCTGAGGTAGAGGTCGTTGCCTCTTACCATAAGGGCAACGACTGAAGTCTCAGAAATCTGAGACTTCTCAGCCTCAGCTCTTACCTGCTTATTCCCACCCTCCTTATCGGATCCCAACCAATTCAACTCTATTTCGTCGCTGACAAAAACTCTCACACTTTTCAGCACTCTGTAAGACTTAAACAGTAAGGAAGGCCAAGCTAACGGCTATATTCTTTTTACTTGTGAGTGGTTTGTTAACACGTGAGGTAAGAGTGTCTGGCAAGACACATTCAGATTCAGGTTCTCGGCGATTTGAAGTTAAATACGGATGCTGTCTGAAATCGGTCTTTTATCGACATCCTTTTGCAGTGTTCGATCTTCCTTCGGTGTAGTTTTCGAGGACAACCCGTTTGGTTCGTCAAATCGAAGGAATTAAGATCCTATAGGAGCATTATTATGCTTGCAATTTCGCTTTTTGCGAGATTAGAATGCTCTGAAATGTCGGACAGTGTCATCTCTCCTCTTTTCCACTGAATAAAATGCGTACAGAAGGATTTGTTTACCTTAATTTTTCTTACCGTATTAATAAATCAGTAATACCATCAGTAAAGGTTTACAATAAAGGTTGGAAAGTGTTACCATACATACGTTAGGAATTTGTTACGTATGAACTGAAAGTTATGTTTTTGTTCTCGAGTCTTGCACGCATCATATCTTTGAAGTGAAACTTGGACACTTTAAGAGGCAGATTTAAAAAAAATTAAGATTTTTTCTGGAAAATATAGATTAGGATATTTTGCTCTCTAGTTTTGGGTTAACTATAAGGTCATGGCCAAAGGTTTTGAGAATAATATATTTTTTCAAATGAGAAAATAAATGGAAATAATCAAATGTTGCGTTTTCTTTTAATGTTTGAAATATAATTTAAGGGTGAAATATATAAAGATTTAGAGGCGAAATTTATTTTATTAATAAATACAATCAATTGGTGCGTGCAGTCAATATTTGTTATGATGTCCTTTGTTCTTCAGGACTGCTCCAATTCGATTTGGGTTGCTGGAGAACAAATTTGTGATGATATCTTGACTGATATTGATCCATTTTTGTTCAATAAACAGCCGAAACTCCTCACAATTGGATGTCTTATGTTTATCAACCGCCACTTTGATTATCATCTACAAATGCTCTGTTTTTAAATCTAGAGAATTTCTGGGTCAAAGTCACAAAAGCTCGATGTTATTTTCAGCCACGAACTTTTTTATTGCATTTGCTTTTCGGCAAAGTGCGCCATCATGATAAAAAATAGTTTTATTTCCCAAATTGGTCTTGAACTGTTGGGAAAAGGTACTGTTGAAGTACATTTTGGTACCATTTTGAGTTCATAATAGCGTTCCTGGGCAAATATTTTGGTTCTCCAGTTCCCTTAGATAAGAATAAGTCCCAGACATCGAGAGTGTCCGGAATCTTTCCCGTGCGCATGGCACAGGACTTATGAAAGCTTTCTTATTTTCCTCCGAACGAGGGATCCTCGAGAAGCTCTAAACAAGCGGAAGGGAGCTTCATCACACAATATAACTTTGCCTTAATCTTCAACAGTCCATTTTATATATATCCTTCAGAGATGGAGCCTATCCGTAAGGCTCTTCTTGGTGAGATGATGCTTCTTTACAGCCCTTCTCGACTTGAAACCTTTATTGAAAAGTTTCCGCCTCACTGTTCCGCGCTGCGTCGTTGAGACCTGTTTTTTCCAGTCGTGAGGAAGCTTGACAATGGAGGCAACCCTATCCTGAAGCTGGGACATTGCGAGGAGGTGATCTTTAAGTTCATTTAATTCTCTTTGGCGTCCAGAAGACCTCTTCACTGGAGTGTAACCATTTTAAAGTCATTAATGGTAAAAAAAAATGGTGTTCCTTGATGAAAACCCATTGCATTTCAAACCACTTTAGTGTAGTGCAGCAATGGTTGCACGTTTTTCTTTGGAAATAACTTTTTCTAGAGTTGATAAAGATTCAAACATTTATTTTTTTTTACAAAAATTACATATTTCAAATTGATTATAATTTCACATCATCTCTCATTTAATCCATAATTTACATCATTTTCTCCTTTTGATTGAATAGCAAAGTTCAAGCGACTGAAACTCGCCTTCTACAGCAATAAGATCAGAGCGCTATTTTTTTGATTCAGCAAAGAAGTGTCCTGCTTTTTCTTTTTACTTTTAAAATGCTAACATTTAATAAAAGCGCAATAATTTAAATTATAGAACAATTATTCCTCTGGTTGTACATCTTGAGTATGGGAGACATATATACAATATTGTAAAGACTAACGTGGTGTAACACTATATTAAAATATTATTATTTTTTAACTTATTGATACCTTTGTATAAATATATTCATTCCAAATATGTGAAAATATCTGTATATATTTGAACATAAAAGGTGCGGAATACTTTTTCTAATAATTTAATCAATTTCTACAAAGACACCATTCGTCGGTCAAGGGATATTGCAACAGTACTCAATTTTCGGTCATGTTCACCTAAATGCAGCTTTATCATCGGTGTCAGCGATAGTGACCATCTCTCTAAGGTCATACAAGTTTTGCATCTTAATTACATTCTCTTTCTCCAAGATATCTCACACATGTAGGCGTCTATGAGACTTCTTAAAAGCCTACCAGTCCTCACAGCCTAAGTCGCTTTTTAGGCAACTCGACTTTTGTAACATTCCCATAGTTTCACTTCCTTTAATCTTACCACTTTGGTTAAAATCCTGTTTTCATTTGGCTCTTGCCTATTTTAAATTAATTCTTGTGAAAGAGGTTTCATTAGGAAATATCCAGGTTTATTTTATCTTAGGTGCTAAGATCATTTTATTTTGCACTTTCAAACCCTCCACTACTTGCACTTCGTAAACATAGAACTAAAACTCTCCTCTCAAAACGTTGAGCGTTAATGAGGTTGCTAACAGCTAGAGTGGACTTACACTACGATGAAAGCCTGCCCTCATACGTTCAATATTTTTAATAACATGTTCGTACTCTACCGGATTGGTATTTTGCAATATGCATTTTATTCATATACAATTTTGTATCACTCGCAAAAAAAAATAACGCGTTGTTTCTTTTATTTAGGCCTGATTTATTTTAAACCTGCCTATCAGATTGATTACAATTAACTAAGAAACATATTCCTTTGTATTGCTTGATTAGAGACATATCTATTATTTTTTGTATCCGTGACAAAAACATCCAGTGAATTTCTGAAAGGTTTAGAAATATATTTTTTTCTAATTGCATGTAGAAAGGGAACGTTAAAATTCGCTAAAAGGATGCTCTTCCCAATGGTAAATGTCTAAATAGGGCTTAACTGAAATGACGTTATGCTCATTACCGGGCTTTCTCCCCAATATGCCATTAAGTGCCACTTCTCCAAAGTATTCGTCCCATGGTGCCGCATCACTACGAATTTACTGATACATTATGCTTATTGCATAGCTTCCACATGAATATGTAATTATTTCGGTAGGAATGGAACGTTTATCAGCTTAAATAACTAAAAGAAATAAATTTAACAATTAGATGTTGGTTTACAGTTTTAGAGAGTCAACTACTTAATGTGTAAAATGAGTTAAGAGAACATGGAAGTAAGAACTATTTATTTTAATGGTCTTCATTTAATTTTTTTAATGAGTTTTCGCCAAAGGAATTACAAATATTTCCAACCCACTTAAGCAGTTTATGGGCACTTCAGAAGGTGAGTGAATTTGTGTAAGAAAAAAAGGCATTTACAACGTACCTACCTTTTTACCCTCTTTAAGAGTCTGAGGGAGGGGCGTGAGACTTGTTGCTATGAGGAAACAGGAGCGAAACCTTTTGAGCATGTTTGAGAAACTTAATGGCAGAAGCTTATTTTATTAGCCCAGGATTTCCTTCTCCATAGGCTTGTAATATTCTTGAAACATCAATTATTTTTCATATAAGTGTATGATTGACTTACAATAAAAATAAAATAGACAAGGAGGGGTATATGCGGTGATATGAATTTTTCTATAGTAAATTTTATAAATGGAACGGAACGCAATACAGAGAATCTACTTCTAGAATACCTGCATAAACGATAATTCTCTATATCAAAAATATACGAACCGATAAGCGAACATAATATTCTAGGCTTATCTTTAACAAATGAAGAGAAAGTATTATAAAGTTTATACGTTGGCGAAATAATTGAGAATAGCGATAACATCATAATTCGATTCAAACTAAATATTCCTAGATATGTTCAGGAGAGCTTTCAATTAATTCTGGGGCTTAAATCTTGCAAACTTGATCTTTTATCTGCCCGCTTATCACATCTGAATTTGGGTTCAAATTTATAGTTTAAAAACACTCAAGAACTGTATAATGAGGTTCAGCGTTCATTTTTGAATATCAATAAAGTAGTGCTCTATAAACTTAGAATGTCTAATAAAATTTAGAAAAAATAACAATTCAGACGAGAAACCAAACCAAATACCTTTATTATTACTGCCTTGTAAAACGCAAAATTATAATTGCGAAAAGAATACTTTCTTCTCTCAATTATAATTTTGCGTTTGAAATGGAATAGCGCCATGATAAAAACAACCGCCTAAGCGGATGGAAATAGTCGGGAGCCAAGTAGAGCGTCCATTGAGCCTCTTCAGGATGCCAAAGATGTCATTAGTGACAATCTAAAACCCTTGATGAAGGAATTAAATGAACACTTTGCAAATATTTTTTACCGTCGAAGCAAATATTTTCAAATATTGATAAAACCGGTAAATTCTATCCGGCCCACCATAAAAAATAGGAAGCAAAATGCTAAATCACTCCTGTACTATTTTTAAAAAGTCTATGAGCGAAGCACTAATTCCTATAAGTTCAAACCAGCGAATGTAGAATAAATTTCCCCAATAAACATTAAAAATGATCCGAGTAATTATAGGTCCATCTCCATTACTTCGGTCGTTGGTAAACTTGTAAAGTTCATTGTTTGAAAGCGCGTGTGGTAGATTATCTGAAGTTAAATAACTCAGTAAGTGACTCACAGTATAGGTTCGATGCGGTCACTCGTGATTAATTTCTTTGATTTTTTTTACGAAATGATTAGTACGTTTAACGACGACAATGCTGTAGATGTAGTTTATCTGGATTTCAAAAGTACTTTTATGCCGTTCTCCTATAAAATGCGAGACAATGCTAAAAGAGCTCGAAATATTGGAAAAATATAGGAAGAGTTTTCTTGACTGTGGAAATATGTAATTCATAATGGCATCGGTTACTAGCCGAGTTCCTCAGCGATCTAATCTTTGATCCTTATTTTTAATGTGAATAAACGATCTTGAGATAATTTATTATGTAAAATTTGCCAATGATGAGAAACTAATTACCACGGTAAAATACCATAGTGACTGCAAAAGAACAAAAAAGACATTCTAGTTAAATAGTCATGAATGTGGCAGAAACAATTAAATGAGGAAATAACAAGATAATACCTATAGGTCATGATCATCTTCGAAGAGATTACTATGCGAGTGGTAAAATTTTCATAAGGGCAAAATGATAAAGCTGCATTCATCTTGAATGATTAAATATTTTCAAGACAATGTACAATAGCTATATATTTTGCTTTTAAATATAATGATAGTATTTCCCCCCAATAAAACGTGCTTATAAGACCTCATTAGTAGTATGCAAAAAGTCATTGTGTTATTAGAACACGTCTAACATTGAGCGACGAAATTAATTCCCGACCTTAAAATTAGATCTTACGAAGACAAACTAAGACTCCTCACTTCTCTATTATTGGAAGAGTGGCATAACGTGACAACAATTATTGAAGTTTTTAAAATACCAAACGGATTCACTAATAACTGTTGCATTAATATTTGAGGAAGATAACCGAACGGTCACTAGAAATAAGAGTTTAAACCTAGTAAACAAAAGATCTAACACTGCGATAGTGCACATTATCTTTTCGTATAAAATCACAGAAACTTTGAAGACCTTACCTAAGAATGGCGCTGAAGGCATTACATTAAATACGTTTATGAATAAAATAGGTAACTATTACTTTAAGATAAAACTATGCACAAATAAGAGTTGTTAAACTACTTCTTTATCCTTATCCTCTCTTCCTCTCATCTGTGCTTCACCTCTCATATTCACTTCATTAAAAAACTAATCCCAATTATCCAAAGCTCTAATGTATATATTGCTACTTATCACAAAGCACTTTCCATCGATTTAAAGACTCGACTTTAAATCACTCAACTCCAAACGCAAGTAATTAGATTCTATAGATCAATGTGTTGACGATGTGCAACTATTTCTATTGCACCCTATGACGAAAGATATCAAATAACTTGTTCGTTGATGTCTATTTAGCTAACAAAGATGCTGGCAAGTATGTAAAGCCAACCTTTTAACAATTACCGCTGACAGTCGAAAGATTGTTAACAATTTACTTTGAAATACCGGGTCCCTAGTTCCACGAACAAAACCTTAACTATCTCATCAGTGTCAATAGACGCTTTAAATGGCTAAAATACGATTTCGATATAAATGCTGTCTAAATTAGCAGAGATTCATGCTATTTTCCAGGTGAGGATATGTCGTTTTGGAGTATCAGAGATTATTATCGATAATGAAAGCAATTTTGTCTCCAATATCTTCTCTAAATTAACAGGGTTTAGGAATTGCAGACTTCCACCTCATGCTATAAATAGAAAAGAAGCAGAACTGTTCCTCACCTGAACAATGGTTTCATGAACTGCCCTGATTATTTTTCGTAGACCGCCTATAAACAAAAGCTTAAGATTCAATCTGCTCTGCCAAAACAGCCTATAACACCTACTCACTCACGCCTTTCAGTTCTCGAAGTACATGCGGAGAATTTCCGCCATCAGTGTACGCACAAAATTCCAAATTAACAAAGTGTGCATATCTAAAAGACCTCTCCACATGTACACATGTGTTAATAAAAACTTCTTGGCTTACTTGCCAAAAGTTAAAATGACAATGCCTTTAACCATTTTTGTAAATTTAAGATTTTGAAAATAACGTGGTCTTCTCATCATCTAATTTGCTTGAAAAATATCGATACAATTAAAGCCGGCACCTCTACTTTCCTATAATATAAAAACATCAGTACCACCAGGGAAGATCTTACTTGGTGGTAACTAAGGCGTTTCCCAGGTGGCTATAAAAAGCGGGCGGTATCATTTTGTGCTATATACTTACCGCACTGTCTGTTGTAATTTTCCTTTTTTGTCACAAAGTACTTAGCATAGATACCCAAGAAATTATGTTTAATTCTCCGTTTTCTCCTCAAAAAAGCAAGAGATCTTAAGTATAAGGTTGCTATTTCGAATTAACTTTTTGGGGTCGCTAGAAATGTCTAATAGAAACTTTATTTTCCCTGGTGGTAACTAAGGTGTTTCCCAAGGGGCTATAAGAAGCGGGCAGTATTAGTTTGTGCTGTATACTTACTGCATATATATATATATATATATATATATATATATATATATATATATATATATATATATATATATATATATATATATATATATATAGCCTTGGCCAAAATTATGGGTGAGGTTATGAAAAAGTGAAGAATATGATTGAAACTCATTTATTGCATACTTGACATAATACAAATAAACATTTTAGCGTATATTCTAGCAATAATTAATATTTGATTTGTCCTCCTTTTGCTTTTATAACCGCTTTGATGCGTTTTTGCATACTTGAGAAGTGGTGTCTGTCATTCAGATTCCCAAGCAAAAGAAAGGACCTCGGCAACCATGCCAGGACGCGGCGGAAGTCCCCCGCATCGAAGTCGGCTGACGGTGTAATGTAGGCAGAAATAACAGTATACCTCTAATCTAGGTGCAGCTGCAGAGCTACTGCCTGAAATGAGATATTTAAAGCAAAGATAAGAACTGAGACATCATGCCAGATGTAAGTGGCGTATCCTTCTGCCCGACCCCCATCCCGTATTAGTGGGGTCGTTAAATCCTTATATCCCGGAGGCAGAACTCCGAGTGTTGTTGGCGGGACAAAGCGCTGAAGGCGCTGTCGCCTTCGAGGACTTATCAGGGGAGGTTGGGCTTGCCATGCGAGGCTTTGTCCCTCTCCGCCTCAAAATCTTAGGCAGGTGGCCGGCTTCGTAGGCGGGGGTCCCTATTTTGGATGATCTACCGTCTTCGAGTCATCCAACCTACCACTGGGTGTGGACATAGAAGCCGAAGCTTCTTTAGTGCTGTATACCTTTCAGGGGGTAGCTTTAGGAACCCTGGAAGATTGCCTTACGACCAACTTCAGAGGTGCTGCCTACTGTGAGTATAACGAGTCGGTGGAGGCGCACGGCCGTTTTGCCTCACAGGAAACGCTTACGCGACGGGAGTCCTGGTTTTAGCCGGGTTTGGTTGCGAACCCTTGTGCCACCAGCTGTACCAGGAGAGCTCCCACGGTAGGTAGAACCCACAGAAGGGTTCCAAATGGACGAGGAAACGACCATACTTGTAGGCCTGGAGGGGCCAGGAGTAGAGGGTGTCTTTCTTAACATTAAGAGACGATCCTGGTCCTGAACAGCAAGGATTTTATTCTTAAGGAGATACGCACCACACGGATTTAAAGAATTGGAATGCGGCTTTCCGTAATTGACACACTTGGCCACACACGATTTGGACTTATCACGTACAGCTTTGGAGCAATTTACACAGACTTAGGGGTAACGCCGACTTTGTACGTCTATATGGGAGATTCATGTGGCCGAAGCGGTGGTAATAGTAGCACGAATAATAAGACTCAAATAGGAGAAAAACCTGAAAAACAATACCAAAAATAAATTGGAAAAATATTTAAAAGACAAATAAGTATAACAGTTATCGAAGAAGGAAATAAAAAGACATAACAGTACATGAGTGATCTAAAAATTAAAACCATAAGTAAAAATAAAAAAAATACAAAGCTTGAAAAAGAATATTATAAAAACAAAGGCTAGAATGCTAAACTAAAATAAACAATATAAACAAAAGAAAAATAACTTTAAGAAAAATTAAAAAAACTAAGAACAAAGACTCCTATGCTGTAAATAAAAATAATATAACCAACCAGTCACACATCATCATCACCCCCATTAAAAATCATTTATCACAATCAAAACCTCTCCTCATTAATGGCAGCAACACTACTCATTCCTCACTTACGCAATCTTTTCTATCTCTCTCCCACACTTTCATCTCTGCTTTTATCCCTATCACTTCACGTGGTAGCGATACCAACTGGCACGCATCGACTCAGGGAGCCTGTCATAGTCGAACGTGATGCAAATTGTAAGAGTGGGTCTCGGGGCCCTTCCTTGTTTTCTCATCACACGTTCAACCTTAACCGCTCCTTGGTCGACCAGCTTTAATGTGATGTCATCGATCACGTAGTCCACGAGTTCCCCCTACCTTTCACAAAGGTCAAGGGAGAGTACGGCATCACACTCACCGGGGTGCTATCAAGTGTCCGAAAAGTACTAATTTTGGCCAGTCTTGGTTATCACAGGGGTACCAGCCCGGTGAGCAGATGCCTCTTCTCCTTGTAAGGCCTCGGAGGCAAAAGTCGTCTGAGGATAAGATTGCACAGGGCCGGACTCGGGTTATATGCTTGGCACCGACCACGGGTTCGACCCCATAGAAAATCCTACCATTTGGGGTTGGGTAACCTCAGGGAGGCCTCCATGTGGCCATTCCTCCTTCCCCCAAGACATCACAGATCCCATTCAAAGAACCTTTCGTCTCGTCTTGGGCTGACAAACCGGCATCCTTTGATGAAGAGAGGAAGCACGTACAGTGACCCCGGTAGATTTGATATCCACCCAGGCAGGCTTTTAGAGGGCCTGGGTGTACGGGCTCTGTCATCCCTTGCCCCCTAATAGGGTTGGCCCTATCGACCGGCTTCGACTGGGAGCGGTTAATTATGGGCAGCTGGCGTGATTTTTTGGCATTCGCCTGGGAAAGTAAAGCGGGCACTGCCGTTTGAAAGAGAGACTAGCCCAAAGGCGACTCCAGAGAAGGGGGTAAGAGGAGTCTCCTGCACCCGTAGGCATAATAGAGGATTAAGCCTCCACTCTGTTTAAAAAGGTTTAGAGGCTCCAGCTGCCCAAACTCCGCTCCGAAGATGTTAGAGGGGAAGATAAAGGGGTAGTTTTAACATAAAAAGTCGCATCATTGGGCATGGTAACCCTATTGTTTTCACAGGACGCAAACGCTGACCACCCAACGAAGTATCCCGCTCTGCAAGGGAGAAATACTGGCCCGGCAAAGCCAACTGCCACTATTTGGGACCACTCCTCCTGCCCAGTGGGCAGACAGCCCTTCGGCATGGCGGCTACACGTTTGGCTGGCCGTAAAATTGATAGATCTTGAAAGGAGATAGAAATAGTATGTGAGGAAGGTGTGGGTAGAGGTGAAGCAGGTTGTTAAAAAATCTCACCCCTCCAAATCGGAGCTCAAGGGTGAGGGACGTTGACCCCTCCCCCTCAGCGCGGATCCTAGATAGTTGGGTGAGAGGAAGCTGGTCGGCGTCTACCCTGTGAAATAATAGACCGACTAGTGAAAATTGTAGGAGAGGTTGTAAGGAAAGTGAGGAAGTAGCGTAAGAAGACAGGGTTTCAGAAAGAAGAAGAAGAGGCTAATTTGGGGCCGGAGGGGGGGCTGAGTCCCGTCAGCCTGGCAGCCAGGTAAGCAAGTAACCGTATTCCTTGCGGGGCAATAACGCAAGTGTAATGAGGAGAAGTAAGTAAGGTCTTCATTATTTGTTAAGGCAAAAAAAATCCCAATATATTCATACAACCGTGCGAATGAAATCCATCTTAGGTAATTTCATAACAAGGTCTGCTGACCAAAGCGTCGCGTGCTCTCACCTATTCTGATTTATGATCTTAATACTTACAAAACTTTCACCCATCCCTAGACTAACCTTGGAAGGACATTGACAATTCTATCATTCGAAAGAGAATGGACAAGAACAAAAGGGTTTCAAATTTCGTTAGAATCGGCCAAATAGTTATGATGTTATTGCCAAAACAAATTGATTCCCTGTCTAACCATAGGAGGACCATGGTAATTATATCATTGGAAACTGAATGTAAAACAACATAAGGGTTTTAAATTTCGTTAGAATTGACCGAATAGTTACAATGTTATTACCAAAACAAAAAATTCTTACATGGGATAGCACAAATTATGATAAATTTATATTGTCCTTCAGTAATTACTTTAAGTTAAAGGCCACAAATCAAAGCGTAGTACAAGCTCCTCCTGTAAGGAGGACTGGCAAAGCCGCTCCTGTAAGGAAAAGTGACAAAGGCGTTCCTCTTGTTTTCTAAATAAAAAACATTACTGTCGAGTTTCCTGATATTAACCTGGAGGACGAGGAGAGAAGATAAAAAGAGCAACGAGCAAAATTAGGAACCCAATTGTTTTACATTCAATTTCGAATGATAGAATTGCCAAGGTTCTCCCAAGGTTATTCCAGGAACTATTGAAAGTTCTAAAGGTCGTAAGGTCATAAATAAGAAGAGAGCATGTGACCTTGGTCAGCAGACCTTTTTTCCTTAAATTCAAATTCACTATTTTTTTCTATTGCTGCAAACTTTTTCTTGAAGTAAATTCCACATGGAATTAATAGTCCATAGGGTTACAGTCAGGAGATCAAGGAGGCCATTCATTCCTTTTGATAAAATGAGGACAATTTTCTTCTAAAAATTTCTCTTGTTTTACTAGTACGAGAGGGCACACCATCTTGCTGGAAAATGAAGTCTCCTTTAGGATATTAGAGCTGATGGCAATCTGGAAACAGGTCGATATAGTAGTTCGAAGAATTTTTTGTCTATTGATAAAATGATACTCCCGCAGAAACCATTGTTTTGGGGGTTTGGGGTTGTGTATTTTTGCAAAATCTGAAGATTCATGATAAAAGCGGGATGGATGGATGTCCTTTTTTCATCCATAAACTATTTTTTGGCAGTTCCAAAGTCAAATCTTTTTCGTAACTAAAAAAAATAAATTCTTCTAGGAATAGCGATCGTAGAGTAACTTATAAGGTGTCTTTCTACGTTGTCTTACGCTAATATCGCGACGGAAAATGCGCATTCTTGTATAAGCCTTTGATTTTTGTTGTTTTAAAATCCCTGCCACAGAAGAATGGGAAATACCTATTTCACTGGAGATCTTTCTTTGGGATAGATGACTTTCAGCTTTTTTCCTCCTGAGAGGAAACAAGTTATTCTACTTCAATCAGTTTATTCTCTGTCGCAACATTTTTAATATGGCCGCCACTACCTTTCTTTGGAACTATCGACCCAGTAATTTATATCTTTTTAATTAAGTTATAAACACGTCTACGAGTACAATTTCTATCTGAAAATTAAATTCGCACAAAATTGCATTACGACACTTTCTTTAAAATATGTTTATATTATAATAGGCTAATTACACTGGTCAACACACATGTTTTATCAGAGACCACACTATACTTTTCTAAATGCATTTTCCATGTTGAATCTGATCTGCCTTCGGTTTTGCTCTAGCACGTACCGTTTTTAAGATATGCCAAAAATTCAAAATGGCCGCCTGCGATAATAAAATGTAGTATATTACTGGTATTGCTCTATTGCATGCATTATTATTGTCCTGCTAAGATGAGCAAACTAGATGCTTCGTGAGTTCTTGCTGGTTAAAGGGGTATAGAGAAGAATTCATTTACATTTGTAACCCCCATGCATATTTTGCGCAATTATTTATAATTCTGTTTTATGCTTTTAGGTTTCTCATGTGATGTGCATCTTATAAGCTGTTCCATCTGCGTTGATCATAAGAGGCTTTCAAATATTCCCACAAGGCAGTAACAATGTATCGATAGTGCAAAAATCATCCAGATAAATTCTGCTATGTATGTGGGCATTTTACCAAAAAAAATCTCAGCAGTGTACTAACACAAAATATATAAAAAAAATGTACAAACTCTACTTCGGTTGTTCTCTGGGTGACCAAGATAAAGCATGGGTACCACACCAAATTTGAACTTCCTTTTCTAATGGATTAAGTGACTGGATTAACAAAAAGAAAGCTTCGATACTCTTCAATGTTCCTATGATATGGAGAGAGCCCAGAGATCATCTCGAGGATTGCTACAGTATTTATGCAGTGTGACCACAAAATGGTTTTCTGCAAAGAACAAGCACCAAATTGTTTATTATTCAACCATGGATTCGGCGTGCAGAATAATTCCACATTATGTGTTTTTGCCAATTCCAGTTCCACCTGATGATGTCCTCGTATCTTATGATATCAGTGATGATAGCAGTACTGAAGGTGCCTGCACATTAGATGCGGATGTTGAATATGAGTATGCTAACTCTGAGCCAAAGTTATTTACTCAGGAAGATTTGAATGATCCTGTGTACGATATGTCACTGTCAAAGGAGAAAGCAGAACTTCTAACATCTCGACTACAGGAAAGATTCTTACTCAAGAAAAATATGCATATAAGTTACTTTAGAAAGCGTGAGCGTGATTTAATTTCATTCTCCACAGTTAATTGACCTTTCTGCTACTGCCATGGTATAAATGGATTGTTCGAAGCCTTGTCACATACATACGAGGCGTCTGACTGGCGTCTCTTTATTGATGCTTCTAAGACAAGTCTGAAAGCTGTCCTCTTGCACAATGACAATATAAAGTTTTCCATTTCCTATTGGCCATTCTGCCCAACTTAAGGAGACATATGACAATATGGATATTCTTCTTAAAGCCATAAACTACCAAACCCCTCAGTGGTACATCTGTGCTGATCTAAAAGTCATAGGCATGCTAATGGGTATGCAAGGAGGATTCACGAAGTACTGTTGCTTCCTCTGCCTGTGGGATAGCCGTGTCACTGCAAAACATTATGACAAGCGTGACTGGCCACTTCGATCTACATATGAGCCTGGAATAAGCAGTGTTCAGTCTGTCCCCCTGGTAGAGCCTCAGAAAATATATCTGCCACCTCTTCATTTGAAACTAGGTCTAATGAAAAACTTCGTGAAAGCAATGGCTAAGGACAATTCTTAGGGATTTCCACAACTGAGCACGGCAAAATTTAAAGAATCATATTTGTGGGGCCACAAGTAAGGGACGTTTTAGCAGACCCTGACTTCGAGAAGACCCTCACTCGTCTTGAACTAAATGCATGGCTAGCCTTCAAGTAGTTATGTGCAAACTTTCTGGGCATCAACAAGTCACCTGCATACAGAGATGGCGTGGAAAACCTTTTTCAACTTTATAAAGAAATGGGATGCCGTATGTCACTTAAAATCCATTGCCTGCATTCGCACCTAGACTTTTTTCCAGAAAATCTTGGATGGGTAAGTGACAAGCAAGGATAACGTTTCCACCAGGATATCAAGAGCATGGAAACTGGCTATCAAGGATTTTGGAATGAGAGCTGATGGGAGATCATTGTTGGATGTTGTATCGTGATAACCTTGAGAAAAAATTCAAACGCATATCCTATGCACAACGTTTATAAATTCGAGTTTTGACTTATTAGCCCTTCAATCATTGTTTACCATTCCTTTACATGCAATATAAGTATCATTAACTTTATGATGCTTGTGGAATAAACAAAACATGGCTATGTTTTCTTTGTCATATGTTTACGCCTAAAGAGAATGATAAATTTTAGAGTTTCTATATGTTAAATGCATCATTTTGTGTCAGTTCAACTTTTCAATGCATATGGAGATATACAGAAGGCAATTTCTTTCTATCAGTGACGGCGGTGATATTGCATTTTCGAATATCTCGAAAACCTGATGTGCTAAAGAAAAGCTAAAGTCAGATTTGAAATCAGCGAGAGAAATGCTATGAAAAGGGTTTGCTCTCGTACCTGATGATTAAAAAAAGTTCAAATTTGTTGGCCAGTGTTATAGCCTAAGCATGCAAATTTCGTATTTCCTACGCACAAATATCTCACGTTTCCTTGATTTGGAAAGCAAATTTTTAAGAGACTTTTATTATTTTAATTGTAGCAATTTTGTTTAAAGGAGTCGTGTGAAATGAAAGTTATCGGGAAGAGCAATGGCCTACGCCGGTCGGCCAACTTCCGGCGAGATTAGTAGAGAATTTCTTCGGTTCAGTTGGACCATCAAAACGCCGTCGCCGAGCTATAAACGCGAGGCGGTGAGGCAGGTTTTAATTTCTTTCGTTAGCAAATATAGGAGTTCCGGCCAACGCCTATATATTCCCCGTCACAAAATTAATCGTGGAAGTACTCGTATTCCTTCAGAATCCGCCCAAGGAAGAGTCCTGAAGACGTCTTGCCCCCTCTCCCCCTGTGGTGGTGAGCTGGCTCTACTTTGTTCCCGAGTGAGCCAAGCCCGGAAAATACAGAAGGTATTTGGCGGCCTCTTTGAAGACGTCTGTGGAATCATCCACTGACGGCGCATATCCTCGAGCGATAGAACACGGTGCCATATCGGTCTGGAGCTAGGATCCTATTTGGAACGACGGCGTCAGGATCGAATGACTCTTCCAGAACAAGCGCACAGTCTCACCATCACAGGAGTATCCCTCTCGAGCGTCTACAGGAGAATCTTCTTTTTTTGAGCGTCTACTTGTGGTAACCCCCCCCCCCCCCCAAAAGAAAATAGTAAGATATTTGCACCGTTTCTTTCCTTTTCGAGGCGGTGCGACGCCCTCTGACTAAGACTCGTCAAGTAGTCTCCTCCCGAGTCATCTCGGATAAATAAAATGAAGTATTGAGCCGCTAAGGCTAGGATTCTATTCGTAGTTTCTTCCTAAACCCTATCTGGTTAGTACTCGGAGTATTGAGCCCTTGCGGCATGAGTAATTATTGGTAATAATTGATAATTAATTATCATATTGCTGAATTAATTAATAACGAGAGTGTAATTATTTGTATTATATGTTTTGTTGTGTAATTAAAGATTATTTTTGCAATTCTTGTTTAAGTCCTCCAACCATCAAAGACTACTTAAATAACACCAATCCAGGCCAACCATATTAAAAGTATTCGAATAATAAAAACCCACGCACTCAACAAAATTTAATTTCCAATTATAATAAGCGATAACTGCCTAATTCTACGACAGTTATATTGTTGTAATATTGCGAAAGTTTCCCGCCTTGAAGTTGGTTGACGGATAAATGTACTCAGAAATAACAGGATACCTCTTATCCAAGTGTAGCTGCACTACCTTTGCCTGAAATTAGGTATTTAAAGCAAAGAGAAGAACGGAAAAATCATGCCGGCTGTAAAGCGCGCATCTTCTTGCCCAGCAGCCATCTCGTAGTGGTGGGATTGGGCAGGGGTCACGTACCAAGCATGGTCTCCTTCAAAAAGATAGCTAACGAGAAACGGGAGGAGACGAGCCTCCGCAGCTACTCCGAGCTTGCCCGGAGTCCGCTGCAAATCCATTGAAGGAATCTGCCCTCCAAGCCAAGGTCGGAGGAGATGCGGGGGCCTTCTTCAAAAAGAAGACCCTCACGGGAATGACCGTACGCTTCCCAAAGGCAGAGCTCCGGGAGCTGCTGGCCCAACAATGCGTTGAAGGCGCTGTCTCTGCCATTGACCTTCATCCGCCTTGAAACCTTAGAGAGGCGTGCCGGTTTCGGGGGCAGGGTCCTTCCTTTGGAAGCTCCACCATACCCGAGCAACTCAGCCCAGACTTTGGTGCTGTCCTCTTTTCGGGTGCAGCTTTAGGAACCACGGAAGACGGCCTCACGTCCACCTTGAGTCTTGCCTCCTGTGTGTCTATAGACTTGGTAGAAGCGCATAGGGGAAAAGGGGGAGCCCTGTTTTAGTAAAGGTTGGGTATGAACCCTATGTGCCACTAGCTCTACTAGGGGAGCGCCCACGCCGTGTAGAACCCGAAAAATAATTTTGAATGGGTGCCGAAACGGCAGTGTTCGTAAGCATGGAGAGACCAGGAGCAGAGAGAGCTTTTTTTAAATTGAAGCATGAGACGCCGCAGGCAGCACTTAGTGCACCAGCACCAATTACTTAGCCTCACAAAATGAGAGACTATTCGCACCTTGAACGGCCGGGATTTCCTTCTCCAGGCGATACGCACCACATTGCTTTGAACAAGTGGTGCGCAGCTCTTCGCAATTGACGCACTTGACCATACACGATAGGGACTTATCGTGTACAGCCCTGAAACAACCTACACAGACATCGGGTAAACCCGAATTTGCAAGTCTACATAAATGATTCGCATGGCAGTAGAACGACTGCCTTTTGGTAGAAGCTATACCAGAGGCGGGCAACCCTTGGCACGCGTGTCAAATGTGGCACACCGATGACTTATTTCTGGCACGCGAAAGCACAGGTTATCGTTTTTTTTGTAAAGAGGTTTTTAAGAAGGATGTAGAATGATGAGAAATTCAGATACTTTCCAAACACAAAGAGGTACATCGATGATCTTCCGAAAGATGACATAACAGACCGCCAATGTCTTTAAAAGCTGTTTGTAAAATTTATTGAGGCAAGTGTTGGGCAGTTCTTTGCACGATTTGCTAGGTTTAGAGAACTAGAAGAGACGGCAAAATTCATAAAGTTTCCAGACAGTATCAAACTGGATGAACTAAACTTGCAAATGTTTTCATTGGATAGACATGGATGATTTGAAATACACTTGATGAATTTCAAAGTAGCTCAATTTGGAAACAAAAAATTTGTTGATCTTAGAGTTGACTTAGAAAATAGTGAAAAAGGAGCGATTAGAGACGGGAGTAACAGAGAGAAATGCGGAAAACGAAGTATTAAGGATTTAGAATACTATTCTAGAAAATTATCTGTTTAAAGAACCTTGCAACATCATTACTATCTATGTTTTCGTCTACATATGCTTATGAGTCTTTGTTGTCAGGGATGAACTTTGTTGAGTTTTGTAAGAGGAGTAACCGGATGGATGAAACTAGTAGTGCGTGCATATCTCTCAAGGTTACTAAATATAAACCCGATATAAAATCTCTCATCAGTGATACAGCAGCCGAAATCCCGCTGAAAAATAATATATAGAAAGAGTCAACAAGCTTTCTGACTCTAGTTTTATCTAATGTTTTCTTTTGAAAGTGGTTGTTTGAATGTATTTTTGAAGGTAAATAAATATACTTTCTTTTTTTATACATCAATTGTAAAGGATTTAAAATAAGCGAAACGTTATCTGTTTGCAACCTTTTACTGTTATTCAGTAATACAAAGGTATAACTGGGAAAAAATAATGACTGATTAATCGAAAAAAATATCAATGTTAATTTTTTGTGCTGATGTTAATAATAGTCGTTAAATTGTGTGAATAGGTATGGCAGTTACAGTTATACTTAGAGTCTAATGAAAAAATCTACAAAAAAGAACCTTTTCGTAAAGCCTGTTATAATCTTTTTCACTCAGTCAGTTTTACATAATAACTTACAATACTGTGTCTTTACTGCTCATGGGTGATTCTTTATTATTTAAAAAAGTTCTTCGAATGCTTAGGAGATATCAAATAATATGTTCTCCGAAAAATTTGGTTGGCACGTGAAAAAATTTTGTGTTAGATATTTGGCCGATTTTGGCACGCACTCTCAAAAAGGTTGCCCATCCCTGAGCTATACCAACCGGCACGCCCCTACTCATGGCACCTCTGACAGTTAAACGTGGCGAAGAGTGTAGGGGTGGCCAGCTTTAAAGGGATGTCTTCTTTGGAGTACTCCATGTTTTCCTTCGCATAAACCACTTCTTTCATGAAATTCATGGTAAAGTGCTGCATCACACTCTTATGCAAATATTAAGTACCCGAAAGCACTAAACATGTGCGCCTCGAAAAGGTCAGACGCATTCTCCAGAAAGCTTCCGTCCGAGAAACGGATCACCTTCGGCTCTCTACCAATAAAGCTAGCTAATGCTCTCCTGTAAATGCTGGCCTTTGGCCAGCACGTTGCCATTATTGGAGCGAAAGCCAGAAAGCGTTTGAAGGCAATTTGCTCAGAAATACTAGGTAATGTCTGAACAAAGGGCTCGACATAATCGAGGCTCAACTCTGCACACTCGTTGCGTTGGTATTAGTATGGACCTCCTTGCCCTTATGGCGTCTTGCTACAAACGTGCCGATCATGCTCTGATCGAATACAAAAATCGCAGCTTCTCGTTCTTTTTTTCTCGTTCTTCTCCTCTTCTTTTTCTTTTGCAAATAAGAGGACAGTAAGTGAACCAGCCTCTCTCCACCACCAGAAAGCACCCCTAGGCCCGATTGACCTGTCTCAGCAAGATACTTCCCCAAGATGGAGGTCTTGGCTATCAAGTGGAAAACAAGTAAGGGAGGAGGTCCCTCCTCTAGTTCGAGGGCCCAAGCCGCTTGATGAGAAACTTGCCGCAGTTGGACGCCTCCCAAGGAGATGAGAACGATAAACCTCCTCTCCGTTAGAAAAGAGATGCAGGGGCCTCTGAAAGAGCATAGCGGTAGAGCACCTGCTTTTCAGATGTGTTTATGGCCGAGAAACGCTCCAAGATGGAAAAGGGGAAGTACCTTTGCTGCATGGGGATGCCAAGAGGGGAACGATCCACTGGTCCGAGGGGTGTCTCGTGTTACTTCGACCTCCCTTACACTTTGAGCAGTCGAGGCCCCGCTTTTAATTGACTCTCCATGCATTTCCTTCGCCCACTATTGATTTCTATCCTCGCCATGATTAGTGTAAAAAAGGCATCGAAATAGATACTATTACCTCTTAATGCCTTAGGAGGTTAAGAGAAAAGTGTCCATTGGATCAGAAGTTGCAGAATGTAATCATTTTCATGTATTCTATCCACAGGTCAGGCAAAAATTGGCTTTGACAACCCGGCTCGCTATTCAGCCGAAATTCTCCTCGAGTTTTTAACATAAAGGATGGTTCCGGCGTAGCCACCTTATACATATATGTACTGGAAAAAGGTGAGCAGAGTCAACGGCCAAGACTCACTGTGCCTAATACTTGCCATAACCAGCGGGCTTCCGGCCTTTACAGCAAATGGTGACCTCACGGTATACATTACCACTCGATTAAGGACCCATAAGTGGACGAAGGTGCACCGGGCAGCCAGAACCAGTTTGGATACAAGAGCAAGTGTGGAAGCGGGTAGGCGAGTATATGAATAATACAGAGAAGTAGAGATAGGCGACTCCACTAACGAATTGGGTTGGTTTATCACCTATTAATGGGTCATTCCATCCGAATTTAACAAGAGACATTTAGTCACCATCACCGATTTTGATGAAAATTGGTATACAGGTTGATTTTGATGAGAGAAAAACAATGAGACACTACCCAGCCCTCAATTTTGAATAGCTCAAAAGTTATAATCTGTCAAAGTTGAGAAAAATTGTCAAATTTCTTGATACCAGCATTGATAAAAAAATTATTTCTCCCTCATTATAGCACATAAAACAATGAATTATGTATTTTTTTAAGCTTAAGGGTTGCTCTAAACATTTTTAACAACAAAATTAATTTTTGGTAAAAAAAATTTGTTTGACCTTAAAGGTCAACTTTTGACCTTTAAAAAAAATATATTGATATCAATAAATTTTTGTGTAATTTTTTTTATAAATATATATGCCTTTAGACTACAATATAAGATAAATTTTATTCTGGGTTTTTCATTATATCAGGAGTTATGATCAATTTTGTAACCACTGGTATGGCCATTTTTTGCTATCTTCACAAATAAATTTTTTTTATATGCATCTTTGTCATATTAACAGAGTTACGTCATATTCACAGAGTTAGTTATCAATTATTAGATGTCTAAGTATTATATTTGAATGCTTTTAATATATACTCGTGTATTTGAATCATTAATTCTATAGATATGTGTTAAATCCTACCTACAAGAAAAAATGAACTTTCAGTAATTTTTTATTTAAAATTATAAATATTTTTAAAGCTACCTACCTATGTATTTAATTTATAATTTGCTATGGTCAATGGTGGCAGAGCCACTACCAACAGTTAAGATACCTGCATAACTGCTGGTATCCCCATCGCCTAAGGCACCACTCCTGATAGCTCAGCAAAAAAGCCACAGGTCCCACCCAACCTCCCAAAATGAATTTATTCTTTTTATAATAATTTAGGAATCAATTTTTTACTGCATTATTTCTGTTGATTTTAATTGTTCATTTTTAGATAGTTTGTAAGTTCTTCCTGTTGCTGATACAGGCTCAACAATGCTCAATATGTTATCTAATGGCAATACTAATACATCTGGTTTTCTTGGATATTTAAATGAATTTGATGGTCCTTCTGGTTCTAGGAATGTTATTTTAACAGTCATTTTCTCAACATTGGTATCCAATACACACCCTAAGTACCATTTGTCATCATACTTAGCAGTGACAAATCCTTTTACATCCTCCAATAATATTGCCTCTGTATAGGATATTTTCACTTTCTTGAATTCTGATGCAGATGATATTGTTTTCACTCTTAGTTCATTTTCATTAACTGGCTCAAAACTGTGCAATTTTGGGGTACCAATTATTGCAGAGGCCTGGTCAAATCTTTCTTGCAAATAATTTTTTTCTTCAATGTATTCACTATTTGGGACATATGAAAATTTGATTCCCTTAATGTGTCTTTCAGCAAAATCAAAGAGCTGTTGAAGAGTCATTATCTGATCATTATATGCTCTTTGCAGGCTAGCTTTTGCTGCTAGTCTTTTTACTGTGCCCCCTACACCATCGCATGGTCCTTTTCCATGAGATGTAGCAAAGAAATGCCATTCTGCTTTCAATCCAAAATCTGATTTATGGTGACATAAATTAATAAAGTTTTTAAAAATTTTATATTGTGACGCAGCTCCATCAGAAAAATATATAATTTTTGTTATTGGGAATTTAAGTTCTTTTTTAAAAAATTCAATAAGTTTTTTTTTTAAATATATGGACTGCGACAGTGTCATGCTTCAAGCAGTTTGAAATCACAACAAAACTTATGTGTTGTGTTTCCCCAGCTTCTTTGTAGTAGGAAAGAAAGGGATGTAATGTAGCTTGGGAGTTATTCCAGTGGTACCCTTGTGCTGCATCCTGAAGAAGGAATGAGTAATTTTCAGCAAAATCGCATACTACTAAGATTTCACCATCTTTTAGTTCTTCTTTTTTGGTTGAACAAAATTGTGCCTGCTTTTTTGCTATGAAATCATGTTTTTTTTAAATTGAGAAGACTTAAGGTAAAAGTGTCTATAAATTCTTCAGTTGTTCTTAAAACAAGCTCTAAAGTTGAGCGATCAGTTGAGAGCCACTGCTTGTAATTTACCTCATCAATCATATTGTCATCCAAAATTTTAGTAACATATAGTTTTAGTTCGTCTATTTTAGAAATACATTCTGAGCATTCATCAAAATAGCACTCATAAGTAATGAATGATAGGCATGTTTTGTAATCATCTAAATGCAGGTCACTGTCTTTTGTCAACTGTGGTAGCCTTGTACCAATAATCATCAGTTTAACATTTTGATGATGTGTGCAAACACACACACTGTGAGTTCCTGCACCACCAGCTAATACACACTCGTTGGGTCTCAGCTCAGCAAATTTTGAAAAGCCAATCTTTGTGTCTGGGTATTTTGTTTTAAATAAATGATAAATTTCTTTTAAATTTCCCCAAATTAAGTATTTTTGTTCATGAGTTTTCTGTCCATCTCTTCTAACACTCTTGAAATCTTTTTTCCCTGGCATAATTCTGCTTACTTCTTCATTCTTATAAAATTCTTCTACTACTTTAATTGTTTCTGATGGAAATGTACCTTTTCTTTTGCTTGGCAATGACATTATTCCTTCTTCCATTGCTAGGTTTTTAGCTTGTCTGGCCATGTAATTAGTAACATTAAATTCAGATTTAATTTTGGATAAGCTCCAGCTTTTTGGCAAAACAGTTAAGATTTGCAGCTGCTCAGACCTTTTACTAGTAGTTTGAAATTTCTCCTTCAGTTGATTTATCATTTCTTCACCATCTTTACTTGATTCTGTTCTAGAAGACTTTGGGTCTTGATCCAAGGGTAATGGATATTTTGTTGCAGAGCCTACAGTTGTGAGTTTACTTGAAATGGATTTTTGAATTTTATTCATTTTATCTGAACTATATTTTTTTACTACATCCATTTTAAATTTCTTGACTTGTGACTCTCCAATAGCTATTAATGATTTATTTAATTCAGTTAATGCTTCTTGTGATTCTTCCTGTTCAGTAATTGGCTCAATTTCCATTCTTTCTTCTGAAAGGCTTGGATTCGTATTTTGAGATGAAGAACTATCATCATCAGCTATCTTTTTTCTGCAGTTATCACAGATTTTTTGGTCCTTAAAATTTTTTAATTTTGGATATTCTCTTATTAAGTCTTCTGAAATTAGTCTCAGATTTTTCTTTATTAATTTTTTGTGACCTTTGTAAGGATCGCAGCAATACTTAATATTTAAAAAATGCTTTCTCTTCTCATCCATAATAATTTGTTAAAATACAAATAATTGGTAATGCAAATTATTAATTACTTTTTTATCTAAATATTAAACTTTCTGAAAAAAAAGAAAAATTTTCAAATTAGCTTTCATAGTTTATAAAGTAACACCTAATAGGTAAAGTTTATAACATAAAAATAGGTAAAAATTGGCATACCAATAGTTACAAAATTGATCATAACTCCTGATATAATGAAAAACCCAGAATAAAATTTATCTTATATTGTATTCTAAAGGCATATATATTTATAAAAAAAAGTACACAAAAATTTATTGATACCAATATATATTTTTAAAGGTCAAAAGTTGACCTTTAAGGTCAAAAAAACATTTTATAAAAAATTAATTTTGTTGTTAAAAATGTTTAGAGCAACCCTTAAGCTTTAAAAAAAATACATAATTCATTGTTTTATGTGCTATAATAAGGGAGAAATAATTTTTTTTCAAATGCTGGTATCAAGAAATTTGACAATTTTTCCCAACTTTGACAGGTTATAACTTTTGAGCTATTCGAAATTGAGGGCTGGGAAGTGTCTCATTGTTTTTCTCTCATCAAATTCAACCTGTATACCAATTTTCTTTAAAATCGGTGATGGTGACTTAAAATTTTCCCCCAAATTGGTTGATTTTATATGGAATGACCCTATTATCTCTCCCTGATGTTAGGTGATTCCAGGATGGCATGCTGCAGTCCATCGGATCGATCTCTATCCAGGTAGAAACAGTCCTTCTGGTACAAAGTGTGGCTAGAAAGGTTTGAGGGGATACCCGTAATAATAATAATAATAATAATTAGTAATAATTTATAATAAATAATCCTAATAATAATTATTCATAATAAATAATAATACTAAGACAATATTATTTAATTATAATAATAAATAATAATACTAAGACAATATTATTTAATTATAATAATAAATAATAAGAAGAATAATGATAATAATTATAATACTAATAATAATAACTAATAATAAATATAAACGAAGATAAAGTAGCGCTAAGAGGGAGTGAGGGGGAAAGCGCACCAACAACTTTCCAGGCTCCATCAGAGAGTTTGCGTTAACCCAGTGCCAGACGGGGCCTCCCTAATTGCCACTCAGGCCGCCAGGAGGACGCGTATCTCTTCCGGATGCCCCCCTGTCCCCTGCAGGGTTGCGGAAATTTACATTTATGTTGTCAATATAAAATAAGTTGGCAGCCATCTTGTTATTGATAGCTTGTTTTACCCCCTCTCCCCAATCATTGCGCTAGGTGGGGTGTTGTGGTCAGTTAAGTATTTGACTTTGTGTTTAGGCTTGGTTAAACTTCGTGGGTTCATTTGGTTTAATTTTTGTAAGTTCTGTAAGGTTTTGTGTGTTGTTTTTTCCAGCCGTAAAAGGAGCCAACGAAGCAGCCTATTCTCGCGACACTTGTCGGGGCATAGCCTTCAGTTCAAAATGGCTGATCTTTGCGACGGTTGTGATACAATGGTGCTAACGTTCTCGCGTAAATATTATTCGTTAATCTGTAGAATTAGTAAAAAAAAATCTGCCTAAATAACTCTGGGTTGCAACTCCCGCCCTCCCATCTTTATAAGTTGTCTAAGTTTTTTTCAGCTGATTTAGGATAATTTAGCACCGTTGAATCCGAAAATGACATCCGTTTCCTCCGATCAGGTCAACTTGTTGTGTTAAGTCGATTTTTTAAAAATCCAATCTTATAATTAAATCGATTGCATTTTTGTTACATTTTTGTTTAAGTTTGTTAATATTTCTCAACATTAATAGGTTTTTAAAATAAAACATCGTTTTCTAACACAATTTATTAATTAAATGCTACAAAAATTGATTACCCTATATTGACTGGTAGACATTGATGAAGCTAAGTACATGTAAATTGAATTCAGAGCATGAACTTACGTTTTTTCAAACTGCTAGAATGTTCAGCGGTATGGATGTCTCTCTTAAGAGTCCAACAGAAATCAGATACCATTACTGCATTCCAGCGTCCTTGATACCTAGTCTCAATCTCTTTCATGTCCAGATGAATTCTCTTGTCCCTACTCGTCGCTCATTGATCCCACATTGTTAGGAAACCGATCCATATGCGAGAAGAAGTAATGTATTTTGATGTTCGTGTTGCATCCTAGGTTTCTGAAAGTAATCAGCATATTGGTGACAGGTTCTATGTAGTTCTTAGCAGTTTTGTTGCCAAGAAAGTTTCTTCATGACCAGAACAAAAGCTTTCCACGCTTCTAGTTTTACTTCGTTCATTGAGTTTTCAAACTTTGGATCTCTGAACAGCTGACGGAGTTGAGGACCGTCAAAATTGCAAGCTTTCAACTTTTCTATGGTAAATCATGGAAAAGCGTGGATCAAGAAAGTAAAGCATCCACCATCCTTGTCCAGAGCTTTGGTGAAATGTTTGATTAAGCCCTGCTTGATGTGCAGCGGAAGGTGTTGATAACGTTCCTTAATCTGCAAGGCACCAATTCCTCCAGTATAGGCTAGTCCTTGTTCTTGTAATGCTTAGCTCGGTCCCTACTCTCCCACAAGTACAGAAAGCACGGGTACTTGGTGAACCCGGACTGTTGTTCGAACAAAAGGTTCACCATCTTTAGGTCAACACAAATCAACCACTCATGCTGATCATAACGAATTTTCTCCAGTACATACTTCACTGCTTCATACTTCTCCTTCAGTGTAGTCGATAAATGCGAGAGGTACAGATGCAAACTGGTAGCCGTTGTGCACCAAAACATATTTCAGCGATCTTTGCTGCTGTCAATGAACAGTCTCCAAACTTTGGGTGGGTATCTGTGTACAGAGATGGGCAACATCCCCCCAAAAAATGTGATCTTGAAGATCACTTTTCAAGATCACTTTTATAGGAATTGAAAAAAAAAGTTGTAGTCTTGAAAACGAAAACAATTATTTTGTTAATTATTCCTGAAAAGTATTACTTCTGATACTTCCCTGAGGGATAAAGCAATAAAAGTATCTCATCCTATCCATGTCACTTGATCTAAACGACGGGGATTGACGATTCCCCTTTTATTTTTCCAGGTGGTAAACTTAAAACTCATATATTATTATGACTTATCAGCAAAGAAAAAACTATTAAATGGCCTACATATAGTTATGTATATGGTAACATATATATATATATATATATATATATATATATATATATATATATATATATATATATATATATATATATATATATATATATAGCTATGGACCATAACTCATATGAATGAATGGTCAGTGTCAAAACAGGCTCTTAACAGGCTCTTTTAACTTAATTTTAGAGATCAGAATTGGACGTCCACATTGCTGGATTAAGAGGATACTCGAACAAAATTTTCTATGAGGAAATTCTTCAATAAACCGGGAAGGCTTTAAATAAATAAGCATCACAAAACACAAAATACGTATATTTACATGAAAAAAACCCTAATATTTGGACTTTAAATAAAAAAAAGAAATTCAGAATTTAGATACAAATAATGGAATACGACACAGAAAAAATAAACTTAGCCTTTTTCTGTCAACACTCGCCGCGTTGTTTTCAATGCTTTAGTCGCTCGAGAACACAGTAAATACATAAGTATCTAAAATTAAATAAAGTTTATAACATAAATTCAGTCGATCAGTTTTACTGCAGTACGCAATTAATGAGAATATAAAAGTAAAAACCGTAAGTTAATTTATTGTTCAAACGCTGTAAACATTTGCTTTCAACAAAACTAATTGTTCAAAGTTAGTATCCGAGAGATGACTTCGTTTTGGGCTATGAACCACGCCAGCAAACAAAAACAACCGTTCCACTGGTGCAGAGGAAGGTAGCGTGGTGTTATACCTCTGTAATATCTTCTTTATAGCAGGATACCTATCTAAAGAGTCGAGTCACTTACTGGTGTCATGCAAATAATTGAGGACTTCTAAGTCTTCCTTGTTGTTAGGAGCAGAGAATGAGTCGTCCATAGTTTGGAAGAAATCGTCTTCAGATGATGAGTCTGAGTTCACCAAAATATTGTCACGGCTCTTAGAATTACAATTTCTGAGAAGCCATTTGAAGCTTGTCTTTTACTTGAGACTTGATTGCCTCAGGGTCGCTGAAATTAGGCGCTTGCGACAATGAAATCTATCTAAGTTTGAAATATGGATGAGGTACTGAAGCCAAAACGGCATCGGTTACCTCGGTGCTTAAGGACAAAAAAATGACCAAATCTGGCATTAAAGCCAGAGACGACTGCTGTCAGTAATGGTATACAGTCTCAAGCACAGATCGTTTGGTTGGATAGGCTCCAATCTGGCGAGGTCATCTTGAGTTACTAGAAGCGTTAGAAGAAGACAACCGTAGAAGCATTCTTTATCTGCCTGTAATTTGTTGAGGGCTGCTGCAATTGGTTTTAGAACTCACAAATATTCTGAAATAAATTCGCATTCATTGTCTCTTGAGGATGGGTAGATTCAGTTCTTCAAGAGCTACATTCACGTCATTCTTATGTTTATATATTTGGCTTAATGAGTCATACATTGAGTTCCATCGTGTGACACATGGGTACCTAAATTGGATGCCAGTTATTTCCTGTATTTTTTCTGCTGACTTGAGTTTACCAGCAGCATTCCACAGCGCTGAACATTTTCCCATTGTAGAATGCTTTATCTTCTTTAGGCCAGGTAATTTCAGTCCTATATCTGGCATCGAATATGGGATAATAGTTTCACTGAGTCCTCTTCATGCTCTCCTAAATGTTCAGGAAAGTTGCTAATGATAACCTCTTCACCATCCTCTTCATCTGTATCATCTTCATCAATATTGTCAGTACGATTCTGAATAAGGACAGCGAACTCTTTAAAGCATTTCACCATGTTTAATGCATTGTCGGGGACTGTAGATACAACTTTTCGATAAGATAAACCATGCTCAGATTTGATGCTGTCCAATATTCCAGCAATCTTATCAAAACTATGTGTTCCACGAAATTTTCGGCAGGCCAGTGCACTCATTATTAAAAAATTCAACCTATAAATAAAATATTGTTCGAATTAATTTATTATGAATACGGACGTGTAGTCTATATTTTATGCCTATATATTTGAAAAAGATATTTAAAAATTAAAATTACCTAAGAAAAATATAAATTTTTCATAGCTAATTTTAATTTTTAAATATCAACACACAAAAATAAAACATATTTAAAAATCTGAAAGTAAAAGTGATGTTGAAGTCTAAAGAAATCTCCAAAATCAAGATCACAAGAAATAAAGTGATCTTAGATCAAGATCACTATAATAAAAGTGATCTTGATCTTGAAGATCAAGATCTTGCCCATCTCTATCTGTACAGTAAACCAAGTAATTCTTTTAAGAGAATAAACGGAGGTAATCTGGTCTCTATTGTGGTAGATGGTGGTGTAAGCACTGTCTGAGAGGAAATTCCTTTCCTTCAAACTGGATACCAACACTTTGACATAGGGCGTTGAGAAGCTGAGATCGCGAACTAGATCATTTAGCTCCCTTTGTGAAAAAGGATGTGAAGCACCATCGTCAAATGTCATTTATTCTTCTAATTCTTGTTCTTCTTCCTTTTCCTCACTAATGTCAGGAAGCTCTTCAAAGAGACGTCTTAGAATTTCATCGCAATGAGCAACAGGACGACATGCTGATTGAAGATCAGGTCACTTGAGGCTGCTCCGGTTCTTTCTTTTGATCCTAGTCAAATCAATAGCTCAGAAGTAGCATTCAGTGTCATGATTTGGCGGCGCTTTCCAAACCATAGGAATTCCAAACTTCAAACAACCCTTCTTGCCCTTATTCCAACGACGCAGATACTCAGTGCATGTCTTGCATACCATGTGTGGCACCCAAGCATTATCATGTTCATCATGGTAAGCACGCTTTAGGAAGCGTATGACTGAATTCCTCTTAAGAACAACAGTGTATTCACCGCAGATGTAGCAGGACGAACACATCGAGCTTTTTGTGCAAGATCTTCTGACCGAATCCATTTCATTCACTTCAAAAAAAAATAGCAGTTAGTTAAAAGTTGTCCATGTAAACTCTTAGAAATTCGTTTATTTATAGGAATATGAAATATTTTGGTATCATATAAATAGAAAACATCTGTACATGTAAAAAAAAACCTAGAAAAAAATCCTGTGGCGATAAATCAAAAAGTTGACCTGATTGAGCACAAATAATGTGATTTTTGGATACAGCACATCAAAATTATCCTAAATCAAGTAAAAAAAAAAGGTTAGACAATAAAATTGGTGTTGGCCAGTGTTGTGTTATCTTCTACATCGTAGTTAAATTAGCTTCTCAACTAAATGTGATGATACTCATCATCCTGCGCCATGGGTATTCTTTGAATTGTTGCGATTAATCTCTTTTTCCTTCCAGAGGCATATAACGTCATACTGACAGGGCTAGCAGGAGCAAAAACTAGTTCGATGGCTCCGAAAATACTACTTCCAAGTGCTAATCACTTGGAAAATAAATAGTTTTTTCCCGCGCAAAATAAAGAGCAACAAACAATCCAGGTGCCCCTATAAAATAGATTGATAGGAAATTTCCTGGAAATCGGTGGTCGTTAAACTATACAATTATTCTTATAATTTTAAATATTTTTTTTAATTTTTTGTATTTTATTATACCATGTGTTCCAAATTGAGTGCGTATTTTGATGAAATTGAAAGCTTTTAGGAAAAATTCTTGTTGAATTATGTTCATCATGTTCAAATTGTGCTCTGCAAAAAATTGTAGTGTTCCATGTACAAGGTGTACCCAAATTTTTATTTTTTTATTTTTTTTATCCTTTTTAAAACCATTTAATAGTGAATATAGAAGAGCGGGTTTTTGTTGTGATAGCTCGTATCAGAGGATCGAAATTTAATGAAGTACGAAAAAAGTTCCAAAGAAAGTTTACCAAACCTGGACCTACAGACAACGCGATCTGTTCAATTGTGAACAAATTTAAAATAACCAGATCATTACATACATGATAAGAAAGGAAGAGGACAGAAAAATATCAAGTCCAAAAGAACTGAACAAATTCGACAATTGTTTGAAAATGAACCAAGAACTTCGGTGAGAAAGACCAGTCACAGACTTGATATGCACAAGGCGTTCAACATTTATGAAAAAGCTTTTTTTTTGTGATCATAATTGAGCCAGAAAAATAAACATTTTTTTCTTTTCAATATCCATTAAGAATTGATTATGAAAAGGATTGATAACAAATTAAAATTTTGGTACACCCTGTACATGAAACACTACAATTTGGTGCAGAGCACAATTTAAACATGATGAACATAATTCAACAAGATTTTTCATAAACTTTTTCAATTTCAGCAAAATACGCACTCATTATGGGACACCTAGTACATGGTGGTATATACCAAACTGTATGATAATTAGAATTAGTGGATTAGCCCACCTATTTTCTCTGAATATTTAGCTAACTTATATATTTTATGAATTATTCAGAACAATGCTCTATGAGAGAAAATGGGACAAGTTGTGAACGAAATACTTATTAAAAAGACATTTTCTAAGATTAATTACAATAGTAAAGCGATCAAACATTTAATAAAATCAACTACGAGTGGAGGCAGGTTCGGGTCATCAAAATTCAACTTTTTCTTTAGATCAAAATACTCGTATATTATTTGAGTCCCCTTCTCCACTAGTATCGCGCATACTATGACTCGCCCTGCCATCAAATGTCTCCTGATTGCAATCCCATCGAACCTTTGAGGATTATCTGGACAGACGAGTATGAAAGAATCAACCAACAAATGATAGGGAACTGTTTGCTTAAGTGTTGGAATGAAATTCTACAAGAATAATTTATTTCCTTGGTAAATTGGATATAAAGACTATGCCGGCAGTTATCAGAGCCAAAAAAGATTTTGATGAATCAGCAATTTAATGTTATTGTTCTAAAAAACTATATTATTTTATGTTCTTCATAATTAAATTAAAGTTGGTTTATAACAACTCTACTGTTTCATTTACTTTCGATGTTAATTTGTGTTTTATAGGCAAAAAATGGGCCGTAGTGTATATGTGATGATTGTAATATAAATTATGTCTAGAGATTATATTTACTAGCCCTTTAGCGTCTCATAATTTTCCAGAATAAATGTGATTTGTTTTTTTGTTTCACATACGTTTATGAATAAAATATGTAAGTACAATTTAAAGAATACAACTCAGGTATTACATATGTAGTTTATAGTCGATTTAATGAAATTCAATTATAACGACCGTTCAGGCATTTTTTGCAAAAAGCGTTTTCTTATAAAATTACCAGGAAAAGGAATTCGGTGAAGGAAAGTTGTTCTGCAAATTTAAAACTATTAGAAGCAAGATCATGGAACAGTAGAGAAAATTGTGAGGAATGGCATTCAGCCAACAAAGTAAAGGGGTCAAACAGAATTTTGAGCTTCTATCTTTCTCAAATCAAAATGGAAGTGGCTCAAAACCCTCATGTTAAACCAAATGCATTTTACAAGCTACTGAGGCTCGGTCCGTAACGAAAGAAACAAGGGTTAATGATCTAAAGAAAATTCTACTGATAGTAATAAGACAAAAATACTGTTCCTAACCCCAAAAGAGAGAAAAATGTCTGTTGTGGGCCAAATTGTAAATGAAAGCTAACTTTAGCAAAGTCATCATCATAGACGAAACAAGAGACACATGAATGGGGCTGATGGTTGGGAAAAAGGATGGGTTGCAATGGACATCAGGTGAACCACTAAGCGACAACGTGGAGCATGAGAATTAATGATTTGGGCTTCACTTGTTAGACACGAGCTAGTAGGACCTTTCGAGGGTCATTATAGCGTCAAATTATAGTTAAGAATTTACTGTGAGTTCGTGGAAAAAAATTCCGACCTTGGTTTGAGAGTCAGACGGTCAAAATGAGGAAATGACTTTTCTTCATGCAGCATAATGGTCCGAGTCATACTTAAAAGTTATCTGAGAATTATAAAAAGTCGAAAAGATTTGTAGGAACCTAGCCACTGAGGGGGGCAAGAGAGCCCAATTCAGCTCGGTCCCAAGCCCGTATAAATAGGGAGGGTTGGAGTCAGGAGGGGCATCCGTTCATAAAGTCTCTGCCAAAAGCTTAATGGATGAGTCTTTCACCGAATAAGAGTAACGCGAAGACGTCGCCCGTAAGTGACCCACAGACATATTGCTAAACTTTGTGTACCAGAAAGGGCTACCGCATCAAGAGCGGGTGCGGCCAAAGAAGAGAGCTCAAACAATTGATTTAGAGAGAAAGGACTAAATAGAAGAAGTGCACTAAACGGAAATCTTTGGAAACAACTCATCAAGAACGGTGACCTCGGGTAGGGAAAAGCCGAGAAGAAGAAGAAGAAGAGAGGATTTGTCGGAGTCTCAGTCTGAATCAGATTATTATTTATTTTAAGGATTTATAGCCCTTTTTGCCCTATAGGCTCATCTGGCTTAAGTTGGTAATAAAAACAAGAGATATAAATACGAACTGTCGGCAAAAGAGGCGTTCAAATAATCTGGACAAAAATATTATTACTTCAATTAAAAGATTAAAAACAAAATAAAAGAGCACTAAGATGCGATTAGCTAAGTCCTTCATGTAAAATACTGATATACAAGGCTCGGAAAGAACTAAGAGTAAAATATGGTTAAAATGTAAGGCCCTAAGTAAATAAGGTATTAAATTTTGGAGGAAAGGCCAGCATCTTCCAGAAATCTTAATAAGCTGGGCATAACATTAGAATAATCTCTGAGAATAGAAGCAAAGGTGGGGTAAAAATCGAAGTACTTCTTTCGATGCCAGAGTATTGCGGGTAGGAGAGTAAGATGTGTTGCACTGAGATGCGAGAATGACACGTCTGGCAAGATGGTGGTTCCTCGCTAATCATTAAATGTCCGTCAATGGATGAGGCGACAGTGACGATTCGCAATCAGTACACTATAACCTCATGCCGTCTGGTGAGGGAGTAGGATGATGGCCACGTGGAAGCATTTTTCTTAAATTGGAGTAGGTGAGAATGTCAATAAGACTTCCAATATCGCCCCATTCTTCTCCAAACAATTTACGAATGAGAGTGATGTAGTCTCGGTGAAAGATTGGCGGTTCAGGTATGGACGGTGCAGTATGGAGGGCGGCCTTTTCAGCTTCTAGGTCGGCCGTTTTATTTCCCTGATTGTTTGAGTGTCAGGCAGCCAGCAGAACGAAATGGAGTAAGAGCGTCCGGTCAAGAGGTGTATGGTTTCCAGTATCTCCATGGCTACAGGGTGTTAAGGGAACAATAGCTGAAGGAAAGTTAGCCCGCTCATAGAATCCTAAAATATGATATATAATCCTGGGGAACGGAGACCGATAGCGCGCATGGCTAATTTGATGGTCACGAGCTCTGCTGAGAAGACAGATGTTGTAGGGTGTCAGGTGGAGCGTAAGATATGAGAAGGAATGACCGCGGCACTTCCAGTCCCTGCATCAGTTTTCGACTCTTCGGTATAAATAGGTGTTTCACCGAGGCGAGTGTATGCATGCTCTTGGAACATAAAGCGTTGAGCTGTGGTTGGTATCTCATCCTTGGGGCCTCTAAGGAACGGTTTACAAAACTGAGCACTCCTGCGAGTTCACGATGGGATCGTAGGTGCTCTTTCCAGATCAACAGAGAGGTGTCTAAGCTCGAGTTTTTCTAAAAGTTGTGCTATACTTAGGGTGTATAAATAAAAGATACGATGGCAAATCTCTGGTGCGGGGAAGGGGGGTGTGGAACAGAGGATTTGAGCGAGTTTACAGCGTATACGGAGGGATCTGATGTAGAATCGGAGTCAATATTCATGACGACAAGTTACGAGAGGCAGGAATCCTGTTTCAGCATAGAGAGAGAGATCACAGGGAAAGACTTAAATGCTCCTCTAGCAATGCGGAGGCCTCTACGATGAGGCGAGGTTTTATTCGGCATGCTTTTGGAAGCTGAGCCATACAAAGTTGCAGCCCTAATCAAGTTTTGACAGGAGAAGTGATCTGTGAAACTCGAGGAGGGTGCGGCGATCAGCTCCCAAGTGTAGCTTCGATAAATGGGCCATAAGGGTAAGTACGGGAGCATATCTTCTCATAATTTCTTCAATATGATTTTTGCCAAGTCATATGCTGGTCGAATATAAGAAAAAGAATTTAACATGGGTGGCAAATTTGATCGGCGATCCAGAAATATTAAGGCTTATCCTAGGAATCGATTTGCGCCCGGTAAAAATAAGGGCCATTGTTTTAGGGAGGGGGGAGATTGTGAATCAGGTTGATGAAGAATGAGCCACTATGTAGTCGATGGCTCGCTGGAACAGGGGGGTGTCAATCGCTTCGGATGAGCTCGTCACTCAGAAGGCAATATCGTCTATATAAAGGGAGCAGTGCACAGGTCGTAATATATGTTTTGAGAAAGAATTGATCGCAATTATAAAAAGAGTAGTGCTAATCACGCTTCCTTGGAGAACACCGTCATATTGTACGAGCTTCGAAAAGAGGGCGCCTCGAACATCTACATAGAAAGAGCGGTCTTTCAAGAAGTTACGTATAAACAATGCTAAGGACACACGAACTATCATGTCGTAATAGCTGTTGTAGAATCAAGCGCCGCCAGACGGTATCATATGCCTTTTCTAAGTGGAAAAACATTGCGGTGACGAAGTTTCCTCTAAGGAAAGCAAGGCCAATATCGTTGCCAAGTAGAGTAAAAGGGTCAAATGTGGAGCAATTTGGGCGAAATCCAAATTAGGGCGAAGAGAGAAGCTCCTGTTCTTCAAGATATCACATCAGGCGGGCGTTCACCATGCGCTCAAGCAACTTGCATAGGCATGAGGTAAGGGCAAGTGGCCTGTAATTTGTTGGATTGGGAGGGTCTTTTCCTGGTTTGAGGAAAGGAAGGATAGTGCTGTGGCGCCATTCTTGGGGAAAAGTTCCCAAGAGGAAGATATCAATAAAAATTGTTAAGAGGCACTGAAGGTCATCGACATGGGGTAGTACAGATTTCTGTACGTTTCACACATTAATGGTTGCGATTCTATTAGCGCTCTATTTCGGTTGAATTTGGGAGGAGGGATCCATGGGAGATTGAGCTGAGCGTGTTCGCAATTACCTGTGCAACGGCCTAGGGAGCACTGACTAGGTTGTCATTATGACGGAAGATTAGGAGGTAGGGGGTTGTGAGGAGCCGCAGAGTTTATGTATTGTTCGGCAAACCTTGGCTAGAGGGGTGCAGGATGAGATAGAGGATGTATTTTGAATCCATGAGTGATGTTTTTCCTGGCATAAGGTCCTGCGAGTGAGGGCACATTGTCTTTTACAGTTAATGTAAGAGGTTGTGCGGGGTTATCTCGAAATGTGCGATGTAGCCTATTTCGTTCGCGCTTAACAGTGCTACACTCTTTTTTTCCACCAGGCGACCGATGATTTGAATCGAGTGTTGCGGAGTGGAACATGTTTGTGGTCCGTTAATGTAAAAAGCTCCACAAACTTTTTAAGCGGGATGTACCGTCTGTTATTTCCTCAGACACAGTTCTGGAAGAGGAAGACGTTACAAAAGCTTCCCTGTCAGCTTTCTGGTAGGCCCAATACGGTCTTGGGGAGATGGGAGAAAAGGGGAGTAGATCTAGATGCAGGGAATAATAATCAATTCTACACAGATCATCAAATACTCTAAATAAGTGATTGGGTGGGAAGTCAGTTTAACACAAGCAGAGATCTATGTGGCTAAAGGAGTCTGTCTGGGGATGATAATGGGTTTTGTATTCGTCGTTGAGGACTTGTAGCTCTTGTTGTCAGACTACGTCTAGTACAACATTTTTTTTTTTATTGTTTATGACATCGTACCAGTACTGGTTATGAGCATTAAAGTCTTCAGTTAGAAGGAATGGTTTCGGGAGTTAGGAGACAAGTTCATTCAGGGCGAGCAAGGAGATTGGCTTGGAGATTGGGAGATAGATTGAGCACACGGTTAAGAGCGTAGGTTGATGCAGGTAAACAGCGATGGCGTTAAGGTTTATTCGGAGGGTGATCGTGATTAAAGATATATGTGTAGCCGGCAGGGGAAAAGTAAGAGTGGTCTAGGATCGTTGTTTAACTGATGCAAATCACTCTACAGAAAAACCTTTTACGAATGCCTGCAGCGAGCCATAATTGGCCCCAGAGTGCGCGGATATTGCATGCCAGACAGAAGGTTGAAAACATTGGAGCGTTAAAGTTTGAGTTAGGGAAAGGGGTGGGAGTATGGCTCATCCGTTTTGGTCCAGACCTGCTGAGAGAGGGGGCAGTACATTATCTATGGGTATATCACGAGCGTGGGTTAAAGGGTTTGGTGTCGATTGGTGGGTAGTTGTTTTCTTGGTGGTCGGAGAAAAATTTTGAGAGGAAGAAGTCGGGTTGTAGAATATTATATTGGCAACTGTACAACCTGGAGGCAGATTAAAATCTGTAATTAGGGAGGTGCGGTTAGGTGGTACGAGGGGCATAAGGCAAGGTGATGAGTCAGCCAGGTGATTACATGACTGACAAGGGTTAGTAGTTTGGGCAGTCTCAGTGGTTTTATTTAAGCATGGGGATATCCGAGTGTTATCGTTATCGGTAAAGTAAGTGGGATCTGGTGTACTGATTTTATGGGGTTTAGCAAGCGAGAGGTCTACAAGATATCTCTTGTTGGGTAAAGGTATTTTCTCGGATAGCATGCTGTGCGAGGGGCTATACAAGATATATGATTTTATGTCGTAAAGCCACGTTTCTTCTGATGAGCTGATTGCCCTAGGCGAGGGTAAGGCATCATCCTCGAGTTGGGTGCGTTTGTGGTTTCAGGAGCTCAAATAGGAGGAATCTGAGAGCGAAGGTAGAGAGTGCTTACGACCTCCACCTCCCTCACGATTGGTCTGCGTGGGAGTAAGGGATTCACTATCCGGGCGACATTAGCAGTGATAACCTGCGGTGAAGGGGATCGGCCAGCGTCTTACTCCGGACAAAAACAGCTTCCAAATCCATCGGGCCTTCAGTAGAGGCAGGCACCTGGGTAGATTGATGATCTATAAGTTCTTAATCGTACGGGATTGTTAAGGATTTAGTTGTAGATGGTACATGGGTGGGTTCATGATTTGATACATATAAGGGGGAGGGAGGTGATTGAGTTCGGTCTCTGCCTCTTCGATGGTTGTTCCTGCGACTTGAGGGAACCTCGCATTTTGAAGATAATTGAACGACATGTACTTCGAGCGAGAGTGACAATCTCAGACGGGGAGAGATGGGTTGTGTTTCATCTAGATCGGGGGATGATATTAGTTCTTCTATTGCGTCGCCGTGGTGCAAAGGTGTAGCTGGGTGTGTTCGCAAAGGTTCCTTGGGGCGTTGTTTCAAGGGAGGGCAGACCATTGGAGATAGAGAGGCTGGTGTCGGGTGGTCGGTTCTGATTGCCGATGTGCTCGACGTGGGTAAAGTGCCATGAATGCTAGGCACACCACTAATCAAAGAGGAAAAGGTGGGTGCTGACAGTGTGATGCCTTCTTCATGCATGTCTAGTTTTGCTTGTCGTCTAAAGATACTACATCGTAGAGACAGAACGCGGATCTCCTGGCGATAATGCAGTGAGGGCACTTCTTGTGGCGGGCATGATGTGGGCCGCCACTGTTGAGACAGTGCGTCTCTTTTGTTCAATCTGGGCTATTGTGTCCAAATTGTCCACATCAAAAGCATGGATGCCTGGTGCTCTTAAAATACTATGCGGAGTGGACGAATCTGCTGCAGTTACGGCACTAAGGTGGGGTAGGGAGTTCTTCTTGAACTCTTATACGTGTTCCTACAAAATTTATAAACATTGGTAGCGCTTTTGTTGTTTAGAGTTATTTTGGAAACCCTAAACGGAGTGGGAAAACGAGAAGATGACTTTTAAAAAGACTGACTGACTCAACATTATGTTGTTGGTCGGTGAAGACTTCTTTGTTGATAGAAGTGATGAACTCGTCTGTAGCGTTATGTCAGGGAAAGAGGTTATCTACTAGGACCGTCAGGTCTTGACATTGAATTCGTTCTTGTCACTAGCCGAGATTTTTAGAAGACCTATAGATAGCAGGATAAGCAAGCGTTGGGAGAATAGATCAGTGGTAGCTTGGAGTATTATCTCCCATAGTGAGTCAGCAATTGAGAAGTCAGGGGCGGATTTAGGGAACATTTCTTTTAAGTCCTGGTACGTATGTAAACCACGGACCTTTTGTTCTTCTTGAACCCGTAAAGATATATATATAGCGAGACCAAGCAGAAGGAGCTAGGATGCTTTCTCGGTTCGTCGTCTGTTTTCGGCGAAGATTGAGGTGCTGTTGAGCACTAGAAGATTGGTTGATATTGCGAGGGAGCGACTTCGAAGTGGTTTCTAACACAATTTCTGTATGAAGGCGAGATAGAAGCTTTCACGTAGGTCTCAAACTCGCCTGTTTCGAAGAGAAGTCCATGATTGTATCTAGTGGAAGAGCAAGGGTAAGGTGATCAAAAGTTTTTCAAAGTTTTCATTAATGAGCATGGGAACCCTGTTATTATCACGGGACGCAAACGCTAATCACTCCCCGCAGTAGCCCGCTCTGCCAGGGGTGAATACAAGGCCAGCGAAGCCGGCTGCTACCATTTGAGGGCACACCTTTCCCATAGTGGCCAGGCAGCCCATCAACATGGCGGCTTCACATTGGGCTCCGCGTAAAATTAGTAGTCTGCGGAAATAAAGAGCGTATGCGAGGAAGATGAGGGTGGGGGTGAAGCAGGTTCTTAACCCCCTCCAAGGAAGCTCAGGGGTTAAGGGGCGTTGTTTTCTCCCCCATCAGCCCCGATCCTGGATGGTTGGGTGAGAGGAAGCTGGTCGTTATCTACCCCATGAAATTAAGGACCGATCAGAGAAAGTTGTGAAAGAGTTTGTATGGAAAGTGGGGAAGCAGGGAAAAAAAGACAGGGTGTCAGAAAAGAGGCTAAGCTGAGGCAGGACGTGGCGCTGAGTCCCGTGAGCACAGCGCCCAGGAAGGCAAATCATCGTGCCCCTTACACGGTTTTGTATCAGATTGAAATTTGTGGTGTATCCTAAAGAGAGATGTTTACGCAGAGAACAGGCAATCTAACAACAAAAATGACATTTGAGTCGCCACCCAAGATGCTGCAAAAAAGGTTTTGCTGATTTCAACTAAACTTTCAAATCCTCAGTGGACAACAGACTGTTCAAAGTCATTTAGAAGAAGGGCACCTTTGTCCAATAGCTCTTTAAAAATTCTTAGCTAAAATGTTCCATTTAATTCTCTTTTACTTAATTTCTTACAATTACTTCATATATGTAGATTTTTTAAACTTACTTTTTGTTATATGATTTTCTCTATATTTAAGTTGAAAATCGTCAATCCAACAATAACACTGAGGATCAATGTATTTGATGAATTGACAAAAGTACATTTTCCTACATAATTCGAGCATACTGAATTCAAATCTGAAATCAGATTCTCTATAAATGCTACAGATTTTTCGTAATATCAATAACTAATATTATACAATAATTTTCATTTTTTCACTACTATCATCATGCCCTGAACTAATTTTGAATCATCCTTTTGCGTTATTTATAGTAAAGCAGGTTTTTATGCACAAACATTTTATTGTATATGAGAAGAAACTTGAATTACACATTAGGATTACAAATACTGCAATCAAATAGATAGTAATTTATCAATGACCGTACATCAGGCTGGAAGACCTCTTCTTGATTTCAATCGGGCAAAAAATTGCGTTTGTAACTCTTTGCTCTTGTAAATCTTCTCGGGCTGATCTCTTCCAATCGTCTAGCAGTAGTTCGCCATCACGTGTCTATCCCAGTGACCTTGGTAGCGTTCTTCCATCGTCATCAAATCCTGATGGAAGCGTTCCCTTTATTCGTCGTTCACGGCTCCCAGATTCTCTGGGAATCGGTCGAGGTAACTATTTAAGAAATGCAGCTTCACACTCATGTTGCATCCCAGATCACGATATGCTAAAAGCATATTAGTAACTAGATCCTCGTAGATATGCGCTTTTTTGTTTCCAAGAAGTTACGAACAACGGCAGAAAATGAGAGCCAGGCTGCCTTCTTTTTTTAATTCATGGTGTCCACGAATCTAGAATCATTTAGAAATCTTCGGATTTGGGGACCATCAAATACTCCTGCTTTTATTTTTTCGTATGACAAGGCGGAAAACGCCGATACTATGTACCGAAAACAATCATTGTCAGTGCTCAACGCCTTGACATACTGCTTCATCAACCCCAGTTTGAGATGAAGTGAAGGGAAAACGATCTTCTCTCGACTTACGATTGGCTCATTAACAATGTTTGGCATTCCTTCTTCCAAAGTTTCCCGAACTGGCCAATCTTTTGGGGACCAGTGTTTGTAACGGTATCGACTGCCCCACATATGGATATAGAATTAAAACTTTGTATTTCCCTTCTGCTGGCCAAGGAAGAAGTTGACCATCTTAAGGTCTACACATATGATCCAATTGTGTTCATGGTACTTAACTAAATCCATGACCATTCTTATGTCATCGTGAGTTTCTCGCAGATGGACAGAGTGACCGAGAGGAACTGCACCAAAGTCATTGCCATTATGCAAAAGGACACACTTGAGGCTACGCCTGGAGCTACCCTAAAATAGTCTCCACTCAGCAGGGCTATAGGTGCCAAGTCCCAACTCGGTAAACAAACCAGGAACATAGTGACAGTATACAAATTGTTTGTCTTTAGAGAAATACTTAACAAATGTACTCTCCCTTGTTCGGTAATATGATACCCCTACCAACCTGTCAAGCATATGTCTTTCACTCAACCTGGAAGCTTAAAGTTCTGCAGCTTTCTTTTCGAGCATCAAATCACGTATCAAGTCATTCAAATCCTCTTGATTGAAACAATGAGGAGCTAATGACTGTTCACCATCTGATGATGAATCTGCAGACTCTGAATCCATTCCGTGGACGTCCATATCAGGTACATCATTTTCGTCCACATAAGAAGCATATCCACTGAAAATCGGAACTGGTAAAGACGGTACCAGCTGAATCGCCGAGGGAATGTTGGGGTAGTCAATCTTGTGCCGATTTTTCCTGCCAATCTCTTTAGTATTCACCAGACAGAAATAACAGTCCGATACATGATACTTTGGCTCTCGCAACACCATGGAGATTCCAATAGGAAGACCATTTATCTTTCCTTTTGTCCACTCACGAAGATGTTCCACAAAACTATGGCAAACAGCACGTGGGGCCCACAAGAGGAACATCAAAATATGCCTTATAAGTGTGGATCACAAAGTTTGATATATTGCGCCTTTGACGAACTAGCATGTAACAGCCACATATGTAGCAGAAGGTGTCTGGATCATTAACGCAATTTCCTCTTGAAGAAGCCATCACTCTAACATGAGACCTGGTAAAAGAAACAATCATGTCAATATTTTCCACAATAACACTTATTACTATCTTACTACTATGTACTGTGAAGTATTTGCTTTCTACAAGCACCTTCTCTGTCCGTCCGGAGGGTAGTTTTCGGAGAAACAAGAAAATAGAAATTACAGAATAACTATAGCGTGTAGGTAAAAATAGATTATATATTTGAAATCAGCATGAAAAATTGAATTAAAATTGGCAGATATATCTAATTCACTAGAAAATGGGATTAAAATTGTTACCCTGTGTAATTTGCTTTATATATTTTCCTCTCATTTACAATTTTAATTCCATATATGCTCACATTGCGTTATCTACTCATGATTGTCTTAACTCCATTTAGAACTTTACCCCCAAAATGCAGCTATATACAAGAACTTTGGCTATTTTAATTATATGTATATAATTTCTAGACACACTTTATGGGTTTGTTAAGAAGAATATGTGTGTGCGTTTGTTTGAATAATTTGGGTACTTTGTGATTTTTCCACAAATGACTTCTTTTCCCCATTCGCGCCACTAATTCCAAGTCATTTTCAGGGTTGCGTGAAGACATTAGTCTAAAGTAACTAAAAAAAAGAGTAGATTTAGAATGACATTATTGGCCCTCAAAAGGACTAAATATTCGAACTTTGTTTCATCACCGGTCCCTTACACTCCCATTCATACTCCCCTACACATACTCTCCCTTACATACCCCACCCAAGCACCCTAAAACAATTTTTAAAATAGTCAAATATTTAATACATGAAGTTATTCTACATAACCCTACACCAGTACTCTTACTCCCATTAGCTATCACTTACCTACTTATTCCAGCAAAGCCAGTTCCCTAGACCCACTACACTCTCTCTAAACTCCCTCTACACTCCCATTACATTTCTCCTTTGTGCTTTTGGATCGAGAAGGTTAATGGCCCTTAAACTGTGCATTTGGGAGGCCATAAAGAATTTACAAGAGAAGATGTAGGCAGCAGAACTTCCAGAATAATAGTCCAGCTTCGTCGGTTCGGTTCAAAATAAGTTGTTTTACATCAAATCTTCTTTATTTTCTTTAATGGAACTCTTTATTTTATTTATTTACGAAGATTTGTAAGGATTGAAATGATATGTAAATAAAACATTGAGTTCTCGAGTAATGTTTTCTCATTTTTTTGGTTCAGAAAATTTATTTATGTTTGTAGGGGGGAGGGGGGTGTAAGTAAAAAGTGACAAAAAAAGGAAAGAAGGAGTTAATGTAGCTAAATAAGAACGGGCAAGACAATGCACATGGAGAGTTTAACAGTTAATTTGTAGTTGCACTTGTGGAAAGGTTTGGATGAGTCATAAGAAGGAAAACGTGAGGTAGATGGAAATGGTGTGATGCAGGATAGGAAGAGAGGAAGAAAAAGAAGGGAGATAGAGGTATTGTGAAGAAGGATGTAGAGGACGGAAGACGTTGTGATTTGAAAACGGACTTTAAAAAGATGTTTATGCCTAAATGTTCAATTTTATTTACATAAAATAAAAATAACTCTTAAAAATGATATTTTTCATCTTTTACTCATCTCTAGAACGAAATTCACCAAAATAATTCGTAGAATTTTCCAAATATTTACATTTCATTTCGTTCAATCGTTCCCAAGTGCCATAATTCAATGATTGATTTAATTAAGCTTCAATTCCTAATCTTTGAACTATTCCGCATATCTTCGGAGGCAGGTTCACATCAACCCAGCTTTCATTCCACCTTCTTTGAAGGGAGGGGGAGAAGGGGGCAGAGTCGTATATTTGATTCGACTCATGTTTTGAAACCCTTCTTTAAACTAGAGCTCCGCACTCGACGATGTGATTCAATGGTAAAATCAGCGGTTGCTAACAGCAACACAACCTCTCTCCCCCCCCTTGCAAACCGCAAGGAGGCCCTGATATACGTATTTTATTTAATGAGGGAGGGGGTTGCCGATATTGTTGTTTTTATGCGTTTGTGTTTTTTGATATCAGTGGGTATGTTTGCTAATTTAGTTTATTTACTTTCATTGTCTCTAGTTTTTTTGTCATTGATAATGTTTTTGTTTTGTCGTTATTATTAACGATGTTTGTTTGGCGTTTCCTTTTGTGTTGCTGATGTCGATTTTGTAATGTTCTGGTTGTTGTTTTAATATTGATGATTGTTATTTTTGTAGCTTCTAACGATGATAATGTCTTTTCTTTTTGTTGGTGGTAATGATGATAAATTTTTCTGTAACGTCTGTTTTATTCTTCATTTTTCTTATTGTCGTCACCTTATTTCTCTTCTTTCCATCTTTTTTATTTCCCATTTTTTATCTTGATTAAACATCTCATATAGCTACATGAATCATTACAACCCGTCTTAGCGGTCTCCTCAATCAATACCCCTACATGGAAAATTACTTTCTAAACTCACAACAACATTAGATTACACTGCGAATAAACACCCTAAAACCGGCCTAATCCCGCTGCAACTAGGCTTAACTCAGCATAACCCGGCATATCTCGGCAAACCCCGCGGAAACCGATTAGATTTTCATACGAAAATAATCTGGATTTTAATCTTTGAAAAATGGTTAATTTTCCTCCACATCGAAGGGTTAAATGCTCGTAAAAGCAAATGTCTCTCCCTTCTCTGTCTATCGTTCTTGGGTCTATTTTAATTGGAAATGAAACGTTTCTTCAGTATTATTAAAGTCGCTGTTCCTCCCTTAAGCTGTCCATTAACGTAGATTTATAGATTGGGCAAAAAAGGAAAAAGTATAAAGTCCAAAATCGAATGTGTTTTTATATATATACTTGGTTTGTTTTATTTTCTTTTGTTTTAGTACCAGTTGGTTGTTTTAGTACCAGTTGGGATAGTTGTGCTTTTATCGTTGCTTTTTTTTGTTTGTTTCTCTTTCACTCGTTATCATTCACTTTCCCCCTACTATTTTACTCTCTCCCTATCTCTTAATCTTTTGCCCCCTAATCGGTAAATAAGTGGAAGTGGACATGGCGATGAATAGAGCACTCAACCCTCAGTGTCACCTTTCGACGTGGAATACTAGAGTCGTCTATTCGAGTACTCATACCCACATAGGAACCATGAAGGGTACAATGATCGCTGGTTGATGTAAAAATATTACTAATACAATCCCCCCCCCCCTCCCCAAGGATGACCGATTCGGGGTGTCTTCGAACATTCGAACCATTGTCATACTGTTTTGTATGTGCATTTCATTATCCCCTCTGGCGATCTGGTCCACGATACAAGGGACAGATGGCACAACTCACTAGGGGTACTTTTCGCACCCTGTGCCATGGATGGGAGAAGTGAACTATTGTCATACTGTTCTTTATGTGCATTTCATTATCCCCTCTGGGCATCTGGACCACGATACAAGGGACAGTTGGCACAACTCACTAGGGGTACTTTTCGTTCCCATTAACATGGATGGGAGAGGTGGACAAGAGCCTTCTTGTGTGATGATCGCCTTCTATTCCTCTCTCCACCATAGCTTCTCTTCTTCTTCTTCTGGAAAAAATGGAAAGAGAGAAGTGGTAAACCGAAGATATGCGAAAGAAGGAAGAGGAAGAAGAAGATGTAGAAAAATTGAGGTTGCGAACTACAAGCTACTACTATTTACGGTTAACATTCTTTGAATAATAATAATAATAATAATAATATATTATCGGGATAGAATTCTTTTTTAGCCGCGTGGTCGCGAGTTACTCTGTCGGTCCGTCGGTCGGTCGGATGGTAACCATTTTACTTTGCAATGAGTTTTTAAAAGTTTTGAAGGTCATCATAAGTGGAAATAATTGAGAGTACGCGACTTAGATCTATTGACCTGGCTGGTCAAAGAAATGGTCGGATATTTAAGGCTATCTATTAATTTCCCTTCACCGGGGGAGATGAAGCCGCATTTATGGCAATTTGAGGTCATAGCACTGAGTTGTGTGTTATGGTACCGATGTTTTTTTGTAATCGTTATGAGTGAGGCTTCACACACAAGCAAGGAGTGTAAGAGTTTATACAAATGTTGTATTGCGGAATTATTAATAATGCAGTGGAATCTATGAACGCGAATTCAGATTTCCAAAAGTACTAAAAATTCTCCATTAAATTTTAATTCAAGGTTTAAGAGTACATTAAGCATCGCCACTGCATTCTTCTGCCAACACATCGGATTTCAGTTGTTGTACCGACAAACGATAGACTGCTACAGTGTAGAAAGTGGAAGGGATCGATTACCAAGGAGGAAGCGCTTGCCAAAATGACTTCTGTTAAATGGAATCAAGGACAAAGATTTATGGTAAGTGTTGAAAGATTTATAGAATCATCGACGATGCTTCGAGGAAATGCACCCAAGCATCATTGATTCCATTCTTCCTCCTACACAAATCCCTTTCCCCTCCATAAGATCTCATTTTAAACTGCTGTTTCGGGTTGCGGAAGATTTACCGACAAAAATTTATCGATAATTTATAGACAACAATTTACTGAGATATACAATTTATCGAGAATTACAATTTCTCAGAAAAAAAAATCAAAAAGACGAATTGGTAACTCACGCCAGCATCGTGTGGTAGTGCTTCGGCAGTTTGATGTTTAGCCACTCGTCTTCAAGGGTACTTCGAACTTTTAACCCAATCACCCCTCTCCAATTTATAGAATCCGAAAAGAGAAAGAAAAAGCTGATTAGTAATGGCTATTTCTTTTATAAAGACAAGCAAAGTGATAATAAAATATATTGGAAGTGCGATAAATATCATCAAATAAAGTGTAAAGCGCGGATAACTGCATTTGACGATGAAATTGTTAAAACTCTGAACGAACATAATCATCTGTGAGACGCCGCTAATAATGAAGCACAGATGATCATTGAAAAGATCCGCAAAAGTGATAAATCTATCACCGACGCACCTCATGCATTAATATCGAACGAGCTAACAGAGTGTAGTGAAGCGGCAGATAGTAAGTAAACTTCTGAAAACGCAAATATTAAAAAAACAATAATAAATATCCGGTTGCAAAATAATTCTCTTCCTTCCATCCCACTGTGTCGTAGTAAATTACTTTCTGTATCAAATATATTCAATCTTACAGAGGTGATAACCTTTTACTATATGGTTCCGGGCCTATTGAAAAGCGCATATTAATTTTTGCTACCCAACGGAATGCTCAGATATTGGCAAATAGTGACCATGCTGACGGAACGTTTAAAACAGTTTCACTCCTGTTCCACCAGCTATATACATTACATGGATTAAAGGAAAACATTTCAATTCCGCTAATTTACGATTTATTAACAGATAAATCGGAAGCAACCTATAGTACACTCTTAGAGCAGAAAATGAGTGCACCCTTGTTTATCCCAGTATCAATAACTATTGATTTCGAACCAGCAATGATTAAAGCTTGCAAAAAATAATTCCCTAGTGCAATATTAAGAGGGTGTTTTTTTTTTAATTTCTCGCAGTGTATTTTTGTACGATACAAACTAATGGACTCAAAATAAAATATAAAACGTATGCAAATTTCGCTATACTTATCCTTTATTTGCCTGTTGACACGGTTGTAACTGCATTTGTATTTTATGCGATAATAATATCTTCCCCCCTGAATCACCTGTCGTAATCAATTACGTCGAAGATATCTGGATAGGACGTCCTGACAGAAAAAATCGTCGCCAACCTCCGAAGTGGAACGCGATGTGGAACGTCTATCCAACAGTTTTATATGGTTTACCCAAAACAAACAATTCGGTCGAAGGATGGCACAGAGCGTTTGAAATGCAAGTTGCCGCACACCTCCCAAATATATGGAAGTTTATACAATGTTTTAAGAAAGAAGAAAACTATAATGAAGTTCACATCGAGCAATACTTAGCTGGAAGGACATCGCACCCTCAAAAGAAAATATACCGCGACTCTGCTGAACGCATCAAAAAGATTGTAGAGTGCTTCTATTCTTATGAAAATATGATCGAGTATTTTCGCGCGATAGCTCATAACCTTGTTTTTTAACATCAAATAAACCTACACTCGAAACTTAAATTTTAAGTATTTCAACTTTTTTAACCCCTTTTTTTAAACCTTCTCGGTAAGTTGTATATCTCGGTAAATGGTTGTCGGTAAATCTTCCAGATTCGGCTGTTTCACCTATGCTAATCCATCAAGTGTCTTTCACTTTATACACCATAACATTATATTAATAGTTTATTCTCTTCGTATATGAATTGAATTTTGATACTTATATTTTGTTAATTTACCTTATGGGACTTTTGGGGATGCTATTCGTATGTAAATTACCAGTAGAAGATTTAAATATAGCTCTAAGTGATTTTGCATAAATTTGAAAAAGTCTTTCCTATGAAGCTTTTACAAATCAAGGTGAAAACATTTGGAATCTCATTAAATTTATCTGCGAGTAATCTACATCTTTCGTTTGGTCTTATTTTTGGTATGCTTTTCTCTTTAAAGATGACTTACGTGCTATGTATTCCTTAGAACACAGTACACGTTGAAAATATCATTTAAAATTAACGATCTCTTCTTACTTCTGCGCCATCTGTCCCATGGGATCATATCCATTTCCCAAAATACTGAAATTCCATTGGTTGAAATTTGAAATTATACCCTTCCCGCCCGTTGCAACTCCCACGCAGAATATTTCCGTTATGAGAAAGCACTTCCACGATTCGGATCTCTTCTCTTTATGACGTCCTGCGACTTACGCAGATAGGCTAGGTTCCAAAGGGTTTTATTTTCGGGATGGGGATAGGAGCTGAGCAGTTGGAGACAAGGGATAGCGGCTAATAGGGGAGAATTCTCGTAGTTTGGGAACGGTTATAATATAGGGGAAGGAAGAGAGAGGTCTGGTAGACATATTTTAAGGCCACTTACGGCGGAAGAGTTTAGGTTAGATTACTGGTGTCGGCCATGTTATGCATAAGAATAAGTTAAGAAAAAACGGAAAGGGGATGTGGAGGGCAAAGCTTAGCTTTTACGAGGGATGGTGTCGGTCTTTTAAAATTTAACATATAATTTGGCGATTTATGGGGCGAATTTTACTACGGTTACGAAGTGGAAAAATACACTATTTGCTATTAAATGTCTTGAGGATATATATATATATATATATATATATATATATATATATATATATATATATATATAGATATATATATATATAAACCCTTTCTTGTAACAGTTGTTCACTCAAAACCTTCAGTTTTCAATGAACATACGATAAAGCGAGAGAGGTGAAAATAAAATTATTAATACAAAATTCGCCGCCGCTTTCGATATACATATGTATATATGATGTATATCTCTCATAGGCGCGAGAGAATGATGAAATAAATGCAAAACACCGGAAGAAAGAGAAAATGGAATAATTTTTATCTTGGGAAAAAGTTATTTACTAATTCGAAAAAATTCGTAGTTTAGGTACCAAGTAACCAGGTATACATATATTACATCAATGTAAAATAGGAAGCAATATGTTCACTTGTTGTTTGGGGAATTAATTATTAAAAGTTTTCCATTTTATTTATAACAAAGTGAATTATTTTGTTGTTTTTGTTACATATTCCTTATTCATTTCTATTTTTTATATTCTTTGTTATTTCGCCCATTTTTAAATACGACTTTGGATCAACTGCTTTCCATTTGAGGGGGTTTTGCCCTCATAGAGGGGTGGATGAACGATTCATGTTACGATATTTAAAGAGTTTTTCATTTACTTCTCTCGTTGTTAATTACACACTAAACATACGCAGAGCTAGTGATCATCACTCACTCACGTGAGAGAGTAGTTACAATTGGACTCAAAATTATTCCGAAAATCGAACAATGAGCACTCAGAGATCATTAAATTGTAAACAGCAGACACTAGTGGCTCAAACCTACCAAATCCTACAAATCTTCTCTTAAAATAATCAATACACAGACCTCTAATAAGATCTTGTAATTTCCAATGTTGTCTATTTTCAGAACTCCAGGACACACACATATTAACTTACAACCTTTCTCTGGGAGAAGGCTTTGGTACTTACCTTTAAAAAATAAATATTATCATTTCAATTCATATGATATTTTCTACAATCTATGTAATTGCTTTATACTTTATTCAGACGTTAAAAAACTACCCGTAATCGAATGGAACTAAAGCTATATTTAAGCTAAAAATAAACGTATTGTCATGTCAACCGCGGCTTCCAAACTTGGGATATGCAATCTTATGACTATTTAACGGAAACACAGTAATGACCGTCATTGCATTTTACGTTCCTTTTTATTATTTTCTGACATCGGTTTACGACTTTTATGACAGAGGTCAAAATATAAAGAATAATTTGAAGGATATACGAATATATAAACACGAACTGACTTTCTCTAAGGTCTCGTACATAGAAACACTTCTAAATGATAGGATCTTCATGTTTTGCCGTACGAACTCTGTAGCACGGATTAGGTTTTATTATTGATTCCTAAATTGTTTCGAACCTACTCAGAAGCCCATTGTAGGTTCAAATTTAATATGAGTTCTCTACTATGAGCATATATTTGTCATAAATTGATAATTTATTTCTTTAATCAACTTCTTATAATTTTATCAAAATCATAAATATATACGTATGATAATGTCTATTTTGATAATATGCTTGAAAATTTCGTTAATATGTTGCAATTACGTAGTATGCTAACCAATTGTGTGTAATTAATGAAATGGTCTGTTTTCTAAAATCAGAATTCATCTAATAATTCTTATGCTTCAGGTCAAATGTATATCTATTGTGAATTCATTATCGTTCTAGATAAGTAATATGACTAAAACTAATAAGCTTACAGAAGTAAATAGATAAAAAATCAAATTCTCTATTAGCCAACGGTTATTACAATTAGAAATTGCTAAAAATATAAACCTATATCAAGAAACAAAGAGCTTTGGACCAAGGAGGAGAACGGGCTGAAAATCTCTTACAACACCTAAAGAAGAAATTTCAGATTTTCAGCACTTCTGGGGCTACATTTGTGAGACTGCTTGTGTGGTAGCAACTGTGAATCAGGGCTCTCTTATAGTATGGGAAGTGCTTGTCTTCTTTAGGGGAGGGGAGATGGTTTTATGAAAAGGAAAAATTAACTCAGAACTTATAGCACTATATTGTCAAAATATTTAGAGCTATCTATCCAGAAATTTTATCTCACTACACAAGGAAATGAAATTCTATTTCAACAGGACAATGCACCATTCCATACATGTCACTACATCAAGAATTAGTTTAGAGAAATTGGGATCACTTCAATGGAGTGGCCACAACAGATTCAAGATGAAATCTAAATGAAATCTTGGTGATATTGCTTTTGAAAGCAATGAGAATTACCACAATAAACAATAAAACAGAAGTGAATAAATATTTAAAAATTGAGTAGGGAAAGATAGCTTGAGTAATTTGTCAAAATATGGTGAAATTCATGTCACGAAGAATTTTTGCTGTAATTAAGGCAAAAGGAGGTCCAACTAAGTATTAATATTATATAATATATATATATATATATATATATAATTATTCGCAATGGTGCAATCATAATTATGCGGTTGAGAAGGTGATTCTTTGGCTGACTAGCTCTTCATCGAAGCCCTCGGAAGGAACTCTTCTCACATACGCGAGAAGGTAACGCACAAAATAAACTTTTCTAAAGTTATTTTAGGCGTTATCTTCTCGTGTATGTGAGAACAGCTCCTTCTGGGGGCTTCGGTGAAGAGCTAGTTAGACAAAAATTGCCTTCTTAACCACATATATATATATATATATATATATATATATATATATATATATATATATATATATATATATATATATATATATATATATAGTTTGACGAGCAATGAGGTTTTTCGTCTGAATAATTATTTATAGGGCCCATTTCGAGATATTTAAAATAATGGACTTGTTTAGGGATACTAGTTATATATATTTTTGGTGAATAAATAGGGTTTATAAATACTCTAATCATATTAGCAATATATAACGAAGGATGAGTATTATTATTAAGGTACGTTTTTAATTTCATAAATTCATGATGCATTATGTCGTGATTGTAAGAGAGAGGTTAATCACCGTGTAATAAAGTTTTAACAACTAAAACTTTATATTTAATATCACAATCACTGAAAAAGTAATCTCTAATTGAGTGAACTCAAGTTTATGGAAAACTGAAGTGAGAATACAATTTGGAGTTTTTTTGCATTGTTTATATAATTTTTGAATGATGTTTGGACTCATTAACAAAACGCTAATAGATCAGAGGACAACACTCAAATATCGTACCTTTAAATATTAATTATAATAAAGATCCAAATCTATTTCTGGTAAGTATTGCAAAGATTTCACAATGTGTAAAATTTCTATCTAAAATTATCTTTATGGTTTCTTCTACTAGAATGTTAGTAAAGAGTGATTTAATATCAAAACTGACTATAAACTTATCTGGTGTGAAATGATGGGTTAAAAGTTCTTTTAAGATCTCCTAAATTTTAAATTGGTAATTTTGATTAAGAGAAAAGAAAAAGAGAAAATAAACAAGATATTTAGCAAATTTGCAGTAGGGTAAGTTGTAGTAGGCCCAAATTGGTCGAAGCGGAATTTCAGGCTTGTGGATTTTAAGCAAAAAATAGAGCTGCGCAAGTAAGGTGCCATTATAAAATACTGCCTAATATGATTTTATCTGATCTTCAATTTTCCAAACCACTTAATTAATAAGTTTAAAAATCTCAGTGAATTTAAAACAGTCATTCCCAATGGGAGCACTGGTGCCCCTTTGTTGGCATTTTATGTCAAAAGGGGGCGGTGTAAGTTTATACTTCACTTAGTGGCTGTAAACAAACAAGGGATTTATTTATTTTCATTTTAAGTTTTATTCAATATTACTGTTTCTAGAAACGCTTCCAATTATCAACATTAGCCAAAGTCCCAAATATTTGAGAGACCAAGGAACGTTATATGTTACGTCATGCTGTGTTTTAGCCAATTGTAATCCGTCATTCCGCCTCCTAATCTAACTTTTGATAAATTATGTCTAAATAGATTAGGATTTTCCATTTTTCACACACTACCTAGGAATTTTTTAATAAATAATTAACACCGTTTTTTCTAAACAACAATTTTGTTCCCTTCCCGTACTATTACTTTATAAAAAGATAGTGTCAACCTTGTACTTCAGTAGTTGTTGAAGAGTTGGCGCTAGTTGTTTGGCGTTATTCGTGAAATTTTTTAATGTCATTTTTGACTTAATTTACTTTTCGTGGCTTGAATTTATCCATACTCATTTAATAAAACTAATTAAAGAGAAAATGCAGACAGTATAATGTTAAATATTTGAAGTTTGGATATATTACTTCTAATAATCAACCACAGCCAATGTGTCTTCTATTGAGAGAAAGTATTTTCGAAAGATGGTATGAAGCCATCCGAGCTTTTTAAATATTTAAAGAAGATCCAACCTCACAAAGTGAAAGAAAATTCGTCATATTTTAAAACTACGAGATAAATTTTACAACAGAAAATCTATTCAGTCCCTCCTGATAAACCAATCACAAAAAATGCAACAATGGACTTATTTTTTCATGCAATATCTCTAATTTCCAAATCTTGATCGACTAGAAAATGATATTGAGGATGATAACTCAAAATTAGATGATGACCTCTTGAGTTACTATGACCATTTGAACTCTTTGCCCGAGGACATGAGCTGTAGATATCAGGATCTCATTAATATCGAAATAACTGACTGGTTAATTCAACCTTTTTTCTTAATTTTAGGAACCTATCTGGCGATTGCCTACTAGGGCAAATGTCGACGTAAGTTAAGAAGCCAATTTATTGATATTTGTACAAATAACACCGACTTTTCATTGCAATAAGAGTTAATTTCTTTAAAAAACTACAAATTTGGGTGGGCAAAGGGTATCCAAAGCTGTGAGAAGCTATCAAACATTTTTTCATTACTTCTACAACTTCCTATATGGCTGAATGTGGTTTTATTGCAGTTATTCAGATTCTTATTAAACAAAGAAACCGCCTGCGATGGCAAAATCTGAGATTAATTCTAAGCAGCATGGAACCTAAAGTAAGAACCTTAGCCAGTAAGCGTCAAAGTCAACTATTGCATTGGAAATGTATTGAGGTAATCTACAAAATAAAAGCATTTTAGTATTTTCATCATTAGGCGTTATAATAGAAATAAAAACCACATATAAGTTTTTTCTGCACGAATACTTAAGTGTTATCTTGCTTTAAAAGATACATTCAGTATAGTATTTGAAATTTAATTTGACTGATGTGGCGATAAAAAAGGTTTGTGTCCAAAGGCGGAGCTAGTCACAAAAAGGTTAGGAAACACTGATTTAGAACCATATGGTAAAATGGATTGAAAGTTTTACAAATAGTCTACATAATTTTTAATAACTACGCCATTTTCATTGTTTGGTTCAGTTACAATAATGTTACTATTGCGCAATAGCTTCGTTAGTATGGCAAGATTTTCTTACGGAAAATTATGGATTTAAGCCTCATATTCTTAACTCTGTTTAAAATATCATAGGAAAATAAGGACATGTTCGAGAATTTAAATTTAAATTGATCAAATACACCAAAATATGGAAGAGAGTGTAACTCGTGGCATATCTTTTAAAAAGGCAAAAAGAAGGAGGTTTCCTAAGGTTAAATAAGGATGGTTTAAAGTTGAGGCCAAGTGTAAGGAGAAACTTTTCACGCGGAGATATATAGTAATCGGAGAGATTCGAAATGATGTTATGTAGTTTAAAGAATGTAGATGAAGAAAAACATAGAGGATTTATTTTCTTGTCATGAATATTTATGTTTTAATACAATATTCATGTTTCAGAAAGTTTTTAAATAGGAGAACATGAATGAGAGTCCATTTAAGTTATCAGCTTGAGTGAAATTCCAACAACTCGTCTATCAATAAAACTGAAGAGGATTTCCAAATATAATCTGCCCCTCAAATCACTATCCATCTCAATAAAACCCGAAATATACAAAAGAAAAGGGCTCCATCGTTAAAATATCAGTCAATAGAATTTATAATGACAGTACGACAAATTTATTATTATTATGGCAGATTTCAAAGGATAATCGGACAAGGAATTCCAAAATAATAAAGTGAGTGCTTAATAAGAGAGCAAAATCAAAAACCTTAAATGACTCAATTATTCATTACTTTAAAATTGCAAAAATCATCATCATTTGACTGATTTCAACAAAATAGGATCGCCGCGCATCATTTTCACTAAAGCCTATCCATCCATCCTACCCCCTTAATGTCTGTTCAGGTACAAAGCCAATTAACATTTTTTCACTCTAAATTGGACCTTCATAGAGATGGGACACTAATAGATGTGGTATAAATTTTATTTACAAAAGAAGAAACCTGATGAAGGGACATAAGATAGTCCAAACTATGAAATACTCTATGAAAATAATTACATTCTGACTGAGAAACAATTTAATTTTAATAATTTTATATCATCAATAACCTCAAACCAAAGAGCAAAGGATAAACATATAAGAAGAGTGAAAATGACATAAAAAGAAACGAAATTCCTCTAGTGAAAAAGTTAACCCATCCCCACGATAATATCAATCAAATAAACTCTATTGAACCCGATTGACATGCCAAAGATGATCAAAAACTATAAACAACATATAAAAACGATAAGCACTACAATTCAATACAAAGAAAGAATATTTTTAAATGCAAAGATAGAAGATGAAAAATGTTTAAAAGGTTGCCTCAAGACTATAAGGAAAATATAACGCACTAAAATTAGTGTCAAATTGAATCAATATAGTCAAATAGAAGAATGAACATTAGAAAATATAATTCAGTCCTCCTATAAAGACAATCACAAATTGAGAGAGTAAATAGGCGGTTAAAAAATTATCTTTAAAGAGGAAATAAGATTATTATAAGGGAATAAGAGACAAAGATAATCAAAGATAGGCAGTTATTTTCAACATACAACAATACCCAAGACTCAAATCAATTTGCGTCATGAAATAATGTTTTGTAGTGTTATAAAATCCAAAATTTAAACTTTTAAAACAATAAATGGCAAAAGCCCATCATATCGCCGTGGCCCGACACTAACACCTCAGACTTGCTAAAAAATGCGGAGAAACTATCGAAGATTAACTATTGGCGACCTTGAAAATAGCACCTTCATGACCATTGGCGCAATGCCGTAATGATTCCATCATAGGGCAGATCAGATAAATCTTGCAACTTCCCTCCATAATAACACAATATAACAAAAATTCCCTTTTTGTTGGTTCCTGAGTTAAAAGTGAATTTTCCCAGTTTGTCGTATCTAAAGTAAATCAAAAAGTTTATTTTGATCCCAAAACTTTACTTTTGTAGGTACGGCACTGAATTTCCAAATTTGCCCAATTTGGAAATAGTGATAGGATATTTATTATTAATTTAGAGAAAAAAGTGAGAATATATATGTAATTATTTTCAAAACATGGTAGAAAATTGTAAATATTATCTTTTTAAAAAAAATGCGTAATGTTGTAGAATAATATTTGCTTTAAGAAACCCTTCCAAAAATTTAGATTTAATGAGAAATTTCTCGAATTTAGTAAAATAATATGAAGTTGCCAAAAGGTTCCAGAATACCCCTGGAAACTTCTAATACTTTCTAGAATATTATTCAGAAATAGATAAACAAGGATTTACAGATCTACTAGCATTTCAACTCTAGCTACCATAGTGAACACAACAGAAGAGGAATGGCCTAAAGAGGCTGCAATCATTCTCCACATGCATTCTGTTATATCTGCAGAAAGTTCATCAAAGCAAGAGCGAAAAGTTTCTGTGTGACAGAATGTATGAATATTGCAAAGCATATTTTGACATGTTTAGTTGGGGACCAATTCAAACCCTGATTTGATGCTTGTGAATACTGCAAGAAAACTTTAGAAGGAAAGAAAATTGTTTTTTTAAAGAATAAGATATTAAATGTCACAGGTAATTAAGCTTTTATGTTTGCTTTCAAGCTAATAAAATATATATATTTTTTACTTTTACAGGATGGTATTGAGGGGGAAGAAAAGCCATGAAGTTTGCCACTTCCAGGATTCGGCGTGAGCCCATTGACTGCTCAAGCAACTGCTACTTCTGCATGGCGGACCGTTCCTAATGGCGAAGTGGCAAAAATGCACCTGCTATTTCCCTTCCCGATCTTTCACATTCTATTGTACCAGTACGACACACTGCTGGTCTTCCTGTAGCTACCCACCCAAAGAGGAATAAGTTACCCTCAGAAGTGAGCAAAAATTGATAAGCTGAAAAGATCAGTAAAGATGTAAACTAAAGTACCAGTGAGATGGCTGTTGAGAGAAATCCATTCTATCCAAACAAAAGAAACATCACTCACCTTGTCAGATATATTGGCTTATCAAACTAAAATGTTGAAGTTTTGATTTTCAGGCTCAAAAAGTGGGATTTGCTTGAAAATGTGCAAGTGACAAATCAAAGGACAGGTCATAAACATTTGTCAAGAAACGTTACTTATCAAGCTGGGCTATGCTACTGCAATGACGTATCTGGTTTGTTTGATGTAATTGGAATTAAATGTAATTCAGATGAGTGGAAACTCTTCATTGTATTAAAGCTGTACTTCTCCATACTTGGAAGAGGCAATCCATCCCTTCTCTTGAGTAATTCAGTATATCTCAATGAAGATTACAACAGCATCAAACTCCTGCTAAAAGCTTTGGAATATAAGGAGTATGGCTGGAAAGTGATTGAAGACTTGAAAATACTAGCATCTTTTATTGGTCTCGGGTCAAGTTTTACTTAATTTCCCTGTAATCTTTGTCTTTGCGAGATTAAGGATACCACAACACATTACCACATGAAGCACTGTTCACACAGAACTGAGTTTGCTGTTGGAGAGTATAATGACAAGCAGGAGCAATTGGTAGAGCCTCAAAGGGTGTTATTCCATACATTGTATTTAAAACTAGGTCTCATGTAGCAGTTTGTTAGAGCTTTTAGCAGAAAGTCTGCAGCCATCATGTATCTCGAAAGTTTCTTTCCTAAACTCTCTGAGGCAAAGGTGAAAAAAAGCTAGTGTCTTTGTTAGACGTCTTATAAGGAAAATCTGTCATGAATTTGGCGCAACCACAAGGCTGAAGATTATTTGGAAATGGTTGGCCTTAGTAAATATCTATGGCCCTGCTGAAAATACACATCTTTGAGGCCCATCTTGACAATTCAAGGATAATATGAGAGCCTAATAAGAGGAACAAGGAAAGCGTTTTCCCCAAGGTATAATGAAATTTGAAGGTAGATTACAAGGATGGAAGAGTAGATTGGGGAATGGACCTGGATATTGCAAAAGTCCCATTACACTCGATACGACGCTATGAACAAAGGACAAGATGGTAGTTTTAGTAGTGTTGATTCAGTTAGCCATAGACACGTTTTTATATTGTTTTAAAATATAAAATTATGTTTAAATTGTAATATTAATCAATGTGACCGTCCTCGGCGGCGAGCACGCTCTCTAGGTGGAACCTGAAGGGTGCGCACACGTTGCGGACGAAGTTATTCTTCATGCTGGCTCACACGGGGTTGACGGAGAGCTTCAGCTCTTCAATGTTGCGTTGTTGGACCTTGCAAACCGTGTTATAAACATGCGCTCATACGGTTTCGTCGATAGGATTGAGGTCGAGCGACTGCACCAACCAAAATTCATTCGATCAGAAGTTCATGTTAGACCCCAACCAGTCTTGCACGCTCTTGGCTATGTGAGCTGGGACACTTATGAAGGACCATTCTGCAAATATTAATGAGCTTGGCAAAAAGGCCTGAATGGTAAATAGATTTACCAGAATTCCAATTAATAGGATACTCATACTCAGATAAATGAACAAAGAAAGCACTATTACTTCACTTTTTACATTGAGTTTGTGTTAGTTTAAACGTACGGTTAAGCTAACATAGGAAGTGGAAAACTTTCTTTAAATTAATTATTTAATAGCCCCTCTCAAGTAATATTCGATTGGTAAATCCTTTTTGAAATGAGAGTTAGCTCCTTTTATATGAGTCTTGTATAAAATCCTTGTAAACTTTAGATCAACTGGGACAATCTGAGCAAATTCTGCATTGTAAATAAAACTAAAAGACATACAGCTCCTTTTTCTCTCCACCACTACGTCTTACGAGGGCTTCATCAGAGACGGGCAAGCAATACGTCAAATCGCTGTGACCACTTAGGGTCAGACGTCTCTCTACTAAGATAAAACCAATTGCAAGAAGAGTCATTCAACGTCAGATTGCACCTTGCACCAAAGCACCATGCAGTCCTTTCTTAGCAAGGATGATTCCGTTGCGCTGACTGCATTATTTCATTAAATGGGTGCACCATATACTGAATGAAAGTCTTTGGCACCGCCACGGGCCATTGGCACCATAGCCCATAGTTACAAAGCCAGGATGAAAATCGATAACACTGGCGTCCTCGCCCGGATAATTATCTCTATTACACAATCTTCATCATCTTCCCCCCCCCTCGTAGACCTGACTCGCCTCCTTCGCCAAAATAAATAATACAATGGTTTTTTACTTTATGCTATGGGAATTACAGACTACTAAAGTCAACCATACCTAGTAAGGTGTCAGCCCAGAACAATGTGAAAGGTACATTTCTGAAGCCGGCGCGAGGCATATGGGCCTTACCAGAGCACGGAACGAGTGCCGACAGCGATACACCTTTAAAAGAATCTCCGAGGCCTGAAGATTGATAAAATCAAATTACCACGATACCCTAGGGATTGAATAGGTCGATAAAACAACACAACTTGCAGGTATAACCTTTGTGCGTAAAAGGCACATAGGCTGTTGCTTTATTTTTGTGGCGGCACCTTTATTTTCCCTATTGAGAACGACTTTTTATGGTTCTGGTACGATTTTGAAGACGGGGACTTTTAGGCTACACTTGAGAGGGGTTAGTCCAAATTATTCGGACACACACTGAGATTTAAATAATTTTGAACATTTGCGATATTTCTTATCAAATTAATTGACCTAAAAACTACATTTGTATATTTTCGTATCATTTTAAGTTAGAGTAGGCAAAGTTTTATATATTGTAGAACGGGCGAATAAAACCATCATTAAGTATTAATGGCTTAAGCAAATGAGCTTCCCTTTGGTTAGTCTCAGTGATTCGAGAGATAACGAAAGACCATATTTACCCCTAACATCCCGCGCTTCTGAACCAAGTCCTATTTTTGACAAGAGTCAACGTCAAAACCACAATCCTACGAAGCACCTTATCCCAGTAAACGTTGCACACTCACCCACACGAACATAACATGTTTATTATCATTTTCAAATCCAGTCTTGAAGTTAAAAGGTTAATTTTAACGGTGCTTGAGTAAAATCTTTTAAATACATGATTCAATGAGCTAAAATCCGGCGAGAATCCCCATTAGTCCCAATCGATCAAGATAAAATCACAGAGGCAAAACTACTTCTTCACGAATCCGACGAGAATTAACATGAGGCTATTGAGTACAACCTTGTTTGAAAAGCACCACAACGTGAAAAACTTTTTAAGAGGTACTGGGTCATCATTACAAACAAATCACTGAAGAACAACCCTCACCTGGGCTAGCTGCAATATTTGTTAAAAAGTGGAATATGAACAAGAAAGACTTTCACACCTTCACATAACGGGTAAATAAGACAGTTAGGATGCTCTTAAGGCAGTAGCAAAAACTCTAAACTACCGAGGTTGCAACATGCAAGAGATATGGAACCTGTTAGTCGCCAGCTCAATTTACGCAAACTTCCCACCTATCGCGTAAAAGAAATTTCAGAATGAAATTAAGTTAACTCAGCACATAAACATTGCCTTATGCAAAATCAGAGAGGGTATACCACAAGAACCAAATTGCCCTATTTACATAGCTCAATCCACTTGATACATAAATGCCCAAGCCCATGCACCCGCTCAGTATACGAGAGCCCGACACGCACCTATGAATCCCAACGCTAGAAATGCTAGGTGTGCAAATGAAAAATATGAGGATAATCATAAGGCAGAAAGATGCTTTAACTGTGACGAACCTAGCCAAGGAATGATCCAGGGCAACGAAAACCTAGGTGCCATAATTGAGTTTAAGGAACTATGACACTGAGTGTTGGAAACCTCATAATGCGACGTATGCCGCTAGAGCAGGTAGCGGAGGGGCGAAATTAAGAGATATGAGGGTAATAGGCAGACCCACTTAGCCCTAAAGAACGCGAGAGTGTTTTTCTAAACCGCCACAACAAACTCGGAACGAAATGCCAAGAAATAAATCAGCATATTCGAGAAGAAAGAAAGTTGGTCTAATAGAGTCTGAAGAGTACCTAGGCACTTCCGCTTATTACGAAGAGAAACTAGGGTACCATGAGTTTGGATCGAAGGGTGCATTCCCGTATTATACGGAACCTTTTTTTAACAGACCCCAAACAGACGAAGGAGCCCCACAGTATTAAGCGACACCCTCGCCATTAGATTAGTGCCAATAGAGACATTGCGTGAATTGGTAGTAAGAAGGCGAGTAGAACTACCGCTATGTTTGATACCGGAACTGCCAGCTCATTATTGAAAAAAGCTTTTTCGAAAAAAAATGACAAATCGGTATCCAGACAGATAAAATAACCAGAGCCCATGTGAGTTTGACCGATGCGCAGAATCTTCTGTTTCGGAGAGAGAGAGAGAGAGAGAGAGAGAGAGAGAGAGAGAGAGAGAGAGAAAGATATATATATATTTATATATATAGAGAGAGAAAGAGAGCTACAAGGAGCTACAAGGATAAGAAGTACCATAGAAGACCTTACGGTCCTTTCAGAGAAGGTACCTTTAGAATAGTAGTCGAGCAGGCACAGTTCTCTTCAACGACTCACGTGCCCAAACGACCACTTTTCAAGACTATGTCCAGTCTTGACTTGAACTGATCGACAGAATTGCTGTTGACAACTAACTTTCACTGGAAGTGCGTTCTAGCTACCACAGATACTGTATGTGAAAAATTTCCAAAACAGATCGCGGTGGTAACGCTTCAGTTCAAGTTTGTAGCCGTTATTTCTAATTCTGCACTCACTAAGTTGGAAAACATTGGTGTAGTCTATATTGTCGAAGCCTCGAAGTATTTTAAACACTTCGAGAAGCTGACAACGCAGTCTCCGGGTCTCCAACGAGAACATAGCTAATTTCCTAATCCATCGTCGTAACTTTTGTATCTGATAGAGAGAACAAGTTTAGTTGCCCTGGCTTGCACAAGTTCCAATCTCACGATATCCTTTCGAAAAGAAGGACTCCAAAATTGTACGGCATACTCCAAGTGCGGTCGGACAAGTGAATTGTACAAACAGAGTAATATTTCCTTGCTTCGATCTCCAAACTGTCGCCTTTTTCTCCGCCTCTCTGCACTGTTTCGAGAACTTGAAGCCACTAGTGATTGTTACACCCAAGTCCTTCTTGGTATCGGTGCGTTCGAGAGCAGTGCCCTTAAGGATATGCCGTGATTAGCGGCTTCGGTGGCCGATATTGATTATTTTGCATTTGTTTACGTTAAAAGGCATTTGCCAAGTGTTCGACTACTCCCAAATCTTCCGGAGATCTTCTTGTAGGCGGGCAGTGTTTCCTTCCTTTGCAAGGTTCATACCAAGATTATTATGGTCGGTAAATTGAGAAATCTTCCCAAAAATGTCACTATCCATGCCGTTAACATAAATGATGAAAAGTAGTGGTACCAGGACAGAACATTGAGGTAAACCGCTGGTAACGGGCATCCCCTTAGAAGCCTGTCCATTCAGCACCGCCAGTTGCCGTCTGCCGCTTAACCGTGTCTCTATCCAACCTACTACCTTTCCGTATATACCCAGTGCCCGCACTCTGCGGAGAATTCGGCGATGTAGTAGCTTATCAAGGCTTTTTGAAAGTTACGGTACAGAATATCCACGGCTTTTTATCGATCATGCTGAGTGAAAACGAAGTGGGAGAATTCTATATGGTTCGTTAGGCATGATCTGCGCTTTCATAAACCGTGCTGGGAACTCTTCAGTAGCAGGCTTGACTCTAAATATTACGTTATTTTGTCCACCATGATGTTTTCCATGAGTTAACCAAGTATCGAAGTTAAACTAATAGGTCAGTAGTTCAACGGTTGGCTAGAGTCTTCTTTCCTTTCTTGAAGATGGGAGTCACCTCTACCTCACGCCAGTTTCCAGGAACGCATCCGATCCGATTGACAAGTTGAAGATTGTACTCAGATGTTGTGACACTTCATCGCGCACTTCTTTCAACCCTTTGGATAGAAACCCTTCCGGTCCAGTGGACTTATTCGACTTTAGGTCGTTGATTTTCTTTTCTATTTCTAATTGGGTGAAGTCCATTTCCTTCAGCTTCTTACCCAAGTAACAGGCCGTGGGCTGGGGGATGTGACCACACTCTTTAATAAACACTGAAGAGAAGTAATCGTTGAGAAGGTTATCATTTTCTGCATCTGAGTGATTCAATGCCCCCTCTTCATTCCTCAAAGGGTCAATCGTTCAAAGGATTGGTTTACGGCTGTTTACACATCCAAAGAACTCCTTGGGATTGTCTTTGCTAAGTCTCGGCACTCGGAGTTCCTCGGCACGTTTCGCCGCACTTATGCTGGACTTCACTCTCCTAGCTAGCCTACGGTACTCCTCAAAGTCCCCTGAAGTCTTTGACTGCCGGTACACAGATCCTTTCTCCCTCAGCAGTTGACCAATTTCTCGATGAAACCACCTTGATTGAACGGAAGACCGACGCAGGCTTTTAACCGAGATAAATTGTGATTGAAGGCTCATGAGCGTAGATTTAAAACTATTCCACAGGTCTTCAACATTATCCTAGCCTCCCAGCCTCACATCAGCCAATCCTGCACGGAGACCTGCGAAATCTGCTCGTCTTAAATCAAGTTTCCTTGATTCACAAGTCGCAGACTCTACCTTGGGGACTTTGATGATAAATCTAACTAGCTGGTGGTCACTGCCACCGAGCTCATCGCCAACAGAGAGATCCTCAACGATGGCTTCTTCAGAGGTGAAAACCAAGTCGAGGAAATAATTGCCTGTCGTCGGCTCTCTCACCCATTGAGTCAGGAACTCGTTGTTTGCGAACTCCAGGAGCAGTGCGTTCTTGCCACAGGGTTCTCTGGTTTCCCAGTCAACTTGGGTGTTAAAGTCTTCCATGACGATACACACTCTGTCTTCAACAAGTTGACCCAGCAGCTGGTACAGCTCTCTGTCCTTTTCAACGAGTTGGGCAGGGTGTTTATAAAGCACCATTGTCCTGTATCTGGCAAAAACTATCTCTAGGTCTACACCTAGGTGCTCTTGGTCGGATATAATGTTGCAGTTCGTCGTTTTGAATGTATCCTTAACATAAAACATCAAACCACCACCCTCTTTGTCTAGCCTATCTTTTAGAAAGGGTTGGTAGCCAGGAATCATGAATTCTCCCTCAAAATCTCGGCTTGAGGTTTTTACCCATGACTCCGTTATGGCCAATTTCTCGGGTTCTTCTGTCGCTACGAGGCTACGAATTTCAAGAAACTTGTTCCTGATTGACCTAGCATTGAACAGAAGAAATTTCATGGGAGTCACTGAATTTAGGACTCCCTACCCTCTTCCATTTTCCACCTTGTTTTTTGGTGAGGGGGCATTCCTCTTAGCGACTTACGAAAAGGTCGTACCAGGAGTGACGCTGGCGTACTGGCGCACGTCCGCCTTCACTCTTAGCTGGATACTCCTTTGAGTCTTCGCTACGACACCCTGGATCATTTTTGACAGAAAGGCCTTTTCTTTAAAGGAAAGATGTACTCCATCCCTTTGGTAGCGATTATTCCTACCATAAAAGGTGCGGTGTGGGTCCACAAAAAAGACCCCCTCTGCCGTACGCAAAAATATGCCAGGCGCTGGTTCAAAGAGACGCTCATCGAGTGAGCGGTCCGTGTTAGGCCTCTCCTCGAGAGCATCCCGACCACAACACGCATGCGAGTTTTCAGCCCACAGTCGTCTACGGCGCCCAAGACTGTGTGGAGGATTTTATCCGTAGGGCCTACCCTACCTCCTCTCAGGTAGAGCTCATTGCCATCTACCATCAGAGCAAGGACTGAGCTCTCAGAAATCTGAGATTTCTCCGCCTCTACTCTGATGTGGTAGTTACCCTGTCCTGGCAGGCAGCTTACCTTCACACTAGTGCGAAGGCGAGCCGCTAGCAGAGGCTGTGGACCCCGTGCTTGAGAATCACCAATAATGGTGCCCCTTGCACATTTGTCTGCAGATGACTGAGTCTTCTCTTTCGGAAGCGACTTGCCGGTTTCCTCTTTTTCTCTACATTTTTCTTCTTCTGTTTCTTCTTTCTTGTCTTCTGTTTCCACTTTCTTTTCTTCTCTTTCTACTTTCTCTTCTTCTCTTTCTAATTTTTTTCTTTCCCTTTTTCCTCTTTCTCTTCTTCTTTTTAGCTCATTAAGCCAGTCCTGCTGCAGAAGACTCCTGTTCTTGAACGTCGGAGGCCTTCTCTCCTTCGTACTCGCCGGAGCATCTGCATCTCTCTGATTTTAAGAGGTAAACTTCCCTTTTAAGGAGGGAGTTCTCCTCTCTCAGTTGAGCGATGCTCTCGTCCAGGCGCTTCTCAAGTTTGCAGAAGTCAAAGACATTAACGGAATCTGTGAGCTCCTTGCAGCTCCTATCCACGAAGTCTTCACTTCATCTATAAACTTTGCAGATTTTGCAGGTTAACTTGTGGAACGGAGGACCATTCTTCTTCGCCATTTTAAAAACTCTCGGACCATACGCATCAAAAAAGGTTCTTCTTTATTCTTCGTTTTTTTTTTTTAGAATTGGTCCGAAGATTTACTGCAGAAGCTTTAACGGGAGCACCTGCAGCCCCATTCTCATCATTCTGAATATTCTGTGGGTTTGTTCGAGCTGCCGCCCGACACAGGAGTTCTCGTCGTCTCGAGGGTTGCCATGGATTTAACGACGTCAGCATAACTTGTCTCTGTTCTTTTACCCCCTCTTTGAGCTTTCCCCTGGTCTTTTTCGCAAACTCCCTGTCCGGAGAGAGAGAGAAAGAGAGAGTGTTACACTGAATTAGAGTACCTCAAAAGACATTTTTGTCCATACCGAGGAGGTGCTCACTTTAGGAATGACCTAACCTAAAACTCTGAGGTAAGCTTAGAACAGATCAAGGCTCTGCCCTTCCACCTCTCCCCCCCGAATCTTCTGGCAATGAAAAAAGGAAAAAAAAATACCTGATTGTGCTTGTGGGAAAAAAAAAATCAACACAGTCAGGAAATTTTATAGTAAAGCTGAAACCTATCTAATTAGTTATTTAAATGCACATTGCGGTTCCATTTTGTACTGTTTTTTTTCTTTTATTCTTTTTAGTTCATTAACATCATTGATTTTCCTCTTCAATACTTCAAGTTTCTGATAACTTTGCCTGATCATTTTTTAAATGTTTCTACAGTTTCGATTGACATTATTTCTTCCGTCAGTTTATTCCACACTTTAACTATTTTATATGAAAAAAGTTTCTGCAAAGGGTTGTTTTTAATTGTTTGGGAACAAGCTTCATACCATTGCTACGCGTATAGTTATTGTTTAGCTCGAACCAAATATAGTAGTCGACATTATCTATTCCATTCAACATTTGTATACCTCGATTAATTCACCTCTAATGCGTCTGGTTTCTAGACTGAATTGATTTAACTTTTCCACTCGCTTTTTATAATTGTAGTTTTTTAAATTTGGAATTAATTTTCTCGCTCTTGCTTGGACCCTCTTCAATCTTTCAATGTCTTTTTTGAAATATGGTGACCAAACTTGCGCACAGTACTCCAGTTGTGGTCTTCCTAAGTTATTAAACGTATTCAAGATTATTGTTTAATTTTTGTAGCTAAATTGTCTTTTAATATAACCGAGTATCTTTAAGACTTTCTTTTCCACCTCTCCACATTACTGGGAAAATTTGAGATCACTGGTTACCTAAATGCATAGGTCTTTTTATTTTTCAGTGCATGTAATTGTTTTATCGAAAATCTTATATTCAGCTTTGTAATTTTTGTTGTTTATGTGCATTATTTTACATTTATCGAAGTTTAAAGGTAAATCCCACTTTATAGACCAGCGCACGATTTGATCAATATCTTCTTGAAAGTCTTTAATGTCATCTTCACTAATTATACCTTTATTCAACTTACAGTCATCCGCAAATTCTGAAATCTTTGATATTAATCCGACCTCAATATCGTTTACATATATAATGAAGAGTAACGGTCCCAAAACTGACCCCTATGGAACTCTACTACTAACATATGTCCAATCGAATGCTTAATCATTAATTATAACTCTCTGCCTATGATTTGTTAGCCAGTTCTAGATCCAATTCACAACTTCACCGATTATTCCTAATGTTCTAATTTTCGTCATTAACTTTGCGTGTGGTACTTTGTCAAAGACCTTTTGAAAATCTAAATACAATATGTCAACTGAGCTTTCAGTGAGAGAGAGAGATAGAGAGGGAAAGAGAGAGAGAGGGAGATTGAGAGAGAGAGTAACAACAAGGAGTAACAACAAGGAAAGAAGGTACCCTAAGAGACCTTACGGTCCATTCAAAGAGGGTACCTTTGGACTAGCAATCGAGCAGGCACAAGGCTGCTCAATTGTTTTGCGTCCCTAAACGGCCACTTTTCAAGACTTTGTCTAGTCTTGACTTGAACTGGTCAACAGATTCACTGTTGACAACTTCCACTGGAAGTGAGTTCCACATACCGCAGATACTGTAAGTGAAAAAATTTCCACACAGATTGCGGTTGTAACGCTTCAGTTCAAGTTTGAAGCCGTGATTGCGCGTTCTGTTCTCACTCAGTGTGAAAATATCCCGGTAGTCATCATTGTCGAACCCTCGAAGTATTTTGAAAACTTCGATGAGCTGACCAGGCAGTCTACGGGTTTCCAGCGAGAACAGATTTAATTCCCTTAGTCTATCCTCATAACTTTTATGTCGGATAGAGGGAATCAGCTTGGTTGCCCTGGCTTGTACGCGTTCCAATCTCGCGATGTCCTTTCGCAATGAAGGACTCCAAAATTGTACGGCATACTCCAGGTGCGGTCGGACAAGTGAGTTGTACAGGCACAGTACAATCTCCTGGTTCCGATAACCAAACTGGCGCTTAATATAGGCTAGCATCCTTTGGGCCTTTTTCTCCGCCTCAATGCACTGTTTCAAGAACTTGAGGTCACTAGTGATTGTTACACCCAAGTCCTTTTCAGTGTCGGTGGATTCAATAGCAGTGCCCTTAAGAATATACAGAGATTGGTCGTTTCTGTGGCCGATATGCATCACTTTGCATTTCCCCACGTTAAAAGGCATTTTCCACGTGTCCGACCACTCCCCAATCTTCTCAAGATCTTCCTGCAGGCGGGCAGTATTTCCATCCTTTGCAACGTTCATACCAAGCTTGGTATCGTCGGCAAATTTTTAAATATTGGCAACCATGTCACCGTCCATGTCGTTGACGTAGATGATAAATAGTAGTGGTCCCAGGAAAAAACCTTGAGGCACCCCGCTAGTAACGGGCACCCACTCAGAAGACTGTCCATTTACCACCACCCGTTGCCGTCTGCCACATAGCCAGTTCTCGATCCAGCCGGCTACCTTTCCGTCTATGCCAAGCGCTCGCACTTTCCGGAGAAGGCGGCGGTGTCGTACCTTATCAAAGTCTTTCTGAAAGTCTAGGAAGACCACATCCACCATCTTGTCCCGATCGTGCTCACTGAAAACGAAGTGGAAGAATTCTACAAGGTTTGTCAGGCATGACCGTTGCCTTCGGAAGCCACGCTGGGAACGCCTCAGTAGCAGGTTTGACTCTAATACGACGTCACTTTGTCCACCATGATGCTTTCCATGAGTTTACCGACTATCGAAGTCAGACTGATAGGTCGGTAGTTCGACGGTTGGTTACGGTCTCCTTTCTTGAAGATAGGAGTCACCTCCGCCTCACGCCAGTCTCTAGGAACGCATTTGGTCCATATTGACATGTTAAAGATATCGCACAGATGTCGTGATACTTCATCGCACACTTCTTTTAACACTTTAGGTAGAAACCCGTCCGGTCCAGAGGACTTATTCGTCTTTAGGTCAGGATCTTTTTCTTTATTTCTCCTTCGGTGAAGTCCATTGCCTCCAGCTTTTCCCCCAAGTAGGAATCCGTCAGCTGGGGAATGGGACCACACTCTTCAGTAAACACTGAAGAGAAGTAGTCGTTGAGGAGGTTAGCATTTTCTGCATCTGAATGCTTTAATGTCCCCTTCTCATTCCTCAAAGGGCCAATCGTTCGACAGATTGGTTTACGGCTGTTCACATATCCAAAAAACTCCTTGGGATTCTCTTTACAGAGTCTCGCCACTCGGAGTTCCTCAGACCGCTTAGCCGCCCTTATGCTGGACTTCACTCTCCTGGCTAGCCTCCGGTATTCGTCAAAGTCACCCGAGATTTTCGATTGCCGGTACACATTTCTCTTCTCCCTAAGCAGTTGCCCGATTTCTCGATTAAACCACTTTGGTTGAACAAAAGACCGACGGGGGCATTTCAGAGGGATAAAACGCGATTGAAGACTCATGAATGTGGTTTTGAAACTGTTCCAAGAGTCTTCAACAGCATCGCACTCTTCTAGCCTCGCGTCAGTCAGTCCCGCGCGTAGACCTGCAAAGTCTGCTCTTCTCAAATCGAGTTTCCTTGATTCACAAGTCGCAGACTCTGCCTTGGGGACTTTGACTACATACAGAGAGAGTCTGTATGTGTGTGTGCTCTATTTGCATGTAGGCAAAACTGTGTACCCAGTTCTAGGTCAAATTGTACATGGCCAGGATGCTTTTTGCAACCGATTTGCTGTTAGGGATAGATTTCATGTACAAAATGCTTGGTATGCATACTCTGCTTGTAAGCAAGTTAGAAGTAGAAGAAAACCAAGTGTTGAACGCTGCCGACATTCATGGTTAGTAAGATGAGCGCATCAAGCTCCGAAGAGGGAGATGCGATGCATCGATAGAAGTATTCTAGGCATCCGAATTGACTTGCGTGTCTTAATACAATTCACTGGAAATATAGTTCCTGCAACTGCCAAGAGGTGAAATTAACAGTCATGTGCGACGACTGAACGAGGGGAATGATGAGCTACGGCAGCTATCATCTAGCTGCACAAACGGTGGACTAGCTAACAGTTATGTGAAAGTTCCATTTAAACTTTAATTTTAAACTAAAAATAGGGATAGAAGTCTTAGTTTGCAAAAGTATGAAAATACTGCTCCAGGAGAGAGTCCGATTTAGTGCAAATTAAACGAGTCTAACCAAAGCAATTACTAAACCTATATAAAGATGGATCATATTTCATAGAAAATGGCTGAACAAGGACTAATAAGAAAGGATAAGTCCTTGCTTAGATGTTAAATAGTGGATCACGTATAATTTAGTTATGTAGGGCTCGGAGACAGAGGTCAGCCTGGAGGAGAGCCAGGGAAGGGTTACTCAAGAAACCTTGGTTTAAAAATGGAGCCAAATAGATAGATGCTTTGCTTAAAACCACAGAAACCTACAAATCAGGATTCAATTAACGGCTGGAATAGAACGGACTTTGATCAAAGGTCTAAAGAGTTTTTTGCTTATCAATGGATTAGTGTTGAATTGCCCACGGAAGTATTAAAGTTTGGAATTTCCTCTATGAGAGCTGATTCTATTCGACGCCTATGTATATAGCTGTGGAATTATAAAATTATCTTTGCATAAGCAATGGCAATTAAATAGTCTTCATTTGACATATGTAGGAACAGGCGAGAAGATAGGCTTCAACGGCGCATGTCGCAGTTGTGTTCATATATATATATATATATATATATATATATATATATATATATATATATATATATATATATATATATATATATATATATATATATATATATACATATATATAAATATATATATATATATATATATATATATATATATATATATATATATAAATATTGCTTTTCAGGCAAATCGATACAAGGTTGAAAGTGTGCCTAAAGGCTAACGGCAGCACCAATGTAGGTTACATGAACTTGATGCAAACGTTCACCAAGCGTTTACCTTTTAAACGGGTAACAGCATACTCTGTTTCTTCTGAAAATGCCAGGTGAAATCAAGTAAGGATATGTAATAGCCACGGTCATCCGCGCCGAGAGAACCGTGAATGAGAGTGTGAATTTGTTTAACTACCCGACTAATATCGTTTACCAAGTGATTTCCGTCATTATCAGCAAATTTCCCGCCAATTTTATGCTCTTGGGTGTGTTTTCAGCCACTGACTCGTTAGCTTCTTAACAGTTTCTCTCAAGTCCTTAAGGTCAATATAGACGTTTACATTGAGATGCTGGAGACTATTGAAGCCTTGAATGCACATAATAGAATGGGAAGGCTTTACATTTTCCAGGATCCAGGAGGACTGCTACTGCACACAAAGCAAGGAAGCACAGTCAAGGTTGTTAAACAGCGTCCAACAACACGAATACACAGATATATGGACACGCTGTAAATATAGTTATCTTAGACCAATTAGACATTTATTGCACCCAGTAAGCGAACCAATTAGTGTTTTAAAGCTATCAATTGAAGCGTTACTGGGTGGGAAATTAAAGGATAAATCAATTTTATTAAATCAATGTATATACACTAATTATATCCCAAGTATATTTGGTATATTAAAGAGTTCAATACTTGCTAAACCGCCAATCAAAGTTAATGTTGGGTTGAATTCAAGTGAACAATAAGAATCTATGGAGATTTTTCTTGACAAGATCCATAGCTAAACAACTGTGATTGGCCAACTGTTCCAAGTGAATAAAAAATGAATTGCAATCCTCATTTAACAAGATGGTACAATAAACCTTTATTTTATGTTAAGCATTATTACTAAACTAACAAAGATGCCCGTCGTTGCTCTGGATAAAAAGTCCTGTCGTAATAATAATATTAATGTATTACATTATATATTATATTATATTTATAATTATATATTATAATTATATATTCTATTCTATTATACATATACGTACAATGAGTTAACGTTTTCCCCTCGCACGCCCGTCAGTTTAGCGCATACGTGAATGAGTATGTTGGTTAAAGGCGAACAACGTTGCGGCTGCAAGAACGGATCGAACATCTTATTGATAAGGATGTTACATTTATATTATATCATGTTCTGTCTGTCGGAATATATATTTCCAGACACAGTGGGAAGGGTGGCCAACATTAACCTTTCAAAGAGAAAGATCGTCAGTACATAAAGCGGTGTATCATAACCAAAATATACGCATCAATTGTTTAATCGGACCATAAATTGACAAAGTTGACCCACTGGTGAATCTAAAGGAGAGACTATGCTTGCTGGGAGATCACCCGCAAGTGGAACCGAGCATGAGACCATGCCTAGCAGGAATTAATCAGCAGGGGTGAGTAGGAGCGATGGTCAGCTATGATCTCTACACGCTTGAGTTTCAACAATGGCCTTGTTCCGGTCCCCCATTTGATCAGAAACGGTGCCTAACGAGCTTTTCCGTCACCTCCCGTATGCAAATTGGTGATTCTTTCTAATTTCTACTTTAACTTGAGAGTTTGATTGTGGACAAGCACCACATCACCAACAGCAGGATTCGATCCCTGCAGAGATGTGCGTGCTGTCAGCTTCAGACACCAAATACTCGTTTTGCCGCCTAGCCCAAGCTCGTTGCTGCATTCTCTCCATTTCCCTCTGACGTATATATAAAGCAAAGGGCGTCCCATATTCTGGATCATCATCACCCCGAAAAGTGACCTGCAGAGGAACCTTCCTAAGACAATAAGGAAAATCATAAGGGGCTAACGGGTCCAGGTCATCAGCATCGTCTGCAACATACAGGAGAGGCCAATGGTTAAAGAAATTTTCTATCTCTGCTAAAGGGGAAGAATGTTCATTCCATCCTACTATCTTGTTACCCAAGATTCTATTAATGGTATTCTTGGTCAAGCCGACTAATCTCTCCACAAAACCCGTGTACCACGGCGCTTTGGTCGGGTTAAACGTCTTCCGGATCCCATTAAACTCTTCTCTATCATACGTGGTATTTAGGTATTTATCCGCTCCCCCACATGTAATGGCATTATTGCAATACACCTTTTCTTATGGATAGAGTATCGAGACCGAAAATCGCCCAAAGGTTCGATAAAGGTTTCATAACCCCCGTCAGCTTCTAACTCAAATGGATGGCAAGAGTAGAGGTAAAAGTGAACAAAAGGACATATACCTTTTATGCCTCCATTTTCCATTTATCTGGATAGCCCCGTGTAATCGATACCATTAGTGGAAAACGGTAGCGTCCCGAAACTTGGGACTCGCAACCGATTGCAGGTATAACAGGTTCTTTCTATCCTTTAGATCACCTGTCGGTCACGTGGCACCAAATCTTATGTATTTATGTTGCATCAAGCGTACAATTAATGATTTACCGGTTTGCCCAAAGTATTGTTTAGGGCAAACTGAAAAATCGTCATATTAGTTTGCCCTAAGCAATACTTTGGAAAAACCGGTAAATCATTAAGGGTACGCTTGATGCAACATAAATACAATATTAGGAGGGGGGCTATCAGTAGTGGTTTCTTTGTCCATTTATCGGAAAACAGTCACACTATCAATTGAAATTCGGCTAAATTTATTTATAAATCTGATGACTTTATTCAAAGAAATATTGTTGAATTCCTCGCCTAATTTTAATACATCTCCCGGCCTCTTTAAACTGGCCCCTGTTATTAAAAGGCTGATTTATAACCAAATTGTTCATTTTAAATCTTAGCCCTTTGATTTATTTATTCAGTTATGTTTTTCTCGTTTATTTTTATTTATTCACAATTAGGTGTGTATGTATTTATCTTAGTGACCTAAATTTCTATATATTGTGCTCAGAGTTGGAATTTCCGGAAGTAGACCTTATCTATTTGGTTTTATACTTTATATCCCTCTTGGATAATATTTCTCTATTTTGTGCCATTTCATTGTAAATGGGTGGGTCATTACTCTACTCTCTCTCATATATATACCAGCTTTGTAAATTTTTTTCGTTATTTCTTGATAATAAACTGAACAAGTTCAAAAGTACTTGGAATCCGCCTTTCATTTTCGTGTAATTTTTTTAATCTATTGCTCTACTCACGCGCTACTTTGACTTTGTGAGTTTCTCATATCCATTATGGATCCCACGCATCACTTCAACTATAACTTTGTCATATACAACTTCTATCTATTTTATCCGGTGTTGAAACCCATTGTTAAAGGGTATCGTGCTGCTTTGCTCCGTGCGTACGACAGGAAAGAAAAACTTTCCTTTCTTAAGAGGCGCTTTGTTGAGAGGGTTGTATCTACCTCTTTTATTGGTAATTCTTTCAGGTGTATCAATGGTGAAGCTTTTGGAGATATTGAACGTATTCTTCTCTCTAAACGTACCTCGCTGATGAACTATGAGACCTCCATTGCCTTCAAGGAAATCAACGCTCGCCGCCATGTTTTTAACTCAAACATCCCTACTCTATGGTCCAACGTAATCCAAAATTCCAGCTTCTACACTCTCAGAAAACGGTCGGCAAAATTGGAACATAAGTTGGGTCTTAAATTACAACGCCTCATCTCCAACAGCTATTGAACTAAAAATTGCCGACCTGAAACGTTTATGAATTTCTCTTCTCAAGAACTTGATGATACCACAACTTCTGCCTTCGGATTTGGCCTGAACTTTTTCATTTCGTCCAGACTTTCCACTTTTTCAATTGCTAAAGGTTTTGCAAATTTAGAAAATTCTAGTAACATTCCTAATGAACATGTTTCTATTGCTAAAGATTGCGGTTACCATTGTTTAGCCACTTCGACTCCTTGCGTTTTCGTCGTGCTTTAGCTACCATTAAAAATAAAGGTTCACTACACATTACCAAAGCAGATAAATCTGGTGCAGTCGCTATGATAGATAAAGTTTCTTATATTGCTAAAATGGATCTACTACTAAATGACAATTCTAGCTATGCCCCCCTAGAAACAGATCCTACGATTCAGGTTAATAGTGATTTCCACAAAAAAAAGTGCGTTCCCATTTTAAACATTTTCCCGATTTAATTGCTAAATTTAAATCTAGTAATGCCTCTCTGCCATATTATATGGTCTTGTAAAGACTCATAAGCCTAATAACCTTATGCGCCCTATTATTAGTTATGTTGGCTCAATTTCATATTCATTATCTAAATGGCTCACTTTATGCCTCACTCTCCTTGTTGGTACCATTTCTAACTCTCATATTAAAAACAGTTACGACCATATTGAAAAACTCAAATCCACACCTTACTCTAATAACTTATCCCTTGTTAGTTTCGATGTTTATTCTCTTTTTACTAAAGTGCCTGTAAACGAGCTTTTCCCCTTCCTTAGTAACTTTGATATTCCCCTGCCAGTTAATATTTTCATTGAACTAATCTTATTGTGTAAAAAAATGTGTAAGTTTGCTTTTAATGGTAAATTTTACCTGCAAATGTTTGGTTTGGCTATGGGAAATTGCTTATTTTCTGTTCCTTCCAATATATACAGGGTGCGGCAGAAATACCTCCTACATTTTAAACTTTCACCTATGTGTTGCTAATGGACGTATGCAAGTGCCAATGGTGTTTTCATTTAGCTAATGACTTACCACCTTTTTCAGATACTCTTATCAAGAAATATGGTTTGTTATTAGCTAAATGAAAACATCATTGACACTTGCATAAGTTCTTTAGCAACACATAGGTGAAAGTTTAAAATGGGGGAGGTAAAAATGTGGGAGGTATTTCTGCCGCATCGTGTATATGGAATTTTTTTAGACTACCTTACTCCACATCATCATCGATTTTCCCCATATTTGGTTCCGATATATAGAAGATATTATTTGTTTGTGGCCTTCTTCTAAGGATGTTAATGGTTTTCTTGCTCAACTTAATTCTCTGGTTTCCTCTATTAAATTTACACTTGTATTCGAACAAAATGGTGTCCTCCCGTTCTTAGATCTTCGTATACATAGGACTCCATCTCGATTTAAATTTTCCGTCTATCGGAAGTTTACTAATGCCGGTTCTTTTTTTAATTTTTACTCACGTCCTAATGATAGCGGTCTCTATTTATTTCAATGTTTCTCCGGGAGTTGCAGATCACTAGCCAGGAATTCTTGGATCTTGAGATTTCCAAGATCTTTGAAATAGGTAACAATCTTTGCTACCCTCAAAAATTTCTTGCAGGCTGCCTAAATTGGCAAAATAATCCTTTTACAAATCTGAAATCCTTCCCGCATAAAGTTTAAGAACTCCCTTGATTTACCGTTTTCTGAGTCCTTTTCCTTGCTTCTCCGCCTCTTAAATAAGTTAAATATTTCTGTCATATTCAAGTATCAGTTTACCATCTACAAAATGTTTATTAATAATAATAAGAATAGTATTGGTGGGTTATTCTGTCGTTTGTTGAGTTTGCCGTAAGCATACTTTGGGCAAACCGGTAAATCATTAAGGGTACGCATGACGCAACCTAATTACAATATTAGGAGGGGGGCTATCCCCCCTCCTAATATTGTAATTAGGTTGCGTCATGCGTACCCTTAATGATTTACCGGTTTGCCCAAAGTATTGCTTACGGCAATACTGGTTTCTTCGTCCAGTACTCTGAAAACAGTCACTCTATCAATTGGAATTCAGCTAAATTTATTTACATATCTGATGACTTTATTCAAAGAAATATTGTTGAATTCCTCGCCTAATTTTAATATATCCCAAGGCCTCTTTAAACTTACCTCTGCTATTAAAAGGCTTATTTAAAACTAAATTGTCCACTTAAAATCTTAATTTAGTTATGTTTCTCTCGTTTACCTTTATTTATTCATAGTTACGTGCTCAGAGTTGGAATTTCCGGAAGTAGACCTTATCTATTTGGTTTTTTACTTCATATCCGTCATTGATAATATTTCTCTATTTTGTGCCCTTTCGTTGTACATGGGCGGGGCATTACTCTGCTCTCTCTCCTTCACATATATATATATATATATATATATATATATATATATATATATATATATATATATATATATATATATATATATATATATGAATCAGGCAAACCGCAGAAACAGAAAAACATTTTAATATTTCTTCGGAAAAATTATATCCTAATTCACATAAATTCCGTACTGGGGGTGATTCGAACCGTACACACTGAGGCAGCGAGCAACCGCTTTGATCTCAATTAAGCCATCCCTTAGACCACTCGAGTGGTCTAAACGACGGTATAATTTTGTAAGACCACGCAAATGATGATTTTCCGGACTGTGGTCTAGAACCTAAACCTGAATAAAGAGTGAGTTAGATCAAAATGAGAAATCGATATTCAATGAATGAGTGCTAGAAGTAGGCTTTGACATAGACAATTATATATACTGAGTGTCAAGAGTTCATTTTGCATAGCATTTTATATTTTAATTCATAAGATCATATTGGGCTACAACATAGGCGAGTGGGAACAGCCCTTCCGATTTTAGCGAAGTTAAGCCACATCGCATGTGGTTGGTCGTCAGATGGACTTGCATACATGTAGATATCTGTGGTTTGTATCCTGCGCCTATCAGTAGGTCCACAATGAGAGATAAATGGAAGTTAAGATCGGTGGTAAAATTCCTACCATTAAAAAAAAACATCAAACCAGATCTTATGTTCAAAGTTTATTTATTTCTTATCCGTATTCGTTTTCTTCTATTATCTATTTTCTCCAGAAGATCGCTATCGTATTACTGACTGAAGGGGTGCCATTGTTGTGTTGAAAACGTGTAAAGGCAACGAAATTGCATTGGTATTCAGTGTAGTGAAACGCGGATAGATTATTCCATAGATAATATTCACCAGATTTATAAATTTGTTCCATATTTTCTACTAACTCTATTTTATTGGAAGGAGAAAATAAAAGTTTTGAAAGTACTTGATGAAGTTATCAAAATGATTATGCGAAATTGGAGAGATTTTTGCACTTGATAGGGCATAAATCGTATTATGTAGTGTTGATGGCTTCAATTCTCTTTGTAAACTTTAAATGTTTTCTTTAGTTAATATCGATTGCTAAATAAAGTGAATAATGTAAATATTAACTGTAACAAGTATATTATAATTGACCGATCTAATTACGCAAGGGGTTACGGTTTCAAAATTGTAGATAACCGTTTAAACTCAAACTAGACAAACACTGCCTCAAACCCAAGACTGACTACCTTTATTTTCTCTTTATTTTCTCTTTTTGCCCACAATCAGTTAAACGAGCATCAATGATCAAGGCGACGAAGTTTAATAAACTTAGCTTAGCTTCGTGTTTGCATGCAACTTCGTAAGGATTGATTGGTCAATTATTGCATGCATTTTCCTTTGTAGATATAAATATGTTTTGGGATGTCAAAGTCTTGAAAAATAGGTCATTTATTACTTATCTGTGTGACATTTAAATAAAATAGGGCTTTCTCTCATGTGACTTTTACAAATTATTTTGTTACCATTTCTCTAAAATTATCTCAGGAATTTTCATGTGATTTTTCTTTGTAATTTTCTTATGAGTTTTTTTCCTACGCTCGAATTGTTTTGAAGGTGAATCTCATTCCGTTGTTGGGCCAGAGAGGGGTTGGAAGTCCTTACCCAAACTCCGTTTGAGCAATAATGTCCCTGTGCTCTCATTAGCCTTTCACATGATGCAACCATGAATATAAATGTACCCTACAAAGATGGCCACGCGGGCATAATATATCGTGGCAAGGCGAGGCGAGACATTTCTATGTGCGCGGTTAAGCTGGAGCCAACGCTACATTTTCATTTAAACAAACAGAACTCTCGACAAGAAACATCACTTTCAGTGCGGCCAGGTCGGATGCTACAAAGTCAAGCTACTTCTGTAAAAAGAATGATTTATTTTAAACTTTATCTTAATTTTAATTAACAGGTGACTCTTGCAAATTTCACTCATACAGTTTTTATTAAAATCTAAATTTCTTAGATCAATTTAGAATAATTTATGTTACGTAGTACATCACGTAACGTCCTATCGCTATGAAGCGTAAAAAGGGCAAGAAAACAATGGTTGTTCTTATGCTCAATAGATCTCAAAACAGTGAAATAGGGAAAGTATTCTCGTTTAATTGATGTACACAGAACTACCCTTTTGTTATAGAGTAAGGTCGAGTTGTGTAACAATTTTATAAAGTAGCTAAAGTTTTAAAATTTAAATTAAAAAGATATTAAGTTGGGACTTCAAAATACAAAAAGACAGAATGCATATTAAATGGATGAAATTAGAAAGGTGGTGATAAGAAAATGCTGAAAAAACTAATATAGATCGATATGAGAGAACGAGAGATAAGTGAAAGGGGTAAAGGGAAAGGAAAGAGTCGCTTATGGAAAAAAAGAAAAAGCTCCGTTAGCAACAGCTGCTGATTTTCGATGTGATAAGATTCAGCGTAACTGACTCGGATAGGAGAGAGTATCTGTTTTGAAATCTACCTGAACATGCGAGCCTCCACCGCTTTCTTTCTCTCTTCCAATTTATATCTCTTTCCCACCCCATCAAAACCTACATTTCCTTCCACTCACTACTGGTAGTCAATTTCTCCCCCACTCTCAACAGCGATCCATTTCACTCTCATTCACCCATAACAGTCAGCATTGATCTTGGTTTTAGTGAAATAATTGGTCTTATGTATACCCGTTTGTATATTTCTGCATAGGTATATATCTGTCTTTGTATTTATATATATAAGATTCTGTATAAATTTGAATTTTCTCTAAATGAAAACATGTGTATACAACAAGGTCAACAGACCTACGTCGCGTGCTCTCAATTGTTTTAATAAACTTGAAAAAGAAATTTACTTAACAAACGTATTTTCAATTACAAAAACACATCATTTCACCTTTTACGAGCTTCAAAACTTTCAAAAAACTCATTGAAAAGTAAAATGGTTCCCACCCGACCGACTGACATAGTAACTTATAAGAGTCGATGCACTCGACTAAAAACACTCCTTTAGAAAAAATGATGAGTCACACTGAATTTTATTTTTAGAACTTAAAGTACTTTTATTTAGAAACCTAAAATCTACTAAAGAGATTCCATGGTTTTATATATAGGAATAATAATCCTACATCAACGCTTTCATACACCAATTACACTGGAAATTCGAGCTTGAACGCGAAGAAATTTCTGTTATTGAAGAGATAAATAACTTTGATACACAATTTGCTGATGCTTCTTTCTATACGTTCATACAGTAATGGCCCAAAGTTTTAAGAGGAATATGTATTTTTATTTTTTTCAATTTATGCGGTAGGAATGATTATTCTAATATTCGTATAGGAAGTATGTTTTAGTCCCTGAAACTTTGCTATTCGATCAACAGGGTAAAATGATGACAAATAGGGAGTTAAATGAATAAATTTGGGGAATTATAATATAAAATGTAAAAGAAATATTTCGATCCTTTTCAATTTCAAAAATGTTTTTTTCTTAGAAAAGCGTGGCAACAATTGTTCCTCTACATTAAAGTGGCCTGAATTGCAAGGACATAGTTCCTAAGGATTTTCATCAAGGAATACCACCTTTATAACCATTAATAACCTTTAACAAATGGTACACTTCTGTGAAGAATTATTATATACGCCCAAGTGCTTCAAATGAAAGCAAGGATCGGCTTTTGGTAACGTCCCAGCTTATGGATCTGGAAGCTTCCACTGTCAAACTTACTTACGATTGTAAAGAGGCAGGTCTGAATATGCGTCAGTTCGTGAAGGTTAAGTGAAGAATTTTCAACAAGAAGAGAGGGGTGGCAAAAAGGCATCATCATGTCAAGAAACACATCACAGATACTCGTAGGCTCCAGTTGTATAGCAAATTTGAGGAAATGGTTATTGAAGACTGGCACAACAGCACATTCTCTGATAAAAATCCCCTCAAACTCTTCGCAGCTATGCAGCGTATAATTCCTTTTTTATCTTTAAACAATCAGATTTGCATGGAAAGATTATTTGATTAGGAAGCACTTAAGGTAAGAATTTAATCATTTTTCTTAAATCCTAATGAATTTTATTTTATGGGGAAAAGATATCTAAAATAGCTTTAAAATACTTTTGTAGAAAACCTCATTTAACCAGTGCTTTCATTAATCCGCGCAGGTTTACAAAAGGAAAATCTATCTTTGAACACCTGATATGATTCTACTTTGTACCGGTTAACTGTCAATTATTCCCGCAAAACCAGATATAATATATAAAATCCAATATAGAAACTGTCATAAAATCTATGTATGTATCTCAGAGGTACATAATAAAGGTTCGAAAGAAACATTTACTCTAATATACGCCGTCGTTGTACATATAATGCTGTACCATGAATATGGCAGGCTCTAATATTGTGAATGATTTTGACATAATTAACATACCTATGCATTCTTGTAGTTGTGTTTTAACCAAAATCACGAAACTTAACCTCATTACGCTTAATTGCATTTTGGCGTTTTGAGAGTTAGACGTTTTGGAATTTTGGAAGGTCAGTATTTCGGTGTTGGGTGTTTGGGTAATTGAGTGTTTCAGAATTACAGTTTTGAAGATTTAGGCTTTTGGCTAGTTCAGAATTTCGGGGTTTCGGGTTTTGGTATTACTGCTTTTAGATTTGGGGTATTTGGTGAGTTCCGCGTTTAGTGCATTTCAGCGTTTCCAAGTTATGGCTTTCGGGATTTTAACCTTGCGGGATTACGGTGTTTCTATAATATTTACAGCACTGGAATCCTCGTTACTTTTCTTGCAACAAGGTAATTACTAACTATATATAATTAATCATGCAAATATTTTTATAACAAATTCTGGCTCCTCCTAGTTTTGTCCATTAAATGAGCAGTTTTCTTCTACCTTTTGGTGCATTGTTCGTGTTGAAGATTCTCCGTGCTCTATTTTTTCCATTCATTGACCCGTTCAAAACTTGCCAGAATCTCTTTGAATATTTCTTTGCGCTCTTCTACTTTAAATCACAGATTTCCCTGAATTCTTGTGGTATAGGGAAATTTTTACATTCTAAAGCTATCTCTTTAAGTTAGTAAGAATTTTGTACTTTTTGTGAAATTTTCATTATTTTAGGGAAATTTTAACTTCCTAACGTTATATCCAAGTATTCTTATTTATCGCAGATTTCCTGAAATTTTCACACTTTAGTAGAGAAATTTTCATATTTTTAAGCTATTTCCTGTCATTATTAATATTGGCTTTTTAAACATAATTTTTCACTTCTAGGGAAATGTTTCAGATTTTAGGGTCATTTTAGTGCCCAAAGAGTTATTATTAAGTGTTCATGGTAATTTTCAAGGTTTAAATGAATTTGGGGAATCTTATAAAATTACAGTCTTAGGAAAATTTTGTGTTAACGGAATTTTGATTTATATGAGAAATATCATTCCTCTCTTGTCTAATGTTCCCTTTGTACCTGCCCCTCTGCCTCCTCTCTCATTCTCTTCTTCGTAATAGACTCTGCTCACTACGTGACCTCCGAGTTGATCTCTAGTCACGCTCTAGTGAACTCGAAGAAAGAAGTCTTCCCATTTTCTTTCCGAAAACGAAGACGACTACAAGTGAATTAATCTATCGTCATAACAAAAAACCATGTTTTAAAGTTCCTCATTTGTTTAACGTAATCACGGAGGATTCAGTAATTTACGTAACAACCTAACCATTTTAAAAATAGCTGATTTCATTAATGTAGAACTTGTGTATTTATGGCTGTGACGTAAATCCAAATGTCTCAATAAATGTCTTTGTAACGCACTCAAAACTATCTCTGACTTGTTCTTAAAAGTTCCCACATTCAAGCACTCTTTATCGAACGAAATATTTAGCTGATAATAGGTTGGGATAAGTTCATACCCTGTGTCAGTGGTGTCATTTATTCGAACTTTTTTTCGGGGTGTCAATATACATAGCCTTCATTCATGTACTTACGACCTCCTATAGTTATTCCGAGATATCTCGTTTTTAGGTAAAAATGTTCTTTGAACTTCACGAGATATCTTGAGCAGATGTCAGATTTAGCATTGGCAACTATCTATAAATTGCGTATATTCCGAACATTCTCACTTCCGCCATAGTCACTATTTTCTTTAAAGATACCTCATTGCAAACCTTTAACGTGAGATGCACTCGCTGGTTTTTGCTTTAAATTTGAAACAAAATATTTGCCCTTCATCTGCTAAGTGTTTATTTGTGATGTGGTTCGTATTGCAGTTATTGTTTCCTTTGTCTTTTTCAATATTCATAATTTTTATTCATCTTTTCCGTTCATGTGTTTTCATCCCCATTCTCTGTACACTTGGGGACAATATTTCGTTGGTTAAACCCATTCCTTTTTGAATTGAGAAATTTGTTTAAAACCAACATAAAAGAGTAAAAAATATCGGCCTTTAATGCAATATCTTAGAACAGCGTCCGTTTATTCGTTTTAGGATCGACGAGTTTCAAACTGCGGTTATCCAAAAGCAGATAATAATGAAATTCAGTAAAACAACCCTATTTCTCTTCTTCTATTATACATGATGCCCCTAAAGTCTGGGCACATAGGAAGTATCTCAATGCTCCCCTCTTTCACCAGACCTTACTCCTTTCCTTCTTGTCTCCTTTTTCTGGTGTATGATAAGGAGAAGTTGTTCTAAATGAAAATTAAAGATAGTAGACACCTGGGAGGAACAAGGCAGTTTAAATGAATGTACTCAACTTAACGCATATTTGGAGTTAATGTATCGGGTTCATCGTGTCAATCTCAAAAAGCGCATCGAACTTTGCATGATAAATAGTGGAAATCACATTTAAGATATTATTTATTATTATTTCACTTAAATAAAATAGAGTGCAAATTAAATCAAATGTAATTTACATTTTTTGCTCAAAATATGCATTTTGCCTGTGGCCAGACTTTAAGAAATCCCTGTATATTTTTTTTTTTTTTTTAGACCCTACAGGTGTCTTCTCTAATTAGGTTATATTTGTTTTTATTTACCCCACCATCACCTATGTCTCGCATTGTAATAAAACACCACCATAGCTATATAGAAGGCCATTAAATGTTACTGACCGTTTGCGTGAAATCAGCAATGATGCTGAGCTGTATATAAAGTGCACTCTCGAATAATGATAAAATGAATGCTTTTAATAGTAGTATATACTATTTTTATATGATATGGGATTTATCTATGCCAGTGTACATTCTATGGGAATGAATATACAACTATTACCTAATTTTCATCTTTCGATTTACTCTAAACTCTTTTCTTTTTATTCTTCACTCAGTCTAGTTATTAAGCATCATGGCCTTTACTTATGTGATAGATACAAGTTCCCTTTATCCTCCGTCCACTGGCGAGTTGTGATTAGATGTAACATCAAAAAAGGAATTAGATCAACGCACATTATTTAACTACGGCCATCAGATAATAGCGGTTTTATAAATAATAGTTATAGTTTCTGAAAGCCCTTTTAAGTTATCTTAACAAGGCCTCCATCAAGAGTATAGAATGGAATGAATTCCATAAATTGATTTTCAAATATGAACGCATTAGTGTTTTTAGCAGTGAGATCTTATCTTTGCAGCCGTGATCCATGCAGCTCTGCTATACTCCATGGAAGCTCGAACCAAGTCATTCAACTCCGGCTGTGTGATCATATTGGATTCAGTTATATTACCAAGATGGGCATCTAGGTTGCCTAGTTGTTGAAGACTAAAACAATTTATCCGGTGACTGTCGAACTGAAAGCTCATATCCATAGGAATTTGGTTTAGTTGCACATAAGAATAGTGTAATAGGGGAGATAACGTACTTAAGTGGATTGTTAACTGGTAGCCGACCGCATTGAGAGTAGTGATTAATAAAGTTAACCAAAGCTGGGTTTCTAAGCTATGTAATGCATCCTCGCAAAAATTAAATAGAGATCTGGAGCACATAGCTAGGTCTTTTGCATTTAAATCAAAAGATATTATTCTACCATTATATAAGGCGCTTGTTAGACATCACTTAGAGAGGGATGTTCAATTTTAGTCTAGTCGAGCCGAATCGAACCGAAACCAGAAATAATGCATTCAAATTTATTGACATAAGATTTAATACTATGATATAGTAGACTTTGTTCTCTTAAAAAGTTAATCATATATGTAATAATTAACCTTCTAATTTCATCAAACCACCTGGGTAAATATGTTGAAAAATACAATTGATATTATTATCCATTTATGAACATATCGAAAATGATTAGAACTGATTTCGATTTAAAGCTTTTACACCCATCAACTATACTCTTATCCTTCTCCCTTCTCTCATCTTATGGACGGTGATTTAGTGTAGTGCACCTCAGATGTTTTGTTGGTTTGTAATTCTGTAATAGATGGTGAATTGCTTTTCCATAAACCAATAGAAATCTAAAATTGATCGATTTTTTATTATTCAACCAAAGGAGGTATGAACCAGAGCAAAACTCCACTCACTTTCAATTCTCCTAACTTTGCCACTCTTCCGAACTCTTTCCATACGTTTTGTTCAGGTGAAATGCGATATTTAATATATCTCGAAAAAACAATGAAAAAGTTTAAAGGGTGTTGTTGTTCACAACGAACTTGACCGAAATTGAAAGTACGAGAGAGCCCCTGCCCTTCCCACATACTCCACAATCCTATTGCTTTATCACAAACACACATACACTTCTTCATGGGTTTGCAACTAAAGAAGTAAAAAGATGTGGAGGCCAGTCTTGCGTCGTGCAAAGTGTAGAGGGTGGCAAGTGGAGGGCGCGAGTAGATTTCGGGTTTTTTGCGATTCGAGTCTCTCACACCCGGTCACAAACTAATTGTCCTTAGGTAAATACGACCTCCGCCACACGAAACACCTCCATTTCCTCAATACCACTAAATTGTTTCTAAAATTTTCCCTAGTAACAAGGGATACGGGCTCCTTTGGAGCCCCTCAGAGAAGATAAATAAGGTAAGAAATAAGATGTAGAAGAGAGGGAATATGTAAGTAAATATGTTCGAAAGTGCATAAGCGTTTTATTTATTGACCCTCTAATGTAAGATAGAGATAAGTAATAGGTCGGTTAAATATTTCCGCCTGATCCCCACGTGTGTGAGGTTTGTGTAAGAGTCTGATTTTGGAGGCGATTTAAAGAAGGGGAGGGAGTAATGCAAACTCGAAAATGCCTGTGAAAACTGAAGCGATTTTCAATTAGTGGCTGCCTCTGATTCCGTAATTATCCTCTGGAAGAAACGCAAATGTCTTTGTAATTAAAGGTTTATATACCGTCTGATTACAATTAAATCTATCTCTAATTATATATATATATATATATATATATATATATATATATATATATATATATATATATATATATATATACATATATATATATATAAGTTGTCTTAGATTAATTAAACACTTGATTGTAGACACCAGACGAACAGATTAGTGTTCTAAGGCTATAAATAGCAACGTTACATGGTCGGAAATTTAAGAGTGTTATCACTACTATTAATGTATATACAATACTTACACCCCTAAGATATTTATTATTTTTGCGACCTTAATGCTTTCCAAACGGGTAATAAATATTAATGCCAAAATGAATATGATAAAGTAACAAATGCGTTAGAAGGCACAAAGTCTTTACAGCGAGAGCGATAATACAGTGAAACACACGGGTTGAATTCGAACAATAAAAGTCTATAGAGAATTTTCTCGACATAATTTCCATACCTAAACAACGGCGATTGGCAAACAGTTAAAATAAAAAGAAGAAGAGAATTACAATCCGAAATTAACAAGGTGGTAAATAAACTATTAATTTATAGTAAGGCTTATTACTAAATGACTTAATTTATATTATATCATATTCTTTACGCCAGAAGATATATTTTACCACGCAGTGGGAAGGGTGAACAACATCAACGTTTTAAGGTGAAAGATCCTCAGTACATAAAGGAGCGTAACATAAACAAAATCTACTGATCAAGTGTTCAATCGATATTTTTCGTAATATTTTTCGAGTTAAAGAAGCTTCTAGACGTGTTTGTTGAAGATTTTCACAGAGCTGACCTACAGGTGGATCTGAATTAGGGACCATGATTGCTAGGAGCTTAACTTCAAGTGGGTTCAAGTAAGAGGCCATGATTGCTGTGAGCCTAACCGCAAGTGGGTCCAAAGGCAAGACCGTGCTTGCTGGGAGTTGATCTAAAGGTGGGTCCGAAGGCAAAACCATTCCTGACGGAGGTTGACCTAACGGTGCGAATGAAGGTAAGACCATGGCTGGCGAGAGTTGACCCGTAGGTAGGTGAGAAGGAGAGACCATACCTGGCGGAAGTTGTCCTGCAGATGGGTTTAAAGGCGAGACCATGACTAGAGGAAGTTGACCCACAGGGAGGTTTAATTGCCTTGTTATGGTTACTAACTTCATCAGTAACGTTGCCTAATGAGCCTTTCAGTCAGCTTCCATATGCAAATAAGTGATTCTTCCCAATTTTCACTTTAAACCTGTGGTTTCCTTGTGAACTAAAACCACATCGCCGACAGCAGGATTCGCTCCCTGCCAAGATATGCGTGTTATCTTATTCAGAAATACTAGTTAAAGCAAAGGGCGTCCCATATTCTGGATCATTATCTTCCTGAAAGCGAGCTGCAGACGAACTCCTTTAAAATCACAGAGAAGATGAAAAGGGGTTAACGAGTCAAGGTCGCTGGTATCGTCTTTAACATACTTAAGATGCCTATGGTTAAGGAAATGTTCTATCTCTGCTAAGAAGGTAACCATTTAATCCCATCTAGATATCTTATTACACAAGATTATTTAAGGCTAATCTTGGTCAAGCCGACTAACCTTTCCACGAAATCCATGTTCCTCGGCGCTTTGGCAGGGTTAAACGTCCGCCGATACTCGTAAACGCTTTTCCATCATGTGAAGTATTTAGATATATAGCTGCTGCACGAAATGTAGCGTCATTATCGCTATACAATTTTTTAGGGATAGAGTGTCGAGCCAAAAATTGCCAAAAGGCTAGAATAAAGGTTTCACGACAACGCACGCCTATATCTATTTATTTTGCTGCCTTTTGTTTGTTGCGTAGCTGTCTGATTCTTTGGAACGTTAAGGAGGATAACACATTTTTTCTTGAGTTACTTTTACGTTGTTTCGTTCATAAATCGCATTTTGGGGCTTTGTATATCATTTTATTGCAAATTTTATGCAATTTTCATAGTATATATTTTGCCAAAAGGCTAGAATATAGGTTTCGCGACAACGCACGGCTATATCTATTTATTTTGTTGCCTTTTATTTTTTGCGTAGCTGTCCGATTCTTTGGAACGTTAAGGAGGATACCACATTTTTTCTTGAGTTACTTTTCACGTTGTTTCGTTCATAAATCGCATTTTTTTGCCTTTGTATATCATTTTATTGCAAATTTTATGCACTTTTTATAGTATATATTTTATTTAAACATGTCTGGAACTTTTAACGTTAATTTATGAACAGAACACAAAACTGCACCATGCGATTTTAAATATGTGCTAAAAAAACGGCGCCTGAGAACTGGTTTATATTTGTAGCATCATCCGAATATAGATTGAACTAAATTCCAAGGCATTCACAACACCCCTACTATTCACCTAACACCCCCTTTCCAACTGAGAACAAAGCCTATAGTTGACCATGTAGGAAATATATATGTTTCAGTCCACCATTAAAACAGATTTTCATGGAACTAAAAAAAACTTATTTCAAATGTTAAATAAATCATATTGGCATATTTTGCTCGTGAATTGAGATTGATTGCTTAATTTTTAGTAATTCTATAGACATTTATATATCAGGTTTCAAGTGGGGGGGTCTGAAAAGCCCCCTCTATCTCAAAACGGCGCCTAGGTTATTATGATTTTGGCACGAATAAAAGGGCTTTTAATGAGATTTAATTTCATATATCATAATCCAGCGTATTAAATAGTTGAAAAACTAAATTTGGTATCCTCTTAAACTGTTAAGACATCAGAACTTTCAAAGGCATTTATCAATGGAACTCTTCTTCTGAATAATTTTAAACTGTCGGTAGTCTACTGCTGAAGTCAAGGTTTGATCAATATCAGCAAAAATATTTTTTACAGCATCTTGGATGGAAACCCAAATGTCCTTTTTTTGGTTAAATTGCCTGCCACCTGCTTAAACGCCTCTCTACAATGCTTCATAAGTTTTCTTGAAGCATTTTGCCTCATGAAAAAAATGAATTTACTCATTTTTACTGGTTATCTCTTAAAAGAAAGTAGGAAAGCTTTTCTACTCCCTCGGACTAAATTTGCCGCCATAATCTACATTGAAAGGTCCTATTAGCTTGCTTTCGATATTTGACCGTGAAATAATCAATCTTTCTACTCCTTGTTTTCGCTTGATGAAAGCCTCATCTGAAATCCGTTGATAACTTAGTTTCTTGCCCAACCATCAGGCCTATACACAATGCCTCTTGACTCATCAGTAAAGATAACTTTACTAAAGTTAGTTTTCCGGTATGCATGGGCCAAAAACAGGTTTTTCATTAGTGAATTTTATTTTATAACTAACGATAACAAATTTCTTGAAAAAATTACACCTTGTTTTTATGAGACAGAAAGAGCCCAAGTAGCATGAATAATGACTTTCTAACCAGCACGAAGGTTTTGAACCATTTTTTTCTTAGTTTAACACCTTTCTCTACAAGTGTCTAATTTCGTCACGATATAATTCTGCTCTTCTCAGAAAATTTCCTTTTCCCGGTTCATCAAAAAATGTGTCTTGCAAATGATGTTTGTTTGCTCGTTGAAATTGAATTTAAAAAATTGTCTATAAATTATGTAATACCTGAGATAAATAGTTTTCGAAGTTCTACTCGAACTCTAATTTTCCTAAGCTCAACATTTCTCTACAAATTTTCTTCCCAATCCAATAATCAAGCTTGATATCTTTTGAAACTTGCTGAAATTACTTTCATTGACCTAATATAATTCTTATATTCTCCAGAACTTTCATTTTTCCTGTCCTGAAAAATGTTCTTTGTACAAGATGTCTAGACGCTCTTTGTAATTGAATTTCAGAAAATCGACTATTAACTATGAAATACTTAGGTAAATGTTGTAAGTGTTTAATAAAATGTGCTTACTACATTTCTAATATTATTTGAAGACAAAACTTTAATCAAAATTTTGGGAAAATGATGATAGTAAAATGTTATTGCATATAATCTCTAGACACATTTAATGTGCTTATGTTTATTCAGTTAACAAATGAGAATTTAATCGAGAAAGTAGACACATCTATGAGTGACATCATAAAAATTTCATACTGTGCTCCTAAAACCGTTTATTTAACCACTTGTTAAGTCCACATTAACACACAAACTTTTTTACCATCGATTTCGTCAGCCATATGATAAATCCTCAATCGCACAATACTCATTAATTGTTCAATAACGCTCAATGCCTCAGAAATTCCCCAATCGCTCGATTAATTACCAACTAAACTGTCGTGGTATAGCCGACTAGATAATATAATATCTATTATTAGTATGAAGGGGGAAAGCTCAGGTTATTGAAGCGAACCGTCCAATGACTGAATTCTACGTTAATGCGCGGATTAGAAAGGTCAGGTTGAGGCGTGGGGTCAATACGCTAAACTAATCAGGTCGAGTTCGAGGTTGGAGAGATTTAAGTTCAGGTTAATTAAAGATAAACATAAGAAAATATAAATTTTATTTACAAATTAAAAATTATCAAAATGATATAGAGGAAAATTAAAGGTTGGATAATGATTTATCGTTACCAGTGGGAAAGTCTAATTTCTATTAATTAGTTTAGATCTTCCTGCTCAGATCCAAATTGGCTCACAAGAATAAAGGGGGAAAAAGGGGGCTTACGGATCGGAGGGCGACAGCGACTTCAAGGAGGATTGAGGGAAAGTAAGGGCTCGGCGAGATAATCTTGTCAGCGTCTTCAAAGGAGGAATCGTTGCCAGAAAATTAGTGGGAAGGAAGGGTATAGTCGGCACCTTTCTTCCGGGGCTGTGAAGGCGTAAGTTCTAATCTTAGCTGAGACTCGAGGGAGCCGCTGAACTTGGTGATTCTCGGGAGAGGTATGTTTACCTAAGCGTAACTTAGACGGAGCTGGGTGCTTCGAGGACTGGAGAGAGTAATCCGGTGCAGCTGCTTTAAAGGACGGTGGGACAGAGGCTTCCGTTTGACCGTGGATGCTTTACCAAGAAGAGAGTATCCAGCCTTCGGTTGGGTACACACCGACTTGGGACGAGGGATATCTTCATGTGTGCGAGCCTTGTTCTTACTGCTGTTCCAATGCGACTAAGGGGTTTCAATATGTAGAATCTCCTCATGCGGCGGGAGATGGGGAATAACCCCCAATTGGGGGAGTTCCAAGGGGGAAGCTAAGGCGCCATACTTTTCTTTTACCCCCTCTCTCTCTCTCTGCAGGGGAAATTGCTGTAATTTATGACCGCGTAGGGGATGTTCTCCCCCTTTAATTGGATCGTACGATGAGGGAGGCATCTGGGCTTACTTCGCCATGTGACTTTCGGCCACGTGGGGTCTGGCTAACGAGGTGGCCTCCTGCAGGGAAAAAGGGGGTATCCTTCTACATACACTTAAACTTTTTTATCAATTGGTGTTCTCAGCTATTCAAGGATTTCACAGTCACAGAAAAACTCTTTTATGAATCGATGATCTCAACCCCTCAATAATTTTTTAATCTCATCTAAATCATCAATTGCTCGATAAGTAATCAATCAAATAAAACACCAATCCCTCAATATTTCCTCAATCACACAAAAACTCCTTTATCAATTGGTGTCCTCAACTACTGGATAGGTCATTCAAACAAAATCACTTTTATTATTCAATGTCCTCAACTACTCGATAAGTTCTTAATCACACAAAACTCATCAATTTCTCGATAAGTCCTTAGTCACACAAAAAGTCTCTAATCGCTTAATATGTTTTCAATCACAAGAGAAACCTTTATTAATCGCTTTTATCAACCATTCGATATGTCCACCCTCACACAAAAACTATTTTATCACTTGATGATCTAACAACTCGATACGTCCATAATCACACAAACCTCCCGAATCGTCCAATAAGTTTTACTCACACAAAACTCTTTTTTCAATCGATGTCCTCAACTACTCTGTAAGTTCTCAATCGTATTAGAAACTACTCAATAACAAAGGCTCTTCATTTAATAAAAAGTCGTATCACGTTTAGTAGGGTAGATCGAAAAAGGAGGGTTTTGAAAAGATTTTAAATTCATTTTCCCATCATGATTTTCTGATGGACCCAACATTCTAAACTATTGTGTTGAAATTTCAGAGTTCTAAATTAATATTTTTAGGTTCCTCAACGCAATTGAAAAATTTAAAAAAAATAAAAAATGTCGAAAAATTCTAGCTATTTGTTTTGAAACATCAATTTGTTACATCAACATTTATGTCCTATACAGGGTATATTATTTCCATAAAACTTTACAATCATCACTCTGAAATAGAAGAAATTGAACAATTAACAGTCTAATATTTAAATTTTCATTATTATTGAATATCCATTTATTCAATGCAGTTATATTTTGTAGTGTTATTATATTTCATTACGAAGTCCTTCTTAGTATTAAATGAGGATATTTTTCTCCTGGACTCAATTCTACTCCTTATATAGCCGTCCCGTTTGTCTTTCTCCACAAATTGCTAGTGAAGCATCTGTGAGCAGTTTGATGCATCTCTCAACCGTTTGTGTATGGCAAGAAAACTTCGAAATATCCAATTTAGGTTGTTGTCAGATAAATGCTTCAAGTCGATCATCAGAGACCGTCCTCGCCAGCGGTGGTTCGGTCAAAACGGTCTGCTGCTAATTAATTAGGTGAATGTAGTCGTCATCTTCAAAGTTTATGTCTGGGATCTTGAAAGTGCGTATTGATTACCCTTTGTAATCTTTTCGTGCTTTCATAATTCTTCTCCAAGCGAGTTCCTGGATATCTTGCAACATACAGAGAAGAAAGTTTTCCGCATGTGCAAAATAAGCATTCCTTTGAATCACTGGGGCAACTATATGTTCATGCTGTTTGTTTATCCCTTGCAGTGATTGTACTGTCTTGAAGAGGTTTAGTGCTTCATCTTGGGAAGAAGAGTTAGCTTTCATTTTAAACCAGCATGGTACATACACCTTCATGATAAACAAGACAATGGATTTCAGCGTGTCAGAAGGGTTGGAAGTCGAAACATATAATCAAAGTATCCGATTTGCCATTGTAAGCCATCGTGCATGCGAAATTTTTTCAGGACTTACGAGCTATTTCAGCAGAACATTTAGCTTGTGAGATAGATAGAAGGATATCAAACAGATATTTTTGATCGGTGCTCAGATTTCATCTCGCAGCAGACGGCAAGTTAGTCGAAATTGGCTCGAATTGAACAACACTTAGAGTCTTACATTTACCCAGTTGTTTCCGTATAGTACCAACAAATCCAGGAGGCCCCGTTGTTTTTACATCCAAATTGTTGATGAGATGGCGCAATGGGAGCTCATTTGCATGGAGCTGGCAAATAAACCAATGCAGTAGTCTATTAAGGTTTTCTTCTAACATTCTGATCACACCTCTTTTTGTTCCTGTATTCACTGCCGTTCCATCGCATTCCACAGCAACGAGTTCATCAGTTGCGATGTTATTTTTTTCTAGATACGAGAATATTTCATCGCATATAGCTTTTGCAGAACTTGTCTTCATTGTCAGCTGTCCAAGGTATTCTGAACCAGGTTCTTCTATCATAGAGATGTGCTCTTTCACTATCTTCTTCCCTTCATCGTCTCAACAACTAATGTGCTATCTTTTCTACCATCAAAATAAATAGAATATAATGGCTTATCCGATCTAATTTCTTGCTGGAGTTGCATACGTTCTTTGACACGCTTTCCTCTAACCTTTGATCTGCCAACTAGTACAAAAGTTTTTTTGCCTTCAATTGACGATAAGTCCTTAAGGATTGAACTAGTTACTAAAGCTACAGCTCGAGCAGACACACCAGTGCCATCACATGCCAACGTAAATTCTGACAATTTTATTCGTTTAGATGGAGTCTTGGAAGCAAATATTAAGTTTACTTCTTTTTGTTTCACGGATGAAGAAAGTTCATAGTCACTACCTTTGTCAGCAGATTCTGCTTCTGTGCTGGATGAAGAAAAAATCACTTCGATATTATCTGTCGAAGTAGATGGATAATTTAAGACAAAACTCACGATTCTTGCTAACTGGATTCTGAATATTGTTCTTTGATTGAATTTGATCGATATTACCTATTTCCATTTTCCTAGTTCTTAGTTAGTCTTCCAGAAACGTTTGCTCCAATGGCCGAACCTTCTTTTCTTTGTTACAAGAACAGTTTTCAAAGTTATCGCATTTACAACACGAAATACCAAACAATTATTCTGCATTCTTTGTAAAATGGTCACATTTCTGTTTGAATGATGTTACATTTTTCCTGCTAATATTTCTCATTAAAGCCTGATATTTTGAATAATAATTTAAAATTCTTTGTCTAACTGCCTCTATTAACACACAATGGATCGATGCCGTTTTCCAAATAAAATTAACTCCTTCGCTACTAATCTGATAATTTGTTTAATTGGCGTGTCTTTTCTATTGCGGTTCTTTTCCTTTTCGCGCTCAAACAAAACATATTTTATAACATCTTCATAAGTTGACAACACTCGTTCACTAATGGCGCAGGGTGCGCAAACAAAAGGCTTTCAGTTTCATGACGCGTTCTAGGTTTAAATGCAATAATTAAATATTGTTTAATTTTTTTCTTACATATTATTTAGTTCTGAAATATAATAAAACGTGTATAAATATTTATTGTACACTATAAATAACCTTTCTAAAATACAAATAGAAGAATGTGATCAAAACAATAGACACTAGACAGAGTCACACACACACACACACACACACACACACCTAGTCTCAACGTAGCCGCTATAATATGCCATTGAGGAACCTTTAAATACCAATCGATTACTCTCAAATTTCGTTTACTTGTTGTTTAAAATACAATAATTATTTTTTTGGAGGTATCAATTCAAAATTCAAATTTAATTTACAGATATAATCCACAAAGTCAAAATTTAGTTGAAAATCGCATTATTTTCAATTTTCAATGGCGTTGAGGAACCTTTAAAATTTATTATATCAAAAAATCCTTTTAGGAGGTTTAATTTGACAGAAAACCCCATAAAATAATCGTGTTGGGAAAATAAATTTCAGAAGAAATATTTTTCGCTCCACCTTAATGTTTAGGTCATTACATGATTTCCTGATTGAGCTTATAGATTACTTTCATGATAAAGTGCACTTAAAAATGTAATTGATGATTATGTATCTAGAAACTTGATTCTAAACAAGAACCGACCTCTTAGATACATAAATATTATTCTACGTTTCTTTCTTGTTCTTCAAGCGTTTATTTATTTGCTTTTTTTCACTTCCAGCTCATTTCTTCTCCATTATTTGGCATGTTTTCTACTTGTTAATATTAGTTTTTACCACTCACTCTAGTATGTTATGCTAATCCCTAACCAATTCGGTTATTATTTACTTTATCGTAATCACTTTTTTGTACATTTAATTACTTGTTCCAATAGCATTGTTTGTGTTTTTTTCAAATCTGTTCTTATTTTTTAGCAGTCGGAGGGCGAATTTCGGGTAAACAGAGTTTGATTCCGATTTCGACCAAATCGAAGTCAACATAGAATAGTTCAAAAATATCCTGACAAAATAACTTAACCTTCTATTTTCAATTTACCAGTTTGTGAAAGTATACAATCCTTGTTTACCTACCTAAAAATGGGGGAATCCGTACTCCATGCTCCCATTTTTGGTGAGGGTTTCCACGTCTAACCCAATAGAAAGCACATTAAATAAAAATAACCCATATTTCGCCGTTTTTAAATTTAAGGCCTCCGAAGATGAAAAACAGGTTTGGATAACTTCATAAAAATGTCCATGCACATTGAGAGAGAGTAAACTCGCAAAGCTTGTGGCACATTTTATCAGGCCCTATGCTATTTATCTCACAAAAACGGCGATTTGATCTAAATACCTTACACTGCGCTCAGTACACGCGAGAGATGAAATAGTTGCGAGTCAAATCGAGTCCCCATAAATTTCCAAGGGATGATTATGGTTGATGTGAACCTCTCTTAAGAGCTCTTCGAAATATATTTCACATCCATTCAAAGTCATAACGCAAGCTGTCTACTCCAAAATAGAGGCAAATGGGGAAAAAGGTACGAAGTAAGCTAGGTCGAATTACGTAGACAAAGTGACATCACGACCAATTTTGGGCACAAATACTTTTTGTCGTAGAATAGGATCAGGTTAACCCTTTCTGCGTTTCTCAACCAAGATCCATGATGGCTATGTGCGTGGGAGATTTATAATACAAGCAGAGTGCAGATTAACTGAATGTAGGTTGGCCAAATAGTCGACTATCTTGGAGGTTCCAGGACAATAGAAAAACGGGTACAAAAATAACTTTACTAATATTCAAATTAATATTCTTTTACAAGGTTAAAATGGCGTTTAAAACAAGCTATATACACATTAGACGTACATGAGTCTGAGTGGCTAAAAGGGGGGAGGGGGAGACTTGGTGGAGACGAAGCCGACTAGAGAAAACTTTGTCCGACTCCAGATGGGACCTTTTGGGCTCTCAAACTTGTCGTTGCTTTCTACGATGGCGGGCTTTCAGGCCACCATGACGTCTCATGATTTCGCACTTCCATTAGCGCATACAAAAAGGGTCAACCAGGTGTCTGTTGTCTCTCTCTCCCCATTGAAGGCACGGCAGTGTGCATCTTTCTCTCTCTCTCTCTGATCTCTGACACTTTTCAACTATGACTTCATCACAATTAAGGAAGAGAAAAAATGATTGAAATTCAAACTGTTTTTTATAATAATAATAATAACGTTCGATCAATAAATTCTATATAAATCGATTCATAAAAATGGGCAGGGCATAATAGGAGTGATTAAATTTGGTTTAAAAGATTGCGGGTTTCTAAATTCTAACCTCAAATTTGCTAATATTTGAGAAAATATTTGCAGTTTTCTTGAATCATATCTGGTAACTCTGGTCTCAAAGCAGGCAAACGGAGTTCAATAAGTAATATCTAATTAGTAAAACCAATTTTCTTTCTCCAAATTGCTAAATATTTCTTGAAAATTTGAAGTGTATTTAATTCTCAATCTTCTCAGTCATTACCCCTAAAATATTAAACTAAGCCCGTAATTTCTTTTTCTAATGGCATATGTATATAATTAACATTAATTGTGCTATACTAGAAAACTCTAAATATATGCTTCTAATACGCAAAAAGAAAGTATTTGCTTAATAAAGCTAAGCTTCCCTATAAATATTTATTTAATTTACCCATCTCTAATACAGCTATAAATTTAAAAATTAGTTTTATGAAATTTTAACCTACCTCAATTGTTCCACGGAATATATTTCAAACTACATTCTCCAGATATTATATAGAGATAATTTAAATATTTGCAATGATCTAAAACAATCTGGTCACTGTAATTCTGTGAACGTATTTAGGTGAGGTTTCAAAACCAGAAACATAACAAAAGCTAGAGCATATCATTCACTTAAAATAATGATCTGTTTTGGCCTTGTAAACAAGTCTCTTTTCTTGAAAACGCGAGATGATATTTAAATCGTTTGTTTACGTCTATTAGTCGAGTGGAAACCCAATTCGGGTTACCTTCATGGCAGCTGACTTACGCTGTAGATACCGTGATTCGGAACCCACGCCAATCGGTAGGCTCATACTCAGTTATAAAAGCATCTTTCAAGAGAGTAGATCAGTGGTAGCCCCATACCACACCCCACCACACCAAACACACACACGAAAAAAAATAACCCTCTCTCTATTTCATTTTGAGGCAATTTAATAGTTTTTTTTTAGACAAAGATTAGGAGTTTGGAAAATACCGTCGTGAATATTTTGTTTTACAAACTTTATCCACAAACACGAAATTATATAAAGTTAATTAAAACTAGTTAGGCAAAACTAACAGGGGCATCTCCGCCCGTATTTGTGTAAGACGAAGTTCTTAAAGAAGGTGGGAAAGTTATAGGAAAAAAAATAATGTAAGCTAGTCACAATCTGATTCTCCTAAAGAGAAAAAGACTTAAGGTGCCGGTAACGGTGGAGTGCGCACCTCTATGAAAGTGGGCGTTGGCAGCCACTCTACACAGGCTTTTAAGTATCGCCCGCAAGTACTATTAAGGGGATTTGACAAGGACCAAAAGGGGTTAGGCATGAATCAATCAGTAATTATTTGGTGATACCAGGAAAGACAATCTTTATAAAATGCATCACCATCATCAATCACTTTCCCATTGGGGGTTGACGCACATCAACGACAATTGCGTGTTGATTCCTGGTGATATAATAATGCAATAATTACTTTTGATTCAGAGTGAGGTCGAGTGCCACTCTCGACAAAGGCCTAACCACCGAAATATAGTGTAGTATTCGATAGGTTTAAACATGGAAGAGTGAAAGGAGGATGTGGATATAATCGGAAATGTATTATTATTTAGAAAAATAAATATTCACTAAATATTCTTTTAAGAGTATTTAAAATACTATGATGAATATCGCGCTCATACTCTTTATCTTCTTCGTGACTATTATGCATAAACATGACTCACTCACGCAAATACATACACCTTTCCATACTTAGTTGACATCTAAAAGAGAAGCACAATGAAGGCGACATTTACCTTATAAAACTTCAATCATTTTACACACACACACACACACACACAGACATCATAGTGGTGGAGGAAAGAGAACGTGTGGTATTTTCACGATATGGACTCTATAAACAGCTCGTATTTAAGGGCCAGAGGCACGAAACTTTATTGTCTTCCATTATGAAGGTCTTTCGAGCCGTCATCCATCATGTATCCATTCCAGAGATGTCTCAAATCCGTGAAGTGGATGAATCTACTTGGATGCGTCATCATCCATCAAATCTCAGTTTTTTCTCTCTCTCTCCGTTTCTCACCAATCTACTCTTTAAAGCAAAGACAAGAGCAGATAAGTGGGAATGGGAAGACAAAATGAGGGGAGACGTGGGGAAAGAGAGAGAGAGGTTTCAATGATGCTGAGAGAGACGAGATGTAATTTGAGTGAGTAATAAAGAGAAAATTGGTATGTATAACTGTATGAACATACATATATCTCCATTTCAAATATAAGTAAAAAGCATGCATTAATTGGTGCATGTGTGGATATATATTTTTTTTTAAATAAGCTGCACTGACGGAGTTAGGATGTGCAATTGAGATATCAATCTTTCGTCCCTTTCATTTTGTATCGGGTGTACTGGGGAACGCTCTTCATCCACAAAAGTGTCACCTACTAAAAGCGTACAATTTGGGGAAAGAAGCTGTTACAGTAGGCAAAGAATTGGATCGTCTTTACTCCCTGTAGCTTTTGATTTCGTCTTTACTCTGAGTTCTATGAACAAAACAAAATTTTAGTCTCATATATTTTTGCGCTCAAAGCTTTAAAATAAAACCACACCTCCCATTGAATAACCGAATCAGTACCATTTATATTTATATTTCGGCTATTATATCATTTCTCAAAACTAACAACTTCTGCATGCTGCCAGAACATCTAGTTTCGCATTCAAGTCCATTTATATTCACGTTTGCTTCTCTATTACATACCCACAATTTATAAACCATCAAAGGCCCTGACCATCTAACTTCCTAATCTTATCTATAATGTTAACAAGGCAATTCTTCTCTTAATTTTCAATTTTTCCTCTCCTTTCCGAACATTACTACTGACATCTGGATTCTCATTCAGAGTCGGTCCAAAATGTTGAATTTACTGGGAAATGGGGGGGGGAGGGAGACTCTAACTAACTAATCACGGGTTTCATTAATCTAGCCATTTTGGATACGAGTATATTAAAAAAATAATTGTAGTTATGTTTGCATAATATATTATGAAACTGGTCAAAACATGTCGTCAAAATGACGACAACTTTCAGTTTGCTTCAAAACAGTACTGAAAAGTGGGCAAAATTTAACTAAACATTATTATAATTACAATTGCGATAAGACGTCCTCTCCGGTTTTTAAAATGTTCGGGCAAGTCAAGTGATATCTGGCAACTATCCTATCGTAAAAAAAATTCCAAACTCATTATCACTATTAGGGATGCTGAGATTAAAAAAATAGTGGAAGAATTTTATATTTTGAAAGATAATTCCTTTAAGGACAATAAGACTTCGTATAATCTAATTCTTTTAAAATTTAATATTACTAATAAACAGTGGCGGCTCGTGCATATGCAATGCGAAACTGCAGCACTTCCCATTTCCACTCGATATTATCGATAACATCCAATATAATGAGTCATCCAGAGATCAACAAGAAAATAATTCATTTTTTGCGCAAAAAAAACAAGAAGAATGGATCAAGCTTGAAGAATTTAGGCTATTATTAAGTAAAAAAAAATGTTTGGTTTTGTTCTGTTTAGGATTTTATCAAGTTTATCTATAAATTTTCTTTTTATATGTTTATTTCCCTTTACAGAATATTAAAACAATTCAAAAGATTTCTGATGCAGCACCCCCACTAATTTTAGCTACGAGCAGCCACTGCTAATAAATCTCAAATATTCAAGTAGTTCTTATCCGGCAGATGAATATTTCTTTTCTTTTAATTTCCTTCTTCTACTTGAGTCGCGTTCTTGGGCCTATGTTGCGTATGGTTTTAGACTCTGAAGAGGATAAGTTTTTTAGCGAAATTCTAATCGTTCATTTTTTTTACTTCTTGAAGATTTATTTAATTACATTTTTTAGTCGTTGATTCTGTTAATTTATATATATATATATATATATATATATATATATATATATATATATATATATATATATATATATATATATATATATATATATAAATTAACAGAATCAACGACTAAAAAATGTAATTAAATAAATGGATACCGCTCTAGAAACAACAGAGGAGCCAACTTTGGAAAGAAGTTGAAAAGAAACGGTTTAAGAGAATAGGGCCAGACTTTCCAACATATGTCAAAGGCAATGCAGCTACAAAACCAGACGTCGTGCTAGGTAGTTTCAATACGCCATACAAAATCTACATGCAACCAGTTACCTTTGCATGTAGCGAACATGTTGGAACACATTTGCTCATGAATCAATACCCGATACAGTTACCGGTACCGGCGAGAAAGGAATACAAGAGAGCAAACTGGGCAGGTTACACACATAATCTTACTAACTTCGTCCTAAAGGATCTCACTGACGCCAACCGGGAAGATATTGATGAAGAGAACTCAAGATTAACAAGAACGATCATTGAGGCAGACTAGAGATATATACCAAAGACAAGATACCGTACTCTTTCCGATCCTCAATGGACAGAGGAAATGAAAAGAAAGAATAGGCAACTAAGATGATTACTAGACCAAATAATTCTCCCTGGAGCAAATAGAGAGCGATACAAAGAAATTAGAAGAAGGAGAGAAGAACTGAGGCATCTCATAAAAGAAAAGCAAAGCCACATATCGGATAGCCTAATAGAGAAAATAAACGAAGAAAGAAGACCAAAAGAGAACTGGAGACTAATAAATAGACTAAAAGGCAGACCCCCTAGAGAAAAAATAACAATTAAGAATGAACGGGGATAAAAGATCCAAAAAGAAAGGGGTACAGGAGGACCTTTTCGTAATCACTGGAAATCAATGTTATCCATAGCACCAGAGGAGGACGAAGACTTCAATCCAGAGATAGACGTAATGGTATACACAGTCTTGCAAGAAAACATAAACAAGATCACTCCAGCACCAAGTGTACAGCGAGAAAGGGAGGAAATTCTGGGTACAGGGGCTTACATAATAACGAAAGAGTTCAAAGGCGTAATACAAACACTCAAGCTGAAAGCACCAGGCCCCTCAGGAATAACCAGAATAAATTTTACCAAGGAACCTAACATAATCATTAGAACATTAAATAATATTTTTAACGCATGCTTAAACACCGGTTACTTTCCTGATAGATATAAACTAGCCGAAATGATATTCGTCCCAAAGCCAGGAAAACCAGCAAACTACCTCAGCAATTACCGGCTAATATCGCTATTGAACTTCATGGGCAAGGTCTTCGAGAGAATCCTTAACAGAAGACTAAAAGAATATCTTGAAGAAAATGACCTTTATAATGATTATCGGTTCGGATTCAGAAGAGGCAGAGACACCATAATCGCACTTGGCATAATAACAGAAAAAATAGCAAAGGACAAAGCAGAGAATAACTACATCGATCTGGTTCTGAGAGATATAGAAAAAGCATTCGACAATGTCTGGGTCAGAGGAATGCAATATAAGATAAGATCTTAAATCTCCAGATGAATAACAATCTGGAGAGAATTCTCTACGATTATGTCACAGACAGAAGAGCATATGTGAAGATCAATGGTTATTCAGGATCAGAATTCCAATTGGAAGCTGGACTACTGTAGGAGAGCTCTCTCAGCCCCACGCTGTATTCAATATACACAGCAGACCTGCCACCACCAATAATGCCTGGTTGCCTAAACATAGAGTTCGCGGAGGACATAAGCCACTCGTCGTCACTCCGTACAGGAACGTACGCTTTTGGGAAAAGACAACAGCTTTAGAAATCAGCAAGATCAATAACTACGAAAGAGATTGGAAGATAAGGACGAACAGGAGAAAATTTACAATAATCTCAATCTCCAGGATCAAAACACCTGGAATTTTAGTTGAAGATGAGAACTACAGATGTCATAGTGAGGGCAAAGTGCTAGGACTCAGAATAACAAAATGAGGCTACAAACAACATATAACGGGGAGGAAGGCAAGGCGATTCCGATGCTTAACCTACTGTGCAATCTAAGAGGGTGAGGCTTGAAAATTAAAAGAAAAATCTATCTTGCACTAGGAAGGGAGGTCCTACTATACCCGCCAACCCCTATCAACGGTGAAACAAGGACCGAAAAATTGGAACTCAAAAGAATACAAAATAAAGCTCTCTACCTAATCACTAACACCCGTAAGAAAGAGAGGAGAAGACTACAGGATCTGCACCAAGAAGGAGGATTAGAAACGCTCAACATCAACGTTAGGAACAGAGCGGAGAAAATAAAATGAACATAGTAAACTAAAAGTGTAATAAGTGAACTATAGTATTAAAATTTTAACAAAAATGATAGTGAAGTGAAAGTTAATAGTAAAACAAGTGAACAAAGTGAAACTAAAGTGAAATAGCGAAAAAGTGATAACAACAAGAGAAAGTCAAATCAAGTAACATAAAACTGCATAAACAAAGCTCAGAGATCAGAGCTAAGATAACTCAAAACGGCATGAATGCTACAATAAACACATGAATGAAAGATGAAGAGAATAAGGGAACCGAGATTAGGCAGTCCTCCCGCTTCTGTATGAAGAACATAGGTGCTAAAAGTGTGAGAAAGGAAGTAAGAATGATGAGGTAAGTGCATGACTGTGGTTAGAAATCCATGTTAATCAGCAGGTCTTCCTTGTTCCTCTGGCAAGGGTATTCCACCCTCTCCACCTTTGACGACCGAGGTTTCTCAATAGGCCTCCTCACCAATCTGTCCTCTATTAACTTAAAACTTTCCGTCTCCGACAGCTATAAACCCTCTTCTAAAGCTTGTTCCGGACTTCCCATTAAGCACTTCACTAGCGGTTCACTTGAACTGGCAGTCAGAAGTGTGGGGAGTTTCCCAGGAGCAAGTCGGCCGCGGCACTCATCCTCTTCTGTGCCTCTATCCCCGATGGTGGGAGGGGTACAGAGGGTAGATCCAATATACACGGTGCTCGTGCATTGGGCGATAGTCCAAGGAGGGACTTTTTTTCGGTAGAGCACTGCAACATAAACCTGCTCCAGTCGTCCTGGATCATTTCTTCGCCACTGGACTCAGCAAAAGAAAGTGAAGATGATGGGTTGAAGTATGCACACCTACTTTCCACCTTAAACATCATCCATGCATTGCTCATTCATCCACATATTCTTGTAATACCCTACCCCATATCTGCGATGTCCGTGGAAGAGGCTGTAACAACCTTGGCAGACTCCGCAGCCATCAACGATCTTACCAAAGACGATAATCATCAACCAAACATCATCAAACTCATCCATGTATGGAGTGACTTCGTCATCTGCAAACATGGACAACATTAATCTAAGCTAAGCTAACAGATGGGAGGAGTAACCGCGAGCTTTACTTTTCTCCACCTAAAAAAAAGGCATCAACACACGCTTTTCCCTCTTTACGCTCTGGTAAAGTTTTTTCCTGATCAAGGATGTAATGTTTTGTGAAGTTTGAATACGTGAGTACATGAAAACCTATCAAAAATAACTTTTTGACGTCGCTGCACCCAATATAGATGCGTGCTTAGTCTGATTGGAGATACCTCCTGTGGCTGATAGATGACATCCAGAAAAGCCTCCTGCTCCACCACCCCCCTAAATAAATATTCCTTCATTTCTCTGACTCGTCATAGTGATATAACGTGTTAAACCCTCACCATCCCTGCCCCACCGGGACTTGTCTTCGTGAATATGACTCTACGCATAGAGCTCCGTTGCAACTATGCCGTTCTACTTAGAATGGGCATAATTGCAAACATTGTGGAAATGAGGTATGAGGCTTAGCCCGCTGCGAACCCAAAGGAAGGGATAAACCTGGATTGGAACTCAGTTACCAGTTCGGGGAGGATTAATACCTTACCCTGTGGCACCATCCAAGACCACATAGGGAGATACCACCATCTCTGTGAGAAGTTAGACGTAACTGAGAAATACCCAAAACATAATAAAGGGGGTGGCACCCCGACTGGAGTCAGTTGATTCGGGCTTCAGTCATCATTAAGTTCGCCATGTTTTGACACCCTCTGAGGAGCCCAACCAGGTCTATACTCATTAATCATCATCACATGCTAGTTATTTCCACGGGGTCGTTATCGGTGGAGCGGGGGACCTTCTCTAAAGAAAGGAAAGTAAGTTTTAAAAAGCGATCCTCAATGGTACATTACAATACATCCACACTCACACTCCTAAACATAACAGAAAAAAAACACCCACTACCAACAATGAACACACACTTTTTAATCTAGCCGCTACACATGACACCCCCATCACAAACATAATAAAGACTCACACAAGCCACAAAGTCGTCTTCCGCTCACAGAAGGACGCAGTCAAGTTCCACAAACTTGCAACTGACACACTCGCCGCACAAAACTTCACACAAAATTAGCCGACGCTGTACACAAGAAACACCAAATACGAGTCCTCAAGACCAACCCCCTATGGTTGGCTTTTTCTCCACCGAGACATCTACTACAACCCAGCAAAACAATGAGCAGTAATTACACTGTCCAATTAACAAAACAAAACACTGCTGCTAGACCAAGGCATCAAGGTCTGCGGCACACTAACATATCCACATAACATCGAGCCGCAACTGAACATAAAACCCGCACAGTGCCACCGGTGTTACAAAAACGGACACGAAACTACCAAGCAGACCTGGTCTGCTCAAGGTGTAGTATAGTGAGCAACCACTACACCACCTGCACAGCCACCTCACCTCTCTGCACAAACTGCGGCGGTGACCATGTCGCCGTCAACCCTAAATGCCCTTACCTAAGTAAGGCCCACTCTGATCGAGTAGCGGCAATACGGCGTCCACAACCCACTAACACAACCACACACTCCGCCCCAGCCCCAACCCCCGCCCCCATCCCGCCTCCCCTTACAAAAACATTCGCTGCTGCTGCCGGCGCAACGCTGTCCACACCACTCCCTGTCTTACCCCAGCAGCAACTAAGATTCACCCATATGTTCCGCCACCTTCCCCTCTGGACCTACCGCCCCCTCACACCCCACCTACCACATTCACTACGCTCTTGCCTCCTCCCGCCGTTCTGTCGCTACCCCTCTCGCCACTGTACCCTCCTTACCTGCCCCTTTGCCCACTGCTCCCACCTCTCTTCCAACCGCGTCCTCTACTCACTCCACAGCTAACACTCCTTCCTCCGCTATACCTTAACTCCCTCCTACCACCAGCACTCTTCCTTCGGCAGCCTTAACTCCCCTCCGCCCCTATTGCCACCAACCAACCCTCGTACCGTCCCCACCACTCCCTCTTACAGCCTCCAACCCCACCCCCACTGCTACCAGAACCGCCACCTCCTCCACCTCCCCCACGCCCACCACACCCTCCACAACATTCCGCATTAAACCAAAAAACTCCACAATGAAACCCTCCCCGCCACACACAACCACGCATAAAGCCGACCAACACCCTACCTGCTGTTCTTTCCTCTCCTTGTTCCACCCCTCCTTCCTCGCTATCTCAACCTCCACTCTACACTTCATCTCATAATCTGCACCTCCCCTATTATCTCTAGCCCCCCCATCTACTAGCTCTACTCTCTACTCTTCTGCCCATAACTCATCCCCTAGACTCTACTCTCTCCAACCCTCCTTCCACAACCACCACCCACTCTCCCAATATCTCTAACCCTCCTTCCACAGAACAACCCCCTCTACCACGGCCTGCCAACCCACCACCACCACTGACAACCTCTTTACTCTCATAAAACCACAGACGAAACGCGTTAAGGTACTCGCTCTCCACTCCTCTTGAAAAATAACAAAGGAGATGGTAACGGTCCCGGCTAAATCAGCCCCACGCGCACTCCCCCCGCGTCAATAAGTCGCCTCACGAACGAAGTTGGCAGGTATTCGTCATACTGTTGCCAATTAGGTTCTTAAAACACAAAGACCTGACATAATAATTTTGAACTTGACCAGTCTACACCCTCCCAACAACTGACACCGCATTGCAGGTTACCACACATATCTAACTCAACAAACGCTACACCTAGGATCAGCGATCCTAATAAAACTCTCTATACACTACTCCCTTATTCAAACACGCGATGAGTCTTTTCTAGCCTGTAAGGTACAGGCAAGCTCCGGCCCCATCCTAGTGGCCACGGACTACAGACCACCACGCCTACAATTAAACATAGAAGTCCCACTCCGGGCTCTATCAAACCACAACCTAAAGGGTCTTTCAATAAGGTCGCTCGATTTTTAAATGTAAATAAAACAAGTTTTGTGTGAAATATGCACTTAATTTATTTTAAATTTGAAAGTATATTTTATTTATATAAGTGTGGAATATAACGTCGTCCAAATGTCCGCCGCGGCTTTGCTTGGTGGAACGTATTAGTGACGCCACATTTTCGATGACTTTGTCGCATAAATCTGACTGAATTTTCTGGACAGTGAGGACATTAATTGTTTGCGGATTATTCGCATAGACCTGCGATTTAAGGTAGTCCAAAGAAAGTAGTCTAGTGGCGTTAAAGCGCATGATCTCGGTGGCCAGTTGACGTCGCCGCCGCGCGAGATGACCCTGCCCTGAAATCGCTGGTGCAAAATGTCTATCGTGGCGTTTGCAGTGTGGCAGGTAGCACCGTCCTGTTGGAATCACATATCGCCAGTATCCATATAGGGCATATACTCCAGTTGAGGCCACAAGAAGTTGCTTATCATCGATCTGTACGTCTCGCCGTTGACGGTTATGGCAATTCCATCTTCGTTGTCCAAAAAATACGGACCGATGATTCCGTTAGACGAAAATCCGCACTAAACATGACTTTGTTGGGATCCAATTGTTGCTGGTGTATTTCATGTAGATTGTTTTCATCCCAAATCCGACAATTTTGCTTGTTCACAAATTCATTCATCTAAAAATGGGTCTCGTCGCTGAAGATGATTTTTGGGGGGAAGTTGGGGCAACTTCCAACTGCTCTAGAGCCCAATCAACGAACACACGGCTTTGTCTACGGTCGTTTACTTTAAGTTCCTTGGTAAGGTGGATTTTTTACGGGTGCAGACCCAAGTTCCTACGCATAATTCGCCAAACTGAAGTTGCAGAAAGGCCAAGTTCTTGTGAACGACGAGAAATTGACTGCCTCGAATTTTCCCGTACACTCTTATTTACGGCAGCAATGTTTTTAGCAGACCTTGCGTTTCGGCAACGTAGGGATGTTGGCTGATTGTTAATCGACCCTTTTGCCTCGAATTTGGCCACCAAGCGTCAGGCAGTGGACTCGGCAGGACGATTATGGCGAGGATAGAAATCACGTAATGCGGGGAACGTTTGTCGAACGGAGCACTGAATTTGATAATAACATTTGATGATTTACACACGCTTTTCAACGCTATAACCTTCTATCGTAATTTGCCAAGGACTACTGAACAGTTCACAGTGAGGCTGCCAGATGTCGCTTTAACAACATGGCAACTATCGCCTAGCAAAACTCGAGCGTCCTTGCTGAAAGACCCTTTACCTATCTTATTTGCGGGGGACCTCAACGCTTTCCCTCTAACACTCCTTTCTAATACCACGAATGATGTAGAAAGGTAGCTAGCCGGTGCCCAGCCGCGTTGTCTCTGCGAGCACATCGGCCCGGCCTTCCCCGCATTCTTCGGTACTCGCGGATGAACCACGTCTTTGGACGTGGTCTTCCGCAACGACCATGCTACACGCTTTTATACTCACATCTCACCGGGTCCTCAAGTACCCTCTGATCACATACCGATATGTCTTAACATATCAACATCTCCCATACTCATACCCACACAACCTCTCCTCGACTTCAAAAACACAAACTGGGAAGAGTTCAAGAGAGACATAACAGAAAACACGCCACAAAACCTCGCCCTGGACCACACCAATCCAGATCTGTTAGACGACCATGGTGCTCAATCTTGAAAACTATAACCGCAGCACGCGACCTACTCACACCACACAAAACCTACACATGTATAAAACACTTTACATATTCCATACACACATAGTACAACAATCACTACACCAGAGGCCCATGAAAACACAACATCACTCACCTACGTGCCCGCATCCTACAGTGCGTGCAACTAGATAGAAACCGACAGTGGCGAGAGGTCGTTGCACTGACCCCTCCTTCACCTGGTGGCGCGTAAAAAGGATTTAATGCATCGATCCACCCATCCCATCACCCACCAAGTAAATAACAAAACACTCACAGACACCAACGTCATCTTCGACGCATTTAGGTCCCACTGGGCCACAGTACACACACACACACAACCGACCCAAATCACACGCGCAAGAGCATTTCCAAGAAGTCCAAAAGTGGTGTTGGGCCCACGCTCACGAGCTAAGCCCTCCATACCGATACGAATGGAACTAATCGACAGCACATCTACACTGACCACTCCCATCACCGTCGAGGAAACAAAAGACTACATTAAAACAACACTAAAACGCGCACCCGGCCTCTTCGGATTACCAGCTGCACTAATACACAACCTCTCCGCAAATATATACCCTACATTTCCACACCTATTCAACAACATACTTCTACAAAAAATGAACAAAAAAACCCAAAACTCAAACAAATACAGGCCTATTGCTCTATTAGAGCACCTAGGCAAAATACTCGAAAGTATGATCAACTGCAGCCTACGAGACTACCTGGAAGAGAGGGACTAGTTCTCCCCCAAACAATATGGGTTCAGAGGGGACCGGTCTATTCAGGCGGCTGTGACCATCGTTCATAACAGAATACAAAAAAAACGGAAGGTACGACAAAAGACACTCTCCATCAGCAAGGATGTGGAGAAGGCCTTTGATAAGGTGTGGCACGAGGGACTCCGTTGGAAACTCGCCAACTATAAGGAGTTACCTCTGTGCACCAGAAGGCTTCTCTCCCACTACCTCACTGAACGGAGATGCCACATAAAATACAATAATACCTTATCACAACGTTTTACACCACGCTCAAGCGTTCCCCAAGGAAGCGTACTGGCACCCACACTTTACATCATGTACACAAACGACACCCGACACCCACCCGAAAACTGCCGTCACACCTACATAGTGTCCCACGCCGATGATGAAACCATTCTCGCCAACCCGCGGAGAAGAGGAGATCGAGCACCAAGCACAAGTAATACTAGACGAAAAGACAGAATACGAGGATAAATGGCTGATTGCCACGAATCCTCAGAAGACACATAGAACTCTCTTCGGTGCAAGAAATCACTACATGCATAACAAACATATTTTCTCACACACACTAGACAGGAAACACCTAAACCCCAAAAAGCTTGACTACACACAACAGACAAAAATCCTTGGGGTAACTTTTGATAAGTCCCTTAGGTTCAATATACACCAGCACATAATACAAGCAAGAACCGCACTCACAAACAAAATGCTGCGCAGGTTCTACCCTGCGGGCAGGAAACTACAGTTACACCTATATAAAACACTCGTGCGACTTTTTCTCAAGTACGCCCCACTGTCACTCGTAGCTGCGAGTGTTATGTGGCAGAAGAAGGCTCAGCGCATTCAGAACTCTGCTCTGAAGCGCGCTTGCCGCTCTCCCATGTATGTGAGAATGTCCACACTAAACGATGACACAAATTAGCACCCCTCAACAGATACGCTCACACTAGACTCACAAAACAACTCGAAAAACTCGCCAGAGACCCCATATACACCGCACTACACGCAAGACTTTATATTGCGATGGCACTACGATACCCCGCAGCCCATTCCCCCCGCAACCCATACCGTTCTACGCATAAGTTAAGAGCATCATGAATAACGCATTTCTGACTATGCAGACAAGATCTTCTTCCTGACCACCCCCCAACCGTCGTCCAGTCACGAAAACCCCGAAACACACAAATACACCAGGCATCGGTGTCTAGCCACCGAGCTATGAACTCTTACTATCCCCTTTCAAGTTATTTCCGTACCCTTTTCCTCTACGAATACCTGATCGCCTGTGTTACACAGTGATTCCTCCTTGTTCTTTCTATATACATCGATTTATTTCGATAGCATCTACCAACGGTTGAAGAATTCGTGTAATAAACAACTCTAACCTATACATCTCTTACCCGATAATAAAGGTAAAGAAAAGGGCAGCCAACTTCAAATAGGTGAACATTTTTTTTCACTTTCCACACGAGTTTTTCGAGAAGAGATACTTACAGGCTGCTCCTAGGTGACTTTATGTCGACCTAACCCCCCCATCCTCCCTCGACGGAGTTGCTATGCTAAAATTAACTGGACTGCCTGTCATCTTGCCTTGTCCCAACTATGATGTTTTTTGTGATAGTCATAATTGGGGGCGCCAAGGAAAGCTAGTTTGATGAGTAGCTCACGTTGGAACTCGGCGTCAGAGGCACCCTGACCAAGGTAAGAACTTTAGCTACAGGGAAGGACGTGAGGGCCCGCCCTAATTTCTCAAACCAGGAGACCTGCCATGACCATAGAGGAAGGTACACTAGTCTCTATAATATGATGGATGCAGTTATGTTACCAAAAACTGCGAGGGGCAGCACCCCCACTTAGCAATGGTTGATTCCCCGCTAACCAACAAAAGGTCCGCCATACAATCACTCCTCATGAGCCCCCACCTCCTTCATCCTGGTTCAACGATCATCATTCATCCACCCCATTTTGGATTTGACGTTCATGGAAGCTGAGGGAAGAAAAGGGAGTCACCATAAACCAGCACAGATGGCATAAGATGACTATAGCCCAGAGGGGCCACTCTCTCGAAGAGATGGCCCAAGATAACATGACCAGAATCCCTCTGCGGGCAATCGATGAACAACCCAAGCCTAGCAGAGAAAAGTATTCGAGGGTGTATATAGAAAATTGAGCATTGCCATGGTAAGACTGCTGGAGATGGCCTCGGGATATGTTGCTATCTGCGAGAAAGAGAAGGACATCGCGGCCATCACCCAAGAATAGTCAGTTGAGGTCCTACTGGGAATTGGTCTGCAGCCCGCCGTACCACATCAAATCCTGGCCCAAAGAGCGTGGTATGCTGGTGACTCGACCCATGGATCGGGCAACACTCAAAAAAGGAGATCAATGAGGAAATCCGGCTTCGACAAAGTAGGCAAAGGAAGCCGAAGTAATTAAATTTAAGAGCAGCAGGGACAACAGTGACTACACTCACTTGCTTAAGGTATTCTTTGCAGAAACTACTATGGCTCCAAAAGGAAAAAAACATAGTCTGCTCATGTTTAATGCCAAAGTAAGTGGAGACCAAATTGAAAAAGGAGAGTTCACTCCAGTTCGATAATGCTTTAAATGCTACAGAATGGAGAAGCACGTGACAAAGAACTGCAAGGAGCCTCTAGAAACATGCTTAAAATGCAGTGAAAAGGGTCACAACTGGACGACGTGTAATAACAACTTCGAAAAGTGCGCCAGCTGTGGGCAGGGACACAGATAAATGACCATAGCCTGCCTTGTTAAAAAAGAGGTAAATTTCAAAAGAAACACGAATTGAGGAAACGCGTAGATCCAATACAACCTACGCTCAAGCAGCAAAGATAGTCCTTTCAGAAGTTGTCACAAAAAAGACCTACCTCAAGCTGCAGAACGAAAATTCAACCAAGATTATGACGTGCATTCTTCACGCGCACGTCATGAATCTCAAGCGCCCTGGAACGTTCGCTAAAGAGCTAAATCAAATGCTCTCCAAAAATGGTATCGACCAAATGTGAGTCCCGGCCACCCCCTCTCTGGCGATTTCCTGCAATCGCAGATGGTCCTAAACCAACAGACAAATGTACAAAACCACAACCAAAAAGACAACCACAAAATTGGAAATAAAAAATAAGAAAGAGAAAAAAGAAGCAGTCGAAGTGAAAACTCCTGCCCCTAAACAGAGATAAGAAGATAACGAAGAGATGAAAAATGCTAGGTCTGCTACTACTGGTTCCTCGGAGTCCTCAGACTCATCTGACTCAGAAGCCCCACAAACAAAGAAGGCCAAGGGAAAGAAACGGAAGAACAAAAGGTTGCGTGTGGATAATATTAATCTCACAATATACGCATGTGATCAGTTTCCCTTTCCTGAAGTAATGGAACCCAGGAAAATATTCCATAGAATTAAAACAAAAGTTTTTAAATGAGAATACGACTTTGGAATCGACGCTGAAAGAATAGAACAAGCTTTTCTCAGCCAAAACGTTGTCCTACATCACAACAATTGCGAGGTAAAATTCTAACGCCGAGTTCAGGAAGAAGACAAACGGGAAGATGAATAACATAACCCAGAAATAGTAAAGAGACAACATGGAAAGAGTAAGCAACAGAATGAAGATTCTGACTCTCAAAGTAGACGAATAGGAGGGTAAAGCAACGGCATATTGGAACATATTCCGGGCACTTGGCCCTGACATCATTTTTCTAACAGAGTACGGCATTGACACCACATCTGGTCAAATTAAAATGCCGGGCTACAGAGTGGTCATGAAGAATCATTCTCATGAAAAGTTTAATAGTGCTGCAATAGCTATCAAGGGGGACATCTCGTTTAAACATCTACCAGAACTGGACGAATCCTTTATGGGCGGTCAAACTCCACACATTATTAGTAAACCTCGTGATAACGGCAGCCTATCAACCCCCTCCCGAGCCTATCTCCCGATAAATAACATCTACACACTGTTTGGGCACCGCAGAATGGCAATCTTAAGGGGGAAACCTCAATGCCAGATGCAGTGCGGCGGGCTATGGTAGAACCAACGAAAGAGGCCGAAACTTGGAATTGATTATGGGAAGAAAAAACATAAAAAGAATATGGCCGGATTTTCCGACCTATATCACTTCCAGAGCAGCCCCTAAACCTGATATAATGTTAAAAATGAAAGCTTCCCATTCAACTGCCATAGTTAGCTGGACCCAACAGTCCCAAGTGATCACATAACGATCCTCACCACAATATATCTTGCTCTGATCCAGCTTTCAGTCTCTCTCCGCAAAAACAATGCCTTAGCAAACTGGGAATATTACAAGAGACGACTCATTCAATACGCCCCAGCTGACCTAAGTGACGCAACCTTGGAGGAGATAGACGAAGAACTGGAGAGGATAACTACGTCGATACTGGAAGTGGACCGCGAGTGCATACCCAAAACTGGATATAAAACACCTTCTCACCCCAGATGGAGAGAGGAGATCGCTCGTGATCACAGGGAAGTGTACAAAGAGATAAGACGGCAAGGTCCTAACCAGAAAGGAAACTTGCTTCTTTGGCGCAAAAGCACCGAGCTAAAAGAGGATATCAACCTCTAACAAGAGGAAATATGGAACAGCCTGATAGCCAAAATCGATAGTGAGCTGAACCAAGCTAAATTCTGGCGTCAAGTCAAGAATCTAAAAGGACTAACCGGAAGAACTAAGGCTCGAATAAAAGAGAAAGGGTATTATATAGAGGACCCGGCGGTTCTAGAAGACAGATTTAGGAATTATTGGAAAAACGTCTTCAGCATCACTCCAGAAGACGATGAAGAGTTCGACCAGAATTAGAAGGACAACTGATCGAAGATCTGAGTCAGATTATACACTGCACGCACCCACAACAAGTAGACGAAGGCAGGGAGTAACGGGCCATGGCCGTCCCATAATACCAGAGGAGGTCATGGTCACTGTGAGAACCTTTGAACAAAGGGCACTAGGCTGGACGGGCATCACCAAAAACAACTTGGTAAATGCCCCACAGCGGATCATTCAAGGAATCACAAATGTTTACAACGCTTCCATGAACACGGGTTACATCCCTGATGGTTTTAGGATTGCTAAAATAATCTTTATACCTAAGAGAGGTAATGTCCCTGATCAAATTGTCAATTACAGGCCAATTGCCCTGCTGGAATTCATTGCGAAAGTCTGGCTGACAGGCTTCAAGAACAACTAGCCGAGCTAGTAGCTCACAATCCTCAACAGCAGGGCTTACACAGGAGACAAGGAACGGAAACCGCCCTCGCCCTCCTAACGAAAAAACTCGCATGCAGCAAAGCTAAGATAAAATACGTAGACGTGGTGCTGCAAGATGTAAAGAAGGCCTTCGATAAGGTATGGCTGAGAGGGCTACAATTCAAGATCCTCAACCTCCAGCTAAAGCCAATCCTGGAAAGGGTCCTTTGTGACTATGTCATGGAGAGGAGAGCCCAATTCGCGATCGAGGGTTACATAGGACCCGAATTCGAACTCGAGGCGGGAGTTCCACAAGGCAGCTGTCTGAGGCCGTTGTTGTACCTCGTGTAGACAATAAACCTCCCTGTTCCAGTGAGGAGCGATTCGATGTATCTGCAATACGCAGATGACATCACACAAATCGTTCCAAGTACAATCAGGAACACTGTGTTTCAAGCAAGGGCGACAGCCGCCTGAGATTGATGACATCAATCGTTACAAAAAAAGGTGGAAAATAAAGACTAACCGCAAGAAGTTTCAGATAATTCCGATGAACCGCCGGAAATTAGACAACGTCCTCGTTGAGGATGAAATTTATCCATAATCTAACGAGGAAAAGGCCCTGGTCTCACGTCTTTACAAATCAGGATACAAGGACCACGTAAACAACAGTCTCCCTAGCCAAAAGAGAGCTGAAGAAACTACCGTTTCTGAAGCCTCAACGTGCCAAATAAGAGAAAACTCTACGTGGCCTTGGTACGTTCCGTCCTGGTGTACCCGGCCGTGATCACGCAGATGGCAAGTTGTATCTCTCACAAAACGATGCATATGGTGCAGAATCTAGCAACACTGCTTAAAACTAGCACGAAAAGGATCGAACATATTCGACAATTGGTTCTATATGATAAAACCGGACTCAAACTGATCAATATGGAGATCCAAAGGCTAGAGAAAAAGACATGGGACAAAGTGGAACAAGAAATACTCCAAACAATCAACCACAATCTATAAATTTCGCAACACAGAAAACGCACAGTAGAAAGGACATCTCTTTTCCTCCAGCGGAAGAAACTGTGTAAGAGAAAATATAAGACCTATCTACACCTAACAATAAATAAAAATCAATAAACTTTAATAAAAAGAGGTGAAGTGCCCAAGCTAAAATCAAATTAAATAAAAAGATAAGAAGAAGAATAAATTATAATCAACAAAATTAACCAAAATAATAATAAAAAAAGGAAGATAGTCTAACAGCAATAACAAAAACTTAAACGAAAGGAGGCGAGTGCCCAAAGTAAGATTCGAACTAAGATTCGAATTAAAAATAAGAAACGAATAATTAACTAACAAAGGAAACGAAAATAAAAAGAGTAAGATAAGTGAACTGCAATAACAACAAGCATAGCTAAAATTTAAGTTCGCATTATTTATGTTTACAGTTTTGATCTGTGTTGTCTTCTTAGTCAATTGTTTCTTCCTATTTAGATTGTTTAAATTCGATTGTCTCATTAGGGTATCAATCTGGTGTCTTGGTTGGTTACTTCGTTGTTTGGGTTTGTATATAGTCGGGTAAATATCTTTATCTTTATGCTTGTTCCTTCTCTCTTTTTGAATTTCTACTTAAGTAAACATGGCAACCTCCTCGATTCTTAGCTGTTGTCTGCCGCTGGGAAATCGAGTGTTAAAGATGACTCCAGCTCTGGTGTTCGTTTGCTCTGCAAATATCGGAGGTAGATCGTCTATCTTCCTCCATATTTTCTCCGCTCTTTTCCTGATGTTGATGTTGAGCATTTCTAATCCTGCTTCTTGGTGTAGATCCTGTACTCTTCTCCTATCTCTCCTACGTTTGTTGGTGATTAGGTAAAGAGCTTTATTTTGTATTCTTTGGAGTTCCAATTTTTTCGTCCTTGTTTCACCGTTGATAGGGATTGGCGGGTATAGTAGTCCCTCTCTTCCTAGTTCAAGATAGATTTTTCTTTTGTTTTTCATGCCTAACCCTCTTAGATTGTACAGTAGGTTAAGCATTGAAATCTCCTTATTCTTCTTCTCTGTTATATGTTGTTTGTAGCATCTTTTTGTTATTCTGAGTCCTAGCACTTCGCCTTCACTATGGCCAATTTTATATGTTTCTTATAGCGCTTAGTTTCCCCTTAAAAATTTCCCACGCCATGATTGGCCAATTTTTGTAATACTTATGTTCTCGTAGAAATACTATATAAAATGTAGCAATTTTTGAATAATTCCATTTCTGTTAATTTCCGGAAGATGACCTTACATGGTTGAAAGACGTCTAGGAATAAAGAATCTCATTCGTGGATGTTTTCTCGCCTCGAAGACCCCGTTAAAAAACTTGTAAGAAATATTAAGAAAATACAAGTTAAAATTAATAACGCTGCCACAGCTGTTGACTTCAATATATATATATATATATATATATATATATATATATATATATATATATATATATATATATATATATATAAAATATATATACATGAATGGAAACAGTGCATGAAAAAAACAGGAAATTTTGTCTTATTTAATTCAATAATGAGATAGACAGATTTCTTTTTATAATAATGATTACTATGAAACTTTAGATTCTATGAAAATTTAAATACTACAAAATTAATATCCTTGTAGGCCTATATGTAAGCCGAGTTTCTCTGTATACTCTTAAGTTTATGCGCTATCTGTCGCGCATTAAATTAACTGATCCACTCAAATTAATCTAATTTTCCTAATTATTTAAATTTTGACTTTTTATAAGAACAGCTGGTGCTATTTTGGTGCCTCATCTACAAACATGATTCCTCTCATATGTGTGATCTACACACGCGATTCTACTATAGTGGTTCTAGTTACTCCTCTCCATGAGAGAGCTACTTTATATATTTTTTTTCTATGTTCAAATGAATTGCAATTATTTAATTTTAATAATCTGGTGGGAATAAACATTGATTAGTGCCTTACTACGACGAGATTTAAAGTTTCGTCTTTTGAAACGGACACCGAATCAGATTTAGAAGATTAAAATAATCATGTGCGTTTCGAAAGGAATCGGTACTTTCATTAGTTTCTTATCTTAAAGTTAGGATGGGTTTGTTATGAGAGGAGGGATTGGGTAGATCATGAGGGGTTGGGTACTAGGTAGGTCTGAGGTTTAGGTTATATAAGGTTAGGTTTATTTATTTTTAAATAAATAATTATTTCATTTTTAGTTTGGTTTTCTTCCCTCAAATTTGGTATACATACATATGTTTATTTTCTCGTAAATATCAATGTAGATTGCTTTCTCAACTTGCAGACCACACGGTTATGTAGGATGGAACGATTCTTAGAATAATTTACATATAGTATTGTCGCTACGACTCCACTTTGGACAAACCACTTACAAATTTAATTTTATATGAAAGGAATCTTCCAAATAAATGATATCGATCTTCATACTTACAGCTTCCATTCATAGACCGCATTTGATGTTCCATTTGAACTTTCAGCTACACCAGACTGCAATCAATCGTGGCGAAGTGTTTGACGTTGATGGAAAAACATGGGGAACAAGGAATTTGAATGAACCCTACTCCTAGCAGACGATCCATAAAGGAGTACGAGAGGGGGGGTGGGGGCAATCTCAATGTCCACGGGAAATGACAATGAGACGAATGTGGTTTAATTCGCAAGACTCTGTCATTTATAAAAATGAATCATACCGATCGACGCAAAAATCATTTAGAGGTTTCTTGAAATGAATAGTGAAGATAAGGGTAAATTAATTACCTTTCAGGTTCTTAGATCCCTTGCAGATTTTTTCCAGTTGCTTTTTCTTCAAGAAGTAATTTCTTAGGTTAGGGTAGATCGTACTACATTAACCAATCTTTAGCACTTTAACATAGTAAACTCATTCGACTTGAATAAAAGTAATTCGAATAATGAATACCGCTAGACTAGATTTTTTGCTTTCTTTAAATTTTTCGCTGTGTATTTGTGCAACTGCAAACCTCAATGGAAAAAAATGCGTATTGAATAATAAAATCTACTCTCTAACCCCTCCGGGAGAAACTTATAATGATAAAGACATTCTTCATTTTTTTATATATTTCTTTTTATTTTCACGGAAATGAGTCAAACTATGGTCAATAATAAATGACGCAACAGTTTAGATATTTTTTGTGAATAAAGGTTTTTCCACTTTGATATAGAATTTTATTCTAGTGATATTTTGGGGCTAAATGCCAAGATTTCATGTATTGGTTTACATTTAAACTCGACATTCAACTTTATTTGGAGGTAAATGCCGTGAATTTTTCTTATCTTCTAAATTTAGTTTCACCATTCAAGATTGATTAGTTTTAAATATCGAGCGAGGATTGTTTAATTGGAATAAGGGTGTAAATGAGTTCGGTGGGTAGCAGTGTCGTAAATATATCTTAATCTTAAGGTTCCACAGACACTAGAGAGAGAGAGAGATAACTGCGGTTAAAGTTAGCACGCCAAATGTTAGTGGACAATCATAAGTTCAAGACTACGTCAGTCATGTTGTCGACTAGCCATCAGTTCGGAAGAGTTCTTCGACCATAAATTTCCCTATCTCATGTCACCAATTCCTCTGCATTTGCCAACATAAAATAATTTTAGTTCCTATTTTTTTACAAAATTGAAAATAGGACTCCATTCCCATAAACCATAACGATTTCTGTTCACGTTCCAAATTCGCATTCATTTTAATCTTTTCGCATCGACCGAAAAGATTATGTTGTATTGACTTATGTTGTTCTTCACAGGGGAATAATGCAGCGCGAGTTTTACTCCAACACGGACGCGTTTGACGTGTAACGGTGTTGCTCCGAGAACTGCACTGGCACTCCATCCACTTCCGCATCGTCTTTAGGTTTCTCCTTCCAGCTGCAGACTTTTAATTACCGCTGTCACCTTCCTTTCTCACTGAACATATGCCGACCCCTGTACCGTGGTAATTTGTGGCACCTGGTGGGTGACTGTGCCATCTCAATCAACGCCCATTTTACCAGGAGATGGAGCTCTCATTAGATACGTATAGGGATAAATCTCCAACATGGACATTACGATGGGTTATAGCGTCTCTTTTCACTATTGGCCGGTTCTAGAATGGGTTTTAGCGTCAAATTCCACCTTCGCTTGGTGTGTTTTGTTACGAGATTTAATCTCTTTGGATATCCATAGTGTGTTAACGATGAATTTTAGCGTTTTCTGCCACCATTGATAGGTCTTATGATGGCATTTAGCAAGATGGGTTTTATGATAAGTAATATCACCTTTTTTCAACTATACTGTATATTATGATAATGTTTTCATCTTTCACTTGTAGTGATTTATGATAGGTGGTCCCGATGATACTACCTGTACAACTTCGGGCTACCGTCGAACTGGTAAGGGAGGAAAGAAGTCATTCCAAAATGCAAAATGCTGCCCTCGCAAGAGTGTAAAGGGAAGAAGAAGCCTTCTTTGATGCATCACAATAGACGCAACTAACATCTAACATCACCATTCCCTCCATCGATCCATCAGGGTTGTGAAATAGCCTAATGGGCTGTCATCTTATGTCCGAACTGGGTCCCACTGGTTCCTTCCTAACTATCAACACACTCCTTCTTTCATTTTCCCCTCTTTTTTCTTATGAAAAGTGAATATGACTTAGCTATCCTTAATCCCGGTCCCTCCACTTATTCGTGCCGCACATGATAACACACAATCCACACAATTCAATGCTCTTACGATGTATCTAGTGTAAGAAATAGATCCCCTCACGCTGCTCTGACCTCCCCAACCCAACAATATACCACTAATTGGACATACAGCACATGCTTCCATCAACTACCCACATCAAACAATACACCAGTCAAACACACATTGAACATCCTACTTAAATGACATCTCAATCACTGTACAATAGCCATCAGTCCATACAGATAATGTAGCACTCCAAAATTACATAAACACACTGAAACAGGCTCACAAAATACCACATTAATGCTTCAGTCCCCAAATCAACCATCATACTCTTCACACAAGACTACCACGAATCACACACACAAAAATGACATTGTCAGACTTAGAGACAAAACTTCACTTTAACTAATCACCACTATCCTGAAAATCATACTAGACATCCGCATTAGATTCAAAACTCACGTCGCCAAAATCAGGAACAAAATCATAAAGAAAACTGACACATTCAAAGCACTAACAAATATAAAATCTGAACAACAAAATGAAACAATTACCACACTACATAGGCACTTCATTTGCACTACCCTCAACTACAATGTGCCAGCAAGGAACCTAACCCTTGCCAAATCCCCCGCAAACAAGCTCCACGGGATGCACTCGACCACACCTACATGGAAACAAATATTTTCCCATTCGACATTTACCTGGGTATGGTTAGAACCCAACATTTCAGTAGAGCACTAAACCAAGCTCATACCATCTACCAGCTAATAACACAAACTTCTCACCTAGACACAATAAAGAAAACCCAGCAAACTACTTCTAATACCTTTTTCCGCGAGTTACCGCCCATCACCACCACAACCTAAAAATACATATCCAAGCCTCTCTCACCCAAACACATTCTAAACCAAGACGCTTTCTAAATAAAACAACCACAGAAGTCACTACACTGGACAGATTAAATCTACACAAATTGATCCAACATTTCAAGCACAGAATAAACCTCATCCTATCATCAACATACGGAATATGGAGGAAACCTTTTACGAACTACATCACCTCTTCGAACATCCGAATCTCAGATACACAGATCACACGAACAACATATACGAACATTCACCTATAGATCAATACTTAGACCCGGTGGCCTTACTAGCTATCCCCTCCCTCGCAGAGGAGGGGTGGCGCGGGGGAGTGCAAAGTTTTTATTTATAGATTTTTGCGCAAATTTTCATTTACGGCGAGTTCCTTGATGGCATTTAGTGGGGATTTTTTATCTTTGGTGGTTCAACAATGGATTTTAGCATTGATAGATTTTAGTCTTCTTTTACTCTTGCTGGGACTTACGATGGGATATAAGGTATTCTTTCGTCATTGAGAGGAGTCCTACGATTGAGTTTAGCGTCTCCTTGCAAAATCAAAGTAATTGGACAGCATCTAAGCTGTGAGAGGACACAATCAAACCAATCTCACCCCTGGTTGGTTGTGACGAAATGTGCCCGTCAATGAGTAAAGCTGGATGCGATCAAAGCAATTACAATATTTATGAGCATTTACCGGATGCGAACAAAGCAATTGCTTCATTATGATCAGTGACCACATGCGATCATGGAAATTGCACCTTTTATGTAGAATAAGAAACAATAAGAGTTGATGTAATGTTTTGGCGAATGAGTGAAGTCAGTTGTTCATATAGCCACATACTCGTAGCCTAGTTTCAGAAATTTCCTCCAAGGGTTAAAGGGAAATTAAACGAGCTTATTTATTAAATCAACTAGGTTTTTATCAGCATTAGAGATGCGGCATCCATCCAAATATTATGATGGATTGATAGCCTATAAGTAAAGTCTTGTAGAGAGATTTTCCTTAGTAATAAATGATAGAACATGGGTTCTCAACTTGACTGTATATTATATGTTTATGAAGAGAAAATTATCCCCACATATTGGCAGACCTATACTGTTGGAATCCTGGAATATCGACCTCTCTACAAATGCCATTTTGCAGATTGTACATAATTTAAGGGATAGTAGAGGATATTGGGGGCTTATGGATAAATAAAAATTGTATGTACATAAATGCTCAAATCTTTATATGAGAAACTATTGTATTTAAGTTTTACCAAAATTATTTGGATGGTACAATTAAGTTAAACAAATGCTAAAGAGGGCCAGTGTCATTCTGGACACGTAGGGACACGTACCAAGAAGGTTGAGAATCACTATGCTAAGTATTGTTAACCTTCGTATGTGTTTACTTTTTTTGTTAAAATAGAAGCGAAAGTTTGGCAGAATTCAAAAGGTTGGGCCCCAACTTGAGAGAATGTGATGGTCATGAGGTGAAAGAATATATTCGTAAAATACTGTAAGATATAACAGAGGACAAATTCGGAACATTTAAAATTATTGCTTCAAGAAATAACAATTGAACATATTGCTTCCAATTGTTTAACATTTTTTACATATTACTTCTCATTTAATAACAAAGTGACGAATAACAGGGTTTTAAGACGCTTCTACCAATTCCCGTCATTAGTAGAGGCACTCAATTCGAACGCTTTAACATATTATTCCCATCTGAAATCACTTTAGCATTACTTCTCATTACACCCAGGAGGCAATGAGTTCAAATATCCTCAAAGTCTTGCCTGAACATCACTAAGAACCATAGATACTTTATTCTTGCGTATAATAGGAAAAGAAAACTAACGATGGAATCTGCGCCACATTAGTTCTAGAAATGTCTTTGTAATATTAGCGCGCCTTCCTGACCCCACCACCTCAAGTTGTTTCGTCTCGCTATTTATCCTTTAAACATTTACCACTACCCTAACTTCATCCCACTGTTTTAAATCCTTTGTCGTAGACATGACCTTGTTGGTTTTCTTTTTTCTAAAAATCATCTGGAAATTGTCCGAAAGCTGCGAGGCTGTAATGATTGATGATTGTGATGATCAATCGGATATTGTGGATATTGCTGGGTGATGAGAAGGCTGAACGAAGTCAAGGTGAGGGACTAGACTAACCAAGTTCACGAAACCCTATCAAGGAGAGGTTCTAATCGTGCCCATAAGCCAGAATATATATGATTCTTAGTCCATATTAAAAAATTTCACCAAATACAGTAGTAATAATTCTAATGAGATTTTATTTTTCAATTACTTTATCTCCTTTACCATTTCAAAATTTTGGTGCACCGATTCATCAAACGCTATAAAAGTACTTTTGTCAAGAAATTATTGGTGTTTTGATTAAAACGGATATAAAACATTATCAAATTTGAACATTAATCAACAAATTAGTTGCCATTAATTATTAGAACGTACTTCCAAATATTAAAGAGGCTCTGGATGCCTAGCATAAAATATTTGGTTTTGATGAAATATAAGCATTGATATCACTAGTCACTTCCCCAATCCCTTTTTCAGTGATAGAATGTTGCACTTGTCTGAATGTGTGATAATCTCACGGTCCAAAATATGAAAGTTCAGGGAGAACTTTCCAATTTAGGTGAGTTATCATTTCTTTGGGGACACAAGCCATGTGTTGGAATGCCTTACCATGAAGAAGAATTAATGTCACTTCCTGTCATCATTTATAAATGGCTGCAACAATTTAAAGGTTAAAATTAGTCTATATTACCAGCATTTCTTTGAAAAGGTTTATACAGGGTTTCCCATAATTGCGCTTTCATAGGAAAAATTCATATGTATCTCATTTGCTAAAAAAGGTTATTGTTTTTTTAGTGAAAATGCATTAATTAAAAAAAATTATCATTTTTTTATTAAAAAATCTCACTTAATCAAATTTATAAAATGCTCTATTTGTTAAATGGTAGTAATGCATTTGGGCCTCACTTTATATCAATATTGGAACAATTAGACTTTAGATTATTTGATAAACCTGTTTTATGTTATGCTAGCAAAGATACCCGGCGGTGTCTAAGCATAAAAAACTATCTTGAACAAGTTAAATTCTCTGCTTGAGTTAAATGACGCAAGTAAAGATTGGTAGATATAAAATATAAGGTGTATTTTAATTTTTAGTAATAGAGTAGTGTATCATGAAAGGCTAACAGACAACGATTGTCACATTACAGTAATGTGGCAGGGCGAGGAAGTGGGTCGGCGGGAAAGCAAACGTGAGTACGTGGAAGGCAGCCACATACTTTAAAGCGCGCCTCAAGCAGATGGGCGCGAATTTTAACTAAATATCTACATTTTTTGAGTCTCGGCGTGCTGATAATAGGTATTATCGCGTTTTCTTTTAAACATTGTAGTCGCACAATTGATCTGGCAAACCTTAATTTTTGTACGGGTAATGTCGATGTTTTAATTGCAAATCATAGCCGTGATTATTTTTCCCCCTCCAAAAAAAGCTAGATAGGGTAAAAATTCAAACCTAACCTAACAACTAGGTGGCGCCAACTTTTCCAGTAATATGTGTAGCCTATGTTACTCCCTGGGTCAAGTGACCCCCAATGGTGACCTTTGTTGGCCTTCATGGTTGCTTTAAGTGGCTTTCTATAGCGGTCATATATATACATATAAACAAACAAACTTTCAGAAATATATATATTAGATTCAAAACACCATAAAGTTTCAGATAACATAATTGTTAAGGATAGTAGAAGAAGCAGTTGGAGAGGGGAGTGTAAGAGAAAGTAGATCGATTAGGGTTATTGGAATACGGTATCTAAGAAAAGGGCTATGGTTCAGAATAGGGTAAGTGGAGTGTATGAAAAACGGTGGTCGATTAAAGTTAAAGTATACGAATTAAATAGATGCTACGAAGTAAATTTGTTGTTGAATGTAGTGATGGAAGAGGAAAAGGAAATTTTGGGTGGTGTGGATAAAATGCAGAACTATTCGCTACTGTATATTTTGTAATTGACGGTTTAGTGATGTAAGAATAAAATGCGACTTGGGATAGGGCAGAGAGATGATTCTATATACTTTGTAATTGGTGGTTTACAATCGTATTATAGATGGAAATGAAGGTGATGAGGTGTAGAAATTCACTCTCAGGCAGCATACAAGATTATGAGCACACAAAGCAATTACCCCATCTCCATCTTGTGTACACATATAAGTATATAACTCAGTTTTTCCCCTCGGAATTTTTTGCACATTTTGTTCTGTTAATCTGTCGGCCATTTTCCACTCCTCATCTCTGTCTTCCATTTTTTTCTCTGACATTTACTTTATTTCGGGCTCACTAAGTCTGTATGTGTATATGAGGGCGGTTGAATTCTTCATCCTCCAGCTACTTATTACTGATCCGAACAGAGCCATTACATCTAAAGTATGTTGACAAAAATGGGCTCCCTGCAAATCGACATTGTTCACCAATGAAAATTTATCGCCGACATTAATTTATTACTGTCAATATTTGCCACGGGAGACGTAGTTTGGCACCCTAAGACAAATGGAGTGCTGACATTCTGACACTCTGTGGCCCTCTATGCTGTCTATAGCATCGCTAACGCGAATTTTGGAAATCAATCGCTTGGGACTCCAATGTGGACTGACCGGTGATCTTACCTTCAACGGAAATCGCTTACTATTAATATCCTAGTGATGGGAACTGACATAAAGATGAGAAAAGTTAGAAAGTGAGGGGGGGGGGAAGAGATATTTTAGTTATTAAAAAAAGAAGTTAAATATATCCAATAGGGTAATTACAAGTAATGCACAACAACACCTAAGTTAGTCGAGGTTCAGCGCTTTTTTGCATTACGCATCAATTGTCACACTAAAAAAAAGCATCATTTCAATATGATTATGGTGATTTTCGTACAAAGATTGAAGAAGATAGATAAGGCTGTTGATTGATAGAAATATTCATAGTAAAACAAAATTAGTCGAATTTGCAGTAGGAGTTTTCCATTTCGCAGACATTAAGTTCCGTTGAACCCTTAATTTCTCGATACCTAATTCACGGGTGTATTACCTACTGAAGCCTAAGGTAATGGGATAAGTTTTTGCAGCACTAAAACGGAGTTTAAATCATTTGAATTTGATTCGTGTCTTTCCAGATCTTCGTTTGTGCATATCTTGAGCAGAGCCATTTACCTCGCACGAATTTCATTGCGGCTGGACTTCGAACATATTGTGAAAACTGTCCTAGCATTTCAGAGCATTTTTTCGTTGCCACAGTGCCAAATGTTTACTAATAGGTTCTTTCGCTGAACTAATCAAAGTAATTAAGCTGAACACTGTAAAATTTGTATTGTGAAATGAGCGCATTGGCTCATTCGATGCATTTCAACTTCCCCCCTAGCCCTGCATTCCATCTTCACCACTCCAATTTCCCTTAGATGCAAACAAGTTAGTAGTTAGTAACTAGAGATGTTCAGCCAAAACAAATTTAAGATTAGTTAAAGAATTGAAAAGCGTATTCGTAGCGTCCGCCGATAATATTTTGAGCACTTTGTGTACTTAATTATATTATATGTTATAGATTCGCTACAACATTTTTAAACGTATTTTACTAATTTACCTTTCATTAATAATTCTATAATAATTTATTTTTTAATTATAAAATATATGATGTTAAAAGAGTCTATATAGCGAGATCCAAAAGCCTCTCTGCAGTAAGAAATAATTCCCTTGTTAAAAAGTGAAATTTGTGTTTGCAGTAAAAAAGAGTCGGTAGAAAAGAAGACTTTCGGATCACCATATAGCTATTGGAAAGGAGGGGAGGGTACCATGCAGTTTGAGAATACGATGCAAGCCGAGTGGTAGAAGTGATTGCCTGATGAAAAAGGTCGACGCTTACGCTATCCGTGGAGATTATAAAGGCTCCATGGGGCGAAGCAAAGGATGATACACGCACCGGAAACCAAAGATGAAAAAAACTACCTTCAGCCTAATTTCAAAACAAAACAACAAATAACAAGAACAATAGCGACAACAAGATTAATGACAGATGAAAACAAGGACATAATTTAAAAGGCGACAAAATGAAAAAAGTGGCACGCTCAGGTAATCCTGGGAAGGCCTGCTTCCTTCCGGGACTCTAGTGCTGATTTTACTCAAATATTCAAATGTCACACTGGTTAGCCACACCATCTCGCATCGCTTAGATGGTGTTAGGTTTGTTTAGGATGGGTTAGATTGGGCTAGGTTAGGTTATCAAAAATGAGGGAAAACAAAAAAAGGTTTTTTTGAAACTATAGTCAAGTATAGAGAGGTTGTTCATCACAAAAAGTAGCTAAAATGGTTGAGTTATAAATTTAATTTTTCTGAGTTAAATGATTTTGGTGGACCACACTATTTTTTACCAATGGCAGATAAAAGCTTAAAGGATTGGGCGAGCTGCAGGGCATTTGAAGTCCAATGCTTCCGAGCTAGTTTGTGGGGGTGTTAAAGATACTCGTGACTTAAAGGAGTAGAAGAAGAAAGAGCTGAAATTAGAGAAATGAAGGGGGAGAGTTGTGAGAAAATTAGGTAGCTTTCGTACAGAAAGCGAGGGAGATTAATTCATCAGGAGCAGAGGGGCGAGAAATGAATTGGTGCAGGAGGGAGGGGACAAATTACCAGGTGACGAAAAAAGAAACGGAGGATATCTACCTTCTCGAAAGATCTACGGATTTTTATCAGGAACTTATCTAATATGATAGACATCAATTATCACAAATCAATCTCCTGAAGAATATCAAATAAACCCCACTGGTAAAGAAACACGAAATTCCACACGCACTTATAAACACGAAATATGAAAATGCTCCTGGAGGTGTGACAGTTTCTTCCATAGAATATTTCAAAGAATATCTCACCGAGAAATTAGCCATTTGTTTAGAAGATACTCGTATTTAAAGAAAAAGATAGATACCACTAGTCTTTACTAACGATTCATTTCAACCTTTTTTCAAAAATTCGTCTTAAGCACAAACACAAAATACAAACATTTGACCAATCGGACAGAGAATAAGAAGAGATCCGAAGTAATTCAAGTACATATTGTGATAGAACGGGTTGAGGCCGCTTAATTTCAACCACTATCACATGTTATTTAAAACCACGATGCTACCCACGTGCATCTTCGCTTTGAAGCTGGGCGCCTTATCACAGCCACCTGAGTCAATTTTTAAACAGGGAGATTTTTCTTCCTCCGTTCGTCCCATGCGCCACCCTTGCCAGATTGAGTTAGGCTTATGGGTAGATAAGGTATTGTTCTCAGGCTCGGCTGTGCATTCCCTCGAAGCCCCCACTCCATTTTCCCACACGCCTAGGGGATGTCCTGACTATTTATTTGGAAACTTTACCACTAAGATCAGATTAGAGATCCAGATTTTCTTCGCGAGACATCACTACAGTCCAGTCTCACCTTAAGCACCAAAGGGCCCTCGACCTCGAGATCCACCATCACTTGTCCAGAAGAAGGACAATATCCCTTGAGTGCCAAGGTTCGAGCCTTCGTGACGCCAAGTCCACTAGGCCTTCCCTGTTGTTCAGAAAGAGAACAACGTTAGAACAGCCATTGTTCTTTTGAGCCCGTTGACAAGAAACGGTTCTCACCCCCCCCTCCTCCTGTTGTTCAAAAGAGAACAACGTAGAACAACCATTGTTCTTCCAGCCTGTTCGCCAAGAAACGGTTCTCACCCTTCCCTCTTGTTGTTCAGAAGAGAACAACATTAGAACAGCCATTGTTCTCGAGCCCGTAGACAAGAGACGGTTCTCACCCCCCCTGTTGTTCAGAAGAGAACAACGTAGAACAGCGATTGTTCTTCAAGCCCGTTCGTCAAGAAACGGCTTCCATTCCTAAGACGCCACGTCAGGATCATTTAATTCCCCCCTTTTCGGCTGGAACTCGCCAGCAGACCAAAAATTCCTTCACGTCGCCTTCCTCTGCACAACAAGTGTAATTACGTAAGCCGAACGTTACCTTTCAGTATTTAACCCTTTTGTCAACTCTATCCGGTGCTTTAAATGGTTTAGCGAACCATCTCATCCCTTTAATTTATATTTGTTTTACCTTTCAAAAATCTCTTAATCCTCGGATTAGCTAGATTTCCCACGACCCTTTCCAATTCTCTGTTTATGTCAATATTTTCCGTTTTGTTTGTTGTTGATAGTTTTTATTAATAAAACTCTATTATATTAATGATAGCCATATTATTATCCTTGCGCTCAGTTCCACTTCTTAAGCATATCGAAGATACATAATATCGGTCAACTCAGACATCCACGCACTCTAAAGATAATTAAAGAAGTTCCCTCAACGAATAGTTATATATGGTATATCATCGAGAGTCCATTCTACGACACATATCAATGAATGAAAGCTGCTCAACAACTATGATTACAATGAAATAAGACAAATAAAATCCCTCTGGAGCACTTTTGGCTTATTAAAAAGCCTATCAGTATCGATACTTCCATAGCATTAAGAATTTACTAAGATTGAAAATGTCATTTTCTCCTCAATAAAGACCCGGTCAACATAATCACTTCAGCTTCAGTCACTCAATAGATAAACACTAACCATAAAAGGAATTCTGACATTGGGACCATCTTTTCGTGATAGTGTTTATTCAGTAATTCTAGTCAAGAAATAAAAGAGAGAGTTTGATTGAGAGATTTTTATACCACTTTCGTTTTGCAGACGATATTGTACTATTTTGCTCCAGTCTAGATGAATTATAGTCAATGATAACATGCTTATCACAGGCTACATTTACAGTTAAATCGAAGATGAACTTTTGAAAATAATTAACGGTAAATTGTTATTTAAACGTCATAGCAGGTTCAAAAGTTACATTTTCAGGCTTACAAGTTATTTACATTTTGAATACCTAAAAACTATGGTGTCCTGAATTTGTGGCATGAACCTCGTTTTTTTATTCGCTTACCGCTTAAATGCTTACTTACTGGAAGGATTCATTCAAAAGTATTTCGCGAAAATCATGTTTGTATTTGTTTAGAATGGTGGTGTTCATGACAGTTTGACATTTTGCCTCAAGTGTTTTGTGGAAAATTGTATTTAGTAACCTTTCTCGGTTTCCATGTATTTTGTACAGCTGTTTTTTTTTAATGTACATTCGAATTTCGTATGTCATATTACACTTAAACTAAACTCAATTATCTTAATTGAATTTCCTGGTTTTGTTATTTTATTTTATCTGTTGTATTTCCTATAGTTCTTTTATGTTGATAAATTAACTATTTTCTATTCTCCTTTTGAAACTTCGTTATTTGAATTTGGCAGAGATTCCGGCGCAAGAGTATTCTTATCAAAGCATCACATTATTTTTACTCTGCAATAAAAAGAGCATGCAACCATTTTTTTAAAAACAGCATAATGGCTAACCGTGACAACTTTTGTCTTATTTCTCTTACTTTCCTCATTGATAATCTCGTAGAATCCATTTTAAGAGATAGGATCGTTGAGCAACTGAAGGTATAATGCTTAATAAATGAGGACGGTTTTCAACACGAACTATCATGTCTAAATAATTGTCAAGTTTTTTTTCATCAAATGATCGCAACATTCGATCAAGATAATTTGTAGATGTAGTAATTTATCTGGATTTCTAAAAGGAGTTTGAGACTTTTTTTTCATAAAAAGAAGACATGATAAAGCTAAAGTGGATTGAAGATTGGTTGGAAAACCGTAGGCAGATAGTTGTCATTGGAAATATATTTTAGGTATTTATAAATCCACTTGGTAAGTAAATTAAAAAATTACAACCATCGTCACCAATGATTTTTCAATTATATAAAGTGCTAATGGCATAATTTTAGCAAAGGTAATCTAGAAGCTTTTAAAATAACAAAATGAACAAAGATTACGATTAGAAACAAGTTTAGAATAGATAGAAAGACTGCCAATGACGGTATGGGTTGTCTCACAATAAACAGAACAAGGTCTGCTGACCAAAGGTCACGTGCTCTCACTTGTGCTGTGTATGACCTTACGACCTTCAAAAGTTTTAATAATTCACCGGCTAACCTTGAGACAACCTTGGTAATTATATGATTCAAAATAGAATGTAAAACAACGTAAAGATTTAAATTTTCGTTAGTATAGGCCGAATAGTTAAGAGGGTATTGCCATATAATTCCCAAGATACCTATGGGAAGGCTTTGACAATTAGATCAGTAGAGAGAGAGAAAATATAAAAAAACGTAAGGATTTTAAATTTCGTTAGAATCGGCCGAATAATTATGATGTTATTGCCAAATAATTCACCGGCTAAACTTGAGAGGACATTGGCAAATATATCATTTGAAAGAGAATGTAAAACAGCCAAAGATTCTCAAATTTCGTTAGAATCGGACGAATAATTAAGATGTCATTGCCAGATAATTCCCAAGATAACCTTGGGAAGGCTTTGGCAATTATATCATTAGAGAGAGAGAATATAAAAAAACGTAAGGGTTTCAAATTTCGTTAAAATTAGCCTAATAATTATGATGTTATTGCCAAATAATTCCCCCGCTAACATTGGGAGGACATTGACAAATATATTATCCGAATGAGAATGTAAAACAACCGGAGAGTTTCGAATTTTGTTAGTATCTGCTGAAGAGTTATGATGTTATTGCCAAAACAAAATAATTATAGGGATAATCTTGGGTGGTGGTTGTGGCAGTGGCGTAGGTGGTGTAGATGGTGGTGGTGTAGGTGGTAGTGGTGTAGGTAGCAGCGGTGTAGGTAGCAGCGGTGCAGGTGATGGTGATGTAGGTGGTAGTGGTGTATGCGGTAGTAGTGTAGGTGAGTATATGGTTCAGTTGGTAGTGGTGCAAGTGTTGAAAGTGTTGTAGGTGGAGTTGGTGTAAGCGGTATAGGTAGTGGTGGTATAGGTGTTGTAGGTGGTGGTGTAGGTGTAGGTGGTAGTGTTTGTGTTGGTGTATGTGGTGTTGTAGGTGTAGGTGGTAGTGTTGGTGTTGTGTAGGTGGTTGTGGTGTGAGTGGTGGGGGTATAGGTGGTGGTGGTGTTTTTGATGGTGTTGTAGGTGGTGGTGGTATAGGTGTTGTAGGTGGTGTAGGTGGTGGTGGTGTAGGTAGTGGTGTAGGTGGTTGTGGTGTAGGTGGTGGGGTATACGTGGTGGTGTGTTTTTGATGGTTGTGTAGGTGGTGGTGGTGGTGTAGGTGCTGTATGTGGTGTAAGTGATAGTAGTGTAGGTGCTGTAAGTGGTGGTGGTGTAGGGGGTGTTGGTTTAGGTGGTAGTGGTTCAGGTGATGTTGGTTGTGGTGATATAGGTGTTAGTTGTGGAGTTGGTGGTGGTAAAGGTGGTGCTGGTGTTGTAGGGGGTAGTGGTATTTGTGGTGGTGGTGAAATTGATGTAGTTGGTGGTTTTGTAGGTAGTTTATGTGGTAGTGGTGTAGGTTGTAGTGGTATAGGTGGTGCGGTGTGGTGGTGTAGGTTGTAGTGGTATAGGTGGTGCGGTGTGGTGGTGTACCTGGTGGTGATGTAGGTGGCGTATGTGGTGTAAGCGGTGGTGTAGGTGGCGTATGTGGTGTAAGGGGTGGTGTAACTGATGATGGTGTAGATGGTAGCGGTGTAGGTGGTGGCGGTGTAGGTGGTTGTGGTGGTGGCAGTGTAGTGGTGGCAGTGTAGGTGGTAGTAGTGCAGATCTTGGTGGTGTAGGTGGTGTAGGTGGTGTAGTCGGTGGTGGTGATGGTTGTGTAGGTTGTGGTGATGTAAGCGGTGTAGATGATTTAAATGGTTGGGATGTAGGTGGTGGTGGTGGAGGTGATGTTGGTGGTGGTTGTCTAGGTGGTAGTAATGTTAATGGTAGTGGTGTAGGAGGTGATTGTGTAGCTGGTGGTGGTTTAGGTGGTGTTGGTGGAGCAGGTGGCGGTGTTGTAGGTATAGGTGGTGTTGTTGTTGGTGGTGGTATAGGTGAAGGTGGTTAAGGCGCAGATGGTGTAGGTGGTCGCGGTGTAGGTAGTGTTGGTGGTCGTGTTCATGGTTTCGTAGGTGGTGATTCTGTAGGCGATGATTCGAAAGAGGATGTAAAACAACATAAGAGTTTTAAATTTCGTTAGAATCGGCTGAATAGTTACAATATTATCACAAAAAAAAGCAAAACGGGGACCAATCGACCGACATAGTGAGATGTAGAGTCCCCCGTGACTAGACTCGCCCGCTACTAAAAACAAACAAGCAAACATACCATAATATATTTTCTCAAGACAGCTGCCAACTTTTAATATCAACAAGAAACATGAAGTTAGCAAAAGGACGAAATTTGGGGGGGGGGAGGTGGATGAGTTTATCTCAGCAAAACCTTAACAATTAATGCGTTTTATCAGTTTTAAATAAGCTAAAGTTTAAGAATAAATAAAAAAATGTGAAGAAAAACTGAAACTAAATATAAAGCAGAAACTTATAGACATAAAAATAGCTAATCGGAAAAGAAAGAAGCTTAGTAACGGAGTTGAGACTAGAATCACTTACTCTGCTTCAATGAGACGAGTGGACGGGCGGCTTCATCTGGTCGGCTATAAACACTACGATACGAATGCGAGCGAGAGTGAAATTATGTGGAACTCATGACTATGGGTGACTATAAAATACATGGATATATTTTAAATATATATTAAATAGATCTCTACTTACGATGAATTTATGGTAAACCATAATTATTCACCATCTATCATTATAAGTAAAGATCCAGTCAATATATTTTTAAATGTAATATCCTGTATTTTATAGCTCTCGAAATTCGGCAGTTCGCACAATCCTTCACTCGCGCTTTCATTCTATTCTATGTGTTTATTGTCTACGTTGAAAGTATTACCCAGCTTCATGCACTTGTCTAAAACAATACAATAAGCTCCCAATTGAGGATACAAGATGAAACCTTAACACTGAAAAGCCCAGAAATCTCACTCACTACCTTCAAAGCCCAGAATTTTCAATATAACCCTCCACGAAAAATTAAATAAAGTGAATAAATCTAATTTTAAAATATTTTAAAACGCAACAATTTAGGAATTTATTTTATTAAATTTTGACATGAAATTAAGAACATAAAAAGATAATTATAAACTAATAGGACTATTATATAACAAAGAGAAAACTCAAATCCTAACTCAATAAGCCCACCTTAAGAAAAAAATATTCATAAAATAAACTATTTATTCAAAATGTGTGTAATTTTGTAATGATGCAGTTACAGTATTTCCTCATATTATAACAAAGTAATATTCGTTTACAGTTTAAAGAAAGTTGCGAAAAAATACAAAATTCACAAAATGTGTAAATAGTCTTTATGCCCCATTGCTGGGGCCTTTTGCCCCCACCACAAAAATTAAAAAAATTACTTTTCAGTTGAATTAACAATCACATTGGTACCTAGCTACAAAATATTTATAAAAACATAGGCAATGGCTCACAATTAAATGACGAAAATAGTAGCCAGCCTACATGGACCTAATATTTCATTTTGCTCCAACCACAAAAAAAAAATGACATCACTTTCCAAATGAAACAAATAACACGTTGGTACGTAGGCCATCATTCCCCATAATAAAAGTGACAAATAATATCGTTCATATGGGCCTTTTGCCCTAACCACAAAAAACAAACAGAAGATAATTTTCAATTGAAACAAAACTCACTTTGGTACCTAGCTACGCAAATATTTATGAAAACATAGACCATTTTCCATTAATAAAAATTACCCCCCAAAATAGTAGCCTAATTATGGCCTTTTGCCCTAGCCACACACAAAAAAATAATTTTCAATTGAAACAAAACTCACTTTGGTACTTAGCTACAAAAAGTATGTAAGATAACATAGGCCATGCCTCATGATAAAAATTACAAAAATAGTTCAGTCCTCATCACTGTAATCGGACAGGCAATTGGGGCAATAGTAACTAGGATCTCTTGATGAACACTTTACATGAGCCCACTTTTTGCAGGCCAAATACTGGACCCACTCTTATCCCGGACGACCTGTCTTGTACGGCTCTAGACAAATATGGCAAGGCCATTCCTCTTCCGAGTCACTGAGGTCATCCGGCTTTTTTTCCCTTAGATTCTTCGTTTTTAAGAGCTGTTTCTTGACTTCTTTTCTTTCTTTATTCTTCATTTTCGATGTTGATGCATTCTTCAGGGCTGATTTGGCCTTTTTTTTAGAGAGTAATTCAGTTTGCCTTTTAAAAGGACTTGAGGTAATAATTTGAGTTTGTTCATGTTTTCTTTTGCCTGTTATTGGGTGATTTGAAGTTCTCGGCCTTGATATCAAGCCTTTTAATACCTTAGGTGGAGATTTCGGTGGACTGCTTGGCTCTTGATCATTTCCCTCTACAGCAAGAGAGAGGGTAGTGTTCAGATATAGGCCTAGATGGAGCTTGAATGCTAGATGGTCCTTCTAAAGGATCTTCGTTGTTGCCACCTGCTTTAATCATATTTGATGAAACAAATTCATCATCAGAGAATATGTTTTTGTTTAGTGGCCACAACCCACAAACTTTTAAACCATTCACTGATTTCTCAATTGTTGCAACTCTGTTATATGCAGTTGAGAAAATTTCTGCAATGTCATAGGTTGTTATCTTTGTTCCTTTATTTGAAAACATAAAGGAGTCACAGGCTTGGCTGTATGCTGCTTTAAGTGATTTGAAGAATGTCCTATCTAAAGGTTGCATCTTATGGGTGCAATGGGGATGGAAGCGTGATCATAGTTATAACATTTTCCCTAGTTAAATCGATTGCAGCTAGTGTTTTATGGGAATGATGGCCATCAAGGATTAAAATATGTGGGTCTTCTTTGGATGGCTTTGCCACACTGATAAAATGAATCAACCATTATATAAAACAGTCCTCATCAATCCACCCAGAGTCAATGCAAGCAGCAATAGATCCAGATGGAGCATTTTTCATAAGTGTCTGGACCATTCTTTTTCTTGGGAAAATGAACATTGGTGGGATGTAAGTCCCAGCGGCATTAGTAGCACAAACAACTGTAACATTATTACTTCTTTTTGCAGTGGTGATTTTTCCAACACATCTTTTTCCTTTTGATGCTACTATCTTACCAGGTGTCTGCACAACAGATATCCCCGTTTCACATGTTTCCAAAACTTTTTCATAAATGTAGAAAAAATTATTGACTTGTTCTTTATTGAATCCTTTAGTTCTAGCCATGCTTGTCCCTTCTGGCTTTCTAATAGAAAGATGGTTTCTCTTCAGAAAACTCTGAATCCAATCAGACCCAGCCATCTTGGTTTCCTTGGAGAACTGGTGTTCAATTTTGAGTTTTTCAGCATAATCATAGGCCAAACGCCTCAATTGTTTTGCCGAAAATCCATAGAGAAAACTTTACAATTTTTTGATGAGATTCACAAGTTGATGTTCCTGCTCCTCACTGAAAGTTTTCTTGAATGATCCAAATGTATTAGACCCTAAATTTTTCACTTTTTCAGCTCTGCGACGACGCAGAGTTCTGGTCGAAACTTTGTACTCTCTGGATGTTCCAATAACACAAGCTCCATTTGCGAGGGCTACAACAGCATTTCTTAGGTCATCGTCACTGTAGGATGCCCTATTTGTTTTTCACTTGTATGTCCGTACCATCTTTCATTAAGCATAATTTGAAAAGGCAGAAACAAAGCTTGGTTACTTATGTCTATCAATAAAATATCTTAATCAATAGACCTATTTTTCTAGCCTACAATTACAGCGGGGCAAAAAGCCCACCCTGGGCATTTTGCCTCTACAAGTAGGTAGGCCCCTTGCTCCTGACATCCATGTAACATTCAAGAAGCCATTATGAAAACATCTCGCAAATAAATCAGTAAAAACCTATAAATTCTAAGAGATACTAGGCTACTTGTATAAACTACAACATTATAGACAGATTGCAGACAAAGAACCATCTCTTTTCCTGAATTAAATTTTATGAAATATTAGATGATTATCAACAAAAAAAAATAATTGTACCTACCTTTTGGCTAAGTCGAACTGATGACACATTATCTTCACACAAGAACTTTCCTTACACTGAGTTAATGTTGCCATACTCAGTTGATCATTTTTGCGCATGTGCAGTAGGTGAGCCAGAAAAGATTTTTGCCCTGAGTGGGCCTTTTTTCCCTCTCTACCCTAATTATTTTTTTGGCACATTCCCTAAGCCATCATTTACAATGCATGTCACGTGATTTTGTTTTATTTTCTTGGCACTATTGACGCATTTGACATTTATGGCAGATATTTTCATATACATTGAGTTCAGATGTGTCATCAACTAGAACACTTGATTCTTAGATAAACTTCAAATCTGTTTCCATAGTACTTGGATAAATCTCTAAATCTAATTTCCATGATTCTTGGATGAATCTCTAAATCTCGGTTTCCATGATTTTTACATGAATAATCAAATCTCGCTTTCGATGATTTTGAATAAATCTCTAAATCTGGGTTTCCATGATTCTTGGATAAACTCTAAATCTCTGATTCTATAATTCTTGAAACAATATCTAAATCTCAGTTAACATGATTCTTGGATAAATCTATAAATCTCGGTTTCGAAGATTCTTGGATAAATCTCAAAATCTCAATTGACAAGATTGTTGGATAAATCTCCAAATATCGGTTTCCATGATTTTTGTATAAATCTCGGCTTCCATGATTCTGGATAGATCGGTAAATATCGGTCTCTATGATTCTTGGATAAAATCTTAATCTCGGTATTTTTATTCATGGACAAATTTTCAAATTTCAGCTTCTATGATTCTTGAAAAAATCTATACGTCTCGGTATTAATGACTGTGGGGTAAATCTTTAAAATTTGGTTTCCATGATTATGGATAAACTCTATATCTCGGTTACTATGATTCTTGGATTAATCTCTAAATATAGGCTTGCATTATTTGGATCTAAATCTCTAAATTTCAATTTCCATGATTCTTGCATAGATCTCTGAATCTAGGTTTCCATCATACTTAGAAAAATCTCTAAATCTTGGATAAACTGTAAATCTCGGTTGCTATGATTCTTGGATAAATCTTTAAATATCAGATTCTATGATTTTTGGATAAATCTCTAAAACTCGGTTTCCATGATTTGGGGTAGATCTGTAAAGCTCGGTTTCCAAGATTCATTGATAAACTCTAAATCTCGGTTACTATGATTTTCGGATAAATCTCTAACTTTCAGTTTCTATGATTCCTGGATAGAGCTCTAAATCTAAGTTTCTATCATTCTTGGAGAAATCTCTAAATTTCGGTTTATATGATGCTCTAAATCACGATTTTCATGATTCCTGGATAAATCTCTAAATTTCGGTTTACATGATTCTTGGTTACTATGATTCTTGGATAAATATCTAATTCTCGATTTTCATGATTCTCGATTAGATCTCGAAATCCTGGTTTCCCTGATTTATGGATAAATCTTTAATTTTTTATTTCGATTATTCTTAGATGAATAAAAATCTCGGTTTCATTGATTCTTGGATAATTCTGTAAATCTCGGTGTCCATAATATTTTGATAAATTATTAAACTTCGATTTCGATGATTCTTGAATAATTCTGTAAATCTCAGTTTCCATGATTTGGGGATAAATCATTAAATCTAGGTTTCCATGATTCTTTAATAAATTTCTAATTCTCGATTTGCATGATCTTTGGAAATAATCGCTAAATCTCGAATTCCATAATTTGGAGATAAATCGCTGAATCTCGGTTTCTATTTTAATTCTGTAAATCTTTAAAACTCGCTTTCTATGTGTGGGGAAATCAATATCGTGACCGCAAACAAACGTTAGTTTGGTTACACAGCGTCAACAGTTACGTTCCATATGGTCCAATACTGTACCCCCTCTCATTTGCCCTGCTGTCCCCCAAATCCTCGAGATCGCTCGCAAAGAAGGAGTACCCTCAGCAGATTTCGTAGTTCGTTAATATAAACAAAGGAGGGTGGGATAGCCTTTATAATAAGAATCTATGAACAAGCTCACCATCCTCTCCTATTGTTTAGGTTTATTTTCGCCAAATAGAGGAAATTTCACTTTTTCCGACGTAAACCACAAGAACTAAGGGGCACAATATTGAAAAGTGATGGCCTAGGAGAGAGGCGAAAACGTAAGACCTCATTCCCCCCCCTCTTCCCCGGGATAATCGAGGTATATATACGAGTAGTTCGATCGGAAAAAAAAGAGAAGGGGAATCGAGGTAGCAATCGAGAGAAGAAGAGTAGTCCCTGAGTAAAACAGGGAATCAAGAAGAAGTAGAACCGAGCAGGATTTTTCTTCCCGAGGCTGTTCCTTTTGGTCACATCGAAGAGTAGACCATCGGTATAGAGAATCACTCTCATACCAATCTCGTTCAGAGAAACCCCCTATCCCAGTTTTTCGAATAAAACAGAGATAACCCTCACAATTGAGGAATATCAATGTGAGGTTCCACTCGAGAAAAGACTCACCTCTTGGTCAAGTCTCATCATCGAGAAGCCCACAAGTGTAACCCAAAGATTGGAATAATCGTACATCCACAATCCCCTCGCCTATATCGTCAAGTCTCATCTCCGAGAAGCCCGCAAGTGTCACCAAAGGATTGGAATAATCCTATATCCACAATTCCCTCGCGTATATCGTCAAGTCAAGAAGCATCGCCACGCGCTCCCCACTTGCCTCGAAGTCAGCTCTTATTTCCGAATAACCTCCACCAACGTTATCTTTCACGTAGCGAGACGAACAGCTGTTCGTCCGATTCAGCCTCACGCCCCGAATCCTCGTATCAACGAGGTTCTCGTTCAAGGTCATCCCACGCTAGACTCTCACTTAGTTAAAGGTAAAAGGAATCCGTCTTATTTATGTTCTTTAGTTACCATTCCGTACTAAAGGGAATTTTTGTGTCAACCATCGCGTAGTACTCATTGTTATTATTAATTTTCATTTAGATCCTCTTATTATAGCCTTAGTATATTTAAAGTTTTAATATTTCATTTTTTTTATGTAATTAAAAGTATATTTTTGCCTCAGCTGTTTAATTAAATCCTCGAAATGCTGCATATGGCAATAGGTATATAATATTACAAATCATCCCTGGTTAAAGAATCAAAACAAAATTAAAAGTAAGTATAGCACTCTTAGAGGAAATAGGAACGGAGTTATTCATGTACGGAACAAACGTGCATACATACTCGGCCCTATGATTTATGGATAGATCTCTAAATCTAGGTTTACATCATATTTTGACAAATCAGTTTCCAGGATTCTCTTATATATCTCGGTTTTGATAAAACTTGGATAAATCTCTCAAACTTGGTTTCCATGATTCTTGGATAGATATCTATATCTAGTATTTCATCATACTTGGATAAATATCTAAATCTGTGTTTCCATCATAGATGGAGAAATGTCTAAATCTCTTCTTTCATGATTAGTGGATAAATCTCTTAATTTCTGTTCCCAAGTTTCTTGGATAAATCTTTAAGTCTCGGTTTCTATCATTTTTGGTTAAATCTCTAAATCTTGGTTTCCCTTGGTTTCCTTATATTCCCTAATCCCCTCCAAATATCGATTTCCATAAATGATGGATAAATCTCTAAATTTTGATTTTCAAGACACTGGAATAATTTCTAAACATTCGTTTAGGTGATACTTGGATAAAACTCTATCTCTCGGTTTCCATGTTTCTTTAGTAAATCTTGGTTTACATGATGCTTGGATAAATCTCTAAATCCCGACTTCTATGATTTTTTAATTAAATCTCTAAATGTGGATTCCGAAAATCCTTAGATAAACTCAAAATCTTGGTTTCTAGGATTTTTGGATAAATTTGTAATTCTCCGTTTCATGATCTCAAATATTTCTCTAAATTTCTGTTTCCATGATTTTTCGATAAATCTTTAAATCTCAGTTTCCAAGATATTTGGATAAATCGTTAAATCTCAGTTTCCAAGATACTTGGATAAATCGTTAAATCTTAGTTTTCAAGATACTTGGATAAATCTCTAAGCCTCTGGTTCAATGATTCTTGGATAAATCTTTAAATCTATGTGTACATTAATCCCTGTAAATCACACGATGGGATTGGGCTGCAGTGTATCTTATTATGTGAAAAATTATGATATCGGCAATGATAGACTCATGCTGATTCAACCTTATCCGGCCCAATATTTTTCTTGGCATACAATTTTGCTCATTCCACATTTCAAGACATTTTAATGACGCCGTCTCAGCCGAGATACAGATAAATTTACATTATCCCAACTGGTGCCATCAGGATTTCTTTGTTTTCTTGCAGCTAATTCTAATTGATCACCAAGAGTACTCTGAAGAGCATGGGTGTGAGAATTAATACTCTCCCTCGCATCTCGTTAACTTTCTTTTCTCTTCGCTCTTATGTCCAAAGGGACATTTATGAAAATAATAGTTATGGATAAAGGTTTTCACACAAAATAAAAATTCCCTGTTCTTTCCCCCTTCCTTCTCCCTATCTTTCTTAATCCCTATACCCCTTCCCTCTCTCCCCCTTCTCAACAGTGGGGGGACAGGTTGAGGGTGGAGTTTATTCATAAACTAAGCTATAATAAAATTATTAAAACAATCACGTTCTAAAAATATACACTTTGCCCTCTCTCTCCCCCATCCCGACTATTTTCCCGCCTCGCTCCCTCCCACACTATTTCCCCCCTCTCTCCCAACTCTTTTCCCTTCCCCCTTCTTACCCCTTTCCAACACTTTACCCATAGGGGAGAAGAGGATTTAGGGATGTAGTAGATAGTTAGATAGAGATGGGGAGTTGGGGGTGATATAGGTGGAAAATGTGGGGAGAGGGGGAAGGTGGAAGGGAGACGGGAAATGGGGAGGAGGAGATGGGCCAGGGGGAAACGGGAGGGGAAGACGGGGAAGGGGGAGGAGGAGATGGGCCAGGGAGAAAGGGGAGAGGGGAAAAGGGAAAAGGAAGAAGGGAGTGGGGAAATAAGGGGAAGATATAGGAAGGGGAGTGCGAGAGAAAGGATGGGGGGGAGAGAGGGGAGAGAGTTCAGGGGGAGAGAGAGATAGGGGATGGGTAGTGAGGATCATAGGGAGAGGTGGGACAGGGTGTGGGAGAGAGAGTTGGGGGAGAGGGAGGGGGGATAGTGGGGAGAGGTAGATGTGGGAGAGGGATGAGGATATAGAGGTGGGGGATAGATTAGGGGGAAAGAGGAGGGGGGAGTTAAGCGAGAGGTCGGAGATGAAGAGAGAGGGGGGAGTTGAGCGAGAGGTTGGAGATGGAGAGAGAGGGGGGAGTTTAGTGAGAGGTTGAAGATGAAGAAAGAGGGGGAAATGGAGGGGGATAGGGAGGGGGTAGAAGTAGGTGCGGAGGTAAAGAATACATTGCAAACTTATAGCAGTTTACTGTTATGAATTAGGATTATTACGAGGGGTTTTTAATTTGCGGGGGGTGATCACCCCCAATATAGTGCGAGCTTTTCCCCCACTTCTAAGTTTCCTTGAAAATGATATATAATATAATATGATGTGATTGCATTAGCCTAACAAAAGCCCCAAATAACCATATATATATATATATATATATATATATATATATATATATATATATACATATATGCGAATTTTTTTAAAGACCATGGTCCTGTATTTATTTCTCTTTTAAATGAATGGGTTTGGTAAAAACCAAACTAAATTGCTGAGTTTTCGATCTTATTTGATCATCTTCGGAGCGTCTTGATATATTCTTTCCTCATTTACCAATGAAATGTGGAGTCAGAATCAGAGTGAATGAAAGAAAAAGGTTTTTAGGTGGTATTTATTCCACCTGGTTGATCATAACGTTAGAGAAAACGAGCCAATCCGGTGAATGGAATTTAAAAGCAATTTTAATGTTCGAGTCCAACTTAACGCTTGACTATTTATTGATGGTCGGGACTTCTTCGTTTATTAAAATGGCTTCTAAGATGTTCATCATAGCTTTATTCTCTCTTTTTTTTAATTACGTTGTTGTCAACTATAATATCATTCGTTAGATTGATGTTATGTGCACTCTCCATATGATTTTTAGGTCCTGTGCTTTGCAGATGCATTGTTAAACGTCTCGAAAGTGTGGTAGTTATCATGCCAAATATTTAGGGTTATTATAAAGCTTGCAGTCATTATTTGGGCAGATGAACTCGTAAACTATGTTGATTGACTTGAGATTCACAAACAACTCAAATCAATTTTAAATAATCGCTATTTTAGAATAGCTCTCAGATATAAATAAATAAATTATATGGGAAATGGGAAGAAGCAAAGGTGGCAGTATTCAAATTATATTGCGAAAACGGACATCCAGACCATAAACTCAACTTAAACAATTTTTAAATAACGATACACCGAAAGCCAACATTGAACACTTGAATTCCATCACATTAGATTTACAAACCTCACTTTAAACTCGGAGACAAGCTCATTTCCACTTTTACTGCCCCTATAAATACCCACGAACCACACACGACCAAACCACTCTTAAAAATCAAACCCATATTGTTCCAACATTATCATTATCTCCCTTTTCTACAACGAATAAACCCAAAACACATTAATTTGTTTTTATTTAAAAAATAAAAAACAAAAAGCATATTTCCCATTGTCTAATAGTTAAAAGCCCTGCATTTTCAAAATTGGAATACTACCACTTCTGCTACTTCACATTTCTCATATGATTCATTTAGAAATATCTGAGAGCTATTCTAAAAGTTTCTTATGTTTGTATATATTGTTAATGTTATATCCTCGAAAATGGGTTCATCACAAAACCTCAGTACCAAGAAGGTTAAAACATCCAACATCCTAAATGCTGCCTTCTTATTTATCCTAAAAATATGTATACCCCTGGCAACGTGCAACACCTCGAAAAAAACTCTCTTAACATTGTACTTCATAGCTTTTGCTAGGAAGAAGACATTTCCTCTTTGATTAGGAACATTTAAGTAATCATAAGAATTTGGAGTCATTAATAGAAGATCAATGGAGTTCATGTGGTGAGATATCTGACTTCCTTGAACATTTCACCCTTTGGCAGTTGACAACTTCGTTCACAAAGTAAGTCATTTTCCTTTTGTAACTTGTTAAAAAAAGTCAAGGTTGTTATAATGTTTTATTTTATTTTGTAATTCAAATATGCATACATTTACTACAGATTAATAAATCGAAAACACATTTAATTGATGCTAACCATATTATAAAATGGTACTTAATAAATACAGTTGAGTTGATAAGCTACACAATTATATGTTTTCCAACCATTAATTTTATTGAGTGTACAGTATAAATTTTTCTTCTTTACATAATATTAAAAGTATTCTTTACAACGATTTCTTCGTTTCTTTGATCATTATATAAACCAAATAGCTCAATAAAAGATCGATATGATTAACCGTTTCTCATCTACTGAATGAAATAGACACAAAACAACCCACATGAGTTTGAAAAGTAACTCTGAACTCTGAATAGATCGACGATAATAATTTCATTCATTTTTACTGAGTTTTTACGAATATAAACATCATTCTGGAACCTTAGACATAGGCTGTCGAAATAATCCAACCTTTTTTGTTAACAAACAAAGCGAACCAGGTAGATGGCTGCTGTCCAGATTAATTATATAAGATGCTGGCAGTTTTAAAGTTGACATTACTGAGTGTCTCTCGCAAAACAGCCATGACAAACTTTTTAATTTTATTTCGATACAATAGTTCTTCTATTTCTCAGGCCATTCATTTTATTAAGAATATAATAGTACGTTTCTAGACTTATATATCTCAATAACAGACTGAAACTCTATATATATATAACAAGGCAAACCGGGTCTATTAATGGAGATTTAAACTGTAACTGTATTGATAATGTTCCCTGTTGTATAGAATTGGAGCATTCACCAAGATAATTAGTACTCTTATCCTGATTTAGGTTAATACAATAAATATTTTTATTCTTTAGAAATTGTTCATACTTAAGTCCAATACTCTGCCCACCTTCAATACACCCTATTCCGTTATATAACGATTAAAAAGCCCTTGAAGCAACTGGATCTGCATCGTCCGAATAGTCGATTTCAAATGGTCTTTCAACTTCATTCTCGTTTGTATAGATAGTGTTGCGATTCACATTATAAGGTTTAAGTTTAAAAGGTGATGCATCATAGCAACCAGAAAATGCCGAATGGTCAACCATACCTATTACCATCCTCGTAGGTATTCTTCCCATATATATATTATCAACAGACTTCATTGATATTACATTCACAATTGTTTAATTTCGCATACGAACTTGTGTGATCGGGTACTTAGCGTTTGATGTAAGCAACCTATTTTCCATCTCCAGATGAGTTGATGCTGAAAGGCGGACTTTTCTTAGGTAAAGGAAACTCTCTAATAATTCTATTTTAGCTTCAAAATCGGTCTGGTTTTTAAATAGTGTAAATGAATGTGGTGCTCTGGATAACATTAACTTTAGTGAGACTCCATTTCTCAACAGCTTATGTTGCGAAAATAAATCGGCGTGTAGTTTTCCATATACATAAATCAATTAGTTTTTTCTTCGATCTGCTATATTTCTTTTGTATACGTTCTTTAATAGAGTAATATCCTGCAGTCGAAAGAAATGTAGATTTTTTTTCTTCAGTATAGTTCAACAGGGTCTCTAAATATGCACGATTAAGGTAATTATTTCCAATGAAAATTACAGATGTTTCATTTAAATAAATGTCAAAATTGCTGAACAAAGTGTGAAGAATATTATTTTCCGGAAAAATATTCTCGCCATCTTTAAGTTCGCCTCCATCTGCCTTCACAATTCTTTCTTTAATATGAAGATAAACCTCACTCGGATCTATATACTACTTTTCGCTACCAGATACATAATATTCAACTGGGGTAAGATCTGAAGAGATATTGCTAAGTGGAGAGTAAGACTGATAATTGCTCTCAACGATGGAAGCTTGGGTCGGTGGAACGGTGAACAAATCGAGTTCTGTCTTAGAACAGATACTCGTATAGCTTGCTGGATGATGACTTTATGAGAACGTCTATGAAATGTGTGCTTGTTTATATTATCATAAAAAATCATCCCCTCCCTCTTCATGATCTATATTGAACTTTTTTCTCTTCTTCAACTTCTTATTCATTTAATTCTGCATATTTATTACACCCATTTTTCGGACTTCCTCTCATTAACACTCTGAGATTTCAACTTTCTTCTAAATATTGTCTAGTATCTTAGTAATAGTATTTTTCGCCCTTTCCAGCTGATCTTTCAAAGCTTGCTTTGTGGCCTTTCCATGCATAATATCCTGAACGGTATCCAAATCGGCGGAAATGGCCTTCTTCCCTAGATAGCGAGCACCGCTCCTTATACACGCGTGGGCCATTTAACATTTTTAATTATTTTAATGTCTTCTCCTAATGTGTAGCTTTATCATCAAATGACCAAGAACGAATGGAAATTTTTCCCCTTTAACTGTTTGTATATAGATATAAATTGATCTTACCTTACCAGGGCTTAGATCTAGATAGTGAGGATGATCAAAAGTTATACTGAATGACGCATCATTCTAAAGAAGGTTAATAATTCTCAGCAACCTCGACTTAGCCAACGTCTAGAGGAAAAACCAACTTCCTATTTCGTATACTCAGGAATTGAGATAAGATGTTTACCCAACGCGTTGAAAGAATCATTTGGTGTTACACTGTATAGCAGAAAGATTATGAAGAATTTAAAAATGAAGTAATTTTTCACGAAGGTGTGTATAATGTGTCATCTTTAGATGGACGAAGTCATGCACTCATTATATTAGATGACTTAATTCAGAAAATAGATGCTAATATATCAGAGATATTTACAGTGATCTCACACCATAAGAATATCTCCATATTCCTAGTAGCTCAAAATCTATCTTATAAAAATTTGTATATGCATGATATTGCCTTCAATTGCCACAATCTAATCTTATTTAACCAGAGGAGAAGCATCTCCCAGATAAATATATTTATTGGACAAATAATGCCTGGGGAACTGAACAGCTTCATGTGAATATATAAATAGGCCCTCTCAAAGCCCTATGGTTATCTGCTCTGCGACTTCAGTCCGAGAAACACTGTACGATTTACATTATAGACAGGAATATTTCCAAATGAAATCGAGAACTTACATCTTTTAGAATGAACCATAGAATGAAAGGTTACGTGTATCTATTTCATAAGTTTCCCACACTCTCTAAAAAGATGAAAAAAAGGCCACTGAAGCGATCATTGTCTCCTACTGCCGATGCCATATATGATAAAATGGTCTAGAGATTAGTATTTTTCTGACAAATACTCCGATATCTAGCATTCGCATCATTAAACATACTAATTATTTTCAAAATGAAACGAGAAAATACCAGCATGTGACCAAGGCTGTTAGTGAACAATGCTAGGGGGGAGAGGGGGGTGCCATTTTACTCCTAACATAATCCAATGTATGTATGTGTGCGTGTATATGTGCGTGTAAACTCTAATTCCTTAGAAATTTTCAGTGTTTATGTGTGTGCACATGTGTGTGCAGACTAATTCCTTCGAAAAAAGGGTCACTGACCAAAGTATGGGGGGTGGGGTGAGATTTGGCATTCAAGGTGAGGGGGTGTCGGCATTTACCCCTCATTACTACTAACGTGTATTTGCAAGCTGATTTAATTTCTGCCAATACTGACTTTAAGTAAGTAATTTCAGCCAGTAACCCGGGCTCCTTTTATTTAACCTGTTCGCAGCACATATATTTTCGTTCAGCGTGTGGTGGTCGTCTTAGCGTTGCCCTGTGTCAAAAATATCATTCGTAGCAGACGTTCTTTCGACATCGTTCACATGCGCTTGACTCGGTCTCAGAAGTTACAGCCCGAGTTGTTATCTATAATCGTAAAAATTAAAAGTAATTAAAATTCAATGTATTCTTGGAACAATAGATTTCTATATAGATAGGGTTGAAATTCCAATCTATGAAAGGTTTCCCTTCTACAATATTCTTAAAGGAACGAAAAATTATCCAGCAACTCGGACTAATACCAAAGAGCCTGCTTGTAGGTGTAAAATACTAACTTGCATCTTTTGTCAAGAGTACAGTACAAGCGACAGTCAGATCGGTTACTGACTTATGGTTATTTTGCATGCCGCTGTCGTTATTTGATTGCTGTCATTATATGCGCATGTGTGTAGAGATCAGTTGTGTTTTTTAAGGTTGCTTTATTTTTACCCTCAACTTAGAAATGGAGAAATAAATAGTGCTAGATATTAAAAATAAAACATCAGTCGGATAAAATCCAATCATATCTGAAAAGCACAATGGACCAAGAACGGCTCTCTTCACTGGTTCGTATTTCCATCGAGAAAGGCATTTTGAACGACCTGGACAAGAAGAAGGAGCTGCACGACAGCATATTATACGAGTTTGCCATCAAATCAATACGACTGAGGTTCATGTATAAATCGGGTGATTTATATATTAAAACTATTTCGGTCTTATTGTTAAATTATCAGCACACATATAGAGTACTGTATACAGGCATGGTCACCACATTTTAGACATGATATAAACTTATTAGAGTCAGTACAAAGAAGGGCAACAAAAATAATACCTTTCCTGAAGCACCTTGAATATAAAGATAGACTGAGGGTATTAAATATGTTTTCATTTGAAAGAAGGTGTGTGAGGGGAGATATGATAGAGCTTTTTAAAATCTTTTCTGGGATGGGTACATTGGAATTCAGCAAGTTATTTGAGTTAGAAGGTATTAATAGAACTGGAGGCCACCACTTAAAGATTAAAAAACAGAGGTGCAGACTGGATGTTAGAAAATATTTTTTTACTAACAGAGTGGTAAATTATTGGAATAGTTTGCCACCTGAGACTGTAGACAGCCCAAACTTGAATGTTTTCAAGCGCAGATTGGATGATTATATGGGGATGAGGGTTAATTTCTTACTTTTTGCTATGTGGATATGTTTCTTGACTCATTCCTGTGGATGCAGTTTCTTTTTATTGTATATTTTGGGGGACTTTAATTTTGTTTTTGACAGACTCCTATGGAGGCTTTAAATTATATATTATAGATGCATGGTTATACATTCCTATGGATTGTTATATTGTATATTGTAGAGGCATGATCCGACAAAATCCTATGGATGCATTAGGTGGGTGGGATTTGATGGATACAGATGACCTTTGATAGTCCCTTGTGGCTTTTGTCATCCGTGAAATTATGTTATATGTTATGTTATGTTAAATTGCGGCGGAGGGTAGTAGGTAGTCCAAATTTAAATGTATTTAAAAGTAGGTTGGATGAGTTTATGGGGAGGGAAGATTGTGATGGTTCCTAAGTTTTGTATATATTAATATTGTTTGTATATATCTTTAGCTGCATGATTTAGTTCTTGACAAGCCTTAATTGGTGATACCCTTGTTTTTGGACGCAATCCTCTGGATTTAGTTTTCCTGGGAGTTTGTGTGTTGACTGGAACAGGAGCTGCCAAGTGTAGGCCATGAATGGTCTTTTGCAGTCTCCTTCTTTTCTTATGTTCTTATGTTCTTAAGTCTGTGGTTTGCATTACGTCTCTTACCTTCTTTTAGACATGTGTCTTATGCGAAATTGGTTAAGAGGCCAATTGATGCATATATATATATATATATATATATATATATATATATATATATATATATATATATATATATATATATATATATATATATATATATATAACAGGAAAAGGAAAGTAAATGAATCACTAGAGTTATTATAGATTAACATTAATGTAATCATAAAGAACAAAACAAAAGATACTGATTTTAGAATAACAAGAGGAGCTTGCGATTCGCAGGCAGACCTTCGGTCTGTGTCTTACAGCCTATCTCATTATAGCAACGGGGTTTTGTCTAATAAAAAGTAAAACATTTCCACTATATATTTTCTAAAATATTCTCTTAATCTAATTTTGTATTATCCATAATTAGCTTCTAAGCCTTAATTCAAGATTTTTTTTTAGCTCAATTATTGTCATATACCGTAAAAACAATCTTCACCTCTTTTTTTTTCATCAAAATTTTCTTTTATATACTAATTTACAACCCTCTCCAAAACGTCGTGCCTTAATTATAACTCATTCCATAAATACGATTTATATTTTTTTATTCTTAGATTCAGTGAGTAAAAAGTATAAATGAGATGAAATGGTACCTCTTAGTAATTACTTAGATAGAAGCTTCAAATATACGAAAAACCAGCCCTAAGGTTTGTTTTTTCCACCTCTAAATCAACTTTTAGCAATAATTTTAATAAAAGCTTGGAATGAAAAAAGCCCTGCACTCTAAATTTTTTATCTATAAATAAACTTTTAGAAATAACTTGGATAAAAAGATTGAATATACGCAAAACCATCTCTTTTCTTCATCATCACTATCACTAACTATAATTTAAGAAGGGGATTTTTTGAGTATTTGAATAATAATTACATCTTAGTTTCGTTATGACTCATGTGTTTTTTATCAAAGTTATTTCTAATAATTCTTTTATAATATCAAAAAACAAAATGGTGAACTTCAGAAATATATATAAGTATCGAAATTTTGTGAATTACAATTGGTGAAGTTCAAAAAATTTATTTTTTATATATCTTCTATCTATAACTATATTTTAGCAACGCGATATTTTAAAAGGGGGGAAATTTAGTTTAGAGTTCCTTTTTAAAATTATTATAATTGGCGAAGTTCAGAAAATTTAACCATGTTTGCTTTTTTTTAGATTTTAAATTTTATTCTTAGTAGCGAAGCGCAAGCTCCCCCGAGTAGCGAAGCCATTGCCTGGTCTTCTAATAATTTACTATTGTTTTTGTTTTTTTCATATCCATCCATATTTTCTTGGTCTAAAGGTAAAAAAACAAAAACATCGGAATTCTTTTGAAATACCATAAAAATGAATCCTCAGACCTCATTTTTTCCCATCTAAATTTATATTTTAGAAAGAAGTTGGAAAAAAAATTCGCAAATACGAAAAACATATAAACAGCCCTATCTTAATTTTAATAAAATATCTGAACTTAACCATTTTTAATTCGCTTTGTTTTAAAAAAAAATTCCCCAAATTAGATAGACATATTGATTTTTTCTGAACTTAGCCATTTTCACTTGTTCAATTTGTGCATACAAAATTGGCTCAATGTGAATGATCACCTTAAAATTAATGGAAAGAGTTTAAAGAAGAGAGGTTGATACCTCATGAACGGTCTCTACGGATTAAGGTTGTTTGCTCAACCATTAGCCAAGTATGAATGAAAAACATTTTTATAATAAAAAATAATGTAAGAACCTTTGGTGCTCACCAAAAGTACTCTGGTTCCATCACACAAACCATAGTGACACCCAACGAAGAATTTTCATATGTCCGGTTGTAGGCAAATGCGCCTCACGCAATGGGAGGAGGTGCTAGGCGACCTTCGACAGACCAAAGACTCGGCAGCTCCCTACAACCCCTTTACTGCCTTGTAGGGCTACCTCTTTAGGTAAAGGCTAGAGTAAGGATAACCTCGATAATGAAACCAGGACTGGGGGCGACTATAGGCGAGCACCTGCAGACCGGTGTCTCGGCAACCCCCTGCAGCCGAAGATGAAGCCTGGTCGTCTTGAGTCCTCTCCTGCCACCAGGAATCTTCTCCCCTTGGTGAAGATACGGGTCTGAAGTGATACGCCTTCTTACTCGTTCAAATCTAGTGCCAGTTTGATGTCCTCAGCAAACCGACCCTGACCAAGGTCGGAGGCCGCCCTGATGACATCCGTCATCATCGACCTCGATGGAATTCCTTAAGCTAAGCTAAGCTAAGCTAAGCGAAGCTAAGCTAACAAACTAAAAGGAAAAATGTTATAATTATTCAACCTCTGCTCCTCATTTTGCTTTACAGTCGTTTTGAGGTGCCAGGAGCTATTTTCTCCTGATAAAGATTAAAATTGAAAATCTATTTTAGAAATAACTTCGATAAAACTATTGAATATACCAAAAAATAAAATAAAAAAGCAGCCCTGGTTAAATTTTTATAAATTTTCTGAATTTCACAATTGTAATTCTTTTTATTTAAAAAAAATCAAAACAATCGATAATCATATTTATTTATTCTGAACTTCACGATTTTGTTTTTTCAAACTGTAACGAAACTATTTAAAATAAGTTGAATAAAAACTTAAAATATACCATGGTGATAACTCAACTAAGAGAAAAAACCTATCTATTATATGTATATCAAACCCTCTAAAAGATCCCGTTCTTAAAATATAGTGTTATGGAGGATAAATTAATTTTCTCCATTCATTAAAATATCGGTTATTTGCTTTCTTAACTGAGAAGCCTATTCTTAGCATCCTATTTTTCAATGAAACTAAATATTATCGTGCAATTTCTTTCGAACTTCAAACAAATTGGTTTAATTTCACTTTTTGGTTGCTTATCTCCTACTCATATGTCCAGATAATCCCACAACAGTTCGAGAGGATTGCAATCAGGAGACTGGGAAGATAAAGGCATGATTGTGTGTTATCCTTCCTGTTATTTTGCATCCAAATAAGCACGATACACTTTGCACGTGTACTTAGGATCCTTGTTTCGCAGCAAATAAGATAGCATGTCGCTGAAGTATTGAATGGTAGCAATGCTGGTCTAATTTACTTAATATTTTATAAAGATTTTAGGTTATTGTTGGGTTTATTATGCCCACCTTAGAATTCTTGGAACATTCATATATATATATATATATATATATATATATATATATATATATATATATATATATATATATATATATATATGTTTAAAACAATTGTTTTTAATGTATACAGTGTTTTTTCTTGGTCAAATTTAAAACAAGTCTTTGGGGTTTTATTTTGGTTAAGCTATCGTAATTGCATCATATTGTATTATATATCATTTTTAAGGGAATTCTGAAATGCCGGGCTTTGCCCCCATACCCCTTACGCCCCCACAAATAAAAAAAACCCTCGTAATATTCCTAATTGAAAGCTTAACCTTAGATTCGAATCCAAATGACGATTGCTAAATGACTCTAGTTTTGATACTGTGTTACTTGGCCTCACCCCCGAATGCTATTTATATCAATGATATCTTTAAAATTGGTTGTTATTATTAAAATTACTTATTATATTTTAATTCAGAAAAAAAATCCCTCCAAAATGATATATACACTACGATGCGATTCGTATTAACAACATGAAGCTAGGTGTCTTTAGGTTAGACTTGACTAGGCCTTGAACGAGGGAAATTACTGCCCAATCATGTAGGTACACAATTATAGCATCTTAATTAGAAAAGAAATATTTTGGATTATGTACAAAATTATAGCATCTTAATTTTAAAATAAATATTTTAAGTGCTTATAAAAATAAAAAATAAACTACATAAACCCCTCTGGAACCGATTCTTTCGATTGATTAAAACAATATAGGTATAACTGACAAGATGTCGAAAATGGCGGCCAATCTATTTTTTGCCATAACCTCATAATTAGAAATTGGACCAAATTAACTAGTGAAAGTGCTTACTAAGTAAGCATTTGCCTTTTTCTTTTTTTTTAAATCGAAATATTTATAATAATGCGCCCACAAAATTCGCGGGTGGGCATAAACCCAACACTAACCAGATTTTATACCAAATCTAGCCAATAGCGCCAAAGTATCACATTAGGCCAAATAGTGTTTCCAAACAGAGAGTTTTTGTAAGGAGGAGTCCTTACAAAAACTCTCTGTTTGGAAACAAAAGTTTTAAACCTAGACTCATCGTTCGATAGAGCCCCTTTACACCCATCGATTGCTCAGTTTTGATGCTTTTTTCCCAAGCGTCCCCAAGGCGCTGTTTATTTTCTGAGCTCCTCCTGGAACAGAAGGGAGACGGTTTGGGAGAGATGTCACTCTGATGGACTTATCATCAAGAAAGATGAGATCTTTCTGGGCTGTGCTTTCTCTTGCCTATAATTCAGTATACCTCTTCAGCATTCTTCATCATTTAAATCAATCTAGAAAATGGTAATTATTTCTACTGGGATTTCCTCCACATTCATCCATCGTTGGATTTGACATGTGTATTTTTAGATGGCAAAAACTTATATATTAATAATAATTAAAGTGTAGTAGCTTGAAGCAACTAAACTCAGAAAGAGCAGAGCAGGAATGCACAAGATAACCTTATGAGCAATTTTCACTAGGAACGTAACGGCCGGCAAAAATCATATAAAATTTTGATAATTTGTGTTGAAACTCATTCGACGTAAAAAAAAAGAAGATAAAGGACGAGATACAATACTATTCCAACTTCACGTTTATAAAACTGTCACAAAATCCCCCTTAGCGTTCGAGTTAAATGATCACATTTCATTAATGCTTTTATTTGAGTAAATAAATTTTAATTGATTTTAAAGAGGCTCAAAATACCCCCCCTCCACCCCTGTGTTTTAATTTGAAATTTCGAAGGAGTCAAATATGGGCACATAAATGATAAAAAAGGAGAGAGAGAGCAAGAAGATGATATATAAAAGAGCCTTAACCAAATTAAAAAATTGAGGACGAGATATGGTCGTGTAATCTGATATTATGACAGAATAGTATTTTGAGGGTCGGGCTTCTCTGCTTTAGATCATTCATAGCCAACAGTGGATTTGGGTCAGCTTTTTAAGGCTGTAAATAAATATAAGGCTTCGGATATATTGACAAAAAGTTCCTTGGACAGTATTCATATGTGTTTCGTTTTAATTTAAGGACATATTCACACTCACAATAAGGCTATAATATTGGATTCACTTGATCAGTACTTCCGTGGCAACGAGCAAGATCTCCCCCCTCAAAAGAAAGAATTTTTGCAGAAAAGGCGACCTTAATAGGACTATACCACGGCCATAACCGACCATATTCTCGGATAATACTTGTAAGACTCAACCTCGATTTTTATTTAGATTAGGGGAAGGACTACATTGTGTTAGTAGATAGGGCGCTTGACTCGCGACCCTGCAATATGAGTCTTCGTATGCATCTTCGTAGATGCATACGTTACATACGCACACATGAACATACACTTGGTCATGGCTATGGCATGACGGGGATATATATAGATGTAATCTAAAATACAGATTAGTGTGACACTTTGCCTGAAAGAGCTTTAGATGGCCTAGTGGAGAAAGCGTTGGACTCCTAACGCCTAGGTACCAGGCTCGATCCTGACAAATTCGGAAAGAAAGCTTCACAGCATGCGTATGGAGCTAGCCAGATATTGGCGGACATGTTGAACCTGAAGCATTGAGAGATTAGCTCTATCCACATATATGAAGACATATATAGTCAATCACAACAGTGTTGTATCTTCTCTCACTCTTTCTTCGCACACATCACTCTTCTGTCCCGGAATTTGCAGAGTAGGTTTCAAGTCCGCACTCCCTTGACGCCAAACAGTTGACTTTCTATTGAGTAATGAAGAGTTTGCTTGTTTATGCCAAAACAAAAGTAGTACCCCTACGCTACCACCTCTATTGCTCGGGGGCTTGTCAGCTAGTGTCATTCTGATCTTTATGTGCATTTAATTATCCGATCAGGGGTCAGGAAATCTTTGTCAATGATTAAAAAGGGTGTGTGATGTGGGGCTAGCATAATTAACTCAACATTGCTTGGCAAAATAAATCCTAAATTTGAAAGATGCTCAAATTTGTTCTCTACCATAATTTAAAACCCTCTAATGCAATTAAATACTTGTCAAACTCCATGAAGTCCCAATTAGGTCGGAATTAAAAAAGTAGTTAAACTGGTCAATATAAGGATACCGAATTAATCTGGCCGTCTCGGAACGGATCTTTGGAAATCCTTGATCAACCCTTCATCAATCTTTATTAAATCCTTTACAAGGTCAGATAAGGAAGAGTGGCAATTGTCTTCCAATCAGGCTCAATTTGGCTTATGGAGATGCGATACTTGAAGGATTTGGAAGGTTTTTAATATAATCAATAGTGCTGTCTATATTATGGTGTGTACTGGTTCCGGAGAGTTCTTCAAAATTTTAAAATAGCCTAGAATATTCTATAATTTCTAGTAATGGATATCTTCTCCTCCTAGGACTAACTAATGTATGGATTTTAAGAAACAGAATAAGAAAGACATGATTATGGTCTCTGAAATTGTGGTCAAGAACTCTAACAAGATTCGAATGCCTCTAAAAGCCACATATAATCTAATACATCTATTATGATCTTGATGACCACTAGGAAAAGTTCAGGGCCAATATTGAACTTGTTTTCTAACTAATATTACTGGTTTTCTCAATGAAAAATAAAGCAAAAATTGTGTATGCATATTATAGGTTGATTCTAAAACCGGCCCCCACCTGACATCAAGAACCTTATCTCACATGATTCACGTGTAGACCTTGACATGTATGACGATAAACCCTCTGATTCTCCTACAGAAAATAAGTACGTAATTGATTCTAAGAAAATTATCTAATTTAATGAAGAAGAGTTTAACGATTTAGTTGAGAACTAGCCTTGCTAAAGGAGAGGGCACAGGTTTTGGGATCCCGAGTACAGCAACGGAATGTCCTAAAGAAATGTACGAACATTTCCATATTCCAATCTCGCCATGAAACTTTATGTGTGTTTTTCAAGCAAGAAAATAATACTGCTTGTTTATGTACTGACTGCAATGCATTCATGCAAAAACGAGAACTCGAGGACGTGGCTAACGAATGGCGATTGATTATAGACTCAAGTATGGTTAGCCTCAAATTTGTGGTGTATATAACAGCAGTGATGACAGCAATCATTATGATGTAAAGGTCTGGCCTTAAAAAGATGAGCACATAGTTGGTCGGTACAATGTGTAACCTATGCCACTGGTAGACCCGCCAAAGATCTTCCTTCCGCCCCTTCACTTCAAACACGGCTTCATTTAAAACTTTGCAAAAAAAAATGACACCGGATTTATTGGAGAGGAAAGGGACGCAAAACTGAAAGAAGGAAATTTCTTTGGACCCGAGCACAGATAAATGGTGTTTGATAGCAAATTCAGAGCTAAACGGAATCCAATGGAGCTGCCAGAATGGGAGTCATTCGTGTTAGTTGTACGGAACTTTCTTAAAAATCATAGAACTAAAACTATGCTAAGTTAATAAACAACATGAATCAGCGCATGAAGGAATGCGATGCCGGATGTATCCCTTAAAATGCACTTTTTGTATTCTCATCTCTATTTTCAACGAATCTGGAGGCCGTTAGTGATGAGCATATCTGAGATGGAATCGCTAGTATGTTTCCGATCGACTGGGAAACTTACACAGCGAATGCATTGGCTCGGAGGTTCTGGATTTTAGGAGTGATAACCTGCTGACGCAATGTGCTTAGAGCTCGACAAGGAGTGGCAATACCTTACACCTAGTATTCACTATTGAGGATGATATTGTGAATAATTTAGATATTGGTGCACCAGTGGGGGGCAGCGACCTCGAACTTCCAGGAAGAAGACAAACAATAAGAAATGTTAGCTGAGTTCGATAGCTTTGAAAAGAAAATGTTAAATGTTAGGAATAAGGATGCAGCAGCATGAAGTATAAATTTCTTTTAAATCACGTGATATTTGAACAAGGCAAATATAGAAAGTTTACAGATATCTTAAAAGTTACAACAGAATGCCTTCCAAACAACATCTTAGAGGGAGTTACATAGAAGCAGAAATAAGGCATTCAAGTTGGGAACAAAAACTCCATCTCTGATAAACTGGAAAACTTTGGAAGCTCTGCTTAGAAAAGTAAAATCATTCATCAGGGCAAAAAGGCAATGGAAAAATTAGAGTCACTTCAGGAAAGGCAAAGGGTCCCTAAAATCGAAGATCGAGACATAGCAACAGTATAAATAAATGTTTTTCAACGGTATTCACAACCGAAAACATGAGTAAAGTATCCCTTAGGTGGTAGTGAAGTACAAGTGAAATGAGTTGTTAGACACAATAACATGTACCACACAAGAAATATTAAAAAGATCAGAGAAAATGAATCGGTTCAAGTCACCTGATCCTGATCAAATTATGCCTGTGTGCTAAAATAAATCAAGCAAGAGATAACACCACCGTTATACTTATAGGTCAATACTTATAGGCACATTAGCCTAACCTCTGTTCTGGTGAAGCTGCTGGAGGCAATAATCGCGGATCAAATATTCTAATACCTTGACGAGCATAGGTTGGTAAACGAATCACAGCACGGCTTTAATTAACATAGATTGGGTTTCACGAATCTGGAGTTTTATCACAATCTGTGTACTATGTACTATATGTAGCAAACACAAAGCACTAGACACCATATACTTGGACTTTAGAACATCCTTCGACAAGGTTTCCTATAGGAGATTGATGGTAAAAATGTAGGCGTTTGTTTTGGGGGGAAATTTAGACAAATGGATAGACGATTGGCTAGAAAACCGAAAAAAGAGTGGTTTTAAATGAATCTGCATCGGAGAGGGAACGGGTAGCAAGTGGAATGCCACAAGGCTCGCTGCTTGGTTCACTGCTATTCAGTACACCCTGAAACCCCGCTAATAGCTTGGTAGGGAAAGTTAAGATTTGTCGATTCACTGTGAATCAAATTGTCCCAACTGGTCTGACCATATGGCTTCAATAATGCTAGGTTTTCTTTATGATATGCTACGCCCTTCAATTTTTATTTCAAATTCTTGTTTGTTGGGGAAAATACGCTAATAGTATTTATGCTCTTTAAGAACAATGGAACGTCGCAGAGGCCTCAACGATGAAGAAAAGCCTTTCATCATCAAGGAAAGTGCTGAAGGCACCTCTGTTAATGTTATTGCGGAGAAGTTAGTTCGCCATGTGAACACAAGCGAATTCTGAAGAACCATTCGCTAAAGAAGAAGCGATCCTATTGTTGGACCTACATGACTTTGACAGCTGGAGATTTGAGGAATATTGGCCGCAATTTACGTGGGAAACCTGGAAAAACAAGCAAAGTAACTTTCCCCCTCACTGGTCGTCCCTAAGTACAGAAGAATACCAGGAACCGTATCCTAGGGACCATGATGGTCCCGTAAAACTGTCTCTTTTAACGCTTAATGCCCCTTCCTAAGCCTTTGAGGCCTTAATGTGCACGAAAGTACATGACGTTAGGCATGAGATGCGTTCTCTTAACTGACAAGACCAGGGTGACCCTTGATCGACATGACGGTTGGGAAAGTGCTTGGATCTATTTTGGAGATGAGCGCCACCAACGTTTGCGACTTAAACAGCAGAGAGGAGGAGTCATGTTGTGGGCAATTATATTTGGACACAGACTTTTTGGCTCAGTCAGGATGCATGATAGGGTTAAAGTGACTGCAGCCGCCTACTGCAATCTCTTGAGGGAGATCTTGTATCCCTAGCTAGATGCCATACCGTTGTCACTTCTAAGGACTCTAGTTTTCATGCATGACAACGCTCTATCCCACTCTGCCAGGGCTACCCAAGAGTTAGCAGCTAGCCTCTCCGGATCTCAATCCAATCAAAAATTTGTGGTCCATCATTAAAGAAGATGTTTATGCCGATGGACTTCAATTTTAGGCTAAAGAAGTCTTATGGGTGATGTAAAGGCTATCGCGAAACCCGTTTCACACGAAACCAAGAATAATACACACATAAAATTTATAGAAGACCAGGGATCTAAAGGCCTACCAGAAATTCACCAGAATTTATCAGGACGGTCCTAAATTGCGAGGTATCCGCAAGGGGTTAAATAAATACACACCTAAAGGGTATTTACAGTATTATTTACAAAAAAAAAAATAAAGTGAAATAAATTGACTGTTGACAAATTATACGGTGGTCATCAAACAATAATAAAAGTCACAAATGCTTATCACCATCGAACGAACACAAATCGTTTTAACCAAAGGATATTCACGCATGCAAAATTGAGTTCTAGGAATAAGTTGTTTAAAGCCGAAACGACACCGCGCCGTTGAAGATGAAATAGGCTTTGCTACTCTAGTGGCAGGTGTTCCCAGAATAACCTTCCTGTCTTACATCCCTTACCCGAAGGCCCCAAGTTACAAGAATAACACTTATAACACTTAATTAATTTAAAGGGGACGTAGGAAGTAAGAAATAATGCAAAATACCTGATACCAGAGCAGCGAAGCAATAACCCACGTCGGAAACCCAGGCGGAAGAGGCTCGGCGATGATGATGGAATTCGACCCAAGTCCACAGGGGTAAATGTGATGGCGGTCCTCGGAGAGGAGAAACCCACAGACAGAGATATCGAGCGAAAGGCGATGAGACCATGGGGAACGATGATTTGAAGGCCCAACGATCCGAGAAAAGGAATTCGAGATGACAGAATTCTCCAAAGAGGAGATGGCGAGGTGAGTGGGAGAGAGCTTTCACGTGTCTAGTGTGAACGGCTTCCCAAAGGAGAACACTTGCAAACGTAACTAGAAGAGCATAATTCTATGTAGCCGACAGAGGGACAGTGATAACGCTGGCAGGATTCAATGGCAGAAAATCCTCGCTGCACGAAGGAATCGAGTACAGGTCTCCAAAAAATATACAACCTCAAGGAAAGTGACGGACAACCTTTCAGCGGAGTAATCAGGCAGAATCCTCCTCATAGAATAACTTAAAAGGCTTCACGGCCCCATTTATATCCTTTAGTCCGAAGGGGGAAAAGGGAAGTGGGGCACAAAGGGGGGAGGGGGATGAGTCGCTTTCCCGACAGAAATTAGACTGGTAAGTTACAGAAGTTTAGGCCAAAAATGGTAGCCTCGAAGCAGGTCGACCTGCGATAAACACCGTAAGCTATGATGAGAAAGGAAAAGCATGGGAATCCGAGGGCCTACCGTTTACAGGTGACCACCAAAGCTGCAGCAGAGGCATTCCAACCTGCTACGATTAATAAATTAACAGATTCGATTCATGATATGGTTTATGAAGTCAACCGTCGAAATGACTCTCACGTGGGCAAATAATTCATTATGTCCATTAAACATGTATTTTAATTATTGTTTTTTTGCTAAATATATAAGTAAGGTATGCTTAATGTGTATAATTGTCCTTCGTTTTCTTCAAAATATATCTAGATGGGTTAATTTCATTCAAAAGCTTTTAGCATGGTTCAACCCCAAAAGACGAACCTCAAATATAAATCTAAAGATGTAACACAGCATAATGAAAATATAACCTTAGTGTTGTCGTATTGTGCAGACCAGGAGAGAAATGTTTCGTCAAAGTAGATTCAACGAGAACTGATAAATCCTAACATTCCCTACTAATCAATTAGCGTGGTTTAGGATATATATATAGATATATATATATATATATATATATTGATATATATATATATATATATATATATATATATATATATATATATATTGATATATAAAATGAATAACTCACAAAGTACCACGTGAAGTTCGCAATGAATGCAATGTCCGGCACGAAAAATGAAAATGTGCTTCCAAGTACTTTTCAACCTTATTCAGTTCATTCTCAAGAAAAACTACAAGCGAAAATAATATAATAAGGGTATAGATAAGCTAGTAAAAGATAAAGATCCGCCTCTAAGATAAGAAATCACCAATGAGGAAGTAGGAAAGGGATGGGTAAATTCACATTAAGATTTAGCTATAAGAGGTAGCAAGGTCAAACCAAGAGGCAAGAAAGAGTCAAGAACAGAGCCAAAAAGGTTAAAACAATTAACGGATAAAGCGATGGTCTAAAGAGGTAGAGTAGGAGAGACATGAGAAGTAAATTGATACGAAGTCCCCTTCAAATCAAGGAGAGACGGAGGAATTTCCGAGTTATACACTGAGTATAGCGAAGGACTTTAAACACCCTTCCTGAGCGAGGCCCGCATTAAGCTTGAATCTTTTACCTTGGTAATTCCCCGTGTCTATATATGCATATATTTCCATAACGTAGTCGCATAAAATTCTTTCTAAATAGTTGTTCATTTCCAGATTTAGAATTTTATGTTGTATGCCTCTTTGCCAGACTTTATCGAATGCTTTCGATACGTCCCTGCATACAATGTCCATACTGCATTTCTCTCCTTTAACTTTACTTATTTTTTCTGTAATCACGCTAAGGGCCATCTACGTATTCCTGTTCTGTCTGAACTGAATTGTTGATTGTTCCAGAGTTTGTTTTCTGTGCGTTATTCATTTAATCTTGTATTCAGTATTTTTTAAAACACCTTCCCGATGAAGTCGGGAAGGGATATATGTAAGTCGGAAGTTTTCGACCTCCGAAAGTGGTTTTCCAGGTTTTCTGTATGAATATCATTTTGTCTATCTCTAACTCATGGGGGAAGTGTTTATACAGGCGTTAAACACGTTCCTTATCCATTCGAGTATATTATCCGGTGCTTCTATATAGTTTTTTTCTGATGAGGCCCGATTTCCCAGGGGCATTTTGTTTAAAATTTGAAATGGCATTTTTTAATTCCTCGATTGTGATTTTGGCGTTAAATCCTTCGTTCGCATACCGTTCCTCTTCTACGTAATGATATGGAAAAGATCTCTCAATCCGATTTTTTCTGCAATAATTGCCAGCGTATGTATACTTTTCTACTTAAATATAATGGATACAAAATTGACCAATCACAGTTTAGGAAAATTTTAAGGAGAAACTAACGTTCAAAACATTGGCACTGCTTGTTTTTCTATTTGAAAATAAGGGACGGCTCACCTACAGGATGGGGCAATTAGAAAACATGCCCACTCTCACGGTCATCAATGAGCAGAACGACCACGTGGTAAGCTTCAACCAGAATATCTTTGAGGTCCGCTACGTGTCTATGACCAAGCACCCGGCCTCAGTAATGATGCTCGGCGTCGTGGCTTCGAATGGCGGGACGATGCCGCGGGTGCGATTTAAGGCCGATAAGAGGCAAACAAGGCTGATTACAGGGACATCTTGGCCAGAAAAGTCGTTCTCTGGGTTAGAAAGATCACGAAGAAAGGGGAGTATGCCTTTTAACAGGACGGCGTCTCTGCTACACAGCATAGACTGTGCAAGATTGGTTGGGGTCGAACATGAACTTCTGGTCGTAGGACTTTTGGCCGCGGCAGTCGCCTGACTTTCCTCCCCTCTACCTAAACGTGTGGGCGCCTGTCGAGAGCAAGGCCTGCAAGGTCTGCCACAACAACGCCTACCAGCTGAAGTCCTCCGTCAATGGCGTGTGGGCAGCATGAGAAAGGACTTCGTTCGCACAGTGGGTACGGCCTTCTGGTCTCACCTGAAGTGCATGCTCGCCACCAAGAGTGACCACATTGATTAATATTACATTCTAAACACATATTTTTATGTTAAAACAATAAAAAAACGTGTCTAGCTGCATTAAAACTATCATAGTCTCTTTTGTTAAGAGCGTTGTAACGCGTGTAACAGGACCTTTGCAATACCCATAAGATACAACAATCAAAGAATTGCTACCGGATCACGACTGTCCTTTCGAAGATTAGATCCAAAAAAGGTTTTAAGAACCTCAAAAACAAGTGCAGTATAGCGACTTTTGCCCTCGGAATCCCTTAAAGCGAATTCCTCTGAACGGAATGCTTTATCCAATGAATATTCAACACTTACGACTTGTCAATACCTTTCCATGCAATTCTCTAATTTATTTACTGATAATGTGACAATATTTCCTTATTATATTCATAAACCATGACATCCGTATTTTACTTCATGCCATCACTAATGAAGAGGTCTAGCAAAATGAAGCTACAAAATGCCTAGACATCACAAGTTATCTTTAAGCAGAAAATTTGGAACGGTCTTTTAACCCGTCCTTAAATTCTTGAAAACCTAATATTTGGGTTTATGTGTGAATGAGTTTGTATAGAAGTCTTTTGTAGCTACATCTATCATATGTCTAGAAGCATTCAGTGGTACGGTAGCTATGTGTGTGTTCATTTGATCGCTCTGTAAAGAGTACATATCGAACAGTGAATGTGTAGGCAACATATTGTCCAGTCATACGTAGACGTACCTTTACATCGAATGTGAGGCTATAGTTTGTATGTACATATGTAGTTTGCGTGCGTTTTTTGAGTGTTTTCTTTCACACATCATTGATTGAATATTTTTCGTATTTTCATACTACTTCGTGATGGCCTCAGAGTTCGTACATTCAAGTTTTTGAACTTCTTCCTTGCTTGGTGTTTGAGAAGGCTTAAGTATTTCACCCCCCTGAATCCTTAAAACCAAGAGAGAGAGTGAGCTGGCTATGGCAGCCACTCTCATTCTTGGCTTTCGTTGCCTTAACACTTTGTGCTACTTTCGATGAATACTATCTTCACTACCTTCTTTCTTTTAGCACTTTCATACATTTCACTACTGTCACTATTCTCACGTTTTGTACTAATTTTGTCCACTAGGGATGTCAGCTGCAGCTCCCATCTGGAGGATTATGTGCTCCCCCGATGAGAACCTACGAATGTGGACCTGCGGCTATCTTCCACATTTTTCCCTTCCTCCAACTTAACCACAATTTAAAGATTACTCCTCACACACTGTCTGCGAGTGTGTCCCTCGTTTATTTTCGCTTTTAAATAAAAAAGTCACTAGTTGCACTACTTTTGCATGTTTTACTACTTTCGCTCTTTTTTTATACTTCCACTACCTTTGCACTTATCACTACTTGTACTGCGCCTAAAGTCAATACTTACCCATTTATCCTGCGTTAAGTTCCCTCATCTTCAACATACTGTGCTCTAGCAGATGACTGCCATTTTTAAAGTTTCCATAATTACTCTTTTTATCTGATTACAGGTATTATTTATCATTTTTCTCCATGTTGGTCTTCGGTTTGGACCGAGTGGGGCACCAAATGCCCCTCAGTATTATTTCAAACTTACTGTTATGATCATTTCATCCCCGCACATAAATCAGCGTCAACGACGTCATCTTTTCTCTTTTGTTTTTGTCCCAAGTTTACAATTGGTTTAAGAAACGAATGACCATATTTACAAACGAACAAACTTTTTGTTTGTAGTTGACGGCATACTAAATGCATGGCAGTTTGACCTTACAATAAAGTAGACATTTATGATTTTTAATTCTTTTTTTACCTATCTATGGATGCTTTTAATGCGAACTCCCATCAACATCGCTGTGTGGAATTTGTTATGAATTATCCTTTTTACCTTAATTCTACTTTCCATTTTCTTCCTATTTTGAACCCATTAATGCATGGTGTCCCAAAATCAGTACGGTAAAAAAATAAAAATAAATTAATTGTAAATTATCATGCTCTCTATTTTTGTTTTAGTTATCCATTTAAGGTATTCTCTATCTATCAGTTGAATAGAAAATGGTAATTTAGTTCTAACGTATTTTTATTCACACTTTACCTTCAAGATGGCGCGTCAGTCAACAAGATTCCTCAGAGACGGGTAAGTTTGTATCACTTTTAACTTATTGAAATGCTTATTGATAATTAATCATATGTCATTTAACTTTGTTTATAAATGGTGCAAGAATGCACAGACAAAAATATTTGCTATACAACCCTTACTTAAGTGGTGAAAAGTAAGAGATTATATGTATACGTGCGTCCTAAAATTATGACGCTATGCCGTCAAGGCACCGGGTGAGCAATAACCGCATAGCTAAAAAATGGGTTTTAAATACGTTTAAAATTCAGTTAGGATGACTTTAATTTCTTATTTTATGTGTATTTAGATTGACTCACCTCGTATTATTATTCCTACGAAATGAAGGGAGGTAGGCAAAAGTTTTATCCTGCTAAATGCGAATATAGTGTGTAAAAGAATTATTGTTTGTATTATTTTTGTATCTATTTACATTATTATTGCCCAATTTAAGATTGATTACGAAAGAAGTTTCGGAATTATTTGAAAAGGACGAGAGTGAAAACTTTACTGCTGGTGAAGTCGTATTCCACATTCCTGAATTAGAAAAGGATACGCTAACAGATCAAGATGCTGATGATTCCGAAGATGATTCAGCTGATCAGATAGTACGTTTAGGAAGAGGATTACTGAACACTCAATGATAAATTGTGCTCAGAAGAATTAATGTGTAGGGAAGAAGATAATGAGACTGTAAGTATGACCAACCCTCCCGCTAATAACTTAACAGCTAAAAGGATGAAAATAGATAAAATTCTAAAATAAGGATAAACTGTTCCAGTATTTTATATAAATGTAGACATACCTGTTTTAAAACCACTGCCTGATTGTTTCATCTCATCTGAATCAAAGTGAGATATTTTCAAACTCATTTTGATGATACATTTATCCAGAATATTGTTCATCAAACTAACCTTTATGCTCATTAAAAAATACTGCCTTGAATGTGTTTGAGAATGAAATGTAGTTGATTTGTGGGGAATTTTTGGTCCCTGGTTATGCACACCTACTATACTGTCAGATGCCATTCGATGTAACCTTTTTGAAGTGATTCTGTATCATATTTATTTCAGTGACAATGGGAATATGGATGGTGCAGACAAACCATTTAAGCTACAGATAATTCTAGATGACCTTGGTGAAGCATTTTTCGAATTGAATCCAATGAATAAACAAATTTCTATCGATTAATCTATAACATTTACTTTGGACCTCACTTTGCTAAGCAATATATCAAGACAAATCCTATTAGACCTGAGGTTCAAGAATTGGGATATGTGCTCTGCTAATGGTTATATGTATGCTTTTGATGTATGTCGTGGTACACCCCTCTATACCATACACTACTCCTATATTATGTGTGGGGGCGACTTAATCACCTATAGCAACGCGAACCGTTGAAAGACTGTTCGCAGGGATTAACGACTGAATAGGAGGTCACACTTGAGGCGTTGGGTTTCAAATCTTTAATAATCAGAGAGAGTGCATAAATGGTTGGCGAGATTTACTTTAATAGGCCGAGTATCGTGCAAGCTTAGTTAAAGATGAAACAACAAAATATAATTTTATTTACAAAAATTAAAATAAGAATAATAATAGGCAAAAGAGAATTATTTAAGTTGAAATAGTCTCTTGATAATTATTGTGAGGAGGGATTCTCAAATAGAATTAATTGATTAGCGTTACTAGGCTCAGATCAAAAGTGGGAACTTGACAATACTAATAATGGAGGGGGTTTCAGTCTTACGGGTCGGTCACTTCGTGGAAGGTCCTTCTTGCGACGAGGTGAGTAGAGAACAATCCTATGAGGCAAGTGGGGCACGATCCGATGAGAGAAGTGGGGCACAGTCCGAATGAGGCATGTATGGCACGATCCGAACCAACATGTCGATGAAGATTACCAATCTTCAAAAATGTCGTTCGATGGGAAATGTGGGATTACTCGTAATTCCATTGGAAGAGGAAACTTCTTTTCCTCAAAGGTAATCGTTGGAGATTTACTTCGGTTCAATTGAACGAAGGAAGACTGTTGCGCAAATTCAAAGGCTTGCCGTTCACAGAAGCTAACAATTGACTGGGGTAGAATCACGGCGGAGAAGGCCTTGCTGTCTGACGAACGCTCACGGGACTTACTTAGACTTGAGATGATGAGGACGGCCTTGAGGTGCGTGCTGGACTCATCAAACTACAGTAAACCCGAGTATTTGTATGCCCGATTCTGAGGGGAACGGAGGAATTTGGAGAAACGAGTCACAAGCTCCAGCCATCTTAATCCGGAGGCGAAGTAGATTCATCATTTAACACCAAGATGCGAGACAGAGCTGCTCTTTCTCGCCTCGTAACTGGAGGGGGGTGAGGAGGCTTTGGACGAGTTCGCAGGATTGGGGAATATTTTCCCATTGCGCTCAGGAGTCTAAAATTCATGAATGTTCGAACAGGAAGTGACGTTATCCATAGCGAGTTACCATCACACGTGGTCTTCAATAAATTAGGGGGGGGGGCAGAGGTTGTTCTTTTACAATGTATATATGGGAAAGTTATCAACACCCAACAAACCCGGTAAAACCATTTATCGTTTCGGAGGACAGACTGAGGTAAATTTGATCAATAAAGGAAATGCACCTTAAAAATCAAAATACAAAGTTTATTTTGATAATTATTTAACATCTTATGATCTTTTCTGCTACTTATCAGAAATTGGTATTTATGAAACAGGAACTATACGAGAAAGTAAGGTTAGGAATTTCCTTTACCAAAAAAATGTAGCATTCAAAATAAAGACAAAAAGATGCATTATTTCTTTGACAACCGCTGTACTTGCAATAAAGTCCAAGGACAATAATGTGTTCACCTTAGCGATAAACTATAATTCCTCAACCATTGGCTAAAATAAATCGATTTTTCATGGAAAGCAGTTATGTATATTCAAGTCCCTAAACCAGTTGCCGTGAAACATTACAATTCCTTCATGGAGAGAGTGGATTAACTGAACCAGTGGTTGGCAAGATACAGAACTGGATGCGACAGAAAAAGTAGTGGTGACTAATCTTCATTTATTTCTTTAAAGTAACTGTTATCAATGCCTGGCTACTTTGGAAAAGGTCAAAGAACAACAGAGATCCGCTCTTCGACTTCAGACGGGGTTTAGCGATAGCAATTCCGAAGAGTTATGGCTCTGTATCATCTCAAGAAAGACATCAACCTTCAATATAACCTACTCTTTGCTATGATGGCCAAAATAACTGGCTAGGCCAATCAAATCAAGTAAGGTGTGGATATTGTATTGGTAAATCCATGTTTTCATGTTCAAAGTCTAATGTTGGATTCCATATCAAATGTCACGAAGCGTGCCAAACTCGAAACCAACTAAAACAAATTGATTACCAATAAATATATTTCTTTACCGAGTGCCTTTTCTAAATAAATGTTCCTTTGTCTGAAGTGTATATCTTTATCCCAGACTGCATAGCGTCTTAAATATGGGACACTGTAACTAAAATTTTATCAATATTGAAAGATTGAAACTTGGGATTCTGTTTATAATACAAAAGAAAACCTTTGTGAGCACAAAATTTCATTGGAAAAAAATAAAATTACACTTTATGCGTTAATAGGTCACTGCTACTTTCTTCTTTCCATTTGCCAACTTTTTTCACTGCGAATGTATTTTGGTTGAAGGAAACTTCCAGTTTCCTTCACAATTTCTCTCTAAATTATTATTTTCCTACGAAAGCACTAGATAATTCACATGATTTTGTCTCTTTCATCTTTTAAAACAAACAACACCTCATAAATCTAACGAGTTATGGAACTAACTAGTAAAGGAGAAATTAAACATTAATTTTCTTCTCGGTGGCTTTAATAGAGGTCAATATATAGATTACTTCGCATAAATACACTGATATATTCAATGCTTCGCTAAATATCAAACATATTTTTTCTCTGTACATATCCTACAGGTGAACAAATTATATCACTATCTAACAAAAATAACAGCCTAAATTATGAGACGTCATCATTAATTTTATACTTAATTAATACATTAATTTGTTGATTATTTTTGTTATTTCAATTGTCTAATTTTACATATATTGTTCATTCTACAGTTTTGACTGAGAGTTATTTGATCATAAGTGGTTAACCACATCATACTTCGTCTACACATATTGCCTCATTGTCAAGCAAACTGAAGAATACCGGAGCGTATTCTTTGATCATAAATAGCTGCACCATTACATTAACACACACATAATTAATCTATTTTTGCGAGCATTTATTTGTTATAGACACTGAAGTTTTATTTCCTCAATCATGATTCATAGGGATAAATAACTAGATCCCCGTTCACTTAATTTACAAGTTTGTTCACAGTATTAAAAGAAAATGACTCAATTTTATCGCCAAACCTTTTGAAACAGGTTTTAATTTGAAAGTGCCAGGACGCGAATATGCGTCCATGTCAGTTGTGAATGTAATGGTAAAACACTTGACAAAAAAAAAAAGGATTTAAATATCAGAGTTGAATATTTTCCGTTTCAAGATCGATTCCTCTCAAATTGCATTATTACCACATGTAAATTCGAACTCTAAGCTAAGGCATTTACACACTTATATGTAAAGCAGACATAGACCAGCTTTAGGTTTAGCGACCCAAATAATCCACTCTCATTCGGACGTTCACACCAAAAATGTCTAAATTACGTACATAACGTAAATTAGGTACATAACGTAGATAAATTCGTAGTCAGTGAAAGCCTCCGTCCTTGAAGAGCGCCATACAATTATTATTAATATTAATCTTATCATTAAAGAATAATTACTCTTATTATTGATTTGAAAATACCAAAAAACTAGTAATTCTTCAAAAATGACTTTCTATGACCGTTCTATGGGCATATTGGACTTCAAATATATCCTCTTCTTGACTTGCGTGGGCCAAGGGATGGCCATAAGTAAATAAGATATTGTAAACTTGAGGCAAGTTTACAAATCACCTCTAATCTTTCCCAAAGGGATCAGGCCTATGCCTATATGGTTGAGTGGAAGGAGCTTTTAAAACTTTGACACCCTTCCTGGTCTCCAAAGCTATAATTGGTTCCCTCTTTTCGTCACTCGGACAATGAACCTCGAACACATTTTCAGTCCCGCTAACTTCCAACTTTTTGAATCCCTTCTCGAATACTTCATTGCTAATACCCTTCCTGGTTCCAGTCTTTATTTACATAAAAAAATGGTCATGTTATCATATAGGCCCATTCGCGGCGTCTATTTAACAAAAAGTACCGCCACTATAAAGACCTCTTACAGCTCCTTAACCTTACGATATTAGTAGCCATCTCGAACCAGTAGTCTCGTATATTCAGGTTTGTAGGGGCCTTCTACAAACCATACTTCTTTCAGTTAGGAATCTAGTAGACGACAGTTTACCACAAAGATCAAAACCGTTTTTGGTAAACTATATCTCACAAAATGTACCAGAAAAACAACAACAAGAGATGGACATATGACATAAGCTTCATCTATACATTAACCTGAAAATTTTGAAAGGTGGAAATTGTAAGTAGGAAACCTACTGTTGCTGGTGTCATTTTAAGGATATGTTTGGAATGATTTGCCCAAAGATTTTTATTCCGGTTCTTTACATTAATAATTCCCAGATTCGGATATATTTTTCTCTTAAATATTTTCCATATTCAGATTTGTTTTTATTTTTTTTTGGGGGGGGCGGCACAATTTCCCTATTCGGATATTTGTTTCAAAAATTCCTTATTCCAATTTTTGTGGAAAAATTTCCTATATTGTAATTTTTGTATTTATATTGTTTATAATATAAATATATTTTTTCCCATAAGTAGATATTTTAAATTTTGAATACTTGATATACATTTGTCACAATTATTCATGTCACACTTTACGCTGAATTTCGTTCAGAGAGTAACAATTTAATATATTATTATATACTAATTTGATGAGAAATTAATTAGCTTGGGTAGTCATGAATAAATTAGTTAAAACTTTTATCAAGAGAATAAATCAAATTTAGTGAAATCTTTTACTTCATTGTGATATTAAACGCTTAATTAACTTTATCATCACCATCATCATCATCATCATCATCATCACTAACTCTATAATTCAAGAAGGAGATTTTTTTATTATTTGAATAATAATTTCATCTTAGTTTGGTCATGACTTATGTTTTTTATCAAAGTTATTTTTAAAACTCAAAGAATTACAAATGATGAAGTTCAGAAAATTTATTTTTATATATATTCTATTCTATAACTATATTTTAGCAACGTGATATTTTGAAGGGGGCAAATTTAGTTTAGAGTTCCTTTTTAAAATGATTATAATTGGCGAAGTTCAGAAAATTTCTAAAAATTTAACCATGGCTGCTTTTTTATAGATTTTAAATTTTAATCTTAGTAGCGAAGCGCAAGCTTCTCCCGTATTGGCAAAGATATTGCCTAGTATATTTATTTAATTTTAATCAGCGATATTCATTTTTATCCCTATAATTAATTTTCCAACATAACGTGCTAGCAAAAGATATTATTCGCCGACACAGCGCACCAAACCAAGCCTATCGGCATTCATCCAAAACAATTCCAGATTTTATATAACATAAATAATTATATCATATTTAACTTTACTTTGTTCGAAACATTTTGAAAAATGTATCATGGCCAAGTAATCTAACCTAACCAAACCAAACTTTGCTATAATTAAGCTAACCCAAAACTTCTCCATTAACAAAAAGTACCGAGACTTCATTTGGCGGTTAACTATACCTACAGCAATGTAGCTTATCAACGAGAAAAGCGGGGTGTCTAATCTGATGGACTTATAAAAGTTAACCGATCCACTCTCGTAGAATTTACGTCACATGAATAACATAATTCAAATAAAATTAATGATATTGATGCCATGTCCCGTGAATGGGGCGTTATTAAGACCGGGCTTTCTAAGAATTATTTATAACTACAAATAAACTTTTCTCTAGAACATTTGGGGAGAAGGGGGGTGTTTTGTCATCATTCTTACCATTTTTCTTCATAGAAGAATAGTGGCAATCATGAGGAATGAAGTGAGTTATGAGCAGAAGGAAAGCCGCTGTAATACAATTAGGGATATTAACTCCATGGACAAAAAAAAAATGTAAAAAAGAGAGAGCATTAGAAATTATTGAACATGTGTCCTTCACGTTAGGGAGTTTAATTGAGAGGCGTAATATGGTAATGGTTCAGGAAAGCTGTGTGTCCATTCCTGTCCCTGGTGCTCTGAAGATTCTCCCCCTGTTGTTTCTCTGGCTAGCAACCTTCCTGATATATTCACTTCAACTAACTCCACTACTTTCTTACTGACATTTTGACAAAAGTTTTCGTTGGTTTAAAAAATATTTATTAATAAATGGCAAAAAAACAATGTTTGCTGGAATATTGTTAGTGGTAAAATTGGAAGAACTGTGAGAGCAATGTTAAAGTTTGGTGGATGTGAAATATGATTGAATGTTAGAGTAGTGGTAACATTGATCGAACTATCAGAGCAGTTGTAAAGTTTTAAATATGTTAAAAGTGGTAAAATATGATTGGAAATTAAAGATGTGTTAAAATTCGGCAAACTGTCAGAGCAATGATAAAGTTAGGTGGATGTAAAAAGTGGTAAAATATAATTGAATGTTAAGGTAGTGTTAAAATTGGGCAAACTATCAGAGCAATTTTAAAGATTCGTGGATGTGAAATGTGATTGAATGTTAAAGTAGTGGTATAATTGGGCGAATTGTCAGAGCAATAGTAGATTTTGTTGGATGTTAAAAGTGGTAAAATGTGAATGAATGTTAAAGATATGATAAGAATCGACATAAAGTTAAGCTATTGGTAAAGTTTGGTGGATGTTAAAAGTGGTAAAATGTGATTGAATGTTAAGGTAGTGGTAAAGTTTGGTGATCTGCCAGAGCAATGATAATGTTTGGTAGATGCTCAAGTGGTAAAATGTGATTTAATGCTAAGGATGTGGTAAAAAATCATAAAATGTTGAGTTATTAGTAAAGTTTTGTGGGTGTGAAAAGTGGTAAAATGTGATTGAATGATAATGTAGTGGTAAAATTAGGCGAACTGTGAGATCAATAGTAAAGTTTGGTGGATAACAAAAGTGTTAAAATGTGATTAAATGTAAAGGATGTGGTAAAAATTTCTAGAATGTGAAGGTATTGGTAAAGTTGTATTTTTTTAAACTCGTCAATTAGGGTATGTTGTAATGTTGGGTGGTATGGTAGGGAAGAGGTATTTTTTCGTATAATTATAAAAGTGATAAGCTTGGATGCATTGCAAAGTGGTAATGTTTGAAGAGTGTTAAGAGAGTGGTAATAGATTGCGAAATGTTAAGAGAACAGTAAAAGTTGGAAGATTGTGAGAGTGGAAAAGTTGGGTGGAATGGCCAATAATTAATGTGTGGTTCTTCTCTCTAAAATAAGATTGGTAAAGTTGAATTTAATATTAAGATCATTTTTTTGTTGGGTGAGATTTCCAGAATGTGGTAAATTTGTATGAATCGTTGAGTGGTAAAGTTGATTTGAATGTTACAATTAGATGGAATGTTTAAAGAGTTTCACGTCTGAGGTATGTTAACGAAGTGATAAACTTTACTAGGAATCTATGAGTAGCAATGTCGAGTGGGACTTGAAATGAGTGGAACGTAGTAAACTGGTAAAGGTCGTAGGGCTGTGGCATAATATAGTGGTAAATTTCGCCTAAAGTTAATGGATATGTAAAATGGTAATGGTAAGGGTAACTAAATTTTAAGGAAGTGGTAAATTTTGGTGTTATGATAAGAAAGTGATGAATAGGGAAAGTGAAAAATTATGTAGTGGTAACGTTAGATAGTATGGGAATTAAGAGAAGTAATTATGAATAAAATGTTAAGGGAGTAGAAAACTATGTGGAAGGTATACTAAATTTGGTGGTAATATAAATAGAGTTGTAAATTCGGTTAGATTCTGACCAACTATAGTGGTAAAGTTGGTTAGAGTGTTAACGAAAGGTAACGATGAGTGTAAGATCTATAACCTAAACATAGAGAACGGAGGTAAGGAACAATTATTAACAACAATTATTAATCAAGAGCTGAGATAGGAAAAAAATTAGTAGAAAAAAATAGCCAGCGGTGTAAGTTCTAGAACACAACTAGAGCAAAGTTTCAATGATAAACCAACAACACTGACAACAAAAATCATAATTCCAGAACGGGGATGGAAATATTTGCTCTAATTACAAATCTGAACCTACACAAAGAACAGGTAGCTAATGATAAATATACAGAACGGACGACAACATTTATAATTTGAGAACTTAGATAGGAAGATCTCCTCTAATGACAAATCTCACAAAAGAGTAAGTTCAATAACACACTTATAGAGCGAGGACCTAATGAAAAACTATCATAACGGACTACAACAATTAAAAATCAAAAAGTTAGAGGGAAAGAACTTCTCAAATGACATATTTCACAGTCAAGTAAGTTCTAGAACCTCCATATATCAGGAAAACACTGATAAACAAATAAAACAGACGTTAAAACTTATAAATTATGTATGAACTGAGATGGATGACCTCATCTAATGTCAAATCTTACACTGGAGTAAGTTTTAGCACTCACACATAGAGAAGTCGCCAACTGATAAATTAACAGAACCGACGAACCCAATTATAAATCAAGGACTGTAATGGGAAGAACTCCACTAATAACACACCTCACAGTGGGGTAACTTCTAGAACCCATATATAGAACATGGAGCTAAGGATAAACAAACATAACTGGGACAACAATCGTGAATCAAGAACTGAGATGGGAATATCCTCTCTAATGAGAAATCTTACACCGGAGTAAGTTTTAGAACAACGTCGGGGGGAGCTGTCATCACCTTCTCAATTACTAAAATAGTCATGGCAATCGAATTCTCATTTTTTTCTAAAGAAGAACTTCACGGTGGATCCGGTCATCAACAAGTATAACCATTGCGTGATAAGCTTCGGCCAGGACATCTCCGAGGTCCGCTACGTCTTCACGACCAAGCACCCGGCCTCCGTGATGATCGTGGCGAGAAGATGCCGCCGATGTGGTTCTCGGCCGGTTACAGGCGCACTGCCTATGATTAAAGGGATATCTTGTTTGACACGAAAGTCCTCCCCTTGGTGAGATGCATCTCAAATAAAGCGGACTACGTCTTGCAGTATGACGGCGCCCCGGCCCACACCGTACAAGAGTGGTTGGGGTCGAATATGAACTTTTGGTTGAAGTACTTTTGGCCGCTCGAGTCACATGGCCTCAATCCCCTAGACTACAGCGTGTGGGTGCATGTCGTGGGCAAGGCCTGCAAGGTCTAACACAGCAACGTCAACGAGCTGTGAAGTCCACTGTCAACCGCTTGTGGGTCAGTATGAAGAAGGACTTCGTCCACAAAGTGTGCATGGCCTTCAAGTCTAGCCTGTAACGCGTACTCGCCGCTGAGGGCGGCCACATTAATTAATATTACAATTTAAACAAATATTTATATATTAAAACAATAAAAAGCTATCTAAACTGCATCAAAACTATTATTGTGTCCTTTGTTGAGAGCGTTTAACGAGTGCAACAGGACTTTTGCAATACCAGGTATGGGGGGGAAGAAAACAAGTAAAGAATTTCGTTATGTAAGATGTTCTAGAACTCCCATATCAACCCGGCGCCAAATGATCCACGGGTTGAACCAAACGTCAACTTAAATATATAAATAGAAATGGAATAAACATAACTAAAATAATTACGGTCCAAATATGACAGGAAATAATAAAACTATAGACTAATAATGTGCTCAATATTATGGTTGCAGATGTTGAATTAATGAATAAAATCAATAGCCCAATATTATTGACCAAAGAAATAGGCGTGCAAATATGGAATTAAAGTAAAAAATCATAGCCCAATAATACGAGTGTAAATATGAAATTAAAGAATAAAACTATAGCACTATAATGTGTCCAATTTTATGGTTGCAGATATGGAATTAAAAAATAAAATCATGACCCAATAATATTTTAATATGCGCTTCAGATTTTTAGATTTGTAATATAAAGTTATTGCAATGGATGAAATAAAGGATTACCTATCAAAAAAACACATGGCTACTCGAAATAATAGAAATAAGCTTTAGTAAATGAGATCAATTATGTAGCAAGATAAAAAGCAATGTTTATGGTTGTCACCAATAAAAGTCCTCTCTTTTCGAGTTAGAGAATAGAACTTATTTTTATTTAGCTTAAATAAATCATTAAAACTCGATAGTATTTAATTAAATTGCTGTAGTATAATCATATGTTTTTGCTTTAGTAAATCCTTTATTGGGAGCCATGGATAATAGAGAAGAGTCGGGAATAGTTAAAAATGAAAACCCGCAATTACTATGTGTCGGGAAATGAGAGAGAGAGAGAGAGCGCGAGCGAGGGTGATCGAGTCACGAGAAGGGATTCCGAGTGAAGTAGCCTTGCTTCCAGGCCTTCGATAAACTTCCGGAGCGATAACGTGCCAGAACCTCGTCCCGTTTATGGCGTTACATCCTTCATCATTGATTCTCACCATTAAGGCTGTGGGACCGAACCGATAATACTTCCATAGGCAAATATTGAAACTTCTGGCGGAATAATATAAATTCTCCACCCTGAGGATAATCGAGGAAGTATTCTTTGAGCTTTCGGGTGGTGAGCTGTCTCCCCGTTACTACCCAGTAAGCAAGCCCACGCAATGTAGAAAGTATTCACGCGGCATCATAAGAGGTCTTTAGAATCATTCATTGACGACGCGCAATCATCAAGCGACAAACCCCGGTGTTATTCGGTCTCGCAGCAGGAATCCATATTCGGAACGACAAAAACTAAGTCTGGAATATAGCGCTCAACCCTCCTCCTCGAAGAATATCTTCCCCCTGAGTACCCATACTCCTGGACTTCTCTATGAAATCGTAAGACTTACATTTTCCTTCATCGTCGAACAGGCGTGACGCACCCCGACGAAGTGACTCACCCCGCGATCTCCTCCTGGTCCCTACCGGGTAATTATTATAATAATTATTGAGCCTCATACGGCCTAGACTAACCTAGTAGTCACTTCCCATTGTCCGCCTGATAATTAGTGTAATTATTAAGCCTAGTATGGCTGAGACCAGTCCTACTTATCATTTCAATTTCATCTAATTAATAACGGTGTTAACTAAATCGCTTGTATATTATTCTGTAAATATCTATTCTGTTTGTATAAGATTAAAAGATTATTTTGTTCTCCCGTTTTAATCCTCGGACCACCAAAGGCTTAGTAAATAATATCGATACCGGCCACGAGTAATTCATTATCGCCATTTAAATCCCTATCGCACTCTTGGAAAATCTTATCTTCCCCAATCGTGGCTGTTGTCTTCCTTCCCCTGCCTCATTGGGCGAGGAAGTCAAAAAGGGTTCAGAAGGACTACCTGAATTCTATGACACTATGGATATACAATCGCAACAGAACGATCTTGCCAAGAGTGATTGATTCTTTGCTACTTCCATGAATGTAATTGACCTTGGATCAAAATATAGAGTAAGGAACGAAGTAAATGGAAGACAGAAGAAGATCAACAAGACTAAACTGGCGTGCAAATATCGTTGAAAGATATTGTGGATGTGCGTCAATTCGTTGATCATGGCCGGTGACAGACCGAAATATATCATCCGTTCGATTGCGAGAAGAAATAGTGATGTTAGATGTGTAATGGCGGAAGATAATCTGTCAAAACACTACGGTGAACGAGGAGATTGCCACAAATCTTGTTTGTCAGGCGAACGCGGCGAATTTAAGTCTAAAAGAGCTGACAGTATCAAATCTGATCTCGAGAAAGATGGGCAAATGAAGTATAAGAGTGCAACTTTTAATATAGCCTGCACCTCCCCATCGAAAGGGGCCATTGCAGTGTTTGCTTCCTATTTGTCTGTTAGTGCTCTCTTTGGTTTGGGCGCTTGGAGTGTTCTGTGAGCCATGGTAGAAGTAGTTTGCATTCCTGGTGATTGATAACAAAGGCACAGCCACGTACTTTTTCATGCACCTACTTTTAGTCTAGATTAAGGGAAAAATAAAAGAGAAACGCTCCCAGGAGAAGAACGTAGTATTCGCTTTACTTTATATAGCGTAGTTTTGAAGCGGAGTAAAGAGTGCCGAGATTAAAGACTGGATAAAGAGATTTGTTTATCGGGGTCCTTGTTGAATTAAAACAAGATACTGGAACAAGGGAGAGAGTGATTATGTTGTATGTATCGGTGGGTTGGAAATGATGGCGGCGTTGCGATTAGCTAGTTATATGCGTGTGGAGCTCCTTATCCAAAAACCAAGGTGTTTGGAACCCTTGCCTAAACATTAGAATTGCAAAGGTGTATCAAATTAAACGTTGTGAGAGTGGATTGTTATCAAATCAATTGATACACTCTTGGCACTTCTCCAGGATTGGATTATGCCCCTTTAATTTGGTGGTATCTCGCTCCTTTTATTGGGTCATATCAGGCTTTCTTAAATGGTTCGTGCCCTTCTCCTTTTAAGGGGTCGTGCCCTTCTCCTTTTAAGGGGTCCTGACTTGATCTCTTTAGTGGGTCGTATCGCGCTCCCTTTAGTGGGTCGAGCCTTCTTTTAGTGGTTCAAGTTTTTATTTAGTGGTTTGAGTCTAGCTACCCTTTAATGGATGATATCTAGGCACCTTTAAGGGGTCCCTTTATTAGTTCGTCTCTCGCACCATTCAGTGGTTCGTGTCTCGGAAGTTTTAGTGAAATGTGTCTCTCATCTTTAGTGGGTCGTGTATCTTACACTTTAGTCTCTCTTCTCTTACTCCTTTTATTGGGTCATATCTCGCTCACTGTAGTGGGTCCTGGCTTGCCTTCTTTAATGGTTCATTCCTCGCTTCTTATAGTGGCAGTTTCTCCCTCATTTTACTAGGCCCTATCTCGCTTCATTAAGTGGGTCGTGTCTCGAACCATTTAGTGGCTCATGACTCGCTCCCTTTATTGGATTGTGTTTAGCTCCCTTTCGTAGGATTTGTCTGGCTCCCTTTGGTGGACTGTGACTCGCACCCTTTAGTGGGTCCTGTCTCGTTCGTATAGTGGGTCATGTCTTAACCCCCTAGTGGGTCGTTTTTCGCTCCCTCTAGTAGGTCAAGCCGGCTCCCTTTAATGAGTCATCTCTTACTCCCTTTAGTATGTCGTATATCGCTCTATTTAATGGGTCATGTCTCGCTTCTTATAGTGGCTAGTGTTACTCTTGTTTAAGTGAGTTGTCTTACTTCCTTTATTGGGATGTGGTATGCTACCTATAGTAGGTATTTCTCGCTCCCTATATTGTGTCGACTCGCTACCTTTAGTAGGTAGAGTCTCACTCCCGTTAGTGTGTCGTGTTTCGCTGCCTTTAGTAGATGTTATCTAGCTACTTTTAGTGGGTTATGTTTCGTTCTCTTTATTAGGTTTTGTCTCGATCCGTTTATAGGGTCGTGCCTCGATCCATTTAGTAGTTCAATTCTAATTCCTTTTAGTGAGTCACATCTAATTCCTTTAGTGGCTCTAGTCTGTCTCCCTTTAATGGCTGGCGTATCGCTCCCATTAATGACCCGTTTCTCAGTTCTTTTAGTCGGTCGTCTCTCGCTCCTCCTAGTGAGTCGTATCACGTTCCATTTAGTGTGTCGTGTCTCGCGCTATTTAATGAGTTGGGTCACTCTCCCTTTACTGGATGTCTCTATCTCCCTTAAGTAGGTCCTGTCTCGATCCCTTAATTGGGTAATGTCTCGCTTTATTTGGTGGACGTGTCTTGATCCCTTTAGTCAGTCGTGTTTCGCTTCATTTCGTTGGTCGTGTCTCGTTCCGTTACGTGGTATGTCTCGCTTGGTTTGTAGGTGGTCTCGTTCACTTTAGCAGGTGTTGTCTCACTACTTTTTTTAGGACGTGTCTTACTTCCTTTCTTGTCTGGTTCCCAATAAAGCACCGTGTCTCGCTCCCTTTAGTGATTCGTTTCTTGCTACCTTTAGTCGGTAGTATATCGCTCTCTATTTAATGGGTTGTTTTACGCTGCCTTTACTGGGTCGTGTCTCGCTCCATTTAGTGGATGATCTTTATTCGCTCGTATCTCGATCCCTTAAGTTGGTTGTCTCTCACTCCCCATTGATAGTCGTTTCTTGTTCACTTTACTGGGTTGTGGCTCGCTCCCTTTAGTGGGCCTTCTCTTATTGGCTTTATTGGGCCGTGTCTCGCTCTCTTTATTGTATCGTGTCCTCATTTCTTTAGTATTTCGTATATTTCTTTACGTAATGGGTCGTCTCTCACTCCCTTTAGTAGGTCATGTCTCGATCCCTTTAATGGAAGGTCTCTAACTCCCTTTATTGGCTTGTAACTCGCTGCCTTACGTTGGTCTTATCCTACTGCCCATTGTAGGTCGTTTCTTGCCCCCTTTCATGGGTCGTGGCTCGCTCCCTTTATTGGGAGGTAGATTTCTACATTTTAGGGTCTTATCTCGCTCCCTTAATTGGGTCGTGCCTCGAAAGTTTTAGTGGTTCGTGTCTCTCACCATTTAATGGTTCGTGACTCACACCTTTTAGTCCGTCTTGTCTTACTCCTTTTATTGGGTCCTGTCTCGCTCAATTTAGTGAGTCGTGTCTTTTGGTCTATTCAGTGGGTCGTGTCTCTCTGCCTTTATTGGCTCGCGTCTCGATCCTATTAGGGAGTCATGCCTCGTTCACTTTAGTGGGTCAAATATGTCTTTAGTGGGGCACGTCTCGTTCATTTTAGTGTGTCATTTCTTAATCCCTTTAGTTGGTCGTCTCTGGTTCCCTTTAGTGGATCCTGTCTTTCTTCTTTTATTCTTCTATTCTGAGTATAAACCTTCTGAATACATCTGGTACTTTAGCAAGCTTTTTTCCTACTTATCTCGACACTTGCATCCTATATTACAGTGTGGCCTAAGATTCGTGCTACCATTGGAAAAATTCATTACAATCTTCCTAAAAGGTAGACATTTGCGTGACATCATCTTCGATTATTAAACTAAAAATACTTCCAAACATATATATAGTAATAAATGGAAATAAAATTCCAATTATCAAATATCTATAAACGTCATTCAGTTTTTAATTAGTAGCACAACCTCTGGGCCACATTATATCTATGTATATTTTTGCTCCGAGAATTAGAAACTATTTTTCCTTGAAAATTCTAAACAAGTGATAATCAAAGAGAACAAATTGATCAAATATGCAACGATTCCTCCATTATAAAGAATCACTGGTAAGCCTAAGAGTATCATACGCCGGTTTTCCTCAGGCAGGGAAAGCCACCGTGCAAAGTTAGGAGAGGGGGGACTTAAAACACAGACGAATTCTAAGAAAGGGAAAAAGTAATGACTCGTATGTGCGAAGAAAAAGAGTAAAAGAAATTGTCATTGACTATGTACAGTTGCTATAATTAATCATGCCATACTTTACTCTGAATTCACTCAGTGGTAATTTAATATATTATTTTATTAGAGATGAATTTCCTGGGACACATTTAGTTAGAAAGGACATTTAGCAGTCAAAATTAAATTAAATTTAGTTAAATTTGTTCGTTAATGTGGCATTTAAAATGAGTAGTGTCGAAACATTTTGACACGGATTTGTTTCAGAACAGAGCTGCCAAATTTCATCCCATTTTTAATTTTGAAGCTTAATTAACTTTAGAAAAATAGTCGCATTAACATTCTGCTGTTCTTGTAAAACAATTATCGTTATAATTAATTTTTAAACATGACCTTTTATGGAAAATATTATTGCTTAGCAACAAAGCACGACAAAGCCTAGCGGCAGTCATCCAAAGCTATTCGAGGATTTATAAAACAGATATATAATTACATCATATTTAACTTACCTTCAAAACATATATACAAAGTGACATGACTAATTTGGGCCACTGAATGTTATGATGAATGTAGATGAAATTGCTTGAGCGCATGCGCCAATACTCGTGGGCACATCCTCGTGGTTGGTGGGAGTTCCCTTCGGCACTTCAATTCCGAGGCTTCGGTCTCACTGATAATTTAAACCTACAGACACCTTATACACTAGGCTACGAAATCTCGATTTATTCCAATATATATATATATATATATATATATATATATATATATATATATATATATATATATATATATATATATATATATATATATATATATATATATATATATAACGTTCGTGCTCAATTTGAGGATTTTTAATGTCCTTTTTTTCCAGGCATATGATGTATGTAAGTGCAGTCAACGGATTTAGAGAACATAAAGCGTGAAAATTCAGTTGATAAAGTTAGCTGAGGTGGAGGACTGGAAGCCATCTGAATACTGGATTATAGTTACGTGCATCATTCTGATTCGCGCCGACTTCATGATTGGTGTTCAATTCTCTGTCGACGCTGTAAGACGTGACAAGGACAGCTGCAACTGATACTATGTCCACAGGCCAACATTTATTCAACAAGAGCAGGAGAGGGTGATAGAAGAGCCAAGCAGAGGAATTCTGGCTTTGGCGAGAGAAATGGGTGTCGGAGAGCCATCATGATACTCACCCTGAAGGTGGAACTTGGCTACTACTCTTACAAGAGGGGCAAGGGACGACTCTGTCAGCCATTACCGAGGAAAACCGCGAAGAAGCCCCTGAACAAACTGAGGCATCCTGTTAGGTTGAGGACAATCTAATTCTTCTCAGTTGAAAAGATTTTTTGCTAGAAAACCAGTTCAACAAAACACAGAGAACAACCAATCCAGGCTACGTTCAACGTATCATGAAGACCAATTTCCGCCCAACTCTGATGATCTTGTGGTGTGCCTCCAGTGATGGTGACGCCATGCCGCCCCGTATCTTCTTTGAGCAGGGTCTTAGGGTCAATTCAGACAGTTGCATGGAGCTGATGGAGACTGTGGTTAAACCATAGCTAAATAAGGGGGCTGCTGTAAGTCCATACCTCCGGGGAGAGTGAAGTGGTTGTCCGAGAAATTCTAGTTCACTGCGCCCACTTTCTGGCCTCCTAGTTCTCCTGATTGTAATACCATGGATTACTATGGGTGAAGTCCGACTTGGTTCCGGAGCCGTCTTGAATTGTTTTTTAAAATTTTAAGATACTTTCATTTTTGACTGAAATATTGCGGGGAGGGGTCTTTTATACAAACCGTAAATTTATCTTGAACACCATTTATATATATATATATATATATATATATATATATATACAAGGTGCGTAAGTTATTTGAGGACATATGTTATTTTTACTATAGCAGCCCATTATTTGACTATATAATTTCTATATTTCAGAATTATCATTGGCATACCCTATGCTTACACAAGAAATAAAGAACACGCAGTTATTGTGGCTATAAAGGCTGAACATAGCAATTTAGTAATAGCACGATTTTAAAAGTGGCTAGATCCTTCGTCTACAAAGTTTGCAAGGAGTTAAGAGGCCAAAGATGGTTAAGCCATGGATGGACAATGTACGCAACGGAAGACCTTGTGTGTTTCAACAAGACTCGGCACCATTAAACAAGGCTCAAGCAACGCTGGAATGGATGCCGGAAAGTTTTCCCTAATATTTGGCCTCCTAGCTCCACAGATCTCAATCCATTGGACTAGAATGTATGTAGTTGAGAAAGAGGTTAATGAGCACCCTCATAAAACTAAAGAATCCTTAAAAGCCTCCATAGTCAGAGTAATGTCCAATGTGAACAAGAACCACTTGATCCTAGCAGGTAGGCGATTCAGACATCGCAGAGAAGCCGTTATCGAAGCTGAAGGAGACTATATTGCATAAAATTGCAAAACAATATCTACATATATTCTTATCCTCACAACTTTTTCAGCCAAAAAGACATTATTATATGTTTTTAAGAGTCATTTTTTGTAAGTATAAATCTATCCTTAAATACCTTACCCACTCCCCCTACGGGGGAGATGCGCTTGCGCTTCGCTACTAAGATTAAAATTTAAAATCTGAAAAAAGCAGCCATGGTTAAATTTTTATAAATTTTCTGAACTTCACCATTTTATTTTTGATATTATAAAAGAATTATTAGAAATAACTAAACTAAGATGAACTTTTTATTCAAATACTCAAAAAAATCCCCTTCTTAAATTATAGAGTTAGTGATGATATATATATATATATATATATATATATATATATATATATATATATATATATATATATATATATATATATGTATATATATATATATATATATATATATATATATATATATATATATATATATATATATGGAATTAAACGACATTCTCCGAAGACAATTTAATTCAGAACAGTTTTGGTGTATCTCACACCCTTTTTCAACTGACACTGGATAGAAAATATTAGAAAAGTGCTTACAAACATAACACGGGGTCAAGTCGTGAAAGATCCCCTCTTTTTCCCCCATCCCCTACTTGTGGCTAATCAGGGGGGCTTAGGCCTAAACATATTGAAGGGTTGACATTTTACTACTTTGTTTATTTGCTTTCGTATTACAGGATTAAAAGAAAATTTACCCTCAGATAGATTTAAATTAGGAACTGACGATATTAAGCTCGATTCTACGATTCTTCTCTTCACATAGTTAGCCGATTTAAATACCATTTTACTTCCATTGAAATCGATCGTATGATTCTTGTCTCTAACATGGCAAAATATTCCACTGCTTTCGCTGCCCACTCTAATATCTCCCTTTGTGTTCGTACAATCTCTTGTCTAGATTTCTCCCCGTTTCCCCTATATAAACTTTATGGCAATCGTTGCATGGTATTGCATATACTCCTATGTTATGATGTTCTTTGGGTTTCCTGGTCATCATCAATTGGTTTAAGGAATTATTATATTTAAAGGCTAGATTAATACCCGCTTTTCCAAATATGTCCTTTAAACTATTTAATTTATTATTAAATGGCAATGTTATACATTTGTTGAAGTCGTTAGTGCGGGAAGGCTTATTACCATAGAATGTTTTCCTAGCTGCAAAATGGGCAGACGATATGAACCAATCGGGGTAATACAAATTAGAAAAAATGGTCCTGATAATGACAATTTCTTCCTCTAAATAGGAAGGATGACATATTTTGTATGCTCTAAGGAAAAGGTTAGAAATTACCGATTTTTTAACAGTATTATCGTGAAACGAAAAATAATGTATATAGGCATTCGAGTGGGTTGGTTTCCTATACACGTCAAGTTTTAATTCATGGTGATCTTTATTAATGAGGACATCTAAAAAGGGTAATCTATTATCATATTTCCATTCATATTTAAATTTGATGGAGACATGCAAATTATTCAAATTATTAAAAAAGGTATCAAAATCCCCTGCAATTAACGGATGGAAAACTTGTGAGCTTTGATGTAAACTCTTTGTTTACCAAAGTTCCGGTTGACCAAACCATGGGCCTTCTGCGGGAAATCATGCCTAGACTTAATTTGGATCTTCCCATTTCTACGAGTAAATTTATCGATTTAGTTGAATTATATCTCTCTGACAATGTGTTTCGAGTAAATAATGAGTTTTATAGACAAATATTTGGCCTTAGCATGGGAAATAGTTTATCTCCGATATTGGCATGTCTCTTCATGGAATATTTTGAGACTGAACTCCTTCCCACAATTTCTCCCCCTAACTTTATAGGGTTAAGGTACATTGACGATGTATTTTCTGTATGGCCTAATGGCCATGATTTTGATACCTTTTCCATCTTTAATTTTAACGCAATGAACTGTAAGTTCTGCATTAATCCCTATATCAAGGGGCAAAATTCTACATCAACTCCATAATGTGAATGTTTTTAAAACTTTAAATTCTGTCTTTTCATAGATTCGAATTTCCAGCCCCAAAAGAAGGGGGAAATTATAACTCAAAACACTGTATTGTAGCAACGAAATTCTACCTCTACTTCCTTTCGTTCACTCTACAACTTAAATTCAAGCTCTACGGGGGCATATAAAATAATATATATATATATATATATATATATATATATATATATATATATATATATATATATATATATATATATATTGATAAATAAGCAATAACGTTCTAACCAATGGGGTTAGGTAAGAGTAATAATAAGAGGTCCTTAATCGGTTAGAAAAGTCTCCAGGAGTTCCTCAACCCTCCTTAGGAGTCTAGTTGTATATGTAACATGAAGAGGGTTGAGGAACTTCTGGAGACTTTTCTAACCGATTAAAGACTTATTATTATTACCTTTACCTAAGGCATATATATATATATATATATATATATATATATATATATATATATATATATATATATATATATATATATATATATATATATATATATATGATAGTGAAACCACTGTATATGAGCCTAGAATTTATTTACGAGACTAGTTTCGGTATGAAGTTTACCATAACCACTTCAGTCGTATAGTGAAGATGAAATGGACAAAAGTCACTACACAGCCTCAAAATCCCCCCACCCCCGGAGAAAAAGGGTCATTAATCAGGAGGTGTGGTTCTAAGATCATTAACTATACTGTTTACGATGATTCATCTTTCATAGGTTTTAATTTTATGTACCTAGCTGCAATGGTTATAGAGATATTGCTTCTCAAAAACGAATCAATATTTCCGGAGCCACCGTATATATATATATATATATATATATATATATATATATATATATATATATATATATATATATATATATATTATTTAGGGATTATGCCCGCCCTCGAATTTTGTGGGCGCTTTATTATAAATAGTTATCTATATTTTTAAAAAATAAGCAAATGCTATATATAATGTATATGGTAGATTACACTATATAGAGTATATCGTAGATATACTCAATATAGCTTTTTCACTACTTAATGTGGGCAAATTTCTAATTAAGCATCTTGGTAAGCTTATATCTCTGAAGCCAAGCAACAGGGTAGAAAAACTAGAGGTATAACATTTAGCCATCACCTTCTGAAATCGATTCTAATGTTAGGCTTTTGAAGTAGGAATATTACGATTTTATTTTAAAATTGCAGGGTGTGATGGAGGGTGCAACAAAAAACAAAAAGCAGTTTTTTGTAATTTGCCAAAGAAACAACATTGTCTGCATCCAAAACAATTGTTTTTAAATATATATATATATATATATATATATATATATATATATATATATATATATATATATATATATATATAATTCTACACATTACGAAAAATCCTTATTAACAATTGGATAAACTTCACACAATTAAGCTGTTTAACTCGATCATATTTTTGATACAATAACATTAATTATAGTAACTTTTTACAATAATGATAATAAAAATTATTCTTTGGTTAAAAATCACCGTAACTTCAGAGATTTATGGGGATTAGTAGCATAAAAATCACACTCATCATTTGACAGATCCACTGCAAGAGAGATGATTCTGGAAAGAGAAAAAAAACAAGTTTTTTAAATGCACAAAGATTTAGGCCAACGTATCCCCCCAACTTCTTATCCTGTTGCAAGTGATATTGAAAGGGCTTTCAAAGTGTGAACACTTTTGAAGGGGCTTTCGACTAAGGATTGGTAGACCAAAACTGTTACCATATTTATCGTTTTTACTAATACAATCTTTTACTTTCACAATATTATTTGATTTATAGTAGTTATTATTACAATATTTTGTGCATATTTTCATTTAGCCGATCATGGAAAGGGGATAATCACATTAAGTCATATTGAAAAGTTAGTTTGGGGGCAAAAAATGTTGAGAATCACTGTGATATCGGGTGCTATCAAATACTAAAATTTGAAATATCCTTTTCCTTCTAAATAAAGTTATAAATTATTTGAATGGTCTCCCAAAACGAGTTTGCTAATGTTAATGGATTTAATATTGCATTAATTAAGCCAATTTTAATTTATTTATATCCAAGGACCAAATATAGACAGACATCGCCTTCCTAAAGTTTAAAAAAAAAACTTCACTAACGAAATTTCTGAAATTAGGGTAGCGGAGAAATTAATGATAGTAAGGTTCACCCAGTTAGCCTATGAAAGCTGACCTGGTTCCATTTTAAGATATAGCGTGCCCTCAAGTGCCTTCATGTGCTACCTGTCTTTTTTATTCTGTTACTTTTATGTATATGGGACGAAGAGAGCGGGCAACCGTCTTAAATATGACCCCATTCTTCAAACTTGCCAGATTTCTTTTCTGGTCCCCCAAATTTGATTAAGTTCGTAAATTGAAAAACTTCATATATGCGTTTTTCATTTAGGAGTGGGGTATAGCGGTGAACCTGAAGATCTGCTGCCCAGCCGCGATTCTGCTTTTTCCCATAAAGTTTCGTCCACTTTTCCAATATGTTTCACTTAAGTGTCACAAGAAGGGGTGTGGGAGGGCACAGTCCCTCACCAAAACACACAATATTATAGGGGTGGGTGGAAGAAAAGGCCCCCTTCCCCATCATTTTTACATAATCATTTTTAAAAAATAATGTAACTTGCGTCGCGAGGCTATCAAATCGCGGTCGCAGGGACTTTGTAGTTCAATTTGTTTTGTTTTTTTGCGTTACAGTTTGTTTTTTTATTTTGTTTTTACTTCTCCTCATTGTTCTTTGTGCAGTGGTTTTTTTAACTTTTTAAGGCTAATTTTTTTCTAAGACAGGTTTCTAATCTATTGGTACGAATTCAGTGACGTAATCAATAAATGAAGAATGTATTTTGTATGCTTTTTTGTAGTCTTTTTCTCTTTTTCCTCATCTAGCCTTACACTCAATTCTTTCTTTTTTCTATTCAATAATTTTTGCATTTTTTTATTTTTGCCCTTATTTATTCTTCTATCCATGTTTTTCTAGCAATTTCTGTTTAGTTTTTATCATTTTTCGATTTCTGATTTTTTTTATGGATTGACCCTACTATTTTAAAATAAATAATTAGATATTTGGGGAAAATAGTTTTTGTCACCCATGAATTTGCCTCGCGCAATTCTTTCACGCTTTCCGCTTAGTTACCGACCGCGTAAAAGTAATACATTGTATTGGAACTCAGGTTTTTTTATGTTTCGTTCAACGCGCATGAATATGTTGTTTACGGTTCGGTTTTGTACACTTAAATGCTCCAAAAGAAAGCGTAACGAACAGACCGGTGAGAATGCATGACACTATTTTTACCGGTCGGTTCTCAAGGGGACATCTTTTTCAAGGTCGCAATTGACTTTTGTCCTCGCCGCTATTTCGGATTTCTATCAGCCCGAATAATGTCAGTAAAATTCATTTTTTACTTTATTTATTTCATTTATTTGGGTGTCTGGCTAAATCTAGTGATCTTTAAGAACAAACAAAAATGGCGCCATCGAATTTGAACTTAGACGTAAACAACATATTCATGCGCGTTGAACGAAACATAAAAAAACCTGAGTTCCAATACATATGGGTTCGAAAAAAAACAACAAACGTGCCGGGGAGCATATCTTCAGGTTTACCGTTACTAATATTGGTAGCCAACTAGGATTAATTGATTTATTTTTTAAGATTATGCGATAGATACGTTATACTTGGAAATCACTCCCATCAAATCCTACAAAATCTGACCCCCAATGAAGGAAGCTCCGTCCCCAAGGCTCAGTGAAATTTCCAAACAATATATGGAAAATATGAAATTCTAGAATTAAAAGTACAAGAATGATATAAAGAATAAAAAGAATGTGGCAGAATTTGGGAGAAGCTCAACGCTGAAAGAAATAGAAAAAGAACAGTTAATTGCTTACAAAGGCATTCACGATATTTTATAGGGCTTGTCCAAGCCAAACAGGTTCAAACACTAAAATATCTCTTTCCTTGGTCGAGTCGAGGTGGTATTAGTAGAACGAAAGCTATTGACACAATTACATGAAAAAAGACTAATATTAACCTTAAAAACAATCTCCCTTGGTTCTCTATCTGCAAACGAGCGAGTGTAGCTTAAGCCGTCTCATGGCATTTAACGATTGCGCGGCAACAAACAATAAATTTCATTTATATTTAGTTTCTGCGTAATTAAGAAAATGATAATAAATTATAATATTATATAACACCAACAAACCTATATTTACCAAACACAACCTCCCTATCACGTTAAATAGCCCAATTATGCAAATAATAATAACAAAACCGAACCGTAAATAATTATTTAATCGAAATTTCGCCATGTTGAAGAATTCTTAAGTTGCTAAATTGGGTTGAAATATTGAATTATCGTGACTTTCTGATGGGTGATCCTCCCATCATCCATCAAATTACTACTAATAGGATATTATCAGGTGTTTTTAGTTTGTTTAGCTTGGAAAGAGCCTGAAAAATAGCATGCGCGGCTCTTAATAATAATTCCAAAAGAACAATCGTAATTCCTATACAGTGAGTTAAGAAAAGATCGCATTAGTAATATAGTTATATGAAGGAAGGAGAACAAATGGGTTGGAAACGTAAGTGAAATTGGAACGATAATTTCAATCTTATGGGTAGAAATAGGAGGGGGGAACAAGGTTAGAATCTGAGAAATTTTTATGATAAATGGAATTGATATGCAAGAGATTGGAGGGTTGCAAGTTATTGATAAAGACATATTTTTGCTTGTGAAAAGGTGAATGCTAGCGGTAAACTACCTTAGGCACAGGTGGCCTAAAACAAAGGAATCAAAGGGTGGTACCCCTTTGAATGATTTTAATGATACTGAATTCTGCCTTGCAATTTTTGGCAATTTCCTCCCTCTGGCTTCAAATCCTTCCAAACGTCAACGAAACAGCCTATTATAAACTTCAGTGAAATACTCTTCAATCTTTCAGGTTTCATAGCTTGGATCAAGTATAGATAATCTCTTCCCAAAATTATCAAGTAAAAATGATCTGACTTAGGGATAAAAATTAAAAGAATTTTGTTATTGATTTAAGGAATCTTAATAAATTATTTTTATTAATTCAGTTTATTTAGTTTAAATAATTATTTAATAATAATTTATGATTGATAATATAATGAATGATTGATGGGTTGTCAAGGTCGTTTTGGTTGTTTTATGTTTTCTATTGGTGGCAAGAGCGTCGCTGCATTGTGAGGCAACAATCCTCATATAAATCGACGATGAAGAAGTAGGAGAATAACAAATCTGAATACCCATAAAGGAGTATGAGGTGCACGCCCCTATGATGCTTTGGTCTATGGTTAAAACAATCTTCATCAATTTGCAGAATCTTATATTGGGCCCCACCAAGTTTGAAGGAGTTCTTGCTAAATGGTTTGTACAAATTTTCTCCTAAAGATAAATATGCCAAGTGCAGTCACTTTTGAGATGGTTAATAATGCCACAACCCCCGATACTGTCATTTTACCGAAATAATTTTATCTTATGACGTCAAGTTTTACCGACTTTATCAAGTAAAGATGATCCTTCCCCCAAAATGACCAAATAAAGATAATTCATTTCAACAGAAAAGGAAGAGAACTTATTACCTATATCTGCTTGACAGCTTTAATCTTTCAGAGGAGAAAGAACTACAAATAGTTTAAATTCTAATTAGAGCACCCCCAATCTTCTATACTTTCTTCGCTGGGGGTCGCCTGCGTAGCCTCTTACACTTGTTACCTGGAGGAGCTGCCCTCCCTCCAGGCCTGAGTGAACATTAGGGAGGCCCTGTCATTATTAAAATTATTATTGTTATTATCATCCTCCATAACCCCATATTTTAAGGACGAGATTTTTTTAAGGTGTTTGAATAAGATTTTTTCTTTTAGTTCTGTTGTCACCTAAGTAGATTTAATTTTTTTAGCAAAGTTATTTCTAATAATTCCTTTATAAGAAGAAGAAGAACAACAACAACCACAACAACAACAAGAGCAAGAAAAAGAACAAGAACAAGAAGAAGAACAAGAAGAAGATGAAGAAGAAGGAGCAGAAGAAGATGAAGATGAATAAGATGAACTACAGAACTACAGAATCTAGGACCAGCAAAGACCCTAAGGTCCGCTCGAGGCTAGTCCGCTACACTAAATCAAAAACTACGATACACCCTTATCTACGAGTGTATCTCTAACATGCTATTTTTTTTATTTTTTTTTTTATTTTAATACTATCTACTGTACACACTTATCTACATGTGTACATTATCGTGCAATTTTAACTAATCAAACTAGGGGTCGGGGGAGATAGAAAGTTTTTCTTCTCATCTTCCGCAGCCACTCGACTGCTAGTGGTGAAAAGCTAATTTAGGGATAGAGACTACTTATAGGATAGGCGGAAAAGAAATGGGACATCTAAGCTACACATGCAGAGAATCGCCGGCATCATTTTTAGTCATCATAATTTCATATCCTTAAACCTCCGCTCCAAACTCTCTCTCTGCAAGGACGTTTAAATTCACAGTGCTCAACTACGTTATATTTAAACTATTCAAATGCACGTCGAGACGATTTTTGAACATATTAACCGAAGTGCTATCTACTACGTGGGTGGGCAGCCGATTCCAATTTTGAGTAACTTTAAATGTAAAATAGTTTATGGCTATACTAGTGTTAAAACGCTTGTTCACTAATTTTAACCCGTGCTGACGAGTATTTCCCCTATGATCCAGTTCGAACAGATTGCGAAAGTCAACGTTTGAGAAACCCTTTAGTATTTTAAATACTTCTATTAGCTGGCCACGTAATCTTCTGCGTTCTAGCGATGGCAAATCTAAAGCTCTGAGCCTTTCCTCGTATGATCTATTCCTCAGCTCTGGAATTAATTTCGTAGCCCTACGCTGCACTCTTTCTAATTGCGCGATATCTTTCATTAAATATGGAGCCCAAAATTGAACAGCGTATTCGAGAAGTGGCCGCACAAGGGATTTATATAAAGGTAAAATTACATCCTTAGATTTGAAGGTGAAATTACGCGCGATATAACCCAAAACGCGATTTGCTTTTTTACAGGCATCCGCGCATTGCTTCGAGAATATAAAATCGTCTGAGACTAATACTCCCAAGTCTTTTTCTAATTTAACCGCGTCGAGGACTTGGCCTTTCATGGTATATTCTACTCTTAAATTATGGCAACCCAAGTGCATTACCTTGCATTTGCTTAAATTAAATTCCATTTGCCACTTGCCCGCCCAATTGGCAATCGAGTTTAGGTCCCCCTGCAATTTATCGACATCCGATCTTACATAGGCACGATTGCCCAGCTTCGTGTCGTCCGCAAATTTCGAAATCCGACTAAGTATGCCTTTATCTAAATCGTTAATATAAATTAAAAACAATAAAGGGCCTAAAACAAAGCCCTGCGGTACCCCACTACTAACGCTGGCCCAATCTGAACATTCCCCATTTATTACCACCCGCTGCGAGCGATCTTTCAGCCAATTTCTAATCCAGTTTAAAATCTTACCAGTCACCCCAATCGCTTTAACTTTCATTAATAACCTTTGGTGGGGGACGGTGTCGAACGCCTTTTTAAAGTCTAAATATATTACGTCTACAGCGAATAAGATGAATAAGATGAAGAAGAAGAAGATGAAGAAGATGAATATGAAGAAGATGAAGAAGAAGATGAAGATGGAGAAGAATAAGAAGATGAAGAAGAAGAAGAAAAGAGTGTTCAGGGTGTTAAAATAAAGAGTCTATAAAGGGGATTAAAAAGGCGGTTAAGCTTAGCAAATAAGGCCCTTAGTCCACACCCACGCAGGGGTGCCTGTGTAACCAAGCTCTTCCTGTTAAGGAAGAGAACAGAGGCTTGTTCTTATTATTATTTAGTATAATTTTATATTATTTATTATTACTATTCATTATGATATATTATTATTTATCATTATTTAGTAGTAGTAGTAGTAGTAGTAGTAGTAGTAGTATTTATTATGATATATTATTATTTATCATTATTTATTATAATTAGATGCAGCGCTACATCTCCAGATTGCAGGAGGTTGGCGTGCCTTTCCCCTCTCTTCCCCAATAGATTTCGGTTTACCTGCCAGAGAGGACACAACAAAAAGTACATCGAAAGGGATCTGTGAAGCTGGGTGGGTGGGAGGAATGGCCAAATGGAGCCCCATTTGAGAGGGACATGGTTGCAGAAGTGACTCAGCCCCATATGACAGCATCTTCCATGGGGTCAAATCCGGGCTCGGTAAAAAACACCAAACCTGAGTCCGCCCCTGTGCAAGCTTATCCTCGGAAGGCGCGGGCTCCCGAGGTAGGGAGAAGAGGAAGCCCGTACCACAGCTGGTGTTCCTTTGACAGCTGGGAGCTTTTCCATCTCAGGCAGGTACATTCGGCCTAGGGTCTCCTCACGGCGGTGGAGAGAAACGGCTTCATTCCCCACCCCCCCCTCTCCAAAAAGAAAATAAGTAACAAGAAGCCTTGATTACGTCATTGCCCCCTCATTGAGGAACAACTTAACGTTTTCGAGCCCGCTGGCTTGAAAAAGCTTTCTGGTTATTCGTTCCGCTGATGGCAGCAAATACCAAGACAACATGATACAACAAAGGAGAGAATTAGCCTGCTTGAATGGTAGAGAGCCAAAGGTGGCCTATTTCTCAGACGGAAGCCTTCTGGCGAATGCGTCGGATCCATCAGAGACGACCATGATTAGTGACCTTCAGTCCCTTAATGGCTCTGGAAACGGCCTTACCGTTCCCCGTAAGGAGAAACGGCTGCGTGCCTCACCAAGTCCTTGAGTCACAAGAAGCAACATTCCTGAAGATGGTCGTCACGCCGTCTTCTGGGGTTCGTAGATCTGCCAGAGGAGGAACCTCCGCCCTCGAAACCGCCCTCCTTGCCAAGAGTTTTGAGGTGGAGGGAAGAAAACACTCGCATAGCGAGCCCAACCTCCTCCGATAAGTCCTTGAAGGTGATAACGCTTTCAGCGCCTTATTCGGCCAACAGCGACCAAAGTTCTGCTTCCGGAAAGCGTGCGGCAATTGCCGTGAGTGTGACCTCTCCGAAAAGGGCCCCCACAACTCCTCCGAGCTAGGCCTGGAGTGCATTTTCTTCAATGGAGTTGCTGCGGACTCCGGGTAACTGGAAATAGCTGTGGAAACTAGTTTTCCCCCGTTCCAGGTTAAAAATCTTTTTGTGACCAAGGGATTGGCCCGAGCAGAAGGTTGCGCCATTTACACCTAGCATGATGTCTCCGTTCTTTTCTTTGGTTTAAATACGTTTCAGGCTAAAGCATAGAGGTATACTGGTATTTATACGTACCTTTCACCGTCAACCGACTTCGACTCGGGGGTGTTACGCCGCATCGTGGTACGATTGCCGAGACTATTTCTACTGCTGATTTGAACAGTAGAAACCCTCTCTGGAGAGACTACTCGATCAATTCCAGGGGTCCGGTCATTGTCCACCTGATCGACCAACTAGAAAGATGTGTCCTAAATGTTGTGTAGTTTACGCATCACGGCCCAAGAACCGCTTCATTTACTTGTCTTGATCTACGCCTATGCTCCTTGGATTCACAGTCTGATTTAGGGTGGGAGGTAATCTAAGACCTCGATGTTAATAATCATTTTCCAATTTAAATATCAATTTCTGGACCGCTGCCACCTGAGAAACCCCCGGTGGTGCTTGGTGGGGGCGCAGTGGACTGCATTTTAGGAAATGATTGATTTCTCTATCCCAGTTGATGAGTTTAGGTCGGTCAATTAGGCTGTTGAGTTCTCCAGCAACCTTATCGTCTTGGGCATAACTACTATTCCTCGAAAGTCAGGCCGAATTTCACGCCGACCATTTCCGTGCTGGTGAGCCGAGTGGTAGACGGCCCTCAAACAGAAGCTTTATCCCTACATGCGCTATAATTGCCCCCCCCAAACGATTTCACTGTCGGTAAATTTCGTTGAGCTTAGGGATAAGTTCTAGTATGTTTCAAATCACGCCCGTGGCTCTTATTGTCGGGAGTACCTCTCTTCACTTAACGGGAAGAGGTCTGTATCAGAGGTGTGAATGCGGGTCAAAAGGATTCAGGGCAAGTTCTCGCAGGACCACCCTCCAGTTTTCCAGGACAATAGGACCACATTCTCGAACCAGCGTCCGTGGCGGAGTCACACCCGGTCACTTTCTCTTCATCTTCTAGCCGGCATGCTGCTCAGCCGCATTTAATGCACGCTGTGATATCGATGAAGGCTGCCAATTGGACTTTACTTACAGAGGCGGACAACTCTTCATCGCACGTTTACAATGAGTGAGCTGCGTTCCGCTGTCGGTTCGTTTGCAGACACCGCCGCTGGTCCGGAGGATGTCCTGTATGCCATGCTTCGACACCTAGGTGAGAGATGCATAGAGTTTCTGATAGATTCGTTAAACAGGATCTGGACAAAGGGTATCCTCCAAGACTCAAGGCGCATAGCTATTGTGCTCGCTTTTCGCAGATCGTGAAGAGATCACTACCCTTGCCGGTTTCCGCCCAATCTCTCTAACCTCCTGTGTGTGCAAGTTGATCGAGAAATTGGTAAATGTTAGACTACCCTTTTTTATTGGGCAGCAGAGGCCACCTCTCCTGCACAGTGCGGCTTCCGCAAGTTCCACTTCACGTCAGATGCTCAAAAAAAATGCCGTCTGCGAGGCCTTACTTCGTAGACAACACTACGAGACAGTGTTTGCGATCTGGAGAGAAGGCCTATGATAACGCCTGGCGATAAGGCATCATGGAGAGTCTTCATATGATGGTGGGTATGGGCCCCCTCACAATCTTTATTTCAGTTTTATCCGTGATCGTCGATTCCGCGTATTGGTGGGTGGATCCCACTCTGACCCAAGTGCGCAGAAAGATGGTGTCCCGCAGTGAAGTGTCTTCAGGTTCACACTATTTGCCCTGAGCATCAACAGCATCACCGGAAGATGTTCTCGCTACGCTTTACGTAGACGAGCTTTTGATATCTTTTGGGTCTGGCCCAGATGCTACTTCTAGAGTCTTGACTCCAACAGGCATTGAAATCTATCGCTATGCCAAAAAGCTTTTTCGTTTTTGTTTAATAAAGACTAAGTTGGTGCACTTCTGACGTCTCCAACCTGACCCGGACTTGTTCCTAAACGGGGTTCGCCTGGATGTGGTGGATTTGACTGAAACCTCACCTGGAAGGCTCTCATTCGCAGCCTTAGAGTCTCTTGTACGCGCGCCATAAGTATTTTGCGTCCTGTGGTGTTAAGCGCCTCGGATGCTAATAGGGCTACTGCTTTGCTTTTCTAATGAAGATTTGTTCGTTCTAAGCTTCACTACAGATGCGATCCACCACACTGGTCTCCACCTGGCGATTGGTGCCTTCCTCACCTCCCCCATTGAGAGTCTACTTGTTGATGTTGGGGAGATGCTACTCGCTTTGAGCGATGCACGGTGCAGTATTCGGTTGTACACAGGAGCTTTGCTTTCCCTTCAGTCGCCAAAGGCTCTCACTGTATCCTCACCCGATCTACATGTTGTCTATGCTACCGAAAGACGCCACTCATAGCCTAGGCCGTTTGGGTTTAGGGACAGGAAACTCTTTCAAAAGCTTGGCGTAGCTCTCGGGCTGATGGTGCCTCTGGTTCTGCCCAGGATGCCACCCTGAATTGTATCATCATTGGCTATTCGTCGCCATGCCTCTACTGCAAAAGATTTCACAGCGCCAGGGAGTAATGTGCCTGGCCTTTTTGGATCACACTTTATCTTACGCTTGACCCATGTAAGTGTATACGGATGTCTACAAATCCCAGGAGGAGTCAGTTTCTAAGCCCTATCCCCTCTGTTTGAAGTCATCGAGGCTCTATTAGGCGATTTGTCGGTCTTTACGTCCGATCTGGTTGCAATATATCGCTTGGTACTAGAGATAACACGTCGTGCCCAGTTTGGAGAACGAATTGTGATCTTTAGCTATTTGCAAAGCGCCTTGAGTGCTCTCGGGACATTGAAATCTTCACATTCCCTGGTTCATGGTATCCATGACACAACGATTGCTGCGAGCCGGGCGGATGTCGAGGTTATCTTCTGCTTGGTTCCTGGACCAGTGAAAAATGCAGGAAATGAGCGCGCCGATGAGTACTTGGCGACCAGACCAGCGTTTCGCTCTTCCTCACACCGACTACATGGCAGAAATCAGGGCAACCTTCCGGGCTGCTTGGTTAAGAATTTGGGAAATGGCCGAGTGGGGCTTAAAGTTGCGTGCCATTGCGCCGCTATTGTTCCTACGACTTACTCTCCAATGCCGCAACGACTTCAAGTTGCTTTCTCTCGTCTTCGAATTGGGCACACTGCCATTTGATAGACTACTAGTATGCACTTCATTGCGACGACAGCATTGCCCCACAGCCTGTTCCGCGCATTATTGTTTAATCGCTCAAATTGGGTGATCTTCGCTCACGTAACCTGCCCCGATTCGGGACGAGCGGGGTCAGTATCGCTTGTTCCTTGTACTCGGGATGGGTTCGTGTTTCCTTTCTCTTCTTGCTTTTTGCTTCTTTTGTTGTTGTTTTTTGCATTTTTGTTTGTCTTTTTTTGTGTTTTCTTTTTGTACTTTTGTTATTTTGGCTTTTCATGTTTTTTAATCTAGCCTAGATTTAGGCTTTGCCGTGATTACGGCGATTTATGCCCTAGTAGACAGTCGCCAAATGAGTTCTTTAAAAAAATAAATTCTATACTTTAATAAGACAATTTTTTACCCTTTCAAACTCCATTAATACAACTTACAATATTTCAAAATTGACTTTTTCTCCATTTTTATAAACCAGGAAGTAAAATTCCAATCTCTCCCAATTCAATTATTAAAACGCAAATAAATCGTTACCATTTTTTCTACATTAACACTCTACTCTAATATCTGGAAATTAGTTCCAATATGCAGAGTAGGTTGCATAAATATTGTCCATAAATCATTTGCTGCGAGGTTTAAAGTGTAATAAAAATGAGGTTATAGTTTCAATTAGATGAAAATCTTATCTTTCGATGATCTTTTTAATAGATTCAAGGCTAATTGAAAGCTTGAGTGTTAGAATAATCAAAGTTTAGAAACTGTTAAAATTATGCTTCAATTTTTGCTTAGCGTTCATAGCTGAAGGAACACGTTTCTATAATAGAGAAATAGAATAGCGTCGAGAAACCATAACTCTTTCCATGAATCAGGCAAGAGCATGAGCATAAAAGCGACAAGTCACACGATGTATTTGTTATGACCCATGGATGGTATCCTGTCTGTCCGTATTGAGCTGCCCACGATGGAATATACATTCCATTCAATCAGAGTGAACGTTTTCTTTAATAATGACAGAGATGAGGATTTACACAAGGCTAGCGCGCACGCACGCACACAAACATAGGTAGAAAATAAATCCAGAATGCAGGTAGTATTCGTCAGATTTGACATCAAGGAAGGGCCCAAAGTTTGCCATTAATTTAGGCATTGCCATGAGAGACATTAAGGTATTAGTGGTAACATTTTGAAAGTAAATTTATTTCTTAAATGAGATTAATTACTTCTTATGTAATTTCATGCGCTGAATCCAAATATCACATTGAAAAATGCTTATTAGTTATAGGTTTAAAGATACGCGGCATGTAACATCCCATGTGAGGTGTATGTAGCAAGTAGATTACATGATAGAGATCTACCATTAACTAGTTTTCGCTTCGTTAATCTCAGTTTTAATTCCTTCTTTATACTAAACCATGAAAATGTTTTTGTCAAAAGCAAAAAAAATGGATGAGACGAACAACAGATGTCGCTGATAACACTTTTGTAAACCTTGGAATATATTAATTATGACAGCCCCCCCTCCCTTTTTCCCCAGAGAACTGCCACCAGAAGAGGCAAATGTAGATATACTCTAAAATTCGGGCTTAGTGTCCGTGTTTATATACAGGTTCATACCTGTTAGTTTACAGGTGTATTTTTCTCACTGTATATTTATAGTTACTTTATACTCTCATGGGCCTAGTTTGAATGCGATTGCGTGTTTGCATCCACACACCCATCTATACATCCATTCCACTCTACATCCATCCATCAATCTATCTCTCCACCTAGCTATTCATCTAAAGGAGAATCCGAACAAGTGAGGAGATACGATCAAGCCGAGTGGAAATGCGGTATTCACACGTTGGGCGAAGTTAAACCACATTGGGTGTGGTGAGTGGTCAGAGTGGGCAAGATCGGAGTCCGAGCGAAAGTGCGTCAGGTGTCATGTGTGATTACTATCATTGATTCGAATTCTATACTAAACTTAGTCCAAACTGAGATATGTGTTAGATGGTGCACACGGGTCGTACGAATAGTAGCCCCCAAAGGCAAGAGTGTTCTTCTCGGCATCTTAACCCTCAAAATATTGTGACTTTCTCTAACTCCTTCCAAACAAGGGGGGCACCCCGTCGTAGAATGTGATGAGATGTGGGAGAGAGAACCCACCTGGAATCTAGCGCCTGAAGTAGTTAACTGTGTTGTTTTGTCCACAGATTTTCACTCGAAGCTCATTTCATTTCCTTGTACACAATCTTTTCAAGATACTGGTGTTGGCTTATGCCTCAGTTGGTTTCATTTTTTATTGAAAACAAATGGTAGGGGATGAATACGAGAAGCTCTCTGTGTGTATTGAGTGTAAAAATAAAAACCAAAAATTGATTACTATAGTAGAACATGAATTTGGAAGACCACTAAGTTTATTATTTATTTACCAGGCAATGGCTTCGCCAACCCCCCATAAAGGGGGAGCTTGCGCTTCGCTACTAAGATTAAAATTTAAAATCTAAAAAAAAACAGCCATGGTTAAATTTTTATAAATTTTCTGAACTTCGCCAATTATAATAATTTTAAAAAGGAATTCTAAACTAAATTTCCCCCCTTTCAAAATACCATGTTGCTAAAATATAGAGTTATAGAATTGAAGATATATATATATATATATATATATATATATATATATATATATATATATAAATTAATTCTCTGAACTTCAATTGTACTTCTTTGGGTTTTTAAAATAATTTTGATAAAAAACATAAGTCATAACCAAACTAAGATGAAATAAATATTCAAATACTCAAAAAATTCCCCTTCTTAAATTATAGAGTTAGTGATGATGATGATGATTACACAGGCCTGCGTTTGAAAAAAAATGATGTTCCTCATGATTTCTTTGTGGTTTCTTAATGAATCAAACCTCCTGAGCTCAAAAATCAATGTATTTTTGTTCATTCAGGTCAGATTTTCTTAGTAAAGCATACGCCATTTTCATTGAGATTACCTTATTTTTCCTGAAAAAATATTCAAAAATCTTTCTTTATCTAATAATGCATTATTATTGTTACATCATAGAAACAGGAATAAACGTATGTAAACTATAATCCTTTTAATAAAACAAAAAATAAAGAATGCAACATAATAAAGAAAATAATTCTAATTTCCAAGAAAAGACGCCCTTGATGATTTTCGTTTGTGCCTCTCATATGGTGCATCACGCTTCAAACACCAACAGTAGCAGCAAGCATTTTTACCTCCCATTTACCCTGGTACCTGGATTCCATTGTTTTTATGTCCTGGTGGAATCTTTCCCCCTACTCTTCACTGTAATCCCTGTAGTTGTTGGGAAAATAATCCAGATGTGACTGTAAAAAGTGTATCTTTATAGACATTCGAGTTCCTAAATGTTTGAGACTTGTTAGGAGCTGAATCACCAGGGCAACATATTTTTCTAGGCTTCTTTTATTGCCTAAAAAATTGTTAACTAGAGCTTTAAAAGCTTCCCAGGCATTTTTTTCTATGTCCGCCATTGATGCCTCAAACTGCTGATCTCTCATCAAATTCCTGATCCGAGGTCCATCAAAAATTCCCGCATGGAGCTTAGCGTCACTGATTTGTGGAAATTTTTGAAGAAGAAATATAAAAAGCTTGGCCTTCTTTATTAAGGGTTTTGACATAATTTTTCATTATGGCAAGCTTTATATGCAGTGGAGGAAGCAGTATTTTGTGATGAAGCACTAAAGCTTCAGCTATCACATTGTTTGATCCAATTCTAAATGCTTCTTATGGTGGCCAAACCTTCTTCTCATAGTCCATACTATCTGCATGACTGTCCCATAAATATAGGAAACATGGATGCTTCGTGTAGCCTGTTTGCATCCTAGGTATAAGAGACACTCACTACCTGAAAAGAAATTTAGCGGGGTAAGTAAATTCAAAGTGTAATATTTCTAAAAAAAAATTCAAAGTAATATTTCTTAAAACAATAAGAAAATGAATATGTATTGAAAAATCCTGTATGCCGATGCATTAAATCATTGTATTGGAACTAATTGGATATATGTACATCTTATTTTGAGTTTATTGAGTTATGTTGTATACCTTCCCAATTAGGATAAGTTCTCCATTATCCTAAAATGATGCATTAACCTATAGGGACACACTTAAAAAAAAATATATAACTGAAAAATGACTCATGATTTCCAGATTTGCATTCTTGTAAAATGTAAGTTAACCAAAAGGTGTATACGAGTATTAACAATTAAAAATAGAAATGTCACTATGAAAGAGCTTAAAAATGGCAAGTGTAAAATGATCTTACCTTTAAGTCACCACATATCCTCCAATTGTGGGTAGAGTAATTTATTGCATCTAGCAATTTTTTCATATTTTCGTAACTTTCAGTAAGTTGGATTGAATGGCCTATAGGTACGGAAACTATCTTGTTACCAATATTCAGTAACACAATTTTTAAACTTCTACTGGAGGAATCTATGAAAAGCCTCCATTCTAATGGGTTGTAGGAAATTCCAAGGGCCTCAACAAGTCCTTTAATATTGGCGCATTATACTAAAGAGCTGGAAGAATGCTGTAAAAAATAGCTTCGAAACTCTTGTTCTCTATTTCTGTACCAAAAAAAAGTTGTTTCTTTAGCGAGAAGATTAATTTCACGCGGTCAAAATCCAAGAAGTTGTCCATTCTCCCTTGAAAGCCCCAGATCCCTGGTTAGGTCACTTAACTGAACTTGAGTGGATGGTCTTGCGACCATATCACGCGTGGAAACCTGATAAGACTCAGATGTGTCATAATCTTGATCAACTTGCATATTAATCTCTTCATGAACCTCTATATGTTCAGGGAAAGAATGTATAGGAATTCCAGGAACATGGGGCACGGGTTTGATGGTAGAAGGAACGGAACATCCGGATATGCCACACTATGCTTATTCTTCTTATTTATACCTGTGGAAAATATAATTGCATATTACATAAAAGAATTGATTTAGAGTTGCAGATCGTACATAAATGTTTAGTAAAAGATAGGTTCATGCTGAAGTGAACTATGTTAGTTTTTAATTTTATGCTAAGTCTATGCATAATAATCACATTTTCAGGAGCCAGTATAATACAGAAAGCTTAAATACTTGATACAATGCTCACCTTTAAGATTTATCATGCAAAGAAAGCAGTCCGTAGTGTGGTCCTTGCCCTCTCTCCACACCATGGGAACACCAAAAGAGAGAGGCTTCTGTTCGCCGTGACTTCAGCGTCTTAAACTTATGTAATATCCCTTGCAGCAGATATGTGGTGCAAAACCTTTATCTTGATCTCCTCGCCTTACTCCAAAATATGCAGGATACAAAGATTTAATTACAGGAGAGATTGTACATTGCTGCTCGGAAAAAGTCACTTTGCCGCAAACATAGCAAAATCTGTCGGAGCTATTCTTACATTTTCTGTTCATTTTTAACTCAACCACTATTATTATTATTCTTATTATTATAATGCTAAACAATTTCTAACCTGCAAAAATATAAACTTATTAACATAATTACTTAAAATGTAACATAGGATATGTATAAACTATATAATTATTATCACCCCCCTGCCTGCATCGCAAAGACTGGACCTGATAGAGAAAAACGGATGGCCAATTCGGATTTAGGAGGTCAATTTTATTTTTATTAAGAAACACTACAGAAAACCTAAGGTACTTTTTTGACGCAGACCAGTGTTATTAATGGAAGAAGACCGGTGCATAGACATATTGGTTGTTGTTGGAGAGAAAGTTGTGTAAAAACCCTTTTATGTACCACTCTCTCTCTCTCTCTCTCTATATATATATATATATATATATATATATATATATATATATATATATAGGGTGTCCCCCAAAATGTACGAACTGTTTGACTGTCCATTACTCTTATATTTTGTTTTGATTCAGCTGTTTAATCACAAAGATACGAGTCTAATGAATTAAATTAGAGGAAATAACATTCAATTTAAGAAAATTAAATGTCATAAAAGAAATTTTTAATGTCCCACCCACCCCCTAGTCTACTCATTCCTGCTTTCTACCATTTTACAAACACAGCTGATAACGCGGACAACGTTGCGAGACATTGTCTTTTAATTTCTTCTTTCAACTCATCGAATGTCGCTGGCTTTGCGGCGTAAACTTTATCTTTGAGATATGCCCCTAAAAAAAATCCATTGGCCATTTGATTTCCATAAATTTTATTTTATTTTCTTTCATTTAACTCATTAGACTTTTATCTATGTCAATAAACACCGAAATCAAAACAAAATGTATGAGTAATGTGCAGTCAAAGACTGGTACGTTTAGGGGGACACCTTATGCATATATATATATATATATATATATATATATATATATATATATATATATATATATATATATAGGGTGTATGTACATATGTACGTAAGGGCGAGTCTATAATACCTGTAACTATTCTTATCTTAGAATCTTAGAAGATGCTTTTTTGTAGATATACGTAGGTGAAAGTATTTACAAGCGCGAAAACAGCTGTGTGTGAGCATGTGTCTGTATGTATATGTGTGTATATTTACAACTTATTTCACGACGAAAAATATCTGTTAGGATCATTCTTTCCCTATGAAAATGTTTCGTATTTTTCATTCGTATAAAATCCTCCAGGCAGTTCCACACATCCACTTTCTTACAAGCAAAGAACTGATCGGCGATCGAGAGTTGCCAGAGTTCGCGTTTTCTTTGAACGAAACTTGCTTGAACAAATGTTTTCCCACCATTTTACAAATATTGATATATATATATATATATATATATATACATATATGACTCCAAAACTCCAATACGTTTTTTCACTATTTCCAGATATTTTTGTTGTAAATGTTTTCATTACCTTTATCCCTTCTTGTATCTCTTTGATTTTATTTGTGTAGATCTTATTCTCCTTTCTTTATTTATGTTTTTATTATAAAAATAAAATAACCTAGCTTTAGTTTTCTATCATTTCATTCAGTCTAACATAGTACCACCATGATTGAATTTATCATCATATCTGGTAGCGATTATTGGACAGTTGTTATATTGCACGAAAATATTAGTTTGTTTCTATTAATTGATGCCAGTGTTCAAATCTTACTTTCTTTAGTTGAATTTACGTTCTTAGAAAATTCCTATGTTTTTTTTAATCCATAATTTTATTTATTCAACAAATAATCATGCCATCAATTATTTCGAGCAACATTTGATTGGCCTATTTTTAATAGCCATTTTGGGTAAAAATAGCCATTTATATAGAGCAGTGTTTCCCAAACTTTTTTCGCCGTGACCATGAACACAAATTTACTTTGACTTGGCGCCCCTTAGTGATGAAATATTATTTCAGTATTATTTTAGTTTTACCTAATTGAATAAAGTTCACTGAATTTTACTATGAGTTACTAATTAATAAATATAATATAAGATCGATTGAAGATAATTGGAAGCAAAGATAAACAAACTTTTGACTGCCAACTATATGTAATACTGTTTCATGAATGAGCCCTTTTGAATATTCAACCACTATTGACTACTGAGAAATATAAACATTTCTTCAGTGTTTCTACATTTAGTTTGTTTCCAAAATATTTTACAAACATTCACTGTTATTTCAGAAACAATATATTTTTACATTTCTATGTTGATTGAAGGATATTAAAGGCACATTTTCATATTAATGTAATTTATTGAAACAAAAGCAATCAAAGAAAATAAACTTTTGGCTGGTAACTTCTTTTGGCTCTTCAAGTAGACTTCATTGAAAAATTAAAAAAAAAATATTTTAGTGACTACCGAGATGTTCCTTCATATTATGAACAGGTTTCTCCAGATTTGGCTTGATGTTAATGGATAGAGAACAGCAAAGATCATGTTGAGGATCCACACGGTTCCTTGTTTTAGTCTTGATCGTCACAAAAGTTGAAAATCCTTGTTCAGGGAGGTATGTGATGGGAAATGGAATAAGAGTTTTTTTAGGCTCCTGAATCAGAATAGACTTATCCTTCATTTGAGCCCAGAATTCAGAGTATGAGAGACTTTCAAAATGTTCCTTCTGCACCTGATATTCCAGGAGAACTAAGAGTTCTCCTTGAAATCCTGGGATATCTTCTCCAGCATCACTGACGTTCAGCTGAACACATTCCTGACCCAGCTGTGTTGACATGCATCAACATATTCTGGCAAATATTTGTCCATTTCTTCCTGACGATTCTGCAAATGATTTTGAAAAAAACAATTTAATGACAGCAAGCTCTATTTCTGATGAATCTCCTAGCCCTGCACTCAGTTCTAAGAATGCAGCTATTTCTTCGGTGGCTAATTTTTCTCTCCAAAGTGCAAGTTTCTTCTTGAATCATGTATTTACATATTTCACTGATGCCTACTATAGCTTTGCCACCCAAGCAGCATCTTTGAAACAGTCGGCCAGCTTATGATTCTTCTCTTGGAGAAAAACTTCTATTTCAGTTTTAAGTTCAATAACCCGTTCAAGGAGCGTCCTCGAGACAACCAACGGACATCAGAGTGGAAAAGTAAGTCCTGGTAATGTGATCTCATCTCTTCACACATTTAACGGAAAATGAGCGAGTTCAAAGCTCTTAGCTTTATAAAATTCACAATTTGAATAACATCATTCAGCACAACATAGAGTTCTGGCCGAAGCCAAGGTTTCCCGATGTAAGAAACAGTGAATTATTATGACATCATGATTTTCTCCAACCTGAGTTACAAAACCTACTCGACTTCCCATCATCGATGGCGATCCATTAGTGCACACAGCCAAACAGTCCAACCAGTCTATGTCATATTTCTTGAAAAACTGTCCACCATAGGAAAGATATCTACTCTTGTGGTGGTTGTTGACAGAGCAATACAGAACAGAAATTCTTCATCTGTACCTCACAAAAACCATGAGTTGAGGTTCTGCAATGAAAATTTACCTGCCTTTTTAGTGCCTTTTTAGTTTCCTAAAATCCTAAAATAGAATAGTGCAATTTAGGTTTAGCTGCTTAATACAAGAATAAAAAATTCAATAATTCATGATACAATATAAATATTGGAAGCAGTTTGATTTATATTTAAACCAGGCAATGGCTTCGCCGGGGAGTTGCGTTTCGCTACTAAGATTAAAATTTAAAATCTATAAAAAAGCAGCCATGGTTAATTTTTTAGAAATGTTCTGAACTTCGCCAATTATAATAATTTTAAAAAGGAACTTTAAACTAAATTTCCCCCCTTTCAAAATATCACGTTGCTAAAATATAGACTTATAGAAGAAGATATATATAAAAAAAAATTCTGAACTTCATTTCTTTGGGTTTAAAAAATTCGCAAAATTTCGATACCTATATTTATCTCTGAACTTGACCATTTTGTTTTTTTTTATATTATAAAAGAATTATTAGAGATAACTTTGATAGCAAAACATAAGTCATAATCAAACTAACCTGAAATTATTATTCAAATACTAAAAAAAATTACCCTTTTTAAACTATAGAGTTAGATGATATATGTCGTAGAATGACTCCCGACGATACCATATATAACACTATTCGTTGAGGGAACTTCCTTAATTATCTTTAGAGTGCGTTACTGTCTGGCGGCCGATATTATGTATCTTCGATATGCTTAAGAAGTGGAACTGAACTCAAGGATAATAATATTGCTATCATTAATAAAATAGAGTTTTATTAATAATAACTACCAATAAACACCAGACGGAAAATATTGACATAAACAGAGAATGAAAAGGGTCGTGGGGGCTCGGCTAATCCGAGGATTTAAAGGATTTAAAAAAAGGTAAAACAAATATCGAGTTAAAGAGATGGGATGGTTCGATAAACCATTTAAAGAACAGGATAGAATTGACAAAAGGGATCAATACTCAAAGGTGACGTTTGGCTTACGTAACTTTTGCACTAGTGGTGCAGTGGAAGGTGGCGCAAAGGAGTTTCGGTCCGCTGGCGAGTTCCAGCCGAAGGGGGGGGGGGTAAAAGGATCCTGACGTGGCGTCTTGGGAAGGAGAACCGTTTCTCGACGAACGGCTTGAAGAACAATGGCTGTTCTAGGTTGTTCTCTTCTGAACAAAGGGGGGATGAGAACCGTCTCTTGTCTACGGGCTCAAGAACAATGGCTGTTCTAATGTTGTTCTCCTTTGAACAACAGGGGGGGGGGGAGAACCGTTTATTGGCGAAGGGCTCAAAACGAACAATGGCTGTTCTAAGTTGTTCTCTTCTGAACAAAGGGGGGGGGGATGAGAACCGTCTCTTGTCTACGGGCTCAAGAACAATGGCTGTTCTAACGTTGTTCTTCTTTGAACAACAGGGGGGGTGAGAACCGTTTCTTGGCGAAGGGCTCAAAACGAACAATGGCTGTTCTAATGCTGTTCTCCTTGAACAACAGGGGGGGATGAGAACCGTTTCTTGGCGAAGGGCTCAAAACGAACAATGGCTGTTCTAATGCTGTTCTCCTTTGAACAACAGGGGGGAAGCCTTGGGGACTTGGCGTCGGAAAGGCTCGAACCTTTGGCACTCAAGGAATATTGTCCTCCTTCTGGACAAGTGATGGTGAATCTCGAGGTCGAGGTCCCTTGGCGCACAAAGGGAGAGAGGGTCGTGGTGATGTTTCGCGACGAAAATCTGGATCTCCAATCTGATCTTAGTGGTAAAGTTTCCATATAAATAGCCAGGACATCTCCTCGGCGTGGGGGAAAATGGAGTGAAAGCTTGGAGGGAACGCACAGCCGGGCCGGAGAACAATGCCTTATCTGTTCATAAGCCTAACTCGATCTGGCGAGGTCGGCGTATGGGGGCGAACGGGGGGACGATAACCTCCTTGTTTAAACATTGGCATCCGGTAGCTGAGATAAGACTCCAAGCCTCGAATCGAAGATGCACGTGGGCAGCATCATGGTTTTAAATAATATGGGATAGGAGTTGAAATTAACGCAGTCAACTCGTTCTATCACAATATATATATATATATATATATATATATATATATATATATATATATATATATATATGCACCATAGACTGTTCTAAGTTACTTATTCATTAAGTGACATAAACGCTCACTCACATACATAATGTTTACTTCAAACATAAAACACACAAATATAAATTGCCAACCTAATCACACCAGTCATAACAATGGCCTTATCTTTAGCAAGTTTCCTTTATGAGTGAAAACTTCCAAGCTTATTCTGTTTCCTTGACATAAGACTATTAAATATTTTACTCTTGAATTAGCTTTGACAATCGCAGTAAATAAAAAGTAACATGCAAATATAACTTACGTGATACGCACGTCTGTCCACCAACACAGCTACTTTGGAAGTGAAGATTCTGAAGAAACAGATTGAGTCAAGCTCCAGCAGCCTTGGCGTACAGTACAAGTATTTGACTTGATCATACTCATATATGTTTTGTTCTACCTTAATTTATTGTACTTTATTAATCACGACTACCTACTTTCCTGTCCCACTTTGCATGGCGATTTATATTCCACAAGTATGATGTTAATATTTATGTTTGAACTATTTTTAATTCTAATATTTCTTTCTCTCTTTTATTTATTTATTATATTTCTTTGTAGTCATCTCAATAAAATACTCAATATCTTCTTTTAAACACTTCTTCAATTTCTCACAAGAGATTTGTTAAGCATGATCTTCCTTTCCTAAAGCCATGTTGATTTTCTGAGATTAAATTGTTTGCCTCGAGGTGAGCTACCGTCTTGTCTCTGATTATTGATTCTAAAGGTTTACCAACTACGGATGTAAGGTAATAGGACGAAAGTTTTTGGGTTCGGAATTTCCCCCCTTTTAAAGATCGGCTGTATATTAGCTCTCTTGAATTCAACGGGGACTATCCCCTCATTTAAAGAACAAATAAAAATCATGTTTAAGGAGCGTCTGATATACACTTTCTGGCCCGAGTTCCTTCAATTGTTTCATTTTATTTATGTATATAGTAATCTTGCTTTCGCTTTCTCGCAGGTCAGAGAACACCTTATTATTCCATAATAAGATCTACTTTCTTGATGCGTTTAACTCCGCTATGTCCTCGATAGTACAGACGCTTATGAAATAATTACTTAGTATTATGTCGCTTCCAACAACGAGGGAAACTATTGGGCGGTCATCACTCTGCCCGTTCAAGTTTTCTATCTCTCTAATAAAGTTATTTATGCGCCCACCTCGAAGGGAGATTTTCTTACGCTTAGCCGGACTACATGATTTCAAATTAAGAATTCTGATTTTTATTTAATGAGAAGTCCCCGATTAGGATGCTGTCTGTTTCCTCCCTAATTGGAGTTAACAAAGCAAATAGGTTTGAGCAGGGAACATCAAAATGAGTGAAGGCCTTGATGGTCGAGCCCCGTTTCTGACCACCCTAAATTGTGATTCTGGGGTGTCAATATGAATCGAAGATACGCACTTATTCATTAATTACCTCATGGGTGCCTATTCTCTCAGTACGGATTGATCTCCAACTTTGAAAGCGATTTTCTTTCCATCGTAGTTCATCAACGGATGCCCGAAAATAGTTTGCCAGCCCAACTATTTTACGATTTGTTGCAACAACATTTCTCACTACAGAGTTCAATTCTAACAGTGGGTATGTATATTTCCGTATTAAGCGAAGCCCTACAATAAGCACAATCAAATTTGACGACAGGAATGATAGGAAAGATATTTTTCAAAATGTCAACGATGGATTTGGAGATTGTGGCGCTAAGGAAACGTATGACCTTGTCTTGGATTATAATTATATTTATTTCACTTTTGTACATCACGAGAGATTTGAGAGCGGCACAAGTGAGAGCTGATGATACTCTCTCAAATTAAGGAGAACACAAGTGGAAGTTTTCGTCGGAGCACAGAGATAACTCGCTTTTGCATGAGGGTGGCTAGGTAGGGAATGAGAGCGACTGGGTATGGAAATAGAGCGTCTGGGTAGGAAATGAGAGCGGTTGGGTAGGGAATGAGCGGCCTGGTTGGGAATCACTGGCTAATTATCTCCCATGAATTTTAAAAGTTTTTCACCCTCTTTATCGCATGCGTATGTTACATAATCGATGTTTGGGAAGTTAAAACAGAGGAGAGATAATTGAACAAAACCATATCCTATTCTTCCATTAAGCCAGGCGGATAATAAACGTTTATAATGCTAATCCTAGCGTTGCCCATCACTAATTCAACCATTACAATTTCCGTTTTCATGTTTACATTTATGTCTACACTATGAGAGGGTATATATATATATATATATATATATATATATATATATATATATATATATATATCCGATTTAATGTACACTAAGACCCCCGCCCCCCCTCCATTCTCTGGATGGCTTCTCGTCTTAATTGTAGACACTGTAACTGTCAATGACAATTTCTCCTATTAGGTCCATTTGAGAAGTGTTAAGCCATGTTTCTGTAATTAAAATAATATCAAAGTTTTCCGATCTGACTAACGTTTTTGAAATTCGGCACTTTAATGCTTATGCTTCTTGTGTTTGTGTAGAAGCAATTAAGCTTATCCATTAATCTGAAATAACCATTTCTCGAAAAACTGTTTCGTTTCCTTGGTTCTCTCGGGAGTTTGACGGGCTCGGTTCACCTGAACCTCGGGATCAAATGACTTCCGGGCCATAAAGATTGCATATGGTTTTATCTATTAGTCTTTCCAAACTTGAAGCCCCGACTTCATTAAAATGAATGGCATCTTTATGAAAAAGTTACGGTTGCTCTTGAAAATCGTTCCATAAATTAAAGAACTTAACCACCATCACTAGACATAAACGTCTAAGGCATTCTTTTGTGTAAATTGACTTTTACGACATTCTAAGACTAGATATTAATATCAAAATGATCCCAATTACCCCTACACTAGTCGCTTTAGTTTTGACTGCCCTAATTAGATCCCTTGCTTAATAAACAATTTCGTTTGTGGATGTGCCGAATCGGTGAATGTTGTTTTGCACCAACGAGGGAAACGATTGCGCGGTCATCACTCACCCGGTTCAAGTTTTCTATCTCGAATATAGTTATTAATGCGCCCGCCTCGAAGGGAGATTTTATTACGCTTAGTCGCATTACGTGATTTAAATTCTGAATCCTGATTTATTATTAAAGAGTCTCCGATTAGGATGCTCTATGTTTCCTCCTCAATTGGAGTTAGCAAAGCGAATATGTTTGAGCAGGGCACATCAAAATGGTCTGAAGGCCTCAATGGGCAAGCTTCGTTTCTCACCGGCCTAAATTGTGATTCCCGATGTCAATATGAATCTAAGATACGCACTTGTTCATTAATTATTTCATAGGTGCCTTTTTTATCAATACGGCTTGATCTCCGGCTTTGAACACGATTTTCTCTGGATCGTAGCTCATCAATGGATGCCCCAAAACAGTTTGCCAGCTCGACTAATTTACGATTTGTTGCAACAACTTCTCTCACTACGAAGTTAAATTCGAACGTAATTTCATTTATCACGTTTACTAATTTCACCTTGAATGCCTGGTTTAATAGACAAAAGGGACATGTTCTAATGTTATCAGGGACAGTGGGTACGTAGAGTTGTTTATTAAACAAAGGCACACAATGAGCAAAATCAAATTTAACCACAGGCATCGTAGGCAAGATAATTTTCAAAATAACGATGAATTTGGGGATGGTGGCGCTAAGGAAACTTATGACCTTGTCTGGGATTGTAATTATATTTATTTCACTTTTGTACATCACGAGAGGTTTGGGCACGGCACAAGTGAGAGCTGGTGGTACTCTATCGAATTAACGGGAAGGCAAGTGGAAGTTTTCGTCGGAGCACACAGATAACACGCTTTTGCAGGAGGGCGGCTGGGTAGGGAATGACGGTCTAATTAGTAAAATCTCTAAGTTCGCGGGCGACACAAAGATAGGAAATAGTGCTGCAGCTAGATGCGATGTTGCGGCACTAAAGCGAGATCTAAACAAAATTGTCGATTGGCCAGATAAATGGCAAATGAAGTTCAACATATATAGATGCAAAGTTATGCACGTAGGATTAAGAAATCTTAAAACAAATTATTATATTAGTGGCCCAGTTTCTATTCTGTAGAAGTGAAAAAGGATATTGGGCTATTAATTTCAGCGGACTTCAAATTGTCCAAGCAATGTGTGGAAGCCAGCCACTAAAAAAAGTAGGTCGAATGCTAGGATACATCGCCCTAAATGTCTCCTATAAGTCTAGATACGTAATATTACCATCAAATAAATCATTAGTTCGACCACATCTAGAGTATGCTGTCCAATTTCTGGTCTCATAGCCTTAGCAAATATATGGACATGTTAGAGAGAGTGCAACGCAAGGTCACTAAACTGATACCTGAAATTAGGAACAACTTTGTGAAGAACGATTCCGCTGTCTGGAACTTTTGTCACTCGCGATCAGATCTTTACGAGGCCAGCTGATAGAGATTTTCAAAATCTTAAAAGTTTTTTTCAACTTAAAACGCTTGCCATAATTCCAATTACTCGTAGATTCTAGAGCGAATACCCGTCTAAATGGAAGGAAATTAGTTAAAAAGAGATTCACCAGTGGCATTGAGCAAAGTTTTTACCTATAAACTCACTCAAACATGGAATAGCCTACCAGACCGAGTGGTCAATAGTACGTCGGTGATATATTTAAAAAACAGACTCGACGAGTACTCTTCGCATTTAAATTTAACGGACTGAATTTTTCTTCTTACACAAGAAGTCCAACGTAGGCTTAGTAAAATGATACCAAGACTAATGAACAAAACGTGCGAAGAGCGACGTAGAGAACTGAATCAATTTCTGTTAACAGCGTAGATTAAGAGAAGCCTTAATTGATGTGTTTAAAATCATCAAATGCATAGGAAATATGAATTGCAATAAATATTTCACGATTGACCAGTCGAATTAGGTGAGAGGGAAGGGTTGCAAAATTATAGGTAAACATTTTAACTCGTACGAATCTAAAAATTTCCATTTTAACCAACTCGTCAACCCATGGAATGTACTTCCTAGTAACGTAATGCACTGCAACACCGTAGATACTTTCAAACGTAGTATAAATAAATACCTTGAATCCAATCGCAGATTAACATCGTTTAATAGCGAATTTAATCTAGCTTCTCTCTTTCATATAAAATTTACTAAAGGTACGATTATTTATTTATGATTCGTCTCCTGTACAGTTTATGATGGAATAATAACTATGATCCCATAATCTAATAATACAGTATTTCATACTGACTTTCTTTCTCTCTACCCAAATCCCCTTCTAAAGTCAGTCTTTCGAAATATCTCTCTTCTCTGTATCATTCTCATTCTCTCTCCATTTCATAATCTATTTCAATCAAACTCTTTTACTCTATCATACTTTCGTTCACTCTCCCAAAATCCCTCTGTATAATAAGCACTTTCATTCTCTTTGACAAGCCCTGATAATCTTAATCTCACCTTATCTCTCTCGTAATCTCTCTTACTCTCTCTCTCTCTCTCTCTCTTTCTTTCTCTCTCTCTCGCTCTCTCTTATACTCTCTATTTTGTACTGAGAAGGTGGTGTGTGTTTGTTATTATAAATTGTCAATATTCGTTACCTGGAAGAGGGGAAACAATGTAATAACGGTTATTTTCAATTATTTTACTAGAAATAACCTCTTCTTTCTAATATGCTCTCTATTTCAAACTCTCTCTCTCTCTCTCAGAATCACTCTCTCATAATTTCACTCATACCTTTATTTCCCTTATTCGCTCTCTGTCATATTTCCTCTCTCAAATTCTATCGCGTCAACTTTTTCATACTCATTTAATCTCACTATCACATACTCTCCTTCACTCACTCATCTCACAGGCACTGTCTCTATCATACACTCATAATCTCTGTCTTCTACTGCATTAGTCACAAGCTTAAGAAATAGAGTGTTCAAAATGGCAGGAAAGAAAGGTCCAGCAGCGCTAAAATTCACGTGTGCCACATGTAAGAAGGACAAGTGGTACGTTGACTTCCCGGAAGGCTGCTATGCGAAATGCCACCCAGACAGTGTATGCACCACTTGCATTTTAAAGAAGGAAGTGGAGGAAGTAGTCGCCTACTACAGGGAAAGAACTACAGACCTCAAACAGAAAATCTAGACGCTCAAGGAGGAGCACTCCCACCAGATCCGCAGGCTCGAAGAGAAATTAAACGATCTCTCGAGTCCTGTGGCAAACACCACCTCTGCAGAGAGCCCCTGCCCGAATGTGGCAGCGACACCAAAAGGAAAAAAAGAAAAAAAAGACGAAAAAGGGAAAGAAGAAAGAGAAATAGAAGAAGAAAAGGTAGAAGAAGTTAATGAAAAGGATGACAAGGGGGAAAAGATGATAGAGAAGAAGAAGAAGAATAAGAGGAAGAAGAAAAAAAGAAAAGCCTGAAAAGACCATGACGGGGAAGAGAGAGGAATCGGAGAGATTGCCTCAGAAAATAAAGAATCCGAGCTCAGCAGGCAAATGTGCCAGGGTCATCCTTGTAGGCGATTCCCAGGCACGGGACCTGCAGCCCCTGCTAGCGGCCCGCCTTCGCACAAGCGTTAAGGTAAGCTGCCTGCCAGGATGTGGTAACCACCACATCAGAGTAGAGGCTGAGAAATCACAGATTTCTGAGAGCTCAGTCGTTGCTCTGATGGTCAGTGGAAACGACCTCTACCTGAGAGGGGGTAGGGTAGGCCCTACAGATAAAATCCTCCACACGGTCATGGGTGCCGTGGACGACTGTGGGCTGAAAACCCGCAAGCGCGTGGTAGTCGGGATGCTCCCGAGGAGAGGTCCAACACGGACCGCTCACTCGATGAATGTGTCTTTAAACCGGCGCCTGGCAGATTTGTGTACGGCAGAGGGGGTCTTTTTTGTGGACCCGTACCGCACCTTTTATGGTAGAAATGATCTCTACCAAAGGGATGCGGTACATCTTTCCTTTAAAGGAAAGGCCTTTCTGTCGAACATGATCCAGGATGTCGTAGAGAGGACCGAAAGGAGTATCCGGCCCAGAGTGAGGGCAGACGTACGCCAGTATGCCCGTGTCACTCCAGGAACGACCTTCTCAGAGGTCGCAAAAAGGGGTGCCTCGCCAACAAACAAGCCGATAAACGGAAGAGCGTAGGGAGTCCTACAGTCGGGGACTCCCTGAAAGTTCTTCTGTTCAATGCGAGGTCAATCAGGAACAAGTTTCCTGAGCTCCGTGGCCTCGTAGCGACGGAAGAACCCGAAATGGTAGCCATAACAGAATCGTGGATAAAAACCTCAAACCGAGACTTTGAAGGCGAATTCACGATTCCCGGTTACCAGCTCTTCTTGAAAGATAGGCCAGACAGAGAGGGTGGCGGTGTGATGTTGTATGTCAAGGATACTCTCAACTCGACGGATTGCAACATCGTATCCGACCATGAACTACTAGGTGTTGACCTAGAGATAGGTCCTGCCAAATACAGGACCCTAGTGCTTTATAGACCTCCTGCCCAACTCGTTGAAAAGGAGAGATCTGTACCAGCTACTAGGAGAACTTGTCGAAGACAGAGTGTGTATCGTCATGGCTGATTTCAACACACAAGTTGACTGGGAAACCAGAGAACCCTGTGGCGAGAACGCACTACTCCTGGAGTTCACGAACAACGAGTTCCTCACTCAATGGGTGAGAGAGCCAACGAGAGGAGACAATATCCTCGACTTGGTTTTCACCTCTGAGGATGACATAGTTGAGGACCTCTCTGTTGGCGAAGAGCTCGGTGGCAGTGACCACCGACTAAATAGATTTGTAGTCAAAGTCCCCAAGGCAGAGCCTGCAATTAGTAAATCAAGGAAACTGGATTTAAGAAGAGCAGACTTTGCAAGTCTACGCGCGGGACTGACTGACGTGAGGCTAGAAGAGTGCGATGCTGTTGAAGACTCTTGGAACAGTTTCAAAACCACATTCATGAGTCTTCAATCGCGTTTTATCCCTCTGAAATGCCCCCGTCGGTCTTCTGTTCAACCAAAGTGGTTTAATCGAGAAATCGGGCAACTGCTTAGGGAGAAGAGAAATGTGTACCGGCAATCGAAGATCTCGGGGGACTTTGACGAATACCGGAGGCTAGCCAGGAGAGTGAAGTCCAGCATAAGGGCGGCTAAGCGGTCTGAGGAACTCCGAGTGGCGAGACTCTGTAAAGAGAATCCCAAGGAGTTTTTTGGATATGTGAACAGCCGTAAACCAATCCATCGAACGATTGGCCCTTTGAGGAATGAGGAGGGGTCATTAAAGCATTCAGATGCAGAAAATGCTAACCTCCTGAACGACTACTTCTCTTCAGTGTTTACTGAAGAGTGTGGTCCCATTCCCCAGCCGACGGATTCCTACTCGGGGGAAAAGCTGGAGGCAATGGACTTCACCGAAGGAGAAATAAAGAAAAAGATCGCTGACCTAAAGACCAATAAATCCCCTGGACCGGACGGGTTTCTACCTAAAGTGTTGAAAGAAGTGTGCGATGAAGTATCACGACATCTGTGCGCTATCTTTAACATGTCAATCCGGACCAAATGCGTTCCTAGAGACTGGCGTGAGGCGGAGGTGACTCCTATCTTCAAGAAAGGAGACCGTAACCAACCGTCGAACTACCGACCTATCAGTCTGACTTCGATAGTCGGTAAACTCATGGAAAGCATCATGGTGGACAAAGTGACGTCGTATTTAGAGTCAAAGCTGCTACTGAGGAGTTCCCAGCACGGCTTCCAAAGGCAACGGTCATGTCTGACGAACCTTGTAGAATTCTTCCACTTCGTTTTGAGTGAGCACGATCGGGACAAGGCGGTGGATGTGGTCTACTTAGACTTTCAGAAAGCCTTTGATAAGTTACGACACCGCAGCCTTCTCCGGAAAGTGCGAGCGCTTGGCATAGACGGAAAGGTAGCCGGCTGGATCGAGAACTGGCTAAGTGGCAGACGGCAACAGGTGGTGGTAAATGGACAGTCTTCTGAGTGGGTGCCCGTTACTAGCGGGGTGCCTCAAGGTTCTGTCCTGGGACCACTACTATTCATCATCTACGTCAACGACATGGACGGTGACATGGTTGCGAAGATTTCCAAATTTGCCGACGATACCAAGCTTGGTATGAACGTTGCAAAGGATGGAAATACTGCCCGCCTGCAGGAAGATCTTGAGAAGATTGGGGAGTGGTCGGACACGTGGCAAATGCCTTTTAACGTGGGGAAATGCAAAGTGATGCATATCGGCCACAGAAACCCCCAATCTCAGTATATCCTTAAGGGCACTGCTATTGAATCCACCGACACTGAGAAGGACTTGGGTGTTACTATCACTAGTGACCTCAAGTTCTCGAAACAGTGCATTGAGGCGGAGAAAAAGGCCCAAAGGATGCTAGGCTATATTAAGCGCCAGTTTGGTTATCGGAACCAGGAGATTGTACTGTGCCTGTACAACTCACTTGTCCGACCGCACCTGGAGTATGCCGTACAATTTTGGAGTCCTTCATTGCGAAAGGACATCGCGAGATTGGAACGCGTACAAGCCAGGGCAACCAAGCTGATTCCCTCTATCCGACATAAAAGTTATGAGAATAGACTAAGGGAATTAGATCTGTTCTCGCTGGAAACCCGTAGACTGCGTGGTCAGCTCATCGAAGTTTTCAAAATACTTCGAGGGTTCGACAATGTTAACTACCGGGATATTTTCACACTGAGTGAGAACATAACGCGCAATCACGGCTTCAAACTTGAACTGAAGCGTTACAACCGCAATCTGTGTGGAAACTTTTTCACCTACAGTATCTGCGGTAAGTGGAACGCACTTCCAGTGCAAGTTGTCAACAGTGAATCTGTTGACCAGTTCAAGTCAAGACTAGACAAGGTCTTGAAAAGTGGCCGGTTAGGGACGCAAAACAATTGAGCAGCCTTGTGCCCACTCGATTGCAAGTCCAATGGTACCCTCTTTGAATGGACCGTAAGGTCTCCTAGGGTACCTTCTTTCCTTGTTGTTACTCCTTGTTGTTACTCTATTTCTCATACTGGCTCTTAAACTCTCTGTCTCTCTCTCTTTCTCTTTCTCTAGCTCTCTTTATATTTAACTTTGTAACTCTCAAATAAGCTTTGGCTCATACACTCATTATCTCTCTTCCTCTATCTCTCTCTCTTATACTCTCTATTGCGTACTCTCTCACTCTGTCTCGCTTATAGTTGCTCTCACATTCTCCGTCTCCTACACTATCTCTATTCTCTCATAATCATTCCTCCATAATCTTGTTCATACTCTCTCTATCACTATCCTTGTCTCATAATCTTTAACATAATCTCCCTAATACTCTGTCTCACACTTTCTTCCCCATACTCTGTTATACTCTCTCAATCATACTTGCTATAATAATCTCACCAACCCTCATACTCTGACTCACTCTGATACTCTTTTTTCATATTCTGTCATGCTTTCTCTCTCATAGTCCCTTCCACTTTCTCTGTATTATACTATCCAGATTTATTTCTCGCATACTCTCTATTTCTCATATATTTACACTTTGCATGCTCTTTCTACTTTCTCTATATCTGTCATACCTTCTCCGTCATAATCTTTGACATACTTTCTCTCAAGCTCTCTCTCCTATACTCACTCTCAAACTCTCTCTCTCTCTACGATTAATGAGAAACTATTTTAATTGCAGACGAGAAAAATTGTCTATCAAAACCATAAACTCGGGAACGCACAGATTACTCCAATTGTATAGATGATAACCTCAGAACCTACAAGAAGAAAAACCATTCTGGAAAAACATAGTTAACCAACGATGATTTGATTTCAAATATAAATGTAAGAGATGAACTTGGTAATAGTGAAAAGACTAATATAGTGGGGTCCTGGGACCCTTTCTCTTCATCATTTTCGTAAACGATATACTCGTAGGTATTGGATTGCTGTCAAAGATTTCAAAATTTGTTGATTACTGTATATTGGGTAAGGGGGTATAATTAGTGAAGCTATCAAGATTTCTAAATGATATTGATCAGGTAGCTAGTTGGTACATACTGCGGGATTTGCCATTAAATGTATAAAAATGAAAAATAATGCACAGTGGCAATAATAATCGCAGAGCCGAATACAAATTATTTGACAGAGCAATAGCAGGCACAGAAAAGGAAAAAGACCTCGGCATTTATGTATCAAGTGATCGTAAATCCTCGCAGCAATGCATACAGATGGAAACGAAGGCTTTAAAAATACTAGGTTACATTAAAAGGCAATTAATTTTTAAAAACGAGACAATAATTTCAAACAAATATAACGCATTGGAAGACCCAAGCTAGAGTACTGTGCTCAAATTCGGTCAACATATACGAGAAAAGATATTGAAAGATTGGAAAAAAGTTCAAGCCAGGTCTAGGAAACTTCTCTTATATCTTAAGAAACCATAATTATGAAACGGCTAGAAAGTTTAAACTTATTTAGCTTAGAAAATAGACATATGAGAGGCCAATTAATTCAAGTTTTTAATTTTTTTAGAGGAATACATAATGTGGACTATTCAATCTGGTTTGCAATTAATGAATATCCTACACGTAATAGTGAAGTGAAACTTGCTCATAAGCCATTTAGAAGAAGTTTATGTGGACATCTTTTCTCAACCAAAATAGTTCATGCCTGGAACAAGTTGTCGGAGGAAATTGTTTATAGTAATAGCGTAGAAACATTAAAAAAGGTTAGATATAAAGTTATCAGAAACTTATAGTAATGAAATCTGAATTCAAATGACGGTACCAAATTATCATTTTACTATCAATATTCTTAGTTATAGTCGTTATTAGTTATTAATTATCTATTCAAATTTTGATACCCGCTGTTTTGGGTGGGACAAGTGGGTGGGGATAGCCTTTGTCTTTACTGTCGACTTTTCCCATACTCTCAATATGAAAGACTATATAAGAATAATTAAATTAAGTCTCTCAAAGGGCAGCTTTTCGTTAAGGATGTAGCACTCATACATTTCTTGTAACTCCTCCTTGCCCCCCCCCCCTCTCTCTCTCTCCTTGAATGCCTAAGTGGGTAGTCCAAATGTTTAAAAAAATGTTACAGAAATTATACGTGCCCCATCGCTTTAGAACTTTGCGTTAAAGTTATTGGGACAACTCGTATGTATGGAAATAGGTAAACATATATGGAAAACTGCTCGAGTGGCACGTAAGACCTTTGAGGTTTCCCTTCTTCATTGTAAATCATTGTAACTCTGCATCTGTATGTCTGTCTGTCTCTCTCTCTCTCGAACTTCCTCATACTTGCTCTCTCAAGTACGCTTTTTTTCTCATTACTTTATTTTTTATCATAGTTTATGTCATACACTCTCTCTCACATAAACTCCGTCTTTCAAACTTTCTCTATTTCATACCCTCATACTCTCTGTCGCTCATAGTATATATCTTTCATTCTATCATACTCTCTCTAATACTCTCTATTTCATATTTTCTTTTATACACTCTCTTTCACTCTCATTCATATTCTCTGACTCAGTCGCTCTCACCTAGTACTATATCTCTCTTTCTCTCTCTCATGCACTTTTTCACTCTCTCTTGTCTCTCCCTTACAACTCTCTCAGTAACTCCTCATATCCTATCACTCAAATTCTCTCTCTTTCTCTCTCTCATACCATTTCTCTCCTAATATCATACTCTTTCTATCCTAATCTCTCTCTCCCTCTAAATATAAATAAACACGATTGAAAATTAGATAGAATTAGTGGCTAGGCCTCAAAGTGACTGGATTATATTTGTTGATATTTATTCTTATTTGGGCGACTCCGTAGCTGTCGACTTTCGACAGCCTTTATAAGCTGTAGATACCTATGGTTCTGAACCCACGTTAATCAGTAGTTCCGTCCTATATCTCTATCCCTAAGAAATAAAAGAGCTTACATGAGCGTAGAATGGTGGTTAAACCGCTATCAAGCGTGCAGATTCAAGGTAAAATTTTTACTTCATTTTTCTTAGGCTCCTACTAATCATGGAACTGACTAAAATTCAATAATTTCTAAATATTTAACTGTACAGAAATATTATATATATGATTAGAAAGCTGAGAATTTTATGTTTTATGTGATTTATGTTTAGCTGCAACATAAATTTACAGCTCATAATCGAGAATTGATCCGATCTGTCGCCATTCTAAGCGTGATAAGGATCATTTACAAGAAGGAATTTATTAATCTAAGATAATATCTTAAATTTAAATCTTATTTCTTTTAAATATTATATTCGGTATCTCTGTTTAATCAAAAGTGTAGACACTATTGAAGTTTATTTTTTTGTTATGTATTTCGGTCAAATACAACCGATTCGTCACTTCCTGCTCTCTGCTCTCGAGGTACTCGACCTTAAATGACCAGCTTTTGTTGCAAAGTGGACTTGCACCTCCTCCCTATCAAAGTAATCTCCCCACAAAGCTACACGTCTAGCTACATTGTACTTAATAAATAATAATAATAGCAATTTATGATGATTATTTGCTGTGTACTCTGTCTCAAACCCTATCGTTTCCACATCATCACTGAGGTTTTGAGGATTTTTGTTTAAAGCTTATTTGAGCTTAGATACTTTTTTGAGGCGTTTATGCCCACCGACCACACTTTATTAAAGATTTTCAGTCTTCTAAATGTTTATTCTTCCCTTCGTCTCTTTTGCCTTATTTAAAATAAAAAAAAAGAAACCAAAAGTCAGTAAAACGTTTCTAAAGAAAATGGTGAGGTTGAGTGAAGTAAAAAAGTGCAAAAGATATATAGATCCATTCATCTTAAGAGGAGATTACTATGCGCACACTATACCTGCAGAGTGCGAAACTCTCCTTAATATGCTCAAGCCCGTTAAACGTCCTTGGCTCACCTGAAGGAGCAATCAAACTGGTGGCGTCGCCATACATTGAAGATGAGTATTGGACGCTTTTGAGGGCCAAATTCGTCGACCCCTTGTACACGTCCGTAATTTGTGCAGTGCATCGGACCTTGACAAGACCATTGAGGTCGAGCATCCTCTCGCCGAGGGTGAACCTCATCCTTAAGCTGGATTTGGATCGACCATTTTGGGTCGGGTAGATGAGCGGCAGCTCCAACCACGAAGAAGGCGCCTGCGGAATTTGGGACAGGGCAGGGAGGGTAAATCCTTGACTATGATGAAGGTGGAGGCAGGGGGAATGTGTGGAAGATATATGCCCGTTGATCCATCTACAGACGTTGGGGTTAATAGGCCACGTAATCCTCCGGATGTTAGATATAGCATAGAATGCTAAACCCTGGGTTCCAAAAGGGAAAACTACTTAAAACGACAAGGGGTAGGTTTCTCGACTGAAGCAACTTCCATCTTGAGAAGAAAAGTTTGACAAAAGGCCCAGGAAGCGAGTCACTGCTAAAGTTTGATGTGCAAACTTTGAACTTAATTAAATTTCTAGAAATTTTAAAGTACTAACTTGACGACTGAATACTATTTAAAAAGTAATTTCAAAGATTGAACGGAAGTAATGCTTAACATAGATAGACGATTGTCAACTTTAGTCGCCAATGATCCAAAAATTTAATATACTTAGATTTCCAAAGAGATATAGTATAACCCCAGAAAATTGTGAAGTTGAGCAGTCACTCTACCTGTCCTAGTAAGTTGCTCCACCCGTCCCTCTACTTGATAATGAAATGGACATATAGATCAGAATGTCAATCGTTGGCGCTCCCGAAGACACCGGGGACATGTATTGAGTATTAAATATGTATTTAATAGTAAAATGTATTGGATACTATATATGTATTGAATATTAAATATATGTCGTGAGAAGTTCTACCACACAGGTTCTAGATAGTTCCAAATTCTTCCTTTTGTCTCAATAGTCTTTGGGCCTTCGATTCTTTCTTAGCTTCCATTGAGTATATGCGCAGTTTCTTTCTGTGGCCTAACTTTCAGCACCAGTGTTTTTGAGTGCAGCTCAATGGACAGATGTTAGGTTAGTTAGGTTTAACGTGACATGAACATCCCTTTTCTGTGCCAATTTTTAGATCAAGAATACACAGAGAGAACGTACTACTAAATACACACTACTTAATGTTTTGCTTCACATTTACCTAACCCGTGCCATTGTCATTCTTCATCGATATTAACGCTAAACCTATGATACATTAATGTAGGCGTTTGTCATAAACGGAGAACACCCCAATAACGTACCCGTTCATTTTAAAGTTGTTTTTTTCAATTATATTAATATAGCTATTTGTTTCTCTGTAGAACGTAATAATATCATACGCGCTCTCCATTAACACCCATCACATTATTAACCTACATGCTTCTCTTTAGCGTACAACGTAACATTAACGTACCTGCTCGTCATTAACGTAGAACGTTAATTTGGGAGTGGGTTTTGCTTCCGACGTTTCACAACGAAGATCGACCCAGTCACCTACTTTGTAGATCCGTTTCCCGCCTTGGATTGTGGGATTGTCCCTAGGGGGCGCTTGCAAAGGGATGGAAATAATCTAATAAATGAAATAATCTAATCTGTTCGCATATTTCTTTAGCCATTCACTTCTATGTATATCCTACACGACACACCCGCCAACCTCCTTCCACACTACAGATTCTGGAACTCAAAGTGACTTCGAATTCTTGGGTTCATGAGTTCTTGTTAGTTGTGTAGAAGTTGTTCGTGTGTTCAAATCTACAGTCCTTATCGCCAAATTTGGGGTTGAGTGCGTTTTATTTGGCAGCCGTTTACAACTTGCTCCGTTTTATTCTATTTGTTTATTATTTCTTTTTCTTCTCTCTAAACACTCCTTCACCCCTCCACTACTAAGGTAGGCTTGCGTGCCCTAGTTGAATTCTAAAGTTTACTAATAATACAGAAAATGTTCTATACAACGAGTATATACATATACGAATATGTATGTACTTTATAGCATTATATATTTAATGTCTTAAGAATCAAAGGCAATATATTGTTACAACAATTGGTAAAACAAAGTAAGTGAGTAATATAACTCCTCATAATGCTCCAGTGAGGTGTTCCAACACATAAATTTTAATTACTTTTCAAAGCTCCGTATTCTTAGCCGCATTTGCTCTGCCTTCGTTATCGTAGCCGCATCCCTTCTGCTTTCTACGTAATCTTAGCCATATCCGCTCCTCTTTCTCCCTAATTTTAGCCACATCTGCTCGTTACCTTCAGCCTTCGCATCCGTTCCGATTTTGACCGCATTAATTTCGGCATTGCCACCCTCCATTATGTACCTCCCTCCTCGATTGCTGCAACTCCGTTCACAGTGGATCACAGGCAGCCCAGGTTGTTCTCCACCAGGCAACGTTTCATCTTATTCAATGGACTCTTCTATTTGTCCATTCGATAAAGAATTACACTAGAGGTTCTTCTTAAAGGTAAGACCTTAATGCCCCATCTACCACTTTCTATTTTTCTCCACTAACCCTACCACAAAACCTGTGAACCCTACGCTACGCTATGGATCCCCCTCCCCCTCCCTACTAATTGTTCCTCGCAGTCGTCTGTGCTGCATGGGTGATCGTGATTTCTCTATATTTGCTCCGAGAATTCGGAATGTTCTGCTTGCCGACGTGTGTCAAAACTCCACATTTTCTTTTAGTTAATATGTGCTTCTTTGAATGTCTATGACCTTGAAAAGCACTATACAAAAAAATATATTTTATTATCACTGAGTTTCTATCTAACCTTTAATTACATACCAAAGCGCTTAAAATATTATAGCAAGTTGTAACCAAATTTTGATTCTCTAGACCAAATGCTTAAATGCTCTCTTCCTGCCACTGCGTCAAACCTTCCTCGGCGGCCATTGGCCATTAATTCTGTTTTATAAAAGGTTAATGAAACGATTTTGCCGACTAGTTCGAGACCGGTTCACGTCACGGAAAACATTTGGACGACTGGGCTTAATTAATAAATTTGATATGCAAACAAATCATAACATAATTTAGATTACTCATTTACTTTTTTTTGCCAATTGCCCTAACTGTACATTGCGTTGGTTTCTGGACAAAAAATAACAACAAATACTGCTATAGCGTAAATTAGTCTAAAATGGATCACTCCTTATGGATCAACGTTGCTCCGTTGCTTTCTCCCTCAAGATTTGTTATATCACTCACACACAATGGTTATGTTGACTGCCCCGTAGACTGTGTAGAAAGAGGGTCCTTCTTCGGACACCTCGCAGCGGAACAGTCCATCTGCTCCCAGGGTCACATTGGTTACGTGAACTTTACCACGGTTCGATCCCCGGCGCTGCAGGAGGAAATAAATTCTCTGTGACTCTCATCTCTGTTTCTTATGGGCAAAATGAAGCGTCTAAATTAGTTTTGATTGATTTACTGTGCGTTTTGTTTGTTTGTGTAAATGTGTATAAAGATGAATAAGTAAGGGTCTATATAAATCGCAAGGCGTGTTTGTTTTCTACTTGATGGTTCTGGAGGTGTGATAAAAGCCTGTATTCTCCTAATATTTCGGGTTAATGTTTGTTTAGTTTTCACGCTGTTACATTTTCTTTCTTCTTTTTCATACTTTTTTAACTTTTATTCTCTTTATTTACATTTTTGCTAATTTTGGCATATTTGTTTTCATGCTTTCTACTAGTTTCCTACTGACAGCATTTCACGAAATTTGCTTAGAGCGTATTTAAACTAATCAGGTCGGAATTTCATTTGCGCATGTTAGGCCACTTCCGGAGAACACAAACATACACACACAACTACAGATGAATATACATAAACACGTTAGCATTCAAAAAACGCCAAAATAATTATAAATAGAGATAACCAAATTACACATTAATTAACCCTAATTCAAACAGCGAACCAGAATATACAGGTCGCCATCCTTATAAAGACTTACATTGCACATAAACATACGCAGGACATAAAGATACGTATAGAGATAAACATAATGCAACACTCATATACATACGTACACACAAAAGTACCTCAACTCTAATAAAAAATATATGCCTACATAAACATACCCCGAACACAACGCACACGGGTAAGAATCCCTCCCACCAACTCTCATACAAATACCTCCGAATATGAACACTCCCTCACATCAGAAGTCACCGTGATCTCCGAGAGTCAAAACCGAACTTACTTCCTCTTCCCCTCGCCTTCAGATCAGGAGGCAAGAGAAAAGTAAAGCCAGACGGAACGTCTTCATCCACTACCCCTGTCCTTTCTCGCTCTCCTACCCCCAGCCCTTCTGTCCCCATTCCCACTCCTACATCCAATCTTGCTCATACTCACTCTCCTGGCCTCACCCCTACCCCCGTTCCTACTCCCATACCTTCCCCCACAGCCACCTCTGCTCGTACACCCACAGATACACCTAACCCACCCGCGCCACTACACTAACCCCCATACCCACTCCATCTCCAAATTCTAACGCCTCCAGACCCCCATCCCCACCTCCAAAAAAACACCTCTACCCCCAGTCCAGACACCTAAAGCCGCAGTCTCATTTACGCTCAAAAAACGAACACCCCCACTATCACACCCTACCGCGTGAAGGTCATCGCGGCGCCCCCCACCATCCTACCCAAGAGCCGGGAGATGGAGGACAGTAAAGCCAGACGCGCACTGCGCTCTCGCCCGTGATATGACGCCTGAGCGTAGTACAACTAAACGTACGCAGTTGTTACGGTATTCACCACACCGTCTCCAACTGGGTACTTAACACTCAGCACCCAGACATAATACTACTTAACTCTACTAGTCTATACCCTCCAAATACCAGGCTCAGAATTTTAGGTTACCACAGATATCTAACTCTACAGGCACCTAATCTAGGATCCTAGTAAAACACCGAATACACTATACACCATACAATCATATACACAAGAGACGACTCCTTCTTAGCCTGCAAAATAGACACGGACACTGACCCAATCCTATTTGCCACACACTACAGACCACCCCGCCTACAACTGCACATGGTCGTCCCACTCCGATGCTACTAAACCAGAATTTTCCACTCTTCTTCATGGAGAACCTAAATACACATACACCATACAATCATATACACAAGAGACGACTCCTTCTTAGCCTGCAAAATAGACACGGACACTGACCTAATCCTATTTGCCACACACTACAGACCACCCCGCCTACAACTGCACATGGTCGTCCCACTCCGATGCTACTAAACCAGAATTTTCCACTCTTCTTCATGGAGAACCTAAATACACACCATCCCACACTATTTTCAGCAACAACAGACGATGCGGGAAGATATTTGTTCGATCCCTTGCAGCGGTTCCACTGCGAGCACATCGGCCCCATCTTTCATACGTTCCACGGCCCGTGCGGCGGGACCTCGTCCCTAGACGTGGTCTTCCGGACCGATCACGCATCAAAATACTGCATTCACACAGCCCCAGGCCCCCATTACATAGTCACAAACACACCACGCAACCTTGACCTCCAGGGGACCAACTCACCACAAATAGAACACAACTGGACGGCACTAATAGACACCATAGAAACAGCTCGCAACTAGTACACCCCTAGAAAAACATATACACTCGTAAAACACTTCACATTCTCAATACACACACAAAGATTCATCACGATACACAACAATCACTACGCCAACAGAACATTACACTCAGCCGTGCCCGCATCCTGCAGTGCCTGCGGTTGGATAGGAACCGTCAGTGGTGAGATCAACCGCGCTGCGGAGGATGCTCGCTGCGCTCACCCCTCCATTTTCTGGCAGTGCGGCAGGAAAATGTTGGGCACGGACCCCCTAAAGCCCATAAAGCTACAGATACACAACCGCACGCTCACGAACACAAATGATATCCTCAAAGCATTCAGGTCCCACTGGGACCAAGTACACACACATAGCCGCCCCAAACCACATGCACAGGAGCACTTCCAGGTGTCCAGGAGTGGTGCCGTCTCCATGCCAACGAGTTAGACCCCCCTCCCTTTCGACCTGATGGTGCTCGACAATACGACTACATTAACCACTCCAATCGCCATTGAAGAAAAAACGCTACATACGAAAGACACCAAAACGATCCCCAAGCCCTTCCGGCCTCCCAACCACAATCACACAACACCTGCCATAAGACACATATCTGACATTAACATACCTCTATAACGCCTTTTTAGCTTCTGAATACTTCCCGAAAGTATTCAAGGCCTCCTACAACATCCTCCTACAGCCAAACAACTTCAGGCCTATTGCCCTCTTAGAGCACTTAGGAAAAATACTCGAACTTATGGTCAACACCCGCCTGCGAAATTTCTTGGAGGAGGAGTGGTTATCCGCTTGCCAATATGGCTTCATGTGAGGCCGCTCCATCAGCGCGGCGGTCACCATCTTTCACGACATCATACAGAAAGCACAACAAGCACGAAAGAAAACAATCTCTATCAGCAAGGACGTCGAGAAGGCCTTCGATAATGTGTGGTATGAGGGGCTCCGTTGGAAACGCGCCAACAAGACGGGGCTACCTCTCGGCACCAGAAGCTTTCTTTTGAACTTCCTTACAAAAGTCCATTTACATCACGCGCTGGCATACCCCAGGGCAGCGCGTTGGTACCCACAATCTGCATCATATACACTAACGACACTCCATGCCCAGATGAACACGGCACACATACACTGGCGTATGCAGATGACGTGAGTATCTTCGTCCCCAATCGGCGCCAAGAAACTATAGCGCACTGGGCACAACACATACTAAACATGAAGACAGAATACGAGGATAAGTGGCTCATAACTACTAATCCTCAGATGACCCTGGTGACACTATACGTTTCGTCTAACAACTACATGCACAGCATACAAATATAAGAACACACACCCAACCTACAATTTCAATACCCCACCCTCACAAGACTCATATACAAACCAGCCACAAAAATACTTGGGGTAGTATTCGACAAACGCCTACACTTTCACACACATCAAAACGATGTCCAATGCAAAGCCAAACACACAAACAGAATGCTTAGAAGATTTCATTTCGACAGCAAAAAATGCAGCTACAATTATACAAGACACTCGTAAGACCACTATTAACATACGCACCAATATCTGTAACGGCCGCAAGCTCTACATGGCAGATGAGCGCACAACGAATTCAGAACTTCGCTGTGAAGCACGCTTTTCGCTCTTCTCTGTACATAAGAATGTCGACACTACACGACTCAAACTCACTGCATTAAACAATTACAACTAGTCACGCTTCACACGACAACTAAGGAAACTCGGAGAGGACCCATTATACACGCAAATACACAATATCCAAAGGGCTACTATGGCAGGCAAGTACTCAGCAGCCATTGACTACCCTTTACCCACACCTACATACACGTATGTAGCAGCATCTAGTGAGGTTTTCAAGAACAACGGCGCACGTAGCATGGCACCAGCAGCAAGCGCGCCGATAAGCCAGACACTTCCCTGCCATGCCGTCACTTCAGCCCCGCCAGTCAATACCTCAACACACAGCATCAAGTACGGGTCGCACCGGTGTATAGCCACTGGCCTATCTTCTCTCCCCCTTTCCCCTCATAAATTACTTCCGAAACCTTCTTCTCGACTGTTGTTTGCCGTAACTTGACTAAAACAGTCCCTCAACTTTTCTTTGTATCTTCACTTGTCCTGTCTTGACACTCACTCAGGGAAACAGGTGGAAACACATCTCTACATCTTATTTCTTACGAATCAGAAAAGTTCTATGCCGAAACTTTTCTATTGCTGAGTAGGCAAATCATCCCGGAACAGCTATGAATAATTTACAGACATTCTCTCCTTTGTCTGGAAATCACAGGTGGCTGAATTCAGGCAAATTGGATTCGAATGGTGAGGTTGGGTCGTGTAAACACTAATTTTAAACCTTATCTTTCCTCCAATCATTATAAGCCATAGACTTTTTCCTCAAACCTAATTTGATTCCTCCCAATTTCCCTATAGCCCTGGATCCGCGCCCATTTTCTTTACATTTAATCAATTTCTCTTTAGGACTACCACCCTTTCCTTTTAACCACGAACTCCATTTCCACCTACCACTTTCCCTCTATCTCTACTCTCATCTTACCCCTCTCTTTTTCAAAACCATAACCCATTTCTAGTCCTCAACCTACCCCGACTCACATCAACTTGGAGGTGCTTGTTCTCAAATAGCTGGACGGAATCCGGGTACTTGGAGGGCGTGTACCGGTAGATCTCCTGCAGTCCTTGGTACCACTTGACGGAGTAGACCACTTGACTGGGGTCCAAGGTCCATTGGCAGTCCAGGTATCCCGAGGACCCCACCGTGAGAGTAGAGGGGGCCACAACGTCCACTTCGATAGCTAGACAGCCTGGAAAAGAGAGAGGTATCTCAGGGGAGGAACAGCACAGGACTTGTCGCGCACAGACAGCGGGCAAATAGCACGAGAGGATTACGAAAAATTAGAGAGAAAGAGACCAAAATGTTGAGAGTTGGATTAAAATGGGAACTAATCGGAGTGAAACGAGGAGAGAGAGCGAGAGAGAGAGGAAGATTAATAGAAAAAGAGAAAAACAAAGATAAATACAAATGCAACGAGGGATATAGAAAGACAGAGAGAGGCAAAGAGAAAGGCAAACATCCAAAGCGAAAGAAAGGTAGAGAGGAAAAAAGACATAAAAATAAGACGTGAGAGATGACAGATTCAAATGGGTTGAGAAAAAATCTGGTGATAATTTAAAAGGTAGAGAGAAAAAAAACAAAACTCTGAGACAGCGGGAGTGAGATGATCATATTTCTCTACCCCGGGATACTGGGGTAGAGAAGAAGCATTGACATCCTTTAGCAACATGATGCTAGTCACTCGGTACCCCTTTATTAGCACCATTACTATTCATCGCCCCTCATAACCAGCGTCATTATTACTCATCGCCCCTCATAACCATTTAAAAGTTCCTCTGCTTTCGAAAATTGCAAATGCCGCTCTTCTTCTGCAAGGATTTCAAACATGTCTGTAGTCAAGATGATGTTGATAAATTCCATAATAACGACGGCCTTTTGACATAATCAAAACCCTGGTCCAAGTCCTCGTAATGATCGCTACGGAACGATCACCAGGCTTTAGAAAATATAAGAATAATCCTCATACGAAATCAAGTTGTTCAGTTTTGGATCTGCATATTTGGAGGGATTTGGTCTAGTGGAGATCTTTCTACCATCGTGGATAAGGCGTTCGTATTCTAGAGTCGAATCATGGGTTCAAGCATAGCGGCGTCACTGGCTTGTTGCTCATTGATTGATACGCCGATATCCCCTCCAAATACACACCGTACACACTCTTTCCCTCAATAGACAACTTGAAATAGTTCGGCTGGTATAAATATATAATAGGCGATAGCTTGTACTTTGTTTGTGCGGAAATTCTCAATGTATCTGTTAACAAATATTCCAAGTGTGAAATTAGTAATGAGAATTTTAATCAGCCACAATTGTTTTTCTACTACTTCACTTACCTAATTTTGCTAGTTATTTTATGAAACGTTCCAGAAACCTTAACAGATAAACCCTCGTTCGTTATCATTTTATTAAAAATTAATAAGAAGTTTTATGTATGTCTAAAGAATCGTATCAAAAGGTCGTCTCTAAGCCTCGCTTGACTCTCCAACGCAATGTTGTGATTTTCGGCGCTTTTTCATGCCCGATGTAACTGCCTGTAATGGTATTAATTGCAACAAATGGACTTGCAGGCCATGGCATTGAAGTATCATCCAAACTTTACAGATCTTAGTCTATTAAGAAAGTGAAAGTAACCTTCAAAATAATAATACACAGAAGCACACAGATTGTGGCAACCTCCAATCGTACTTGGTAAGGAACGGCATCGTCCGATGGCTAACAAATAAATAAAGTTGAAATATGTACAGGTACAGGGTTTAAAGGGAATGATCGTACATGCGAAAATTAACTGTCGGCACGAGACACAGGAGGGAGAAATATGGGATTAGTGGTCGGTGTCAGGTCGGTGATTAAAGGGGGATTTTAATCCGGGGCTAGCACAAAGGATGGAACGGTTTGAGTAAACTAGATTATAGAATAATTTGTAGGCGGCAACGATTGCAACTGCTTACATGTTCATTGAAGGAAAGGGCCGATCGAGATACGATGACTGTAATGGAGAAGCTGGGTTACCTCACGGGGCGAATTAGGGAGCACACGTAGTTTGGCCTTCGGAGATGGAAATAGCTGGTGTCTCCGATCGCGACGAGTGAGCGTGTCCTTTGCTCGTACGCGGTGATATATGAGAAAGTCCTGGAGTGCTGCACGCTAAACCCAGTCGGGGGATTATATAGGCGCTCGCTGGTGGCTAGGATGGCCTGTCGGGAGCCTCCACGGCTCGCGCGATCTTGGGGAAAGGCAGCGACTCCTTCGGAGAAACCGAAATAAAGATGTCGTACAATGTTCGACGAGCTTCGATCTATGCCCGAGGGTAGGAAAATGGCTGTGGGGACATGCGAGGCAAGAAGAATGTTTTCCTAAGTAAATGCAGCTGGGGTGCAATAAAACGGCGTGGACCGCATCCTCGCCGTAGATCAGCCTCGCTTCCAACGCTCCATACGGTGATCTCGAGACCACGTGTGTACAGAAGGGCATGTGGTCGCCCTTCGACCTTATTATTCTACATTATTATTATTTTGAAGGATTTTTGCACTTCAGAACGGACTTTCTATTCTTTTTATGATGTATTCAATAGGGGTTTTGGTGTTTATTTTATATTATATGTTTTATTTATTCTTATTCTGATTAAATTTTGCCCAAATTCTAGTTTTTTTTTAAACAGTTGATGGTTCATTCACAACTGTACCGCCAGGCACAGTTCTAACTCCATTTTTAAGTTTGTTGACACAATCATCATAGGTCTCACAAAGAACGATGAGGCCGCCTATAGAGATGAGGTGGAAACACTGGCCATCTGGTACCAGGAAAATAATCTCTCCCTGAACGTCAACGAAACTAAAGAGATGATAATGGACTTCAGCAGACAGCAGGGAGAAAGACATCGCCCCATCCACATTGACAACGTTGAGGTAGAAAGAGTCAACAGTTCCAAGTTCCTTGGAGTTCACATCACGGAGGAGTTTTCCTGGTCGCTATACACAGACGCTTTGGTCAGGACAGCTCGCCAACGTCTTTATTTCCTGAGGAGATTAAGGAAGGTTGGCATGAATACCAACTTCTACAAGTCTACCATTGAGAGACTGCTGACAGGCTACGCCATGTCCGGGCCATCCAGACAAGGGCGGGAAAGATGCAGCGGATACATCCCTTAGCCCTGCCTGCTCTCTAGCCCCTCTCTGTGACGCCCCACGACTTCGGTCACCTCCAGTCTTCCTGCGAGACTCTATCCGCCGCTCGACCAAAGGCCGCTTCCAGAGAGATCGAGCGAACCAGAAACGAATCAAGCTACCAATTTGTTATGGTTGATGGCATCCTTTACCGAAAGTGTCTGACATCTGACCGTCCGCAGAAGGTCGGAAAGTCCACCTTGGTGGCTCTCCGTGACTGTCGCCCCATTATTCTCTCCATTGCTCACGAGAGCCCCTTGGCTGGTCACTTTTCGCACTGGAAGACGAAAGCAAAGGTCACCGATCAGTTTTACTGGCCGAGTAACGCGGAACCCACTTCACACGGCCCTTTATAACTTTAACAATCTAACAAGGTCGCCAGAATATTTATTCAGAAGGAAAACCAAGTTCACTTCGAGATAGACAAAAGGTCGCGCCACTAGGCTACACTATTTAGGTTACGGTTGGTTACCAGGTGGGGTCTGGAGTATCAGCGAGGGAAAGAAAAACAAGAAAAATTATGATCTTATAATTTAAGGAGAAGAACTTCTTGATTATAAATACAAAATCTATATTTAGAAAACAACAAATAAGATTTATAATAACTTAATGTCACCTCGGCCACAAAAGACCAAAGTCGTTATATAAAAGGAGTGGACGCACTCCTGGAGTACAAGGTACACACGGAATAACCCCCCCCCCCCCCCCTCCGTCTTACGCCCTTTCCTACGATGCGAAGGGAGACTCGAGACTTACTCAGAGGCCTAGTAAGGGCGCAAGATGAACGAACTATTCCAAAGTACCTGATACTGGAGCAGTGGAAGGACACCTCGGATGAGGGTAATCCAACGGAGGACGAATCCACGGATGGCGATGGCGGAGGTGGTGATAGATCCAATAAAATCAAAGATGTTCCCGGTGACGAGGGATTCCGAAGTTGGTTGCAGGTGACCAGATAACAAGGATTCTGGGCGTCTGGGGCGAGATTAATGGAGATGAGCTAAGTGCCCCCGAAAGCCTTCTCCTGAGTGTAATGGCCTAACTAGCCCCCTGTGACCGTTTCCTAATGAACCGAGGCCGGATTGCTCCTATGTGAAAGAGCTTCTGAGTCTCACTGGCTGCCAAGCCAGTGCAAAGTCTCGGATGTGGCCGTGGGCATTTTCACCGGTCTCTTCTTAATCTTCCCTTAGGTGCAGTTGCTTAAAATCTGGCCGTGTGACGGCAACTAGTACGACCGCTGACGAAGCTTAAACCACAAAAAGGTGGTTGATTGTGATGTGGACCGAAGAGTAAAGTCAGATAGGTGGACGAGGCGACGTGCGGGATTAATTCACAACTCCTCTTTTTACTTATTGCATTGATCCCAGATTACAGAATTTCATTGCTGTTAATTATTTTCAGTCATTATCACGTCACAAAGCGAAAATAACAAAAGCAAAACAAATTGGACCCGGAGCAAGAAAATACACTTGCGGCAAGTGTGGGGTGGGGAGATGGAAGGAGCAGTTTGCTGGCTTGAGTGTCAGTAAGCTGACCCCGTCGAGTGTCTGCGATCTTTGCACTTTGGAGGATGGTTTTGCAAAGCGCCTGGAGGAGCTTAAATCCAGCTTCCAAAACCAGGCTTCAGAACTCGAAAGGAAGTATAAAGCCAGATTAAGCCAATTGGAGCACGAGTTGGAGTCTCCGTGAAGGAAACGGGCAATCTCCTTCTCCGAGTCCAAATCTTGATAAAGGGCAGGAACCTGAAACAAATAAAAAGAAGAAGAAGAAAAGTAAGAAGAAAAAGGAAAATATTATTGCTGGGGAAAAAGTGAAAGAAACCAAAAACGAGGAAAAGGACCCTGAGACAGAACTGCAGCCAGCTGCTGCGGGACTGACTCAACGAGCTAAAAAGAAGAAAAGAAAGAGGAAGAAGGGAAAGAAGAAAGAAGAAAAGGAAGTAGAAACAGAAGAGGATAAAGTAGAAACAGAAGAAGAGAAGCCAAAGGAAGATAGGAAAAGGAAGAAGAAGAAGAAAAAGAAGAGAGATATGGAGAAAAAAGAGGAAACAGATAAGTCGCTTCTGAAAAGGAAGATTCTGCCCTCTGAGGCCAAATATGCGAGGGTAAACCTTATTGGTGATTCTCAAGCACGAAATCTGCAACAACTGCTAGCGGCCCACCTTCGCACTAGTATGGAGGTAATCTGCCTGCTAGGACTGGGAAATCACCAAATTACAGTAGAGACGGAGAAATCTCAGATTTCTGAGAGCTCAGTTGTTGCCCTAATGGTAAGTGGCAATGACCTTTACATCAGAGGAAGTAGGGTAGGAACAACAGGTAAGATTCTCTACACGGTCATGGGAGATGTGGATGACTGTGGGTTGAAAACCCGCAGACGTGTCGTGGTCGGGATGCTCCCGAGAAGAGGTCCACCCGGACCGCTCACTCGAGGAACTTCTCTTAGAACAGACGCCTGATTTGTCTACGACGGCGGAGGTCTTTTTTGTGCTCTTACCGCACCTTTTATGGTAGGAACGATCTCTATTTAAGGAATGGCGTACATCTTTCCTTTAAAAGAAAGGCTGTTCTCTGTAACATGATCCAGGATGTCGTGGAACGGACCCAAAGGAGTGTCAGACCCAGAGTGAAGGCGGACGTGCGCCAGTACGCCCGTGTTACTCCTTGAACGACCTACTCGGAGGTCGCCAGAAAGGGTGCCACCACGCCACCAACAGGAAATAGAGACGAATAAGACGGGAAAAGGAAGAGCGTAGGTACTCCTACATTTGGGGACTCACTGAAAGTTCTTCTGTTTAATGCGAGGTCAATCAGGAACTAGTCTCCTGAACCTTGTGGCCACGTAGGGGCGGAATAACCTGAGATAGTGGACATAACAGAGTCGTGGGTAAAAACCTCAAACCGAGATTTTGAGGGTTAATTCACGATTCCCCGTTAGCAACTCTTCCTAAAAGATAGGGTAGACAAAGAGTTACAAGGAGTTACACGGAAAAAAAGTACCTCAAAGGCCTTGCGGCCCATATCGAGGAGCACTTTTTGCGGTTTCGATTCTTAGCATGTACTGATTACTTGCTATGAGATCATCAACGTTTCAAATATAATTTGTCAAGTCTACTCTTGAACTGTTCAACACTGCTACTCTCAACAACACCCGCTGGTAGTTTGTTCCATGGTATTGAATCTGGGCAGCTCCACCTTCCACCCGTGATTTCGAGTCATATTCCGGTTGAGGGTAAAGAATTTAGTGGAGTCGACATTTTCAAATTCTTTCAAGATTTTAAAAGTCTCTATTAGACGACCGCGCAGTCTTCGAGTCTCTAACGAATAGAGATCGAGCTCTTGCAGTCTTTTTTGGTATGACTTGTTCCTTAGCGATGGGATCAGCTTCGTGGCCCTGGCTTGCACCTTTTCCAGACGATCGATGTCTTTTCGATAATGAGGAGACCAGAACTGAACAGCGAACTCTAGGTGAGGCCTCACCAGCGAGTTGTACAAAGGCAAAACAACCTCTTTTGTTCGAAAGCTGAATTGCCTCTTGATGTAACCCAACAAGCGATGAGCCTTTTTCTCCACCTGTAAGCACTGCTTCGAGAATTTGAGATCGCTGCTAATCAGCACACCTAAGTCCTTCTCGACATCAGTAGACTCAAGACACATACCTTGTAGCTCGTAGCCTGACCGGGGGTTCACATACCTGATGTGCATCACCTTACACTTGTCTAAGTTAAAAGGCATCTGCCACTTGTCAGCCCACTCGCCGATCATCCGTAGGTCATCCCTCAACATCTCGATGTTTTCGGGATTCGCTATATTAGCTCCAAGTTTTGTGTCATCAGAAAATTTCGCTAGACGACTCACCAGTCCTTCTTGGCATTAACGAACGTCTAGGTCACTTTTTGCCTTTACAGGGGTTAAGTTTGTAGACCCCGTTAACTTGTTCTTCGGACGAAATGACCTATACATGGAGGACGGGGTCCACCTAATGGACCAAAGAAGGAAGTTTCTGGCCGAGTTAATCGACAGGGACATTATACTACAAGAGACCCTACTGCATCGCAACCCAGGAGTAATAGAAGCCCTGCCGGTGACGAAGAACTGGTCCCAGATGGAGATCCAGGTAAACCGGAGGGTGCTCATTGTAATACGTTCCTATCTGAGAACACTACATCCAAGTCGTCGAGAAATGCGTTAGTGGAGGGAGCGTGTGGACTAGCCAGCATTCCCCAAAAGATTTAGTTTTAACGCGAGGCCGACACGAAACAAGTGGGAAGAACTTGTGGTTGCATTGGCTTCCGATAACCGAATATATATCGTGGCGATCGTAGAAATGTGTATCCATTCTGACAATCGAGATTTCGAGGGTGAGTTTGCGATCCCTGGTTATACAATGTTACACCTTGACCGACCTTGTCGAGAGGGGGGCAGAGTTATGATATAGGTCCGGAACTGTTTCCCCGCTGTCGAATGCAAGGTAAGATCTGGTAACGAGATTTAAGGCTAGACATAGATTTTACCAGCTCCTCTTATAGAATAGTGGTGGTTTACAGGCCGCAAAGACAGTCAAAAGAGTCAGACTCAAGCCTGTATGCAAAGCTCACCTACCTGATAAATAGTCGCAATAGTTTAATCATTGATGACTTTAACTGCCGTGCGGCTGATTGGAGGAACTGAACAGAGGATACGGAAGGGAGAAGATTGATTGAGTTCGCTCAGGATAACTTCCTGACACAGTGTGTAGAGGAGCCAACGAGGGGTGAAAACAAGTTAGACTTGGTGTTACCACCGAGGATGACATGGTATCCCGACTTAGCGTGGGAGAGTGTCTTGGCGGGAACGATCACCGCACAGTCACGTTTTCCACCAATATTCAATGTGACTGACGCTCTCACGTCGTTATCTTTAAACCCGACTTCTGACGCACGAACTTTGTGGGTCTTTGGAATGCGATAGCTCGGCTTAGACCCGCAATAGGAGAAGGAGCCTCGGACAAATGGTTGGCGTTTAATGAAAATTTTAAGACCCAACAGTCTGCGTTTGCCCCTAGCAGAAGGATGAGCGGCAAGCCTCTCCAACCAAGATGGTTCAATCGAGGCATCGCCGCTGTGATAAAGAACAGTAAAACTGCCTATAATAACTGGAAAGCCAACCGTAAGGCAGAAAGGCTTCTTTAATACAGGGAAAGGTGTAGGCAAGTCAAAGCACTGGTGCGCAAAGCTAAGCGCAGCGAGGAATTCAGGGTGGCCTCCCTTTGTAAAAAGACCCCGAAAGAATTGTTCTTGCATGCCAATAGCCGTAAACCGATTCGTCGTAGCATAGGACCACTTAGAGATGATAATTGCGTGTTACGGAAGTCAGAACCAGGCATCCCTAACGTGTTGAATGGCTACTTCGCCTCCGTATTTACAAGGGAAGTTGACGATCCAGCTCCGAGGCCGAGGGTTCATCTCGAAGAGAGAAACAAAGTAGTAGCCAGACTAGGAAACCTTAACCCGTATAAGTCTCCAGGTTCAGATGGCATTCTTCTTAGAGTCTTCCGAGAAGTTAGTAAAGAGGTCGCTCCACACCTCACCACCATTTTCAACAAATCTATGGAAACTGGAGAGGTTCCAGAAGACTGGAGAATAGCAAACGTAACTTCCATCTATTACCGGCTTATTTATCTGACATCCATCATAGGCAAACCGCTCGAGGAAATAAGTGCAGAACGTATAGTGCAGCACTTAGAGTTGCACAACCTGATCTTGGATTTCCAGCACATATTTTTCAAGAACCGTTCATGTCACTAATCTACTAGATTTTTTCCGCAGTACTTTGAGTGAGTATGATCGTAGTCGAGCTGTGGATATTATATACATGGACATTCAAAAAGCCTTCGATAAGGTACCACACCGCAGAAATATAAATAAAGTAGGTGCCCTTGACATTACCGACAAGTTATCTGAATGGATAGAAAACTGGCTCTCTGGATGGAGGCAACGAGAAAAGATCAACGGGGTAGCCTCGCAATGGGCGCCCCAGGGCTCAGTGCTCCAGCCTCTATTGTTCATTGTCTACATTAATGATATGGACGAAGGATTAATATGCTCAATAGCCAAGTTCGCCGACGATAGCAAGCTAGAGGTAGTGTGAGCCCGCGAGAAGGAGTGGAACGCCTGCAAAATTGCCTTCTTAGGATAGGCGAGTGGTCAGAGAGTTAGCAGATGCCATTTAACCTTGACAAGTGCAAGGTAATGCACATCGGACATGCAAACCTTCGAGAAAAACTACTCCTTACTAGGCAAACAACTAAATAACACTGATCTTGAGAACGATTTAGACGTGCTAATCAGCAGTAATCTGAAAATCTCCAGGTGGAAAAGAGGCCCCAGCGAATGCTGGGGGTACATAAATAGGTATTTTTGCTTCCGACATAAGCAGATTGTTCTCACCTTGTACAACTCTAGTCCGGCCACACCTTGAATACGCCGTACAATTCTTATCCCCAACCCTGAGGAAGGACATTGAACGTCTGGAAAGGGTGCAGGCCAGAGCCACAAAATTTAACCCCCCCTTAGACATAAAAGTTTTCAGCATAGGCTACGAGAACTGGGGATGTTCTACTTGGAGACGCGCCAGTCAAGAAGCCAGCTGATTGAAACTTTTAAGATAATGCGAGGAGTTGACAACGTAGATTACATGAGGCTGTTCACGTTGAACGCAAATGCTACACGTAACAAAGGTTACAAACTGAAATTACCGCAATTCCATACTAGCATCTGTGGCAACTTCTTCTCGTACAAAATCTGCCGAACGATGTGGTAGGTCTATTTTTGTTTGCCTCAGCTCACCGGTGCCAAATCTAATGCCCGCTTTTTGTTTCAGGTTTTGGTGAAGGAGGGAGGACAAAGCTGCCTGGAAGCAGTGTGGGTCCCCCGTCTTTTGCTGAGGTCTGACGTTTCTCCCCCCCCCCCACAGGCGAAATATATAAGTAAAGGTTTTAAAGAGTAATTGAAAACGGCCATTCGTGAATGCACCAAAGAAGTGGAGCTGGACGTAAAGCCAGGTACGGTATGAGGGAGTGGGGGGGGGGGGTGTAACACCTTGAAAAAAGCCACAGGGGAGTAATTATGTTCCCCTTTTTCAGCTCCTTTGGTCCCACTGCTCTTGTCCGTGAGTGAGGAGAAGGAAAAAGTCGAGCGCTAAGCCATCGGTGTGTGGCACAATTAAGGGTCCCCTGCCAACTGTTCCCTTGGTCCCCCTTCAGAGAGAGAGAGACCAACCGCTCGAGTGCACTTTCTTTCCTGCCCCACGCTCAGGGAGACCGAGTGAAACGTCCCATAACGTGCGAAAAAACGCCCCGGGGCAACATTAGTGACTATTAAACTAACTGAACCGGCTCAATTGGGGGTTTTGTGGTGGCCACGAGAGAGAGGTGGAGGAAACCATTGGTGCTTTCGCGAACAAATAGTTGTGTTTGGTAATTGTATATATTTATGGTGTTGTGCCTATATTGACATTTGAATATATGGTGATGCGCCTATATTGACATTTGTATAGATGGTGATGCGCCTATATTGACATTTGTATACATTTTGTGTTGCGCATATATTGAGAGAGGTTGAAGTGGGAGCATCTATTTGTATATATTTGTGTTGTGCATTTTTCTTATATATTTATATTGTTGAGTAATTAATTGTATTGGGTGGTGGATAAATTTATGTTATTTTAATAAAAGAAAATATGTATCTGTGTATTTTGTCTCCATCCGATCTGACAGGCGTCTCACAAGTGAGTGAGTGAACCTTGTGGCGGGTGGTTTCCGGGACCAGCCGCTACAACGTGGAACCGTCTACCGCCAGAAGTGGTGAACAGTTCGTCAATCGAGCAGTTCAAATCTCAACTTAACAAGATAATTCACATCTTGACCTAGATGGTGCTACCTTAGTATAGATTCTAGATTTAAGGCAAGTACGAGTATATAGGTTTCAACTTTTCTATAAAAATTTCCTTTTCGTGTTCTTTTTTTACAGCACATTCAGGTCACGTTTCAGCTCTCTGGAGGGCAAATGCTGGTGTGAGAGGTGGGCGGGGAGAGCCTTCATCTATACTATACTTTCTCTTATGCTATAGGTTAGGGCCTTCCTAAAATAGAACCTGCACGGGATGGTCAGCAATCTCCTTTGGAGTACTAATATATATTTAGAGTGTTGATGGCCGGACCGTTTCAGTTGCATCAACTATGCAAAAATTGATAATGTTTCTGTCATAATAAAAAGAAACTCAATTACCGGGGCTTATTGGGAACAAGAAGAATAAATGTTTGGGGGAGGAGATAAATATCTCCTTATTCTTTGTCTGAGGTTCTCTGAGGAAAAGTTTGGAAACGTCATTAAACTCTTCTTTAGTCTCAGGTCGGTCTGTCGCGACGTGTTTTAGTGAACGCCGAGATTAGAGCCAACAGCTTGCCGAATCTGCCTAAAGGTGGCACGGCTGCTCAGATTACATCATACGAAGGAGTGTACCTGTGCACACGCTTCTCGTGTATATACTTCTCTCTACATTACCATGTGTATTAAAACAACAGCGTCGGTTAAACTTATATGATTTTTGGTGTACAATAGACAGTAGTACTCCACTTCGTTTATGCGTACAGTCTTTATTGATTAACTTATACCCTGGTAGTTGCAATACGCCGAGATAGTCTATCTTAGATGTCTCCGCAAATGATTCCGTTATTGCTATAATATCGAAGCTGCGTAAGTGCACTAAGAAACATTTAAATTCTTCGAACTTATTTCGAATACTACGCGTGTTACAGTAGTAGACATGAAATTTGTTTTTCGAAAAAGTACATTATTATTACGGCGTGGCGAGCCACACTTCCCTATGTGCTCTCTACTCTCCAATGCCGTTCTGTCTGAAAATTTGCAAGCGAATTATTAATTATTCTTCCCAGCCTTGCCGCGCCTACCCCGTTTAGATGAAGGCCGTCTTGCCAAAAGAGCGCCATTTGTTCGTAAAAATCGTCCCACAAATCGATGAATTACACTCCTTCCTGGCAAAGAACTTTAAGAGAGTTGTTAATATAGGATGCTCTTCCATATATAACATTCGCCGCACCTATTCTGGGAAGGATACTTGTAAACGGCACGTTTCACTCCTCTCTTTCAGTTTCCTCATCAGTTGGCGGTACCTTGGTAGAATTTCCGCGGACCTTGTAGATAAAACATTATTGGTACCGATATACTCGTATATTATACAAGCTGTGTCTTGGGAATCTCCGGTGGGAACATCTTCCATTCTTCCATTAAATCGACAAGATCCTCAACTCTTCCTCCAGAATAACAGTACCTCCTCCGTTTGGTTGGTTTTCTGCCACAGAATTGCTCAAGTTGGCCTCTAATAATAGAATCTTCTGTAAACCTTACGATCCATACCATGCTCGCTTCCCCGCTCGAGACTCGCTTTGTTCCAATAATAATTGGTCCATTTGCCAATATGTTTCACCTAACTGTCTCATTAACTGTCTCCCAAACTGTATTAAGGGATAGGGCAAGCCACCCACTGGGGAATTTTAGCGTAGATGAGAAGGAATGAGAACAAATAATGGAATATAAAAATGGATATAAAGAAAAGGGCGACAAAGATTAATAACCACCCAGACAGCAATAGAAATAGATTATTAAACCTATATAATTTAAGGAGAAAGTGTAATAGACAACACCAAGAAGTTCGTAACAATGGGCACAATTCTGAAACATACGAACAGGTGGTCGTACAAATTAGCGTAGGTACTCGAAACTATGAATGCAAACCCTGGCTTAGAGTCAGAAGTTCTAAATGGATGTATGCCTATGCGAGAGAGAGAGAGAGATTTAGAGTGAGAGAGATAACTACAGAACTAGGACCAGCAAGGATCCTAGGGTCCATTCAAGGACAGTACGATAGGTAATGCGATAGGGGCACTTCTGTGTATATACTCCGTTCTGATTTTATAGAGTGGTTTTTATCCTTGATCGCACTAGCTCACATTTGCATGCGAATAGTACCCTTTTAGTCTGGTTTTAAATATATTAACCAACGTACTTTCCATTACTCGGTTGGGTAGGCTATTCCACGTTTGAGTGATCGTATAGCTAAAATATTGTGTTCTATGCCACTGCTGAATCGCTTGTTAACTAATTTGTATCAATTTGGACGGGTAGAGGTTTACTTGCAAGGTATAATAGGTTTAAGCAACTAGGTCTTTCTTCATTGGGTATATTCCTATGCTATGGTATGTTTGGTCACCCTGCGTTGCACTCTTTCCAACATTTCCACATTTTTCCTAAAGTTAGAAGATTTGAATTGCTACTCCAGATGCAGTCGAACTAATGATTTATATTGGGATAAAATTATGTATCTAGACTTATGAGAGAAATTCCGTACGATGAATCCTAGCATTCGATTCGCTTTTTAGTGGCTTACACGCAATGCTTGGACACTTTAAAGTCTCCTGAAATTACGACTCTCAGCTTCTTTTCCAATTTAACTGATTCCAAGCTTTAGGCATTAATATGGAAAATTTGATTTCAGATTTCGGATCCTAAGTGCATGGCCTTGCATTTTCATGTGCTAAAATTTATTTGCCATTATCCGCCCACTCACCAATTTTGTTTAGGTCTCGCTGCAGTCCCACAACATCGCATCTTACTGCAGCATTATATTTCCATCGTTTTCATTGTGTTTAGGCTGATTTTTCACCTTTATCTACTGGAGTCGCCTATCTTACATTTCATTATACAGTTGATAATGGCGAAAGCCGAAACTAGGTATGTTCCTAAATAAATCGGATTCAAATATTGAGGTTTATTATTTCTTGCACCGAATATATATCTTGTTAATGTGAATTTTTCTAACCTATTGCTCACCATGATGAATCAACCTCATGCACTAAGACGGTGCTTTTATTCTTATGCGAATAAGTTATGCAATGCGTACCTCAGTAAATTAAGGCTTTTGTTCCTAAAAGAATGCTCGGATAACAAAATCATCCCAACCTCTTTAACAAGGAAGAGCTACCAGCAAAAAAAAAAGAGCTTCCTTTTACGCACATTAAAGAACTACTTCAACGTGAATCCATATGGACATTTGAGAGAAACTTGTACCAATCGTGAAGATCTCTCTCATCTTCTTCGCCTCAGCCAAGACCACCTTCACAACGCCTATGTTGAAAAAAAACTCCAAACTTGACATCCTCTTCAAGGATAGTCTCTGGTGTACATCATCATCTCCGAGAAAAAACATCGTGAATCTCTCTTCTCGTAAATTAACGTACAATGAACAAATTATTCTCGGATATGGACACTCGTTCTCCTTTTCTAGTAGTGATTCATTAAATTTACAACATTTAGCCTTCCTTAGTAAATGTAGTGAAAATCTTGATATCAATAGTGAATTTCTCAGTGGTTATCTTTTCGGTGTTTTCAATTCGAATGCTAGTGATAAATATCAAAATATACCCTAAAGGTTACTTAATGATTTAAAACTAGGGCAGAAAGACAAAAACATAGTAATGACCAAATCTGATAAAACTAACCAAATTAACGTGATGGATAAAAATCAATATTCGCAAAAATTTAATAACCTCTTAAGTGACAATTCTACCTATGAACTTTTAAATTCTAACCCTCTGAACGACAAAACTAAATCTATTAATGAAGCCATCCGTAAAATCTTAGGTCCGAAATCTGAATTAACTAAGAAATTTAAAACAATAAACCCCTCACTCGCCTATATGTACGGGCTACCGAAGACCCACAAATAAGGCACTCCATTACGTCCGATAATCTCTTGCAATGGTTCTCATTGTTATAAAATATCAAAATGGCTTGCTGTGGGTAGAATCTCTCAATCACATATCATCCATTCCACTGAATTTATTTCTAAAATTAAAAATCTTGACCTCAGTGGGAAAAAGTCCCGGTCCCGGTCTTTGAAGCGCTTGATGTTTTTATCGAGATTTATTCCTGATCTATATATCAACCTACTTCTACCTCTCTCAAAAATTATTAAATAGTTCGCTTATGTGTAACTGATAATGTGTTTTGCCCTGAAAATAGTTTTTTTCGCTAAAAATATGGCCTAAGCATGGGGAATCCTCTTTCTCCTATTCTATGCAATACTTTTTATGGAAAAGTATTAAAGGTCCCTCCTTCCCAGAATCCATTCCACCCCTCTTATCTGGTTCCAATATGTAGACGATATCCTACTGGCATGGTCCTTAGATAACAACAATTTCAACGATTTTTTTAACAACCTGAATTCATTGCAACGATAAATAAAATTCAACGTAGTGTGGGAACAGAACAATTCTTTACCTTTTCTAGATGTAAAAATCGACCGTTTAAATAATCAGATACAATGCTCAGTCCATCGAAAACCTACCAATTTAAATGCTTACATACATTTCTTTTTACTGCATGACAAATCTGTTAAGATATCTGTTCTCTCTTCCCTTTTCCTCCAAGCCTATAGAACATGGGACCCAATTTTTCTTCAGCATGAAATCAACCACATTATTTGCAATTTGATTGATCTCAAATACCCCATTTATTTCTTAGACAAAGGGCATTATAAGACCCCAAAGCAACTTTTATTCTATTTCCGCACCCCAAAAAGAGAACTTTAAAAAAACATATAATCTTTCCATATGATCCAGCCCTAGACCCTTTAAAATCATATGCTACGAAAATACTCGTAACATAAATATAACATTCAGATACACACATACCATCCACAAGTCTTTAACCAAACTGCGTCCCACTAACCAGGCCGAAGGTGTATATTTAATCCTCCCCTGTAAAAATTATGAAAAATCCTACATTAGAGAGTCGGGTCACTTTAGCAAGAGGATCAAGGAACACCGCGTAGATATCAGAAGAGGCTCACTTTTTTCCAGTCTCTTCTCTCATATGGAAAATTATAACCATAGAATCGAATTCAACCAAGCCAAAATTATTTATAAATTCTACAATTATATAGAAAGGAGGATTACTGAATCAATCCTTATTAGCAAGGTCGATAACTTTAACATTTCTGAAGGACAATATAAATTTAATAAGTATATATCGAATAATGTTGCCCCAATCCATTTATAAACCGCCAGAATCGGGCGTTCCCCAAGATTAAAAGTTGACGTCCGAACCATACATATATTTATATCTTTCCTTATATTTCCATATTTTCATTTTGTTTAGTCTGATTTTTCACCTTTATAACCCGGAGTCGCATGTCTTACATTTCATTATATAGTTTATAATGGCGAAAGCCGAAACCAGTTCTGTTCGTAAATAAATCGGATTTAAATATGGTGCTTTCTTTCTTCACGTGCCAATTTGTGAGTTTTTTCATTATATATATATATATATATATATATATATATATATATATATATATATATATATATAAATGCAATGTCCAGCAGGAAAAAAATGGAAAGATGTTTCCAAGTACTTTCGAACTTTATTAAGTTCCTTATCAAGGATAACTACAAGAAATAATATTATATTAGAGGTATATATACGAAAGAAAAGTATGAAAGACCGCCTCAAAAACAACAAATCACCAATGAGGAAGACGGAAGGGGGAAGGTAAAGAAACACATTAAGAATTACAAGAAGCAGGTAATACCTGCTTCTTGTAATTCTTAATGTGTTTCATACTTTTCTTTCGTATATATACCTCTAATATAATATTATTTCTTGTAGTTATCCTTGATAAGGAACTTAATAAAGTTCGAAAGTACTTGGAAACGCCTTTTCATTGTTTTCCTGCGGGACATTGCATTCATTCGCTACCCTCACGTGATACTTTGTGAGTTTTTCATTATATATATATATATATATATATATATATATATATATATATATATATATATATATATATATATATATATATATATATATATATATATATATATATATAACCGCAAGAAACAGAAAAACATGATAATTTTTCTTCGGAAATGATATTTCCTAATTGGCAAAAATTCCGTACAGGGGTCGGGTTCGAACCCTGCACACTGAGGCAGCGAGCAACCGCTTTGATCTCAAATTAAACCGTTCCTTGGACCACTCAAGAACTTGGGAAGGAAACAAATTAAATTGACAAAACTTTCTAAGGTAAATGAGTTCTTGGTGGAACAAAGCCCAGTTAGAGCATATTTTGTAGGCACGGAAAAGTCAACAAGAAATGGAAGAATACCTAAATTCAAGGAAAGTAAAACTGAAGAAATTAGTGCCAAGTAGTGTAGTGGTTGGTTTGCGGTATACGTACGTGGATAAATGATTATTAATGCGGGTAATGTATACGTCCAAAAATTAAAATTACTCATTGGACTCATCTTCAACAGTGAAACTTATGTTTGGATGTTGACTGTTTAAATAATTATGGGACTGAAGAGGATAAAGTAATCGTCGACATACCGTTTATAAATGACAGGTTTAAATGATTCTGGGCAGTTTTCCATCCAGCGTTTTTCATGATGACATAAAAAGCATTAGGAAAAATAGGGCCTAGTGGGGACCCCATAGCCATCCTGTCTGTTTGTTTATACAAGGTGTTATTAAAAAGGAAAATGGTATCTCCTACAACAAGTTTGAGTAAATTTAGGAACTGCTTTCTGTCTAACCCTTCACAGGTGTTCTGATTAGAAAATAATAAACCATTGTAGGAGAATCGTCACTCCCCCGTGCTCTCTCAGTGGAAACATGGGACGGTAACCGCAAGAACATCCGGGCCAGGCAACGAGGGTCAAACTCGTAACCACAGAGCCTCGCCAATCGTCGCTATGAAAAGCCGAACGGTTTTAAACTACATGATCTCCCCTACGAGAGTCTATTCAATTTCACCTCAAATAAGAAATTGGAGACGCGTTTCTCTCAAGCTCGAAGACCAGCGTGAGCCGAGGTAAGACTTTGTGAGAAAAACGGTTGGAATAAGAACCCTCCTGGGCCCGTCCACAAACTCCCCCTCCTTCTACCCCTACCCAAGTGGGGTGACGAGATATAAATAAGAAACACTCGGGAAAAACGAGGTAGAATACGTGTCTCCAGGCTACGAAGTCCCCAGTTTGAAGCCATGCTACCAAGACTGGACAGGTAAATTACGTGAGTCGCCAGACTACGAAGTCCCCTGCAAGATAGGCAGGGCTACCTAGGGGGCTAAGAAGCAGCTCATCCTCAAGCTAGTCCCTGGTTATCAAACTGAACGTTAATTTAACTTGTTCAAGTTCAACTTACTCTCGCCAGAGAGACTTCTCCTATCCTGGTGCATCGTAAAAGCCAGGAAAATTCCTCGCCCTTGAGAAATTGCGAAAAGAAGAGGAAAAAGGCTCCAACTCGAGCCCGTTACCCGGTGGCCACACCAAACTCATAAGTTAACTTAGTTGAGGAACCAAGTTCAACTTATTCTCGTCAGATAAATCCACCTCCGTTATCCTCGCCCTTGAGGAAGACTGTAACTAAGAAGAAGCTCAACCTCGAGTTATTTCCTGGTTACCAAACCGACCTTTAAGTTAACTTGTTCAAGTTCAACTTATTCTCGTCAGAGAAACCTTCCCTCCTCGATCCTCGCCCTTGAAGAAGAAACTCCTTCCACCCCCCCCCGAGTACAGTCCTGGCCCATGCGGAATTACGTAACGAAGGAGAAAAGCTCCCCCTCGAGCTCGTTACCCGGTGGTCACACCGAACTCTAAGTTAACTTGGTTGAAGAACCAAGTTCGACTTACTCTCGCCAGAGATTCCCCGCCTACCTTGGTGCCGCCTAATGCACCGTGATTGTTCTCCCACTTGAAGACCCCCCTTCCCCATTGAATACCGTGTGGATCCCCATCTGCCACAGTCACCAAAGTACCTCGTGATCTCGATCAGCTCCAACAATCTGGTTGAAGCACGCGTCAAAGGACCTACCAGCTTCCTGTGGTGTCTGAGGCTCATTGAGTTCAAGGTCAAACTCAAACCAGCCGCCAGAGCAACTAAGGTATTTAAACTCCAGTAGAGACAATTAGCCTAATTCTTGTATATTGAAGTGCGTATTGAATTTAGCCAATTTTAGAGGGTCAAGTTAATTGCAGTAATTATTATGTATTTTAATATTCAGACTATTTCTGTGGTTCATGTTTAGTTTTGGGAAGTAAATTGTTTTTTTTAATATAAGTTTATTTTGGGAATTCCTGTGCGTTTCTCTATATCCTTACGTGTTTGAAGCGGGTCTTCTTCAAAACAACATAATTAGCACTCTTAGAACAAAGCCTACTTCATCAAAGAAGTATATCACGACCACGAAGAATACCATGACAAAAGTGGTGTCAGGTGTGGAGTGATCAAAAGGGGCATTCTGCTACAAAAAGTGGTGTCAGGTCTGTAGGTTTTTATTAGAAAGAACCCGGCAGCGTCTAATTAAGGGAGAGCCAACACGTAAAGGAATACAGGAATAAGAGAATAATTGACAAGAGGAAAATTGGTAAAGTTAAGGTTGGAAACAACCTGAAGGTAATTGTTAGGCCAAGTGGTAAATTTGCTGTCGGAGTGGTATTACAATCAGCATAGTAGTGGGATTAAGGGTAAGTTAGGCTGCACGCTACCTGGTGAGTGGCGGCATAAATACCTGAGAGTACAGTAAGGAAAAATAGTGAGATAAGTGAGAAGAGACATCATCAATAAAGTCAGTGAATTCAAAGTAATCACGTAAAGTATAATTATTCCTGGTAAGAGGTTCAAGAAGAGGGACAAGGAAATTACACAGGTTATATGTGGGTGTGCGAATAGCTGATAAGATTGGGCTAATTAGTTTCGGTTCGTTTCGGTTCGCCAACCTTTCTTTATCCGGGAGGATTCCTGGCAGGATAATGAAAATGGACATAAAGGTCAGTATAACAATCGCTGGTGAGCCCGAGGGCAGCAGGGGCCGGTCTTCTTTGGGAAGAGGTGCCAGCAAGTTTTGTGTTTTGAGACCAAAAAGCGTTCAGGTGGAAACTTCGTCGACCCGGGGCAGGGGTACTTGTTGTGCGTCCGAGATATGTGGATATGAATACCCATCGGCGAGATTCCTTGGAACAGAGACTGCGTGTGTGTTGTGCTGTGAAGACGGAAGAGGAAAGAAAGCAGTGTTGTAATTGTCTATGTGTGCGATGAGAAGTGTAAAATCTACCCACCCGAAAACGGGGCGAGCACAGCGCGTCCCTTAATTGGTAGCCAGATCTCAACGTGCGCTGACGTTTTTGTCATGCTGGGATCGAACCCGGTACCGCGAGGTTGGGAGGCCAACGCCGTATGCACTTGGCTAGCCAAAGCTCTAGGTGGAATCCAGGCTTGTGTGTTTTAGGGAGATCATAGAGGATACCTGGGGCTGAACCAGAGGCATGAAAATTATTATATGCGGACTCTAATAAGTGAAGATGTTTAAGTTTTCGCAAAAATCTATTAACTTTATCTTCCAATTTAATGATTAATTTAAAAAGGTCATCCCTAAGTTTAGGAAATTTTGGTGAGTCTCCAAATTTGGTTAGAATTTTGTCTACATAATCTCTATCTAACAAAACAACACCCTTGCCTTTGTCAGGTGTACAGATAACTAAGTTAGGAAGCCACAAACTTTTCAGAATTTTTAAATCGTTAAAAGAAAAATAGCGTTCACAATTCTAAAGGAACTGAACTTACGAAAGTAAGAAATTGATTTAATATGAGTAAGGACGGAAGAAAGGTCACACTGCCAAGCGGGTAAACCTTTGAGACAAGCTGCTAGTCGTCCAAACTCAAGGAAATACTTGATAGAGCTAAGTTTGAAACAAGGTAATTTAAAATCAAGTCCGAGAGCTAAAATTTGCTTTTTGGTTATCATTAAGTGAGAAGCTGGTAAAATTAAATAGTACATTATCTGGATGGGATGAGAGATTAGGTTCAAGTCCAAGAGTTGCGGTCCTGCCGCCCTGAACTCCCAGTTGAGTTCAAGAGAGCTAATATCACTCCGATTTCTAAAAAGGGGGAGCAAACTGATTCCAGCAAATTTCGACGTATTAGACTAACGCCATTAATTGAAGTCTTAGAATCGACAATCAGAGATAGGATGGTAGCTAACATCAAGGCTAATAAACTTATTTTTTAAAAAAATCGCACGCTTTTAGACCCTCGCCATCCTATTTAACAAATCTCTATAATTCTTTTGTTTCCTCTTCGATTGGGGTTAAAAATGCGAAAAGGTTTGAACAAGGAACATCGTAATACTCTGTGGGCCTCGTTGGACGAGCTCCCATTTGAACAGGTCTAATTTACGGATTAAGGTGCGAACATGAATCCAGGATATGCCATTGTTCTCTAATTAACTCGTGTGTAACATTTATCTCTCGACGGCCAGATTCCATCCTTTTTTCACGATTTTATTCTACCCTCTCCCACAGCGCATCAACAATTGCCCCAATTTGTTTACCATCTCTTCTATCTCAAGGTTGAAGTGGCGAACTCCCTTACTATGCCACGTATTTCAGCTCTAAGTTCATCTATCCCATTTGAACTTCTTACTTTAAAGGCCTAATTTAAAAGCCAAAAACGGCATATTCTATTCTTATCATGACTATTAGGGACATAAAGTTCTTTGTTAAAGGAAGCTCGACAATTAACACAGTTGAATTCGACGACCGGCAAGGTAATTAACGAGAATTATGATATCACCAAGGAAAAGGACCTTTTGTACGCTGCGGAAGCCAATTTCACTACATGAATTGTAATAAAAGTTTCTTTAGCTTTAAAAGATTTGTTAAAATAGAGTGCCTGCGAGGCGAAAAATCACAGAACCTCTAGTAATTAATTATGTTTTACAATTATGCAAAACACGTCAGTGAACTGGAAAATTCCTTTGGGATGACTTTGGAAAACGGTACGGTTTGTACATGCAGAAGTTGATATTCCTATAGAAATTATACATTAAATTTATCTACGTCTAGGTGATTCGTGAATTGGTACTACAAGAGAAGCCAAAAGGTATAGAACCAATGAAGGTTAGTTATACTTTTCCAAATTATGAAAAACAAGTGAAAAATTCCTTCACAGCACAGCAAAGAAAAATTGGAGAGATTGAGAGATGAAGTAGGACTGAGAGAGAAAAAAGATTAAGAGAGAGAGAGAGAATATTTGAGAAGGATTTAAAAAGATTAATGGAGAGATTGAGAAAGAGATTGAGAGGGAATAAGAGGAGATACATATATAGAGAAATATTTAGAGGGATATATTAAAAGAGAGAGATTAAGAAAGTAGTTGAAAGAGATAGATTGAGAGAGGAAGTTTAAGAGAGATTGAAAGGAAGGAAGAGAGATTAAATGAAAGAGAGAACAACATATTGAATGGCGAGAGAGAGAGCGTGTGTGAGAAGTGATTGAGTGAGAGTTTGATTTCGAGAAAAAACTACAGAAACAAGGACCAGCAAAGACCCTAAGATCCGCTCAAGGCCAGTCCGCTTACAGAAGATTGAGAGACAGGGTAAGCGAGTGAGATAGAGAGAGATTGTGTGATAGGAAGAAAGATATTGCGAGAGAGAGATTAAGACAGAAAGGGAGAGAGATGAGATAGAGAGAGAGGTGGATTGAAAGAGATTGGGATAGAGTTTGAGAGAAATTGATTGACACAAATTGAGAAAGATTAAAAGAAAGCGATTAAGAGACTGGGTAAAAGAGAGAGAATGTGAGAAAGAGATTGAGAGTGATATGTGGAAATATAGTGATTGAAAAGAGCAATTGAGATAGATTTAAAGAACAAGTTTGTGAGAGAGATTGATAAAAATTAAAGACAGTTTGAGGGGAAGAAATTAAGAGAGGAAGATATAGATTGAGAAAAAGAGAAAGCAGCATATTGAAGAGTGAGGGATAGATTGAAAGAGATTTTGAGAGGGATTAAGATAGATATATCGAGAGATTGATAGAAACGGAGATTGAAATTAACACAAATAGAGTTTGAAGGAGATAAAGAAAGATTGAGGGAGAGATTTTTGAGAAAAGAATATTAAAAAATAGAGATTGAGAAATTAAAAGAGACATTTAGAAAGTTTGAGATATATTTAGAGAGAATGAGAGAAGAGATTGAGTGAGATAGATTGATAGAGAGAAAGTTAGCTAGAAAGAGAGTTAGATAAGTGGTGCTAGAAAATGAGAAAGAGAGGTTTTATAGGGAGGAAGAGCTAGATTGAGAGAAATTGAGAGCGAGAAAGTGAATGAAAGATTGCGATGAAGAGAGAGATAGAGAGAGTTATATATAAAGACTCATAGAGACAGAGATTGAGAGTGAAAGAGATTGAATGCGGGAAATTGAGACAAGGATGGACAGACATATTTTGAGAAAGAGATTGAAAAATTAAAAATAAGATAGAGATTGAGATAGTCTGATTGAGAGAGAGAGTATGAGAAAGAGATATATTAAGAGTGAGCGAGAGAGAACTAGAGAGAAGAGATAGATTGACAGAGAGACTGAGAAAAAGATAGTGACAAAGATTAAGAGGGGTTAATAGGGAGAGAAATATTGAGAGATAGAGAGAGAGAGAGATTGAAAGAGATTGAGAAAGTTAGAATGTGATAGAGATTGAGTAAAGGAGATAGAGATAGAGATTGACAGAAAGAGATCGATTGTGAGAGAGAGGGCCATAAATTTAGAAAGAGGGATACAAAGAGTAAGAGATCGATTGAAAGAGAGAATTTGAATAGCGAAAGAGAGATTGAGAAAAAAAATATTGAATAAAAAATGATAGAGTTTGGAAGGAGAGAGAGATTGAAAGAGCTGATGATAGTGATTGGCAGAGTTTGAGTGAGATTAAGGGATCGAAAGTGACAATAAAGATCTAGTGAGATAGTTTGAGAGAAAAGGAGAAAGATAGATTGAAAGAGGGCAAGAAAATGAGATAGAGAGAAAATGAGAGATAATTGAGATAGAGAGAGCGAAAGATTGAGAGTGAGAGTGTGAGAGATTTTTAAAGAGAGGGAGACAGCTTTTGATAGTGAGTGATAGAGAGATTGACATATACTTTGAGAAATATTGAGATATAAACGGATTGAGAGAGAGGGGGGTTGGGAGGGATTGAGTGAGACAGATTTGAGACTGACTGAAAGTTAAAGTGATTGGAAAAAAGAGATTGAATGTTATTGAGGTTATTTGAGAGAAATTAAGAGATAAATTGAGAGAGATAAAGTAAAGTGAATGAGTGAACGAGATTAAATGAAAGAGTAAGAATAGAGATTGAGTGAGAGAGATTGAGAGACAGATAGAGTTACAAGGAGTTACAGGAAAAAGTAGTACCTTATAAGTTCTTGCGAACCATCCCAAGGAGGCACCCCATAGGTATAGAAAGACCTAATATAACAGTGGCCAACGCCAATTTATTGCTTAAGTTTTTTAGCCGATTTAGCACAATTTTAATGTCTTGGATCCAAAAATCTCATTGGTTTTGCTCAACCAGGTAAATCTTTTGCTTTATCGCCATTGTGATGAAATTCCAGTACCTGTCTTTGTAGAACTTCATGACATTAGAAACGAAGATTCACATACTTTCTCCCAAAATGATTTAAATGATCTAGTTCGCGATTTCAGTTTGTTAACGTCCTATGCCAAACTGTTTGCATCCCCTTCTATTGCACCAGACATCAAGAGTACCTCTGGTTTTTTCGCTAAATAGAAACACTTGATGTATTGTACAGATAGTTTGCATCTTCTGCACAAGCTTAGAGTGCTACACTGCCAACCCAAATATTGGAGACTGTTTTTTCGATATCAGCAAGCGATCGCTGAAATGTGTTCTATTTAACAACGGCAACCAGCTTGCTTCTTTGCCCCTCGCTCACTCGAATACACTGAAGGCAGAGTATACAGCGGTAAAGTACCTTCTATGTATGAGGTATAGTAGTGATTGAACTCAGCATTACACGAAAAAAGACTGGCCTGTACGGGAGGAATTTGTGCCTCTAAGAGCAAGGAACGTCCTAAACAACCCTCTGGTGGACCGAGACAGGATTCTCTTCCCACCACTGCACATCAAACTCGGCTTGATAAAACAGTTCGCCAAATGTCGGGACAAAGATGGTGCCTGCTTCACTTACTTTTGCCACGCTTTGAAAATAGAGAAGTTGAAAGCTGGCCTTTTTGACGAGCCTCAACTCTGTCAGCTCATCAGAGACCCAGAGTTTAAAAAGTCAATGAATGAAGTGGAACCGAAAGCGTGAAAGGCTTTTGTTCTGATCGTGAACAACCTTTTTGCCAACAAGAAGGTCAGGAACCATACAGAACTTGTCATCAATATGCTGACTTTTTTCAGAAATCTCAGTTGCAACATGAGTATCAAAATGCATTACTATTTCTCACATACGAGTATGTATCGGTTTGTTGAGAATCTGGGTTCAATGAGCAACAAGCAGGGGAGAAATTTCATCAGAACATGAAAGAGTTAAAAACCAGGTACCAGGGACCCTGGGATGCAGTCATGATGGCTGATTACTGTTGAACAGAGACATCCCTACCACTGACCATTCTAGTAGTTCGAATAAACGGAATTTCATGCCCTGAATTCTGATCAATGATGACCTAATATCTAATTCACATTTACTTAGATTTATCAATGTCTACTAGTCAATGTACATTGATCAATTTTGGTAACATTTAATTAATAAGTTTTGTTAGAAAACGATGTTTTTATCTTTAAAACCTATTTCGGATAAGAAATATTAACAAGTCAACCGAAAATATCACAAAAATGTAATTATTTAGTTATAAGTTCAATTTTTTTAAATCTGAAAAGAGAGAGAGAGAAAGAAATTGAAATAGAGATCGAGAGTGAGAGAGATTGAAAGAGATTTAGACAGAATAAGAGAGTGAGAATGAGAGAAAGTAAGAACTAGATTGAGAGAGAGATAGAAAATGGATATAGTGATAGAGCAAGAGAGAGATTGAAAAAAAGGAAGAGATAGATTAAGAAAAAGAGAGAAGGAATAAGAAGAATATTGAATGAGAGATTGAGACGAGAGAGAGTGATTGATTGAATGAAAAGGTTTGAAGAAGAGACAGATTGAGATAGCTTGAGTGAGAAAGATTAGGAGAGAAATAGTTAACAACAAGGAGTAACAACAAGGAAAGAAGGTAACCTAGGAGACCTTACGGTCCATTCGAGGAGGGTACCTTTGGACTAGCAATCAAGCGGGCACATGGCTGCTCAATTGTTTTGCGTCCCTAAACGGCCACTTTTCAAGACTTTGTCTAGTCTTGACTTGAACTGGTCAACAGATTCACTGTTGACAACTTCCACTGGAAGTGCGTTCCACTTACCGCAGATACTGTAGGTGAAAAAAATTCCACACAGATTGCGGTTGTAACGCTTCAGTTCAAGTTTGAAGCCGTGATTGCGCGTTCTGTTCTCAATCAGTGTGAAAGTATCCCGGTAGTCAACATTGTCGAACCCTCGAAGTATTTTGAAAACTTCGATGAGCTGACCACGCAGTCTACGGGTTTCCAGCGAGAACAGATCTAATTCTCTTAGTCTATCCTCATAACTTTTATGTCGGATAGAAGGAATCAGCTTGGTTGCCCTGGCTTGTACGCGTTCCAATCTCGCGATGTCCTTTCGCAATGAAGGACTCCAAAATTGTACGGCATACTCCAGGTGCGGCCGAACGAGGGAGTTGTACAGACAAAGTACTATCTCCTTGTTCCGATATACAAATTATCGTTTTATATAACCTAACATCCTTTAAGCTTTCTTCTCAGCCTCAATACACTGCCTCGAGAACTTGAGATCATTAGTGATAGTTACACCCAAGTCCTTCTCAGTGTCGGTGGATTCAAGAGCAGTGCACTTAAGGATATACTGAGATTAGGGGTTTATGTGGCTGATATGCATCACTTTGCATTTGTTCATGTTAGAAGGCATTTGCCACGTGTCCGACCACTCCCCAATCTTCCCAAGATCTTCATGCAGGCGGGCAGTATTTCCATCCTTTGCAACGTTCATACCAAGCTTGGTATCGTCAGCAAATTTGGAAATCTTGGCAAACATGTCACCGTCCATGTCGTTGACGTAGATGATGAATAGTAGTGGTCCCAGGACAGAACTTTGAGGCACTCCGCTAGTAACGGGCACCCACTCAGAAGACTCTCCATTCACCACCACCCGTAGCTGTCTGCCACTTAGCCAGTTCTCGATCCAGCCGGCTACCTTTCCGTCTATGCCAAGCGCTCGCACTTTCCGGAGAAGGCGGCGGTGTGGTACTTTATCAAAGGCTTTCTGAAAGTCTAAGTAGACCACATCCACCGCCTTGTCTCGATCGTGCTCACTGAAAATGAAGTGAAAGAATTCCACAAGGTTCGTAAGGCATGACCGTTGCCTTCGGAAGCCGTGCTGGGAACTCCTCAGTAGCAGGTTTGACTCTAAATACGACGTCATTTTGTCCACCATGATGCTTTCCATGAGTTTACCAACTATCGAAGTCAGACTGATAGGTCAGTAGTTCGACGGTTGGTTACGGTCTCTTTTCTTGAAGATAGGAGTCACCACCGCCTCACGCCAGTCTCTAGGAACGCATTCGGTCCGGATTGACATGTTGAAGATTGCGCTCAGGTGTCGTGACACTTGATCGCGCACTTCTTTCAACACTTTAGGTAGAAACCCATCTGGGTCAGGTGACTTATTTGTAATTAGGTCAGTGATCTTCTTTTTGATTTCTTCTTCGGTGAAGTCCATATCCTCCAGCTTTTCCCCTAAGTAGGAATCCGTTGGCTGAGGGATGGGACTACACTCTTCAGTAAACACTGAAGAGAAATAGTCGTTCAGGAGGTTAGCATTTTCTGCATCCGAATGCTTTAATGTCCCCTCCTCATTCCTCAAAGGGACAATCGTTCAATGGATCGGTTTACGTCTGTTTACATATCCAAAGAACCTCTTGGGATTCTCTTTACAGAGTCTCGCCACTCGGAGTTCCTCAGATCGCTTAGCCGCCCTTATGCTGGACTTCACTCTCCTGGCTAGCCTCCGGTATTCGTCAAAGTAACCCGAGATCTTCGATTGCCGGTACTCAGTTCCTTTCTCACTAAGCAGTTGGCCGATTTCTCGATTAAACCACTTTGGTTGAACAGAAGACCGACGGGGGCATTTCAGAGGGATGAAACGCGATTGAAGACTCATGAATGTGGTTTTGAAACTATTCCACGAGTCTTCAACAGCATCGCAGACTTCTAGCCTCACGTTAGTCAGTCCAGCACGAAGGCTTGCAAAGTCTGCTCTTCTCAAGTCAAGTTTCCTTGATTGTCTGGCAACAGACCTTACCTTCGGGATCTTGACGCTAAATCTAACTAGCTGGTGATCACTGCCACCGAGCTTTTCGCCTACAGAGAGATCCTTAACGATATCATCCTCAGAGGTGAAGACCAAGTCAAAGATATTGTCTCCTCTCGTCGGTTCTCTGACCCATTGAGTGAGGAACTCGTTTCCCAGTTAACTTGGCTGTTGAAATCCCCCATAACGATGCACACTCTGCCTTGAACCAGCTCACCCAGCAGCTGGTACAGTTCCCTGTCCTTCTCAACGGGTTGGGAAGGGGGTCTGTAAAGCAGCAGGGTCCTGTATCTGACGGGGCCGATCTCTAGGTCAACGCCTAGGAGCTCGTGGTCGGATATAATGTTGGGGTTCGTAGATTCGATTGTATCCTTAACATACAACATTACACCGCCACCCTCTCTGTCTGGCCTATCTTTGTGGAAGAGTTGGTAGCCAGGAACCGTGAATTCGCCTTCAAAGTCTCGGTTTGAGGTTTTTATCCACGATTCTGTTATCGCTACCATTTCGGGTTCTTCCGTCGCTACGAGGCCACGGAGCTCAGGAAACTTGTTCCTGATTTACCTCGCATTGAACAAAAGAACTTTCAGGAAGTCCCCTAATGTAGGACCACCTATACTCTCCCGTTTCCCGGCTTCTTGGTTGTCGCGGTGGCACCATTTTTGACAACCTCCGAGAAGGTTGTTTGGGGAGTGACTCGGGCGTACTGGCGTATGTCCGCCTTCCCAATGGGCCGGAAACTCCTTTGGGTGCGCTCTAAGACATCCTGGATGAGGTTAGCTAGGAACGCCTTGCCCTTAAAGGAGAGGTGCACCCCATCCCTTTGGTAGAGGTTTTTTCTACCATAGAATACGGCGTAAGGGTCGACAAAAAAGACACCCTCCGCCGTAAAGAGGTCTGCAAGGCGCCTGTTTAGCGACATGTTCCTCAAGTGGACAGTCCGGCTTAGTCCCACCTCGTAAGCATCCCTACCACGATTAAGTAAGGGAGATTGAGAGAGAGCAAGAGATAAAAAGAGAGAGAGTGTAAGAGAGATTTGGAGGGAGGGAGAGATAGGGAGATTGAGAGATATTTATAGCGTGCGAGATTTAAAAAGTGTTTGATAGAGAGATTGAGATAAGGATTGATAGAGAAAGATTGAAAGAAAGATTGAGGATTACAAGGAAAACCATTACCTCATCTGTTCTTTCAAACCTTAAGGAGGAGGCACACTATAGTAAGGCCTAACATAATTATATGAGTAAAAAAATAGTATAATATGTTAAAAAAGAGCAGACATCGGAATTTTGACAGAATAGTTGAAATATTTCTAAGTTTCGATTGTCTATTCTAATTCGTGTCTAGGTAAGTCTTGGACTGTTCAACTGCTGAACTGTTCACCACCTACCCTGGAAGATGGTGTCATCAGTCACAGATACCTTTACGAAAGTTTTTTCCCGCAAACACTATTCCTAAATCCAGATAAATCTAGCTTGTAACCGTTGTTGCACGGGAGATTCATGTCCAAGGTGATCATCTTCCTGTAGTACACGTTTCCTACTTCCCTTATAATTTTATACATTTCGATGAGCTACCCACTTATAAGGCGCGTCTCCAGGAACAACTACCACAATTTCGTATCCAGCATTGGTATACTTTGTGCCCTAGCTTGAATTCTTCCTACCCGTTCAATGTATTTACTAACCAATGGTGACCAGAATTGTATGGCGTATTCAAAATGCGGCCGGAGTATAGATTTGTACAGGCTGAGCAGAATTTTCTTGGCTCGGAAACGAAATTTTCTCTTTATGCAACGTAACACTCTCTAGGCTCATTTTTTTTTACCTCGGCGCACTGCCTAGAGAACTTCAGTTCTCTGCTGATTTGCTTACATGCCAAAATATTTCTTCAGTTAGATCGCATCCAATGGCCTATAAAAGAAATGTTAGTCTTCTTGAATATTAGCGTGACCGATGTGCATCACCTTGCACTTGTCAAGGTAAATGATATCTGCTACATCTCGGACCACTCAACTAAGCTGCGAAGGCTGTCTATCAAGCCTTTTACGCCTTCGTGCGAGGTGACCCCGCCGCCTTACTTGGTATCGTCCGCTAACTTTGCTATTGTGCATACCAGTTCTTTGTATATTGTTTATGTTAACCAAGGACATCGGTGAATCGAGAACGAAGCCCTAGGGCACACTGTTGGTCATTGAGGCCCAACTTGAGATTGACCCTCTGACCTTCACTCGCTGCCATCACTCAGTCAACCAGTTCTCAATCCAGTCGGCTACCTTGCCGGTAATGCCAACGGTTCAGACTTTGCTCATTCACCCTCAGTAAAGCATTTTATCGAAGGCTTTTTTAATTTCTAGGTATAAGATGTCCACTTCATTGTTATCTACAACTGTAGAAGAATTCGAGCGGATTTGCAAGAGATGATCAGTTTTTAAGAAACCCATGTTGGGAGTCTAAGATCAGGTTGTGAGATTCTAGGTGCTCAACTATTCTACCGGAGATTATGCTTTATAGCAGTTTGCCTACTATGGACGTCAGACTAATTGGTCGGTAATTACCAGAGCTCTCGCTTTGTCCTTTTTTAAAAAATGGGTATCACTTCCGCTATACTCCAGTCCTTTGGTATATTTGTCGTCTCAAGCGAATCAATGAAAACGCAGTAAGATGTGTCGCAACCTCACCGCTGATCTCAAGAAGGATTCTGTGAAGGAAGCAATCTGGAGACTTATACTGGATCAAAGTCCCTAGCTTGGCCACCACTTCATTGTTATCTACAATTATTTCGTATAGGTTGTTCCGGCCGTCTACTTCCCTCGTAATCACGGGGTCGAAGTAGTCGTTCAACACGCTAGCGATTTCCGAGTTCAATTCCAGCAACATGCCAAACTAGTCTCTGAGGGAACTTATGTAATGGCGAACCGGTTTGTAGCTGTTGACAAGTAGGAAAAATTCTTTTGAGTTCTTTTTGCGGAGGGATGCGACCTGAAGTTTCTGTTATTTTAGCTCGCCGCACGAACTTTCTTAACTTTCCTACAATTCTCTCTGCAATGGGCAATGTATTCACCGCTATCGCTAGCTTCCCACTTGTTGTAGACCAGTTTTCTAAACGAATTGCCGAAGCGATGTCGCAAATAAACCAATTCGTTTGGGTGGGCTTTTTGCTTACCGTTTTTTCTGGAACGAACATGACCTGCTGTGCCTTGAATCGGTCCTTAGATCAATGGCCAACTACAGGTTCCAGCCGACCTATCGTGTCCTGATGGCCGTCGAAGTTATCTCGTTGATAATCGAGTTTGTACGTAGCAATGCAACCGCGCATGTTTTAGGGAGCGTGAATTAAAATGCTAATAATTCAGGTATGGCTCCCACCCAAACACTCGCCCACGCTAAGTCTTGAAACCATGTTGTCCTCAGTGGTGAAACCAAGTCAACCAAGTTCTCACCTCTCTTGGCTCTTCGCCCAACTGTATCAAATTGTTATTGTCAGCAAAGTCACCTCCCTTCGCCGTTTTCCGATCTATCTTCCCAGTCGATACGTCGGCAGTTGAAGTTACCCATGATCAAAATCGGGAGACTTCACAATCTCTGGCAACTTAGCATACAGGTTCTAATCTGACTCCTCAGAGATTGGAAAGATTGAGAGAGTGAGTGGGTGTAGTGAGTGAGTGAGAGAAATCGAGGGGGAGATAAAGAGAAACAGAAAGATAGAAATATTGAGGTAGGATGGGAGAAAAAGAAATAGATAGAATTTTTTCTTTAAATTTCCCATTATATTTATTTCTTCATTAAATTTTCCTATTACATTTTTTCTTCAGTAAACTTTCATATTATGTTTTTATTCGGTAAACTATCCTATTGCGTTTATTTTTAATTCAAAACATTTCTTTTCAGTTTATTATTCCTTAAACTTTCTTTTTAGAATTATTTCTTCGTTAAACTTTACTATTACGTTTATATCTTAGTTAAACTTTCAAATTACGTTTATTTCTCGTTAAATTTTCTTATTACGTTTTTATCTTATATTGGATGTACTTTTTAGTTCAACTTTCTTAATATGTTTATTTCTTCCTTAAACTTTCTTCATACGTTTATATCTTCGTTATTTTTTTTCATTACGTTCATTTCTTAATTGAAATTTTCTATTAAGTTATTTCTTCGTTAAACTAATATAGTATGTTTATTTCTTCGTTTAACACTTATAGTATGTTTATTTCTTCTTTATTAATTCCCATTACGTTTATATTTTCTTAAACTTTCCAAATACGGTTATTTCGTTAAACTTTCCAATTACGTATATTTTGTTCGTTTAAATATCCTAATACTTTTATTTAGTTATTTATACTTTATCAATACTTTTATTTCTTCGTTAAACATTCTTATTAAGTTTAATTTTTTGTTAAACATTTCTATTACGTTTTTTTCTTCATTATACTTTCTTAGTAAGTTTATTTTCACCCTAAAATTTCCTATTGCTTTCATTTTTTAATTAACGTTGCTATTATGTTATTATTCTTAGTTAAAATAATCCTATTACGTTTAGTTTTTCGTTGACCTTTCCTATTCCGTTCATTTCTTCGGTACCTTTTTTACTAAGTTTATTTCTCTGTTAGACTTTCCTATTACGTAATTTCTTCGTTAAACATTAATTTCATTAAAAAGCTTTTCTAATACGTTTATTTCATCGTTAAACTTTGCTATTATGTTTATTTATTCTTTAAACATTACTATTACGTTCATGTCTTCTTTATACCTTGCTATAATGTTTATTTCTCTTGCAACCAAATTTCTTTTTTAAACTTTCCATTGCGTTTATTTCTTCGTTAACTTTTAAATGGTGTTTAAATCTTACCGATAGACTTATTTCTTAGTTAAACTTTTCTATTTCGTTTATTTTCTCAACAAACTTTCCTATTTTACTATTTTCTTCTTTAAACGTTCCCTATACGTTTTTTTTCGTTAAATGTTCCTGTTACGTATATTCCTTCGATAAACAATTTTTTTAGGTTTACGAGTATATCTTCGTTAAACTTTTCAAAAAGGTTTATTTCTTCGTCAAACTATCCTATTACGTTTTGTCTTCGTTAAACTTTCCTTTTCTGTTTATCTAGAAATCGAAGATCCCAATTACTTTTTAAATCTTACCTATTACACTTATTATTCGTTAAACTTTCTTATAATGTTTCTTTCTTCATTAAACTTTACTATAAAATTTATATAGTCTTTACAATTTCATATTAAGTTATTTTTCATTATGTTTTCTTATTAAGTTAATATATTTTCAGAGCATTTATTCTTATTTTAACTTTTCGTTTCCTGTCACATTTATTTATTTTCTTACCTTTTTTCCCGCTAAACGTTCCTATTAAATTATTTTCTTCGTTAAGCTTTCCTTGTATATATATTTCTTCGTTACACTTTCTTATTACGTTTATTTTCTCGTGAAACTTTCTTATTCCGTTTATTTGTTCGTTAAATTTTCTTATTGCGTTTATTTCTTCGTTACTCATTCATAATAATTTATTTTCTTGGTTATGCTTTCCCAGTATGTTAGGTAGTTTCTCCGGTAAGCTTTTTTATTACGTTTATTTCTTCGTTAAACTCGTGTTACGTTTATTTCATCACGAAACTTCTCTAATACGTTTATTTCATCGTTAAACCATCCTTTTACGTTCAGTTCTTTGTTAAATATTCCAATTTCGTTAATGTCTTCTTTATACTTTCTTATTACGTTCATTATCACGCGAAAATACATATTACATTTATTTCTTCTTTAATTTCCTATTAGATTGATTTTGTTAGTTAAACATTCCGATTACGTTTATTTTTCGTTTGACCTTTCCTAGCACGTTTATTTGTTCGGTAATCGCTCAACCTTTTCTGTTATGTTAATTTCTCCGTTATAATTTCCTATTACGTTACTTTTCTTTGTTAAACAGTCCTATTACGCTTATTTCATTGAGAAACTTTTCAATACGTTTATTTCATCGTTAAAGTTTCCTATTGCATTTATTTTTTTTTTTTAAACATTACTACTGCGTTTATTTCTTCGTTACTTCGTTATACATTCCTTTTAAGTTTATTTTTTCGGGAAACATTCCTAATATGTTTATTTTTTCAGGAAACTTTCCTATTACTTCAATTTCTTCACTAAACTTTCCTATCACGTTTATTTCTTCATTTAACTTTGCTTTTATCTGTATTTCTTCAGTAAACTTTACTATTAGGTTTAGTTCGTCTTTAAACTTTCCTTTTACGTTTATTTCTTCATTAAATTTTCTATTAGGATTATTTCTTCATTAAGCCACCTATTAAGTTTATTTCTTCGTCCAACTTCCCCTTTACGTTTATTTCTTTGTAAAACTTTCATATGACGTTTACTTTTTATAAAACTTACTTTTATTTTTAATTAAACTCTCCTATTATATTTCTTCGGTAAACTTTGTATTACTTCTTTTTGTTAACCTTTCCAAATATTCTTTAACCTTTCATCTTGCGTTTATTTTGTTCTAAAAACTTTCATACTATGTTTATTTCTTTGTTAAACATTCATAATTAGCAAATTTGCTCGTTAAACTTTATTTCTTTGTTGAACACTTTTTTTACACTTATTTTTTCGTCGAAATTTTCTATTACGTATATTTCTATGTTAATCAATCCTATTTCGTTTATTTCTTCGTTAAAATCTATTACGTAAATTACTCCGTTAAAGTTCCTATTAAGCTTATTTCCCAGTTATACTCTCTCATTACTTTTATTACTTTATTAAACTTTCGTTCTTGTTCCTATTAAGATTATTTCTTTCTTCAAACTTTCTTATTACGTTTATTTCTTCGTTAATCATTCCTATTACGTTTATTTCTTTATTAAATTTTCAAAATATCATTATTTCTTCTTTAAACTATCCTATAACGTTTATTTTGTTAGTTAAACTTTGCTAATACGTTTATTTCTTCGTTAAACCTTCATATTACGTTAAATTTTCGTTATACTTTCCTATTACGATTATTTCTTCGTTAAACGTTGCTTTTAGATGTATTTCTTCGTTAGACTATTCTATTAGATTTATTTCTTCGTTAAATCTTTTTGTTACGTTTATTTCTCTTTCATCGTTAAACTTTCCTATTACGTTTATTTCTTCATAAACTTCTTATGACGTTTATTCTTCATTAAACTTTCCTCTTACGTTATTTCTTCTATAAACTTCCCTATTATGTTTATTTCTTCGTTAAATTTTTTATTATTCTTTTTTCAACTTTCAAAATACCTTTATTTCCTAGGTAAACATTCCTATTACGGTTACTTTGTACCAGAAACTTTCCATTACGTTGAATCACGTTAAACTAGCCAATTACGTTTTTCTTCGTTAATCTTTCCTATTGTGACTTTCCTGGTTATAATTTCGCTTTCCCTTTATATAAACTTAACTATTACATTAATTATTCATTAAACTTTCTTTTTACGTTTCTTTCTTCGTTAAACTTTCATATTCCATTCATATCTTCATTAAAATTTCCTATTAAATTTTCCCATTACGTTAATATCTTTTCATTGCATTTATTCCTTAGTTAACTTTCCTATTGCATTTATTTAATATTAAATCATCCCTATTACGTTTATTTCTTCTTTCCACATACCTATAATGTTTATTTCGCGTGTAACTTTCCTATTACGTTAATTTCTTCGTTAAACTTTCCCATTATGTTTATTTCTTCGTAAAACATTCCTATTATGTTTATTTCTTCCTTACCATCCCTTTTACGTTTATTTCTTCATCATCCTTTTCTATTACTTTTATTTCTTCGTTAAACTTTCTCAATATATTTATTTCTTCGTAAAACTAATTATTTTATCTACATTTCTTTGTTAACATTTTTTATGTTTATATCTTCTTTAAATATTCTTATTAGGTAAGTTTATTTTTATCTTTGCATTTATTTCTTCGTTAATCTTTCTTATTACTTTTATTTCTTCGTTAAATTTTCCTATTTCATTTATTTCTTCGTTAATCTTTCTTATTACTTTTATTTCTTCGTTAAACTTTCCTATTTCGTTTATTTCTCTTTTAATCTTTCTTATTACTTTTATTTCTTCGTTAAACTTTCCTATTTCGTATATTTCTTCGTTAATCTTTCTTATTACTTTAATTTCTTCGTTAAACTTTCCTATTTCGTTTATTTCTTTGTTTAACTCTCCTATTATAATGATTGGTTCCCTACGTCCGAAGTACTCTTTGGAATTTACGAGCACTATTTTGCCTACCTACCTCTTCCTTAGCCTGTTTTAATAAATTTTGACAGGGCCTCGAACCCCTTCTCAGAATTAAGGGAAGATGCTCCCATCTGGATTTTACTGCTTAGTCTTCTTTTTTGTTAGTTATTTCCATTTTTTAGACATTCCGGAAATTCATTGTGCATATTTTGGCGGAGATGAGTGAAGGTGAGGGGCAGTCTCCCGTTCGATAATGTTTAAGTTTTATGGCTTAAGTTTTTTTTTCCAATGTTATCTTTAATTTCTTTTGTTTTTCTGCATATACTTGGCTCCGGTAATGCAAGCTGAAGAAGCTTATTCAAGTTTGTGCCTTTAGAATATAATTTAATACTTTTCAACCTAGGTTATGTTAGTTTGGGAAAGTTAGGGTAGTTATTTAACCTTCTTAGTGCACAGAATCCTACATATGATCCGTCCCTTTTATGCTGCTAGTTCTTTAACTTGGTCACATTTGCTGCTTGTGTTATTCGCGTTTATACATCGGATTTTTTTGTTCTCGAGAGAGAACTAAGGGTTTGGGGAAGTTTCTGCCCTAATTTACATCGACTTTAATTGTTCTACCAATTCTTATGTTTTCGATTATTTTTAGTGTTGGTATTTACTGTACTTCTCTATGAAAACATGACCTGCATAGATGCAGCATGCAATATCGCGCACCCCGTTTAATAGGAAGGGCGGTCATTGCGAAACCTAAGCCCGCAATTGTCCCCTCAGCGATGAGAGTTGCCCTCGTTTTGGCAACAACAGGCGGTTAAGTTTCACTTAACATCTTTTCTTTCATTACTCCAAATTTTCATCATTTATCTTCTTCCCTCCAACGATTCTAGGCAAAGCATATATTGTCAACAATATATTCTTTGCAATTACCCTCTAAATCACATTGCAGTGAACAGTGGTGAACTTGGAGTAACAAAATCTTTCACGATATTTTTTTTGTTGGTAATCGAAAAGTTATCTTGAATATACTGACAATAATCGAAGTTATTGTAAGGCAAGCCATTTTTCTCAAAAATCACTGATTATTGAGGGTAACCTAAAATACCTAAAAACACGAATTTGATATAAACTCGAAATATGGAAATTCATATTAGTAATAAAGAGAATAATGATTTAGTATATAAAAGTCAGTGGAATTCTACAATTAGGCTAGAACTTTTAGAAACGAATTGTTTCCCTAATCACTATCTATCAAGGTTGGATTAGAAAAAAAAATATTCAAGTCATAACACATTGAAACTTCCTTTTAATTCTCTCTTTCCACTCTACAATTTTGGAAACAAAACAGGCATGTATAAGAGAAAATATAGGCTGGCAGAAAAATGAAATCCGGGAATCTAAAGAGTAAATGTAATGTTAAGAATTAAGATGAGAATATATAATCAAGATTAGGACTAAATTGACCACCGTTTCTTTAAAATAGTGTATTACATGAAGAAACCACTAAGTCAACAATATATTTATTGCAATTACAATTTAATTAAATTATTCAAAAGAAATTGACTAAGGAATTAATTATTCAGATGTTACAAATGAAGGAATTAAAAATGAAAGGAATTAAACATATATATATATATATATATATATATATATATATATATATATATATATATATATATATATATATATATATATAAGCTCTCCGGACAAAGAATTAGTCATGTGGCTTGTTTATAATAGTTTAAAGTACGTGACAATTATTTTGCCCTGGACTTCTTCCATGCTCGCTCTTTTAGTTTTACAGTTAAACTTAAAGAGAAGTATTGAGTGAAACTCCAGCTACTAACCTTCGAGATATTTAAAAAGTCTTAGTCTAGGAAGTGAAGGATATTTTTTAAAAGATCGATTAAATGAATATAATTACTAGAAGTTATTAATTTTTTCATCTACACATTTATAAATGAGAAAATTGTCATATTTTTTAATAAGAGATCAGAGGAATAAATAAAATTTTGAGTTAGTAAAAATGAACTGAGATACCAATCGTGAACCAAATCTCAATAAATGAACAATATTATTAAATTATTAAACAAAAATCCAAAGTTATTGGAAAGGGTTATCTATCATCGCTTATGATCGAGTTCAGCAAAAAATATTTTAGTAATATACAAACTTAGAAAATAAACCCTTATAGTAGTTTCATTAATCAAATCAAATGAAAGTTAACATATGAATTATTAAGGAAATTGATTCGGTTTAACAAGTTTAATTTATCCATGCTCCTTGAATAACGAGATTAAGTAGAGAGAATAAGTTTATTTACAGACGCGGGCAGTCTCTCACACAGTCCTTTTTATACTCCGAAATCACCAAATTTCTTTTTGACCAAGGTCAAAAAATTTAAATGTTAATATAATGAGTATTATTAATCCATCGATTCCAGTATTGGTATGATAGTATAATTGTAAGACTGTTTCATTTACTCCAGGGTACAATTAACTAAACACAATATTAAAATAAGTTTGGATAATAATGAAAAGAATTCCTCTCTCTCGGGAAATGAAAACCAGAAAAATCTTACTCTTGAAAAGAAAAATGGTCTTTATACTGAAATAAAAATCGTCTTGTTTAAATAGGTCGTGATTAATTAATTTCGCTAAATCTGAGTTAAAACTCAGAAGGATTTTAAAAGAAATTCGAAATTTGTATCCAATCAAATTAAAAGGGACTAAATGCCAATAACAAATTCACTTTAGAACGTGAGCTATACAATAATTAGAAGAGCATGTATGAAAGTTAAGCATCGCCACCGAACTGCTGGTAAGCGGAACCATGCCGAGGGTGTATTGTATCGCCGATGGGGTAATTATATTCACATGACCCTACGTGGGTTACTAGGTTCCCTTATATGGGTACTCATAGCCAGTTACTCTTGACGCGAAACCAAGATGGGTTCTATGGTCCCTACCTAATTTGCCTGTCTTTAGCCCTCGCTGCCTTGAAATTTAGTGATATTTCCCTTCCATATAATTTTCCCGCGTAGACTCATTTTTGGCGGGAAACTCACTAAACCAGACTGCGAATCTCGACGTGTTCCGTTCGTGTTATGGACGACAGACATCTGCACAATAAACTCGTACACACTCACCAGGGACTTTTTCTGCAGGGTTATTAATTTCAAACGGTTGTTGATCGAACGTTGCTTCGTATTTTTTTTCGTATTTTATTAGTCGGGTTTGAGTGGGAGGGGGGGGGGGCAGGATTATATTTATCGTTTTCTTCCGATTTCTATGGAGTTGTCATTGATTCAGAATGAGAGTTGATGTGGGTGAGATTTTTGTTGAGACGATTATTATTATCCGATTAGTTTTGGTTTTACGAGTTTTTCATCCTTTGTTTGAAATCAAAGTGACAGAAGAACAAAGGAGGATCGGTCCCTGGTTCTTATGGGGTTGGCAGCGATTGTCATTCTGATTTTATGTGCACTTTATAATCCGATCGGGGACCTTTAACGCGATTCAGGGGATGGATGGCGCAACTTGCCAAGAGATGCGACCACTTCGAAACGTTGCAATATAATGATCTTAAAAATATGAACTGATTTAGGTCATTTACTTAATTGCTGCGATTTCCCCCCTCAAAATTAGTCAATTGACTTAATCAACTATTCCCAGTGAACGGTTGGGAAAAGGAAGAAGCTTCGAATTTATTTGAGCCCGTAATTCATATTGTTGCTACTTGTCCTCACTTTTCTCAGACTAAATATTTAAAGCGAAAACCAACGAGGGCTTCTCGTGCCGAAAGTTTTCAACGGGAGATCTGTAACGCGAAGATGGAGGATTTATAAAATCTATTTTTAAGATATGTAAAAAGCAAACAACACAAAAAACAAAAGAAGAGAAAGAGAGAGAAAAGCCATGTAGGAGGAAGGTGAAGATCCTGGAGGTGAATATATTTGTCTAATCAAATCTACGGTAGAAATTAAATGAATATGTTTTCTCTAATTTAATGTAATGTATTTATTTAATCAATATTTTTCTAATTTAACAGAATATTAACTAAATAAATCCATATGGTGTTAATAATTTAATACAATATACGAGTATAAATTAAATAAATATACCTATGTGGTTTCTCTAATTTAATATACTGTATTAATTGGCTATGTGGGTGATGACATGCCAGGCTGGACTGGTCTGCACGTAAGCACAGACTCGACGCACCGCTCCATTGACGTCTTCTAACTACGAGCATTGAAATTTGCTGCGCCGTCACAGAGAAACCGGACGCCTTTTATCGCCTGACACGCGACAGCATTTTGGGGTCACGTGTTACAAACATTGGTTCCAAGGATCTATTTAGCTTTCATTATTACGTCTCCGACTGGTCTTTACTTGTTAAAAAGAGACAAAAATTGACAATTGACATATTAAAAGAATGAGAGACAAAAATAAATGACAACTCAAAACAACGCAATAAAATGACACCCAAATAACGTAATAAAATGAAAAATCAAAACAAAGCAATAAATTACAAATGAAAACAATGCAATAAAATGAAAAATCAAAAGAACACAATAAAATGGAACATTAAAACAACGCAATATAATATCAAATCAAAATAATGCAATAAAATGACAGCTATAAGCAACGCAAATATGCCTTTGGTGACAGTTGAATTGGTGTCAACCATGAAACGCATATAAACATATCATCCATTATTTCTGCTGCTACCACTTGCACACTTTTTAACCATACAGTTTTTATACAAAATATACGATCCAAACAGCACCTATGTAACAACTCACGCACAAATACCTATAAGTGGACGTTCAAACACTAAGATTCATACCTTAATCTACTGCAAGTTCATAATTAATTAAAATAGGGTGTAGCGAATTCACTGCGCCAAGATTCTTTGTAATGAACAACGCCTAAGATTTGAGAGGATGAAGAATAAGATCAATTCTTTAATTTGAGAGGCAGATATTTCCGCTGAATGAGATCTCTGTTGAAACATTATCACTTTTTAGTACGAGTGAAGTGGATGGATAAAGAGAGAAGGAAAAAAAGAGTAGAATAGGACAGCTCTCAGGGTCATTAAATGAAAGTCTCGGGAGCTACTTCAGTGCTCGTGCGCTGAAGATAGAGGATCGGACAAGTAAGCTCAGTTGAAAAGAGATGGGTTGGATCTGTATCAAGCGTGCTGAAAAGAAACTTGTCAAAAGTATACATCAGCATTGTATAAAATCGTGCAGAGTATGTACGTATGATTTTGGTTATGGGTGTTGAGACTGTCTAACTTGTAAATAATGCCACTGTTGCGAGCACATAAAGTATATGACAGATTCCTGAAAAGTGATGCGGAAAATTGTAAAACTGATACATGGATAAGGTTTAGATGAATGATTTGTGAGAAAAAAAAATGAGAAATTAGGCAAGAGAATGAAAGGAGTCTCGACTGTAAGTCGAGGTAAGGCAGAAGAAGATAATAAAGTCAAAATTAAACCACAATGAACGCTGGGGCAGCTACTGTTACCCTGTATTGTGGGACCGGAAGTGTATTTAATCATCAATGATTTAGTTCATATGTATAAAGAACTCAGACAATCACAATTGACCTCCCTTTGTGGGATGATAGTAAAGGAATGGAAAGACGGGGGAGGGGGGTGGCATACAGAGTGGATTAGTGTAAATTTCCGGCCAAACACAAGTACATGTAGTCTTCAAGTTACCTACGATGTACGTTTTTCTTAACGTCTTTATGACGGATTTCAATTGAAAGAAATTTTGAATAGATGAGATACGTACGTACAGTTATCCCAATAATAGCCCAGCATTATTTAACTTGGCTTTGACCCGCTGTGTGGCAGAAAAAATAATATTTTTCATCACACTTTAAGTTGGAAAATTAATTGCGATAAAAAAGCTAATTGTTAATAGGAACCTTTTGGTAGCATTTATGATAGAAGAAGTATATAAATGTATAATATATAAAGCTAAATAAACTATAAAAAGCAAAGATCTCGGAAAATTTGGCACCCCTGTTTTGAAACGAAACCATTTCAAAATTTTAATGCTTGAAATACCCCAATAATGTAAAATATTCACAAAAGTTCATTCATTTTATCGGTAAATGTCTCATCTACTATAGGTAACATTATTACCTGCCATCGCACCATTAAGCTACCAGGGCTAATCAGGGGTCATCTGAACCAGAAGCCGACATCACTCAATTAACTGCAGCCCCATTGCAAACATTAGAGCCTGAAGGGAACCCTTGTGTTGGGGCGTGGAAGGAACGAATGTCCAAGCCTTTGTAGGGAGTGACCTGTAACCAGAGTGGAGAAGATAGAGGAAGGAAAAATGTGTGGGAGATATATAGCCGCATATCCTCCTGCAGGCATTGGGTCGAGAGGGAACGCGGCCTACAAGCTCGTACTTCTGTCTCTGTGCTTCAAGTGCGAACGCGGTTAATTAATATATGCTCTCTCTCCCTCAGTCCTCAAGGTTGACAGGGTTTGTCGGAGGATTCTCTTCTTTTAGGAATCTCCAGTTCCAAGTAGTCTCATCTTTCAGGCCTTTCACATATTTTCACTTACCCTAACTACACCAGTTTCTTTACAAATCTTCCATAGCTTTCTAGAAGATGTCCCACCGTTGGTTTTCGAATTTTTCAAGTAAAATCCTGAGGTAAGGACTTAAAGGGTAAGTTTGGTCAATCTTGGTAAAAACATTGTGAAACAGCGCTGTCGAGAGCGTTGTACGGGGTAAATATGCACATTTTAATCTCTTCCTCACAAGGTGTGGTTTTCGCGCATCAATGCGGTATAGCCGCATTGATGCACGCTATCTGAACCTTTCCGCCCTTTAATACTGTCTCACGCACAAAGCCATCCACTATTTTACCACTTCAAATCGAGGTTTTAAAACGAAGTTAAGCCACATCGGGACTTCATGAGATGAAGTCCAGATTTTAATCTATTTTTCAGTTGCCGCATTGCAAGCTACCCGTGGATCAAATCCCACGTTAAACTAGGTCCCACTGAGAATTTAGGTCCTCAGAAAAGGAAAATGTGTGGTAAAACCCCTACAAAGATTGCACGGTAGTATAAAACTTCAGAAACTTTCTTTTTCTATCATTGCATCAATTATGCCCTCAATAATCGTTATTATTATTAATTATGTAATTAAGCTGATAATGTTAGTAGTTCTTGTTTACTGGGCTTTTCCTAAGTTATATTACACTCGAGGTTTTATCTTTCAAGAGGTCTACGTGTGTGATAGAAAAAAATATCCGTCAAACAAACTTAAAGTTCTACTTTTTTCAGCACGTGTCATTAAAGTGTATTTTCCATTGTGTGCAGGTGTGTTAAGATGGCAGGGAAAAGAATCGAGATCTCTCCTCTCCTGCGCGCGCGGACCAGAACAAGTCCGGCAACGCGAACGTCAACGCCAACGACTCAACGTCAGCCGGATGACCGTCCACATTGTAACGGAGAGGCTATGAAAAAGCCTTCGAAAGTAATCCAGAGCTCAAAATGACTGCGTTCGCGAAGAAGAACATATCTCTGCCTACAGTGTTCAGGGCAGTCAAGTTGAGGGGCGACCCCGTGTTAAGCTTTCGGCCAGGACGTTTCCGAGCTCCGGTACGTGTCCATCGGCCTCCGTGATGATGCTTGGCTTCGAATGGCGAGAAGATACCGCCGGTGTGGCTCCCAGCCGGTTACAAGATCACGAAGAAGCCGTACTACGTATTTAAGCAGGACGTACTATCCGCCAATTATCTTATTACTAATAATTGCAGCTGCAGTAAACGTATAATCATTCCAACAATGTTACTAGCAGGTAAAGTTAATTTCGAAATATACATACACCTTTCAAGCAATTGAAAGAAAGTAAAAAAACAACAAAACAAAACAACCAACTTTATCATTGATCGCAATACGTTTTTATGCTAATTGCCTCATAAAGAGGATATAGCGAAAAGCGATTGTACTTTCCTTCGGCGGCTCTCTTAAGTAAATTTGCACTAATAGGGGCAATACTGCATTAAAAGTAAAGAAATAACAAAGCCTGTACCTTAAAAAAAGAAATATTACATTATGAATTATTGAAGATGGTTGAATTACTCATCCTTAACGTAGGACGCATTACGGAATGCCATCTCTTAGCGTGACTGTTGGCTGTCACCGAAGAATAAAGTATGAGAGCATCAGGCTGTAATTAAGCTTGAAATTGAGTACGTAATTTAGTAATTAACTCGAATCGTGAGTACTAAAGTGCTTCTCTACATTATTTTATGGAAAATATTTTTTTCTTTATCATTCAGCAATAGGGTACTTAAAACAGAATAAAGACATGGGGGTCGTGATTCTATATACTTAAACAATGGTATATTCTTTGTTGGAGTTGGTGGGGAAATGTTCACTGTCTCATCATTTCTACTTTTTTTTTTGTTTGCCATACCTTAGAGAACCTAATTCAGTCCGTGGTGGGGCAAAGGTAAAACGGGTTCTTCATAGAGGAACTTTGTGTTTCGAGCTGAGTTTCCGCACCACTCGCACCTTCTTACGCCCTATTTAGCCCATTTCGTGACTTCCATTAAAATTCTAACAATGGTTAACAACTAAAATGGTTCTTATGCATGGATATGTGTCCCTAACTAATTACATAGTATTTACTTCAATTCTGTTATTCATTTTCGGACCAGATTTCTCGAATATCAGACTAAAAACATATTGAATGTGGTATGACTCGTTTCAGCTTTGTTTTATATATAAGGGTAGATAAAGAAAACCTTAGATCAGTATTTCCCAAACTGGGAGAAATTTGAAGCCACCAGCAATAAAAAAAAATCTCAGATGGATTTTCTCATGTCTGAGAGAGTGTGTGTATGCTTGTTGTAGATGGGCGGCGCCGTCTCTACCAGGTTCGGTTCACGTTAAACATGAGCTCTGAGATGAGAGTAGGGTGGCGGTAGAGGAGTACTTTCATAGACTAACAGCGTTACGAGTAGTCAGTTAGCCGGGAGCATCTGATATACGCACACCCGGCCTATATTGATTCAGTTCCTCAAGCTTCTTTTCTGTATAAGTACAAACAGTATATAAATAATTTCAATAGTGAGTTTGTTAACTTGATCATATGATGTCAAAATTCATTGATCTATTGTTATGCTATGGCTGAGATTGTTAGTACTCAAAAGATGTTTTATTAAACTACTTGCGTTTTTGAAAACTACGATAATATGTGTGACTACTGGTACTCGTCAGTAAATTATGTTTTTTATATGTTTATTATTGGAAGTTATTTTTGAATATATATATATATATATATATATATATATATATATATATATATATATATTTATTTCTTTTTGATAGGGTCAATTAGGACCGGTTCTATTTCTATGTTCGAAACCTTGGGCACAATTTTTCAACAATATTAAGATAGGCTAGTGAAAAGGACTATGATCATGGAAATTGTGGAGATAAGAGACAAAAACAATTCGTATTTAAGTCTACCCTAACTAAGTAATAGGGTATCATCTGTACCTGGAAGGGGTATTTAATATCTTCATGCAATGAATCTAACCTAAACTTTTCTATTTTACCTAAAAGTAACGTGACCAATAAATAATAATGCTAATGATATTATTGTCAATGACAGAAGTGTACGTTATTGGCGGTAGTGTTCCACGAGTGCATTCAGGCGAATAACACCGCATTAGTGGCACTTATCTACATTGAATTTTGGTATATTCTTCAAAAGTTTGTTTGTTTATGAGAAGTTTATTTATTAATTTTATTTTGGAGAGGGGGAAGAATGTAACCTTTATGTGGACTTGACTGTCATCCTAAACATTCTTAACTATGTGAAAGGATCTGCTTTGAACACTCGCTTCTTCCGCCAGCTCTGCCGGGACAAGGATGCTGAGCACACTGCTCTTTTATTTCACACACACAATTGCGGTGGCTTTCAAAGGGAAACATAATGGCGCGGGTCTTTGAACTGCGGGAAGAAGTAAAGTTGTTTTTGAGTTACGGCAACAAGGTGGACCTGCTGTTTGCCTTCAACAAGGAAGGATTTGAAGCACGAATGGCTTGTCTTGCTGATATTTTTGAAACTCTGAATGAACTAAATAAGATATTACAGGGACAAAGGAGCAACGTGATTGTACACACTGACGCCATCAATGCGTTCACGGCAAAACTCCAACTTTGGTGAAAACAAAGGAAAAATGAAATACAGCCTTCTTTCAGCGCTTGAGTGACATACTTGGTGAGAAAGGCATCGAGGACCCATTAAAGGAGGAAATCATCACTCATCTTAATCATTTGGGGGACGAGTTCAAACGATATTTCCCTGGTATCAACACTGAAGACATTTCAATGAGGCTGACAAGGAACCCATTTATATGTCAGGGGGATGATGTCCCTGAGGGCATGCAAAATGAGTTCTTGGAGCTCGAACATGACTCTTCTGCCAAGGATGAGTTTCATGCATAAGATCTCGAAGACATCTGGGTTAATGTGCGTGGACCATACCCATGACTGAGCACCAACGCAATGAACATCCTCATTCTCTTTTCCACAACCTACCTTTGTTGTGAGTCGGGATTTTTTACTTTACTCATAATCAACCCCAAAGCACGAAACCGACTCAAGGTGGAATGTGACATGCGCTTCGCGCTTTCCAGAACTAACCACCCTGATATTGATACACTAATGCACAAGAGGCAATCTCACCATTCTCACTAATCTAATTCTATAGTAAAAGAGCAAACGAAATTCGTTTTAGTTGTTACTAACCGCTCTCTATCCGCTTTACAATGTAACTATATGTTTATCAGTCTATTTGTACATTTTTAAAATAAATTAGTAAATAATCACAGTATGTTTTGACTACTCTTTCCTTTGTACACATGAAGGAAGAAATCTGGATAGTTGAACTGGGTATAGGGGTAAATGACAGAAAAAGGTTTGGGAATCATGGCTTTAGATGGTTTGTGATACAAAAATAAGTCAATTCAGTGGAAATTTTATTAGCAATCGGGAAAGTTCTAAAAATATCTCTGAACTTTGCTAGTCCACTACTTCAGCTGATTCTCTTCGAGTTACAGCATCCAGCAGTAGTTGTTCATAATGTTGGGACTGAATCAGCCTTGATGCCTGTTCTTCATTATACCTAGATAACAATGTCTTGGTGAAACCTTTCACCGTTCTGGTCACTGATCTCTCCTAGGTTATTTGGGAAGAAACTATGGTGGGAGCTAAGAAGTGAAACTTCAAGGACATCCGTGGATCCAGAGATTGATAACTCGTAACATAGCTGCGACAATTTCTTCTTCGTTCTTTGCATGGTGGTTTCCAAGATAGTTCAGTGAGACATTTCCTAATGTTTCCCACGCAGTAGGTTTAATATCTTGGTTAAGTCACAATCATTAACCAGAATGCGTATTTGAGGCCCTTCCGAGACCCCTCTTTTAACTTGGCTTCAAATACCACGCTACTGAGCTTCATTAACAGGAGCTGAAACCCATTACCAGTTTGATCCATTGGTTTATGAAATGTTTCGTTAAACCAAGCTTGAGATGCAGTGGAGATGAGAATACATTTTCCGGATCCACAAGGGTTTTTTAAAGAGAGTTGAATCTTCTTGTGCATCGTTGGTCTTGCCAGCAATTCTTTTCATAAGTAGTGCTCGGCATCTGTTCTACTGTTCCACAAGCACAGAAATTGCATGTGCTTTGTATATCCGATCCGAAGGCAAAGATGTAGACTGATAACTTTGAGGTGGCCGCATATTTATCACTGGGGCTTCTCATAGTCGATCGTAGAAAGCCCAATTTTCATAGTTTCATAGCTCTCGGTTATCTTAGTTGCATGTGCAATTGACACGGATGGAAGCCGATTCTTGCTGTATAAGAGGACTGCTTTCTGGGTACCTTTTCTTGAATCTATATAAAGCCTCTTCCTCCCACCAAATTTAGGTTAAATTACCAACCAACTGAGGTCAACTAAGCGTAACTGAGACGTGTACGCTCCATTCAAGCCTACTCGCGTCTCATTAGCGACCAATTAAAAGAAATTTTTAACAATCCCATTCCACCCCAGATCTATTTACCTTCACAATTTTAACTTAATTGTGATCATTATCAGACAAAATCACGCTAAACGAGGTGAATAATTTCTTAATCAGGATTTTTTTTCAAGTACATACTTAGATATTTACCCTTATCTTTGTATTCACTTGTATTTTCATACAAATTCATTGTAAATGGAAAATATCTTCCAGATCTGTTTTATAATTATTATTTCATACTGTGTAATTATTTTCTTTCATCACAAAATTGGTTTCATAAAAAGCATCTAACACTTATGTCTCTGTTTTTCTCTTTCTCTCGCCTTTCTTTCTCTTACCCAGCTAAAACCCCTCTTAATCCAATCACGCCATATATTACTCGGGCTTTCTTCCAACTTCATATCCCCCATAGACCCCAAATCCTCACAATTTCAATCCTAGAGACCCCATTTCAATGACATTTCCCCTAAAATCTCAGAAAAATAATAAAATCCTCCGAAGAAAAAATTGCTATATCTCTCGAACACTTTTAATCCGGTAAAATTTAACGTCTACAATATGACTCTGCCATTAAATTTCCATCCAATTCGTTTAAATCCTCTTATTTATCATCTGCCTGTCTTTAGCCCTCGCTGCCTTGAAATTTAGTGATATTTCCCTTCCATATAATTTTCCCGCGTAGACTCATTTTTGGCGGGAAACTCACTAAACCAGACTGCGAATCTCGACGTGTTCCGTTCGTGTTATGAACGACAGACATCTGCACAATAAACTCGTACACACTCACCAGGGACTTTTTCTGTAGGGTTATTAATTTCAAACGGTTGTTGATCGAACGGTTTTAATGGGCGTTGCTTCGTATTTTTGTTCGTATTTTATTAGTCGGGTTTGAGTGGGAGGAGGGGGGGGCAGGATTATATTTATCGTTTTCTTCCGATTTCTATGGAGTTGTCATTGATTCAGAATGAGAGTTGATGTGGGTGAGATTTTTGTTGAGACGATTATTATTATCAGATTAGTTTTGGTTTTATGAGTTTTTCATCCTTTTTTTGAAATCAAAGTGACAGAAGAACAAAACCATAAATTCTGGGCAAATTCATGACTCAATAAATGATCAAATTTGACTCAAACATAATTAAGAATTTGTTCCTAGGTCACATTTTATATTGAAAATTCTAATATAATTTAAAATTCATATATAAAATACTTCCCATTTTAATTCCGAATTTCAACCCTGCAAATTCTCTTATTAACTCCGTGTATCAGAATTGGTTTTCTATTTTTACATACAAAAAAAAACCCCAAAAATATTTTTAAAAGTGGCTCATAAAAGTGGTTAATTTAAGGAAAGTGAATATATGTAAATAATAAATACTCCGAATAGGTTTCCTTTGTAGCTATACCCACCATTTACGGGGTTATGGACAAGATGGAGGAAGAACGCTAAAGTTGATAGGATCTTTAAAAAAGGTGGTGCAAAGGATGACCCAATAGTGAGAGAGAGCCCCTGTTTTTCTTGGTGCCCCGGGGCGGAGAGAAGGTGCCGTTCTCCGAAGCTTCGATTGTAAGAAGGGCATTCCGCCTAATACACTCTCTACCACTGTGGATTTAGATAAAAAGAAGCTTTAAACGATGAAAGAATGGAGGACAGACGGGAAGAGAAAAACCTATCGCTGATGGAACCCTCCCGTTTCACCCCGTAGGTCGTGCAAGAGTATTCAGGACCCCAATCTTGCCAAGTGTACGCACTTTCCCTACCCACGTCAATCGCTTCGCCAATGTTGCCTAACGCCATCTTTCCCAAGCTGTGAGAATGGAAAGGAATAATAAACGAGGAAAGAAATGAAAATAATATAATGAATTAGGGAAATATAAGGAATAAAAAAGCCTACTGCAACCTTACTCACTCAATGATGGGGAAAGAAGGGTACAAGTTCTTACCAAGAGCATAGGAATTCGAAACTATGAGTATGCATTCATCCATTTTGTTGTGTAGGAGATATTCGTTATGAAGAGTCGAATCTTCGGCCAAGACTTTCTTTCAATTCAATTTCAACTCAATCCCACATAATTGATTTTAAACACATGTTAATTGAATTGAAAATTAAGAACCTCTCAATTAATTTATTAAAAAGTGAATTTGCAGTGTGAATTAATTTAAAGATCTAATCGGTGGAAGTAATTGATTTAAAAGGCAAATTAGTCCAGATTAATAAATAGGGGCAAATTTGTTCAATTAGTTTAAAAGGGCAAAGTTTCTTCATGAAATTATTTAAAAACTGCAATTTGCGGGATTGATTGATTTATAAATGCCAATTCACTGAGTTAATTAATATAAAAGTGAGAGTTTACCGATGTAGTAAATGATTTTAAAAGGCAAAATTCGATGAGTTAATTAGTTCTCTAAAGGGAAATTTATTAAATTAATTGATTTCAAAATGCAAATTTGAGGAATAAACTAAAAAGAGCAAATAAGGGCGGAATAATATGAAAATGTAAAAGATATACTACTTATATTTGTTATTTAGCTATGACATTTATTTGTTTGGATTATCGGAAACGAATACCGCTCGACTTTGTGAAGATTCCAGCAAAAACGTCCGGAAAAAAATTTGCCTCCCAATAGCGCAAAAAAGTGCCCCCCCCCCCCCAAAGAAATCCAAGAGAAGTCGTCACGAGAGAAACAAGAAAAGGCGACTGCTCAGACCTACCGATGCAGAGAGAATATAAAAAATCTTAGAATACTTAGGCTTTTAGCCAAGAAGTCTTGGAGAGCTTTCTTATGCACACCCGAGTTCCGGTTCAAGGAAAGAGGCTTCCGGTAAAAATCATGACGTAATTACCAGGAAATTTCTTTTTTAAGTTACTTTTATGTATATAAATCATTTTTCTTCTCTCTCAATCCAACCAGAGGGAATTGAATATCACTCCACTAATCCAACACCAAAACATTGAGGGCGAGTTTCGATTTATTGCTTGTGATGGTGGGTTTGATAGTGTACCAAAATGAAATATATATATATATATATATATATATATATATATATATATATATATATATATATATATATATATATATATATCGGTTTGGGGGACCAGAGAAATAATAGGTGGTTTGCTTATGCCTACTTTCAAATACTTGTCAAGCCATTCGCAGAGAAAGTGGAGAAAAAAGGGAATATGAAAATTTGATGAGGTTGCCTTAAGTAAACAAAAAGAAGGCATCTGAATTATAGCCTCAAAGAGTGAGAGTACCTATTCTTTTAACCATCCCCCTCCCAAATTCCGAAATGTACACGGTGGATCGATTTGTTTGAGAGAAGATCATAATCACGCGATCTCCCCCCAAAAGTCCAAAATATAGTGATAACGGTGCCGCTATATTAGGTGATCGACAGCAACTTAAAGCTAGACTAGCTCGTGATCTACATTCAAAACTTTTGTTAGAAATGTGCAATTCTAATTAGAGGAGTGAGTTAAAAACATTAGAACATAATATTAAAATTGCCTAAAAATCTATCGATGAAGGAAAAGGCAAATAAAAAATACTAAATTTATTTTTATTTCATACTAGAAACATGAATAGGTACTATGACTATCTGCATAAAGCACGAATATCATTTTAAAATGAAATAAAGAGATTTTGCTAATAATAATAATTTCGCATAACCTGCGTGAAAAATTCTGTTGCTCTCATCCTGACTTCTTTCAATGAGCTCAAGACTTAAAGTGTATAAACTATAAAAGCTGCTTTGTTTTATATACTAAACCAACCGCAAGTCAAATATGAATTTTTAATGCAGATCACAATCTATTCCTTGTCATCTAATGTAGATCACAAGCTCTACCAGAAACATGCATGTAGATCACATACTAGACCAGCACCGCGATAACTTTAAATGTACGAACTAAAATACATAAACTTCATCATATTAGTGTATGTGCTTATGGGCTGGCCTCGTGTGAACCAGAGGGGCTTATTATCTGTGTATATGGAGGTGAAGGTGTATATCACCTTAACCTATTACAATGAAATAAATAAGTACTAGTGACCGAATGTATATGGTTTGCGGGACTAAAAATATTGTAGGTTTTAGTACTGATATGCACTCGTTATTGCTCAATAAGGAACTCCGTGGCGTCAACCCGAATCGGGCCTCTCCACTTGATGGGTAACCAGACCCGATGTGGCTCCGGCTCGTTGTAATGTTTCTAACATAGAGAATTCAGCGTCTGAATTTGGGGAATAAAAAGAAGCCCATTTCATATTTTAGTGTCTTTATAGTTGCAACTTGGTCTAATCGTACTTACTTACTGCGGTGCCAGTCTCGTAACGGTGGCGATCATGGCAAGCCATCCCTCTCGATCTTCAGTTCTACTCATAACATCCGTAACACTTCTTCTCCCACCCATCCGCTCCAACAGACAGTTCATGTATTTTTTTCTTTGTCTCCCACGCGCTCTTTTTCTTTCATTCTTTCCTGTCAAGCACGTATCATATGTCCCACAAACTTTAACTGTCTGGTCGTTCTTTCATTCACTAGATCACTTTCCCGCTCTCCTCAGTACTTCCTTATTCGATACTCTTCCAGTCCATGGTATTCTCATCATTCTTCTAAAGCACCACATTTCAAAAGTTTCTATTTCCTTGAGCATACTATTCTTCACTATCCAAGTTTCCCATCCATATAGAAATGTAGACCATATGAAACATTTCATCAATCTAATTCTTAGTTTTATCCCAATAGCTATACTTGTTATCAGTTTTTTCATGTTCCCAAAAGCTGTTTTTGCTAATCCAATCCTTTTCTTAATTTCTTGCTCGCACGCTCCGTCCTCTATTACAAGGTTTCCCAGATATTGAAATTTGTTTACCTGTTTTATTACGTTTCCATCAATGATGATTTATACCCTTAGTTGCTATTTTGGGAGCTTTTTCGTTTAGGGTAAACAAAGCAAAAATGGCTGATGAAGTCCCAGCCACAAAGGTCGACTGGCCACTGTGAGTCCATAATAATATTCTGCTTCGCTTGGACTTGGTTCAGCAAATTTATAAAGACAAAAAATTAATAGCCTTTAAAATAATAAATTTTTGCTGCTACTTTACTTTTCATTTTCACTAAATCAGGTTCAATCGATCCATTACATTTATTTTTTTAGGTTAGGTTAGGTTAAGTTATATAACCAAAAAAGGACCAAAATCGAGAGTTTTGTCTTTATAAGAAAAACGCGATTTTAATCTATTCGTTCACACTTGTGGATCACATGGCTGTATCACAGGCAGCCACCCTGGTGACGTCACCAGCCATTTTTGGTTTTTGTGCCCTAAACAAAAAAGCGCCCTCTTTTCTTTTGACGCCCATTACTTCTGTTTTGTTTTGATTAATTTTTAAACCTCTTCTATCGCATGTTGTACTTAGTCCTTCCATGAGTCTCTGTAACTTTTCTTCTGAGTCTACAATTATAGCGGTATCATCTGCATACCTTATATAAAGTATTTTTATATCCAATTTTGATGTCTTTCAATTCTTCTATGTCTTCAATACATTTTTCCGTACAAAGAAAATAGATCCAGTGGTAGTATATAATCTTGACGTACGTCCTTCTTGATATCTATCCAATCTGTATTGTATCCACCTATTTCTATGTTAGCGTTTTGGTCCCAGTATAATTTTTTTACGTCTGACCGTCTCAAATGCCTGTTCAAATTCTATAAACCCAACAAACAAATCTTTTTGCATTTCTATTGACCTTTTTATCACTGTTCTTATCATGAAAACTACATTTGTAGTGCCCTTTCCTTTCCTAACCCCACACTACTCATCTGGTATTTGTTCGTTTATTTTGTTTCTGATTCTCTTTAAAAATACTTTTAAAATTTATCTTTGATGGTTGGCTCATTATAGTAATAGTTCGAGGTTTTGAAAATTATGTCGCTCCTGGCATTTGGGGTATGGTTATGAAGGTGGATTCTTGCATTCGTTCAGGTATGTATTTAATGAGAGTTTAAGATTATACTGAGTTTATATTGCATGAAATAAAGTAAATATTGGAATTTATATTATATTATCCCTAATACTATATTTTGAGATCGAGATTCTTTGGATGAGCTAAATAATAATAATTTTTTCTTTTAGTTTGTCTGTACAAATTGTTCAAGAGCAAATGGTGAAGTTCAAAATTATTGATATTAAGTATGGCGGTTTGTTTTTGCTTTTTTTCGTATATTCGAATGTATAATCGATGTTCTTTCTAAATTAGATTTTCCATTTTAATCTTTAGCAGGATGGAATAGTTATTGGTGCCTAAGAAAGAGTAAAGCAAAATCAAATTATTAAAGAAAGTTTGGATGGGAAAAAAGAGCTCTTAAGATTGTTTTTTCAGTATTTCAAAAGAATTCCGATGTTTTTTCTTGCTTTAAGTCCTAGAAAATAAGTATGGATATGAAAAAGCTTAGACTAAGAGTAAATTAGTAGGAGATATTGTACTGGAAACTTAAAAGAAAATAAAATTAGACTAAAACCTCGTTGCTAGAGCAAGATAAGCCGTAGGGAGGGATGTTTTTTGGTATATTGAATGGTTTAATCAAAGTTCTTTCTAAGAGTTTATTTAGAGATCGAAAAATTAAAGTGCAGGGCTGTTTTTTCGTATATTCAAAGCTTTTATCCAAATAATTTATAAGAGCTACTATTTCTATCACCTTATATTTTTTACTCCCTGAATATAAGAAGGAATATGAGAAAGGTTTGAATGAAATAAATTTTTAAAATCTTGTATATGAACGAGTACTTAAAGACGAAATTATTAATAAAAGTTTAGAAGAAAATAAAGATTACAAATAAGAAAATTAAAAAGAAGAAAGTAATAAATATATTTGAGAAGAAATTGACACAACAGGAATTAAATCCTTAAATGGAAACCAATACCCTTACCTGTACTGCTCCTCTTGTTTAGTAATAATTTAAAAACTAACCCAGACATAAAATAACATTTTAAAAATGATTAGATTAGGTTAGGATGTTTTAGGTTAGGATAGCACAGAGTCGGTTGGTTTAGCTCTTTCGTTTACTAATTATAGAAAAGTGAAAAAAAACGAATTTTATTAATTAATATACAATAAACATAACTCCCCTTTTATTTCCCTATGTTATTTTAGCAAAAAATACACAATTGTTTACTTTTTGAGTCAATGGCCATTACATAAATCATATGTAAGTACTCAGATTTCCCTCGTATTAGCATAATGGATATGATGTAATTAAGAGTGTGAAGAGAAGATACATTTGCATCTCTTTAAACACACATATAAAATGAAACTTACAATAAACGAATTTCCATGAAACATGTTTAAAAAATTCATAGAGACTACGCATAGGAAAATACCATTGTCTGACAAAGTAAACAATTGTGTACGCTAAATATTATGACGCCAGAGCATGAAACTAATATTAATATTTAAAATTCCCATTTAATAGTTCGATTTTTAAAATGAATACATAATAAAAAAATGTGCTCTTGCAAAATCCCTGCAGTCTAATTGGACGGGAGGGTACAAAATAAGGGCCCTCACCATGAATTTCTGTGACGTTTTGTTGCGCCATACTCGTGTTTGGAGTATCTGGAATCTTTACGGTTAGATTACTATAAAAACTTAGTTAGCATGACAACAAGATTCTTTGCGTGAGGGGATAACACATGTTATGCCTTCTCAATTGGCATTTATTGGGGGAAAGGTTTAGGTTAGGTTAGGTGTGTTTAGGATAGGTTAGGTCGAGTTAGATTGGGTTAGGTCAGATTAGGATAGGTTACGTAAGGTTAGGTTAAGTTAATAACTACTTCACGCGCCTCCCATCCAAATGACTCCAATTGGATCGCTAAATTTCAGTTTGGGCAGGTTCTGGTGGTCTCCCCCCCTCCCCCCCATTTTCCTCTCCAAGATTGCTCAAATTATGTTACTCCCACATGATTTCACTTCTTCACCTTCATCACTTATGTGCAATCACCTCTCCAACTTTTTTGGGAAAATGCCCTCGTTGGCTTAATTCTTTATTTTAACTTAATAATATTAACTATGGTAATAACATTGATATTGATAATACTTATAAAATTATAAAAGCAGATATCAACTTAAATATCAGTATAATAACAACAACATCCAGCTTTATCTGCAGTATGTTGATATGAGGACATCTATTGAAGACGGGATGGGAAAGGTAGCGTCGTTAAGAGTGTGATAATGCATGTGGAGGTATTTACCCCGGCGGGCGAGTTGTATCAGTTGGGCAGCCAGTTCGTGAAGCCGATAAATATTTTGAGTTCGTGCTCACTTTAGCTTTAACGCGTGCCTCGACGTTAGATGTCCAATGTCCTGTCCACAAGGCGAGGCAGAGTTGCAGAAAATCTAGTTGCCAGGAATCTTTGAACCCTCTACATTTTCCACTACTATTTATGGTTATATGATTTCCCTCCCCTACAAACCTTTCCCTCTTTATTACCGAATACATATATAAATATATAGAAAGCTACCCTCATTGCAGAACAGGGAAGGGTTATTGCCCGCCTGCCCCCAGCACTGCAGTAGTCTCCTCTCATTATTCGGGATAAGGCTTCAGATCATTTTATACCTCCCCTAATTTCACCAATTTAAAAAAGATGAGATGCCATCGTTGGTTTCCTTCTTTTGATAATAAAAAATCTTTTGTTTTCGATAAAGAATAAAATAAATGGAGATAATGAAAAAAAATAGATAGAACTGAATGACCACGCAAAGTGACGGAAGAGGAGGGAGGGGGCGGGGGCAACAAGAGCAAATCTAACCCACGGGAAACAGAAACAAACGACGAATTCCAAGAAATTTCGAAAATACTTGGAATTCGTCATTATTTTCTCTGTCTGGACCCCCCCACCCCCTTGCATGAATCCGATCTCACCCAATTGAGTGTATCATAATAACGAGACAAGTTTAACTCCTTGCTAGTAAGAGGACCTGCGCATGCGACAGTGCAGAATATGTACGGCGTCACGGGACTGTGCGAGGAGTGTTCTGCATTCGTGAAGGAATCGATGACTTACACAGGACCTCGAGGAAGCGGCCATTTTACAGGATAAGGCAACATTCATCGACATCGGGAGCTTCGCATTTTTAGGTTTGCCTCTATTTATTTCTTCTTTTTTTCAATCATTTAGTGGCAAGACTACTGATGATGTACAAGGTTGTGGGAAATGTACAGAAGCGAGTGAAGCGTTGAATAGGTGTGTAAGTGTAAGGAAAATGTTTGCTAGGAGGTGGTGTATTATTGTGGGTGGGAAGCTACTAGGACCGTGAGTGTGTCTTGGTGTACTTTTGATGTAGTGTTTTGTTTCATCGACAGTGATTGGGGAGGTTAATGTAGTAGAGTTATTGAGCACTTCCATTCGTATGAGCAGGTCGAGCCCAAGCTCGCCAGCGTGAAGGTGACACCATTTCTTGACTTCCTGAAAGTGCTCTTAAGTGTGTGATTTGGGTGCTTTGTGAGTATTAACCATGTCTCAGTGGCACGTGAATGCGTCGAGGATGTCATTAGTATCAGTGAGTGTGCTGTTATTGTGTAGAATGGTAACTGGTTTTTGGTGGTTCCCTGCCTAACATTCTATTTACGTGCCGCCAGAACAAGGAAGGGTCAGCACAGCGAGCTTACTCTGCGATGCCAGTCATCCGCACTACTGCAAGTTCATCAAGCAGCATGCTGCCACGTAGGAGTGTCGTGTCGTGTTGTCGTGGGCTTCTGTCCTAGTAGTTATTGCACATTGTAATGGCTTTGAGTATAAATGGAGAATGTAAAGTGTTTAATTCATGCGTAAGTCTTGCATGGTGTGTGCATGTTACGCACGATGTTTATGGTGTTCAGGATTGTGCGCTAGTGGTCTTCTAGGTGTAAAGGGTCGGTGTCCTGGAGATAGAGGTTATATGGACTGTTAGTGGTTATGTGTCTCTTGAACTCTTCCCAGTTTGTATTAGTGTAATCGTAGATTGATGGTGTGGGAAGTAGGATAAAAGAAGAGGATAGTAGGAAGAATAGAGGTAGGTGTTCAGATAGTACGCGGGGACATGGAGTTATGTGAGTGTGTAAGCGTGTTCATTGCGGAGGACGATGTCCGGGGACGTTGTCTCCCCGCGACGGGCGGCAAATGCCGGGCCAATGATCTCGCAGCGGAATCTCCGCAAGGCACCGGTTAGATACCTACCCGCATAATTAGTGGTGTTTTAAAGCAGTGTATTATAGTGTACATTTAGGTCCCCCAAAAGGAAAGGTAGAAGGGTATGGTTTGACATAGCCCAGAGTGGCGTAAAAGTTATGCAAAAACGTGATTTATCTTGGGAAGCTACTTTCTTTGTCAGGAAAATCAGAAAATACATATTTCATCAAGTGGAGAAGGCGGAAGAAAACAAAAGAATAATAAGAAATACATGCGCCCACTGGATTGATTAAAGATTCCTCCCGTGCTTTTTGAGCAAGGTACCTCCCCCAAGGGAGCTGTATTTAGTCGCCTGTGACTCTACATATCACTATGTCGGTCGGTCGGTCCCCGCTTTGTTTTGATTTTGGAATAATATTGTAACTATTCGGTCGATTCTAACGGAATTTGAAACCTTAATGTTGTTTTACATTCTATTTCGAATAATATAATTGCCAAAGTCCTCCCAAGGTTCGCCTGGGAATTATTTTGTTCTGGCAATAACATCATAACTATTCGGCCAATTTTAATGAAATCTTAAACCCATATGTTGTTTTACAGTCTCTTTTGAATGATATAAATACCAAATTCATGACAAAGTTAGCCCAGGAATTATTGTGTTTTGGCAATAACATCATAACTATTCGGGCTATTCTAAGGAAAATTGAAACCCTGATGTTGTTTTAAATTCTCTTTGGAATAATATAAGTACCAAAGTGCTTCCAAGGTTAGCCAGGTAATTATTTTGTTTTGGCAATAACATCATAATTATTCGCTCCTTTCTAACGAGATTTGAAACCCATATGTTGTACTACATTCTCATTTTAATAATGTAATTGTCGAAGTCTTCTCAAAGTTAGCCCAGGAATTATTTTGCTTTGCCAATAACATTATAACTATTCGGCCGATTCTAACGAAATCTGAAAACCCTCATGTTTTTTTTTTTACATTCTATTTCAAATTATATAATTGCCAAGGTCAACTCAAGGTCACTCCGGGAATTATTGAAAGTTTTGAAGGTCGTAAAGTCATAAATCAGAATAAGTGAGAGCACACGACTTTTTGGTCAGCAGACCTTGTTTTTTGTTTTAATTCTTGGCTCTTTTTAACAGTTTTTACCTCTAACTTATTTCTCACTAATACTACACAACTTGATCACCAGCAAAATCTGAGTTGCAGTTGGTATTAGTGTATAATAGTAAACTTCTGCAAGAGACCCCGTTAACAAGCCAGAAAAGGGGTGCCGATTATCGGCCAAGAGCCCGAATCCAATCTCGGACTACTTATAGAGCCTGGTCTAACTAGGTACGGGGACCAAGGTCAGTGTAAATATCTGAAGGTAGGCGAGATAAAATTAGGATATAGAGAAGGGTTATCCCAATTTAGGAGTAGGGTAATCCTTTCTTTTTTCAGTCAAAAACCATCAGCCCCACACGAAGTGTGGCAAACTAGAACTCTGTAAAAAGAAAATGGATCTCTCCTGTTAATACCGAATGGAAAAGAATAGACACCACAGCACGTTGCCCAGAAGATCTTCTCGGGCCTAGAAATACCCTTAATTAAGTGAATCGAGACTCCGAATAGATTCAAAGTAATCTGCCCAGGGAAAGGATGATGAACCGCTGTTATTGACAGTAGGCAATATAGCACTGAGAAAGAGTAAAAACAACGCTTTAAACGCCTAGAAACAACAAATATATTTGTCGAAGTATTGTTGTTGTTGCTTTAGAGCGCCAGTCGGATCCAAATAATTATGAAAGACAACACTATTTCCATATTGGCTGAGTGGACTTTTTAATTACCTAATTGTTGAGAGAGTGTCACGGCGTTTAATCCGTTTAAAGGAGAGAGCCCGTTAAACACGTAAAGGATCTATTGAAACACCAGAATTATCTAAGAATAAATATATATTTGAAATTTAGCAAATAACTACAAAAAAGTTAAATATTTATAATCACCTAATGAGTTTAACGAGGATAACCATACTTGAAACTGGGCCGATTACAGAATCTAATCATGTCCAAATCTCAATAGGCTCCTATTAAATAAACTAATTGCCGATTAGTTATTTTATAGTAACCCTTTTAGATTAGCATTAAACCCCAATTTAAGCTTCACTTCACTCGTCTAACGGTAAAGATGACGGGGTTCACTAACAATTCTCTTTACTTCAGTTAATTTGAATACCGTAATAAACTCATACTAAAGTAATACAAATATGAATGGTCTTTCTGACTTACATGTAAGAAAGGATCAGGGGTTGCCGGATGTCACTAGATGGCTTTTATCCCGTTTCGTTGGGTGCAGCGGCCGATTGTAGACTTTACACAAGGGGGGAGGAAGGAAGAGGATCCGTTGTCTAATTCTTCGGTTTTCGTACGTAAAAACGCGGATGGAGGAGTTGTACTCTCTGGCTCAAGGGGTGCTCTTCTGGATGCTCTTGAAGCCGAATTTGTATCCTAGTCTTTAACGTCGGGTGCCCAGCCGGCTTCCATTTTGCCAAGCCTCCCCCCTTCTCCCTTCCCGCTGCCTCCAGAGCCCTAAACGGGCTTCGGAATAAGCAGCGAGGAGGTCATGACGACAGAGGGGGAAAGGAAGAGTACAGAGTAAAGATAAAGGAGTAAATTTGCCAGATAACCGAGGTGGTCTATAGACCTAAAGCTTTACGTGGTTTCCGATCCACTGTGTGTATTACATCCTGTACTTATTCGTTTGTTTCCTATTATGCCTCTGCCACAGGTATACAGTGTTCAGCCCGTAAGGGGTGAAGGATAGAAGAAATGGTGTAGAGAGAAGTGGAAAGAAATAGTATGTTTGCAAATGAATGTTAGGTTGCATGGAGGTCATGAAACCTTGTTGGGGATTAGTTCTCCTCCTCTCACTCTTACGGAGCTTGCGCTGTGAGAGTCACTCGAGGGTGAGCGGGTTTTCTTTTCTCTAGTCAGACTTCTTCTAAGTCTGTAAAGGATTCTTCGGTATGGCAACGGTACAAAACATGACGTTTATGAGTTAGTTCGAAATTGTGCGAAGGACTGATCTTCTCGAACTGGTCCTCTATCGTCTCTCACCGAATAATCTTTTCTCTTTCCTTATGAGGCTTATTTATAGCCTGGCGACCGCTCCATCTAAGGAGGAAGGGGCGAGGCCGCAGAAGGGAGAGCGAGAGGTAAGGCCGCAGAGGCGAGAGCGAGGGGCGAGGGGAGGATGGCACTGTGGTGCCCAAGTCGGCTTCTTAATTAAAGGCACCAACAACCGTCACCATCCTTGGTGTTCTTTTGACTGGCACTGCTTTTTGTGGCGATTTAACCACGGGCCTCCGGATCTCGTAGGTAATTCGATCCTTTGGTGGTCACCTTCGCACAGCGGCTCGCCTCCGACTACCTATGCTCTCTCCTCATGTGGCTCGATTCTCTTGCTTTCTCCGCAGGGAGGGGGGGGGGACTTTAACGTATAAGTCCGCCTGGGCCTCCGGGAGGCCTTATGTTGTAATTCCTCTACAATATTAAAAACATGAAACAAAGAAGAAGGATGGTTTGAGACTCAAGCAATAACTCACTAAACTAACTATTTTCAAACTATGTCGTACTACAAAACGGAAAGAGATTAGAATGACCTCCATGCAACCTAAAATTCATTTGCAAACATACTATTTCTTTCCACTTCTCTCTACACGTTTTCTTCTATCCTTCACCCCTTACGGGCTGAACACTTTATACCTGTGGCCAAGGCATAATAGGAAACAAATGAATAAGTACAGGATGTAATACACACAGTGGATCGGAAAACACGTAAAGCTTTAGGTCTATAGACCACCTCGGTTATCTGGCAAATCTACTCCTTTATCTTTACTCTGCACTCTTCCTTTCCCCCTCTGTCGTCATGACCTCCTCGCTGCTTATTCCGAAGCCCGTTTAGGGCTCTGGAGGCAGCGGGAAGGGAGAAGGGGGGAGGCTTGGCAAAATTTTCACTGTCGCTCACCTCCCACCTCCCACCTTTCCTTTCATTTATTTTTTTACCGTTTGCCCTGTAAATGACCCATGGAAGAGTTGAGAGACTTCTTGGCTAAGAAAGAAATGCTACTTGCCATCATTTTCGTTAAAAAGCTACCGCATAAAATCAACCAAGCAGCAAAGGTTTTCGGACACCTCGTAAATTTGAGGAAATTAGATAAATACAGGGTCTTAATTTTTTTCTTTTTATATCAATATGAATTAAACCGTAAACTAATGAGAAATAAATAGCAATACGTTATATATGCCTCAAACAATAAATAAGAATTAACAAAAATACGAATTTCTCCAAAACATGTAACAGCAAAACGTATAACATATAAGCGAAACTCAAACCAAAACCAAGCTGATATAAGAAGCTCAGTAGCTTGTCCAGAGTCCCTTGACAGTGATGCGAGCATTTATTCTTCGACACCTGAGGGGGGTGATTTTGGCACACTCTTCGGTGATGACTACCCTCTGTTTTTCATTGGAAACTGGCTGACGACGTCTTACGGCATCATTCCTAGGTATTTCAGGGGATTCATATCCAGAGACAGGTGACTAGTCCATTACGGTAATATATTTGTTCCTGAACCACTGTATGGAGCAAGCAAAATTGTGACATAGAGCATTGTGATGCTGGTAAAGGTGTGTTGCGCTATTTAAAATTTAATATGTAAGAGAGCATTATAGGTTATTCTAGATTAAACAAGTAGCTAGTGCAAATAACGGCACAAAAATCACTAGATTAATGCTCGAGGTACCATGGGAAACTGCAAATGACCTTTGAAACCCCAAAACAAGAGATCTCCTGATAATACGGTGAGAGGTTAAATAGTATTGCTTTTATACAAAGTGAGACCCGAATTACTAAACATTCAATCGAAGGCGGACTGAAAAACTGTAGCAAAGGGTTTATATTTTAGGTTGGATGGAACAGCTAGTAGTAATATATGTTAATATAAGAGGAGTAGAGGTACTCTCAGAATTCATATTTATATCAAAGGATTTTATATAAACAACTGGCCAAATGCAAAAGAAAATTGGTGGAGAGTCTTGCTTCGGAGAAATATTGTGAAGAATGGTGTTGCTCCTTATATGAAACTGTACTAAGTTTGAAACCAGGGTACGGTAACCTTTTTCTACATACCCAGGGCCTATATCTGTAAGATTATTCAAAAGGATTCTTGAATCAACCTTTTGGGGGATTGAGGGTGGTAGCTGTGGAGATGAACGTCTTGGTCATATAAGCGATGAACGTTTGATGACACAGGTTCAAATCCAACTTCTTTATTTATTTTCATATAACGGTTAAAATAGTTTGCCCTATCTTTCCGTTCTCTACATCTCCCATTTTCCTTATTAAGCTTTTATTGGTTCATGTAATATTTTCCTTAGCGTTTTTCCGAGTCGTGTTACCAATTTCTATTTCCTTGGGCCTTTAAATAAATTTATACATATATCACGTGGCATGTGATTTTCAATTTTATATATATATATATATATATATATATATATATATATATATATATATATATATATATACGTTCATATGTATAGGGATTACATAAGCTTCCTCCTCCATTGCTCCATTCCTACTACATATATGAATACAAAATGGTAAAATAAAAACGGGTGTAACAATGACAAAGATTTATCAGAAAACAGGAGAGGAATAAATACGGCAACATTAAATAAATATCTGGCTTTGCCCTCTTTAGCCGCAATAACAGCCGTAAAGCTTTTGTTTATAAGAATGTACAAGACTCGTGCACATTTCTGGGGGAATTTTATTCCACTCTTCTCCACCAAACTTTCCCAATTCAACCATGTTGCGAGGGCATCTCTCTTGGGCACATGCTTCTTCAGCTCCTTCCACAGATGTTCGATGGATTTCAAGTTTCAAACCTGGGCTTTGAAAAGGCCACGGGTAGAGTAATGTGGTGATGTGCTAGGCATTTCTATTTGGGATCGTTGTCCTTTTCAAAGTTAAATGTCTTTCAGTTCTATTTTACTCACCGATAGCTTAACGTTTTCGTCAAGTATACCCTCATAGTTTTCGAAATTCATGGTCCCATCTATCATTTTTAATTCACCCCAGCAGCAACAGAAAATCATCCCCACAACATAATCGAACCTCATCTACGTTTGACAGTAAGGACGGTGTTCTTTTCTATCAGGGCTTCGCCAGATCTCCACCAAACATACCTTTCTAAGGACATGTTCATGAAATCTTTCGCGTTAAAAATAACGTTGAACTGCTGAAACGTGTGCAGTTATGCCGTGTACTATCAAATTTGCATGTAACTCATTTGATGAAATCTTAGGATCGTTTCTATATTCATCATAGATCGGACATCTCGAAGGCTCAGTTTCTTTGACTGACCTTCATGCGGACGCCTCACTGTGATGTTATTACATTTATACTTAGCAATAATGTTCCTTACAGAAAAAATTGAAATGTTAACAATGAATGATTTTTTTTTCTATATCCATGACAGTCCTTGTGCATTATAACAATACCGTTTCTTGCAGATTCGGAATTCTCAGCTTTCTTCTCCATTGCGCTCTAGTAAATTTTCCTCGGCGAATTCGCAACAACGAATGAGAGCTCTTTTGCACGTAAAATATCAGCTAACCTATCCTTCTCGAACGTTATAGCTTACGAGATAGTTTACGAGATCATTGCCTAAGCAGTGATTAAAACACAAAAACTATCCATGTTGCCTATACATTTGCACTCATATACCTGCATATTTATTTCTCGAGTTGGTCAGCTGACATTACTTTATCCTCGCCTTGAGACCCTTTAAAATCTGTCCTTTGACAATTCCCGCGATTATCAGTCGGATGCTTGATTCGGAATCAAAGCACCATCATCTACTCTGAGCTCGCATTATAATTACATTGATGTGAGAATTAGTGAGTTTATGGGGCACAATTAAGGAGTAAATTGCTTCCTCTCTTCTCCCTGCCCCACTGCTCTCTGCTCTAACCCCTGTGTCCCAGTAGCCTCCTTTCAACGAGATTATTGGTGGGTATATCCAATTGTTACACATCTCAGTGCATTTTGCATTATAATACTCATTAGTGGCGTTTCACTAAGGGCCATATCCGTTCACTTGAATCTGGCATTTATTTTTCCCACTATAACTATTATAGTTGGTAAGATGCGTTCCTCCGTAATTCTCCTTGATTCGTACTTTTACAGTGGCACTCTGGCGCGCAGTTTCCACTGCTAAAGGGCGGAGCTTGGAGAAGGTCTATAATTATCCCCTAAAATAAGGTAATTGTTTCGTGAAATTATCAAGCGAAATTTGTTTAATATACTAATGCACTTGAAGACTTCCGTTGGGGTGGACAAATACACACACACACACACATACCTACATCAGGAGATGAAGTGGAATGTAGACAGATATGAAGCGTAACCAGAATCAAGGAAGACATTATATTTAGACAAATCTACCAACGAAAATATTCTAACTTTAATATACACGATGATAATAAAGACGTAAATAAACAACGCGAGATAAAAAAATAAAATTACAAAATATAGATAAAATAGAGACGAAACTATTATGTAAATAAGCATATACTACCTATCTAAATATAAAGTATTATGAAAGGTCATTGCTTGATATTTTCGGTTTGAGTAAATTACGATTATTACTCAGCATTTTCCAGTCAAAATGAAGGCAAAAATATCTAAAATATCGCTTAACTTGTGCTATGAAATAAAGGAGTGAAATCACCAATAATTAATAGCATATATCAAAGTTTAATAGTCATCATCACAAAAGATTATCATATACTAGAGAACCCCATGTTATTCCTCCTTATACCTAATAAAACTTCATATCTACATATACCCACTTACCAGTTTCTAGAAAGTAATATCACGTACAAAACGTCAAAATAATATGTCCATATATTATGAAATATTTCGCCATTTAATCAAGTAACTTGCGAGAAATAGGACTAAGATACTCCGAACATTCTAAAAACATGGTTAACCTCAAGAGAAACTTGAAGGCAACATAAAAGATAAAGTATGACCTTAAGGGATAATAAAAGACCTCCAAATACCTTCGAAACGAAAGTTTGTGTTGCTCGCTTCATAAAATAAAGAAAAAGTTTGTCGCGATAAACACTTGGAATAGACTTCTTGATGTAGCAGGCAACATTTTATGAACTATAGTTGCCTAATTTCCCTCGATATTTTGGGTGGTTTTATTTTGACCTATAGAGACATAAGTAGCCGGACGAAGTATGCATTCGTAGTTGTTTTGCACTATTTCATGTGTGTATACGGTAAAGAAGATGTATATATAAAGACAGGATAAATGAGATAGCAAATAAATAGATTGTAAAAATTGGGGAATTGAATTTTGGCTTTGCAAGGACATATAATTGTTCTTATAATTGCAAATGCCAAATGTTATTGATTAATAACTTGCCTACGAATTCAGGATAAATGGTACACCGATAGTTGTAAATAGTTTACTATCATTATGTGGTGAGATATGGCACTTTGGCTGTTTAAACACAAAGCGCGTTTTTCGGCTCCCTCTTGCGATCAATTAATTGAGTTCACCGGGCTAATACGTTTTTCGCATCTTCAAATATTTATAAAGTTTGCCATTGTTTGCGCCAGTCTTTATCGATATTTCCCTATTTAATTCTCTCTTGTTTTTTAATTCACTCTCTCTGATCTCTCTACGCTTATATTCTATTCTTTCTCTAATACTTAGAAACAGGCCCGTTTTCTTCTTTAAGTTGAATGGACCAATCATTTCGCTTGAGTCCAAATTGAGTGGAAGTTTCCATTGGATCGGGTCAGATATCCAAACCCCCGGGACATTTCAAATCATATGGGCCATCTCCTCCCCCACTGGAACAGGAGTTTGCTACAAGTATGAACACAGTCACTTAAAACCCGCTTTACCTTTGTCCACCCTACAAAGCGTATCTGCCCTCCTTACGAACAGGCTACAAATTCCAAAAGGGTTGTGATCCCTCCCTTCCATAGTATCATAGGTAGGTTCTTCTGTCAAGTTCTGTTTCCCGGACAGTATCCTTCTCCACAATGTCACTTTCCCTAAATCAATAATTTCTTGGCAAATTTTTACAAAAACTATTACAGTAATAGCGGTGTTAGGCAACATTGTGTTTTATTAGTGGTCAGATGGATCGCTGATACTGGTTGAGGGTGCTGCGATTGCCTTGCACTAAGCCTTGATTCGGATCCCACGTTGAACTGCAGTTTCTCACTGAGATAGGCATCAGTAACTGATGTAGTGACCAGTAATTTTGATTCCAACTTAAATTTTAGGTACCCCCTGAGAAGGAAGTCCCCCCCCCCCTTTCGAAATATTGCGGTCGGTATTAAAACTATAACAAACATTCTCCTTTAAGGATAGCGACCTCATGACTTAGTCAGCCAACGAGAGGTGTAAATGCTCTAAGCAAAGCGTGTTGCAACGTTAATAATGGTTCTTTTATATCAGAAAACGAAATATACGGATTGGGATGGGAGAAATCTGGTGCACACATGATAAGCAGAGTAGTCATAACCTAACCCTGGAACTCTAGTCCTCTTTAGTGCTCATTAGGGAGAGGTGCGATGTTATCTAAAAAGAATTTGCGTAGCAATTCTTATTTTTCTTACAAATAGGTTACATAGCAAAATGATAACTATATCATAGATTAAGTTTACTAAAAATATATTTTTGAATCATTTGTAAGGCGGCACGAACTTTCCAGATTATTTACTAATTAAGAATTTTTGTATAGGTTTCCAACACACTCATATTTTTGCATATACGGATATACTAGTCAATTAATTACCCTGTAGCAAATCTACGGTGAATATTCAGTCATCATGATTAAATGGGTCATGCTGATGCAAGGCTTAGCACCAAAGGCTTAGTATTCTTTTGGAAATCAATTCTGGATTTTTTGCTGCCTAAGAAGCCTTCTATTGTCCATACAGTTTGGAGTTTTTACTTGTTATGATAGTCACTCATGTTATGAACCTCTTCCATGGCTGTTTTGATAAATAAAAAAAATCTCTTGGAGTTTTTGTCTTAAATCTTCATTGTTTCGTTTGGTCTTATTTATCCTTATGTCTGTCCGTTTTTCTCCTAATCCTGCATTCTCGAGCTTTGGTTTCCTGCTATTGTTATACATGTCTGAATGCACTCCCACACCTATTACATGCAATAGAAAACCTAAAACACGGAATCTATCTCTTCTCCGTGTTCTGACTTGCATTTATTACACCAAATCTGTCTTTAACTGTGGATAAAAAGTGTAACACCGTGAATAAAAATAGCATGAAATCTCTAGGGGCCCTCTCACGTATGATAAAATATCATATGAATCTTAAAAAATATTTGAAGCATATGTATTTTGAATGAGATCAACCACTACACCAGAATCCCCCCTCCTCCCCCAAGAAAAGAAAATGTAAAGGAAGAGAAGCACAGCGGATAATTTTGGCGTGGTCCAAATCTTCCATAAATAAAGGTTTAAATTCTAAATAAGATAAACGTATGAAGGGGTTTTCGTACAGTTCGTTGGTTGTTGAGTTCTTCTATAATTGTGGAATAAGTACCACTAACCAGTGAATATTATTATCTTACGAATGATATGTAATCAGGACTGACCCCTTTAATTTCTGACTCCTGAGGAAATTCGGATTCACAGTTTGTGGCGCCTTTGGCTGAATACAGTCACTTCTTAATTTAAGTAGGCCTAAGAACCATCTTAGGTATCATACTGTATACCCGAAAAAGGGGAAACTGATAATTGACCTAAGTTACATCGCTTAACGTAACTTAATAAAATAAATTAAAACAACTTAACCATACCTCACTACTAATGGAACCCAAATAACACCTTAACTTATCCTCAGGATAGAGATTTATTTTCATTATGTATATTACATATCAAGAACGAATAATCATCTCTAAAAACATTATTAATTATAATAAATAAAACTTGTAACCAATGTAGTACAATGTGGAAAGGTCTGCTTAAAGTCTAGCTAAGGGTAGGACTTGGCAATATAAAAAAAAACGATAAAAAAACTAATTATAATTTATGGCACAAAGATTAATTCGGCATTTATAAACTCTAGGCAAATGTTCGTAAAAACTGAACAATTATTCAAATATAGTTGTTCCAGCTTTGCGGTTCTGAGAGAAAGTTCGGAAGAAGCTCAAAAGAGAATGAGGATTTAAACTATGCCCTGTTCTCGTCCCCAGTAATAAATGTGGTGTATGTCGGCCCAGGGCCTTTTCCACACGACTTGCACACACAAGCATGGCAAGCGCCTGCGACCAGAAATACTTCCAGCCGTGCTTTCGGTGGAGCCTTTCTGACGTTGGGGCCCCAAGTTGAAAGACTACCTACCGTTTTTGAGCTTTCTGGCTTCAAACGCTTTCTGGTTATTCGCTTCAATGATGGCAGCATGTTTGCCAAGGTCAACATGATCCATCTGAGAAGAGCATTAGCTAGCTGATTGGTAGAAAGCGAAAGGTCACCCGTTTCTCGGGTGGGAGCTTTCTGGAGAATGCTGTGGACCATTCACAGGTGGTTGTTATTAGTGCTTTTCGGATACTCAGGGTCTCGCCAATACAGGTAACCCTGAACTCTACAAGAAATAATTTTGTTCTTTCTTCATCAGATAAATGAACATCAATGATCAAGGTGACAAAGTTTAGTAAACTTATCTTAGATAATGTTGGCATACAACTTCATAAGATCGAATGGTCTGTTGTTGTAATCTCTTTCCTTTGTATACCATGAATTTTGTGAAAGGGGTATTTTATGCGAGAGAACTCTTGTTCTACTCCTTAGATGACATCCCCGAATAACTGTCTGACCAAGGAGCAGGCAAGGACGAACGTGTGAAACAAAATTAGAAGAATGCCTCGAGTGCCACCCCTTGTAGTCTTTGTCACGTTCGATAATGACAGGCACCCTCAGTCGGTGCGTACCTGTTCGTATCGCTACCACATGAAAGAATTCGTACAATTGTCGCGTAGGTGGTACCATTGAAACCGCTTCGGCAATAAAAATCGATCCTGCAAACGTGCCAAGTTGGATCAACTAAAAATCTGTTTAATTGCTCAAGGGGATATAGGAATGGGAAAAGAGGAAGAAGGAGAAAGAGATAGAGGGAAAGAGAGAGTAAAACATTGCGTATGTGGCGCTTGTGTAGTAAATCCCCATTTTCGTTTCACCAAATCTTTCTATTTGTCTACCGGTTTCGGTAGGAGCAACCTAACCTTACAACTCATTCTTCTCCAAGCAGGGGACACGCTTAATTCCCCCTATGTAGATCGAGTGGTGAAGCACTACGATGCAAAACGGCTAAAGTGTGTAGTGAGGGCAAATACAAACAGTTTATTTCCAAGTATACATTTCTGGGTTTACTGGAAAAGGGATTAAGAGTTCAGTCCTACACGATTTAAAAACGCACTGTACAATGAGTATGAAGTAGATACTTTTCTAAAACTTGAAGACGAGTTTCCGCAAAGTTTTCGTCGGATGAAGTGTTTACAGAATGCGGTTGATGCTCGTTATCTTGCATTCAACGATGGACTCGATGACTGTCGAAAACTTCAACCTAACATCACAGAAGATAGGTATATAAAAAATATGTCGTTTGATAAGTTCCATTATTTTCTCAACAGGAGAGGGAACACTATGGAACTTTTGAAAGAATTTGTCCTCAGGGATCTTTATGACTACGTCACCATTACGTGTAAAGAAAATTTAATACAATATCTATCTATCAATCAGTCTCTCCGTGGAAGTCCAGAGGATTGAGTGCCACCAGCCTGCGTCATCAAGACTAGCAAGAAGAAAGTTTAAGTTCACCTCAAATAAAAATATTTTTTTATTAGAGTACGATTCCTTAACAAATATGTTTATTAAAATTCTAGATCATATAAAAAAAAACCTTCTAATATTAATTTTCCACAATATAAAGTTGGATTAAAAATACATATTGATCATTTTTATCCGTTGCATATGGAATACCGTTTTCCTGACCGGATTAACCCAGATCTTTTGATTCAGAGAATGAGTAAATGTGTACAAAGTAATAAGGTTGCAGACATCCATGAAATTCTAATTGAAATTATGTATTTTAACCCAGATTTAAAATAAAATTGAGTTTGTTTTTAAGTTAAGTTGTCTTTTATTGAATAGTTATATGTATAAGAGTGTAAACGAATCAGATATTCAGTTAAAAATGAACCGTCGATTGTTACACAACATCTTTTGGTGGGGTGAATCGGCTATTCTAATCTGTAAAAAAAGATCGCTAAAAGATCTGATGGGGAAAGCTTTCTGTCAGATTTGGATAGCTATACACTACATAAATCAGTACGAAAGAGATTCGATACAAAACACGTTAAAGCACAAGGTTCAAACGAGATTTGGCAACTAGATCTAACTATTATGTCTAAGTTTGAACGTTTTAATAATGGTGTACGTTACATACTCTTTGTAATTGACGCATATTCAAGATACCTCTGGCTAATTCCTTTAAAGGATGAGACGGATCAGGTAGTAGCAAATGCTTTACGAAATCTCATTGATGACACCATAGGGATTCCAGGCTATATATGTTATGATGATGGAGGAGAGTTTAAAGGAAAGAGGATGAAAGGCTTATCGAGTGAATATAATATCGGCGTTTATCATGTTCACTCATTAAACAAAGCTAGTCTTGTAGAGCTGTACAAAGAACAATAAAGGAAGGACTTTTCAGATATTTTAATTTTAATAATACATGGAAATACATCGACGTGTTAGATGATTTTGCAAAGGCTTATAATAATTCTAGACATAAAATGATTTGGGAACACACCATTCAAGGTTAAGTTATACATGATGTTGCTATACCGGAACAGAGATCTGATGTTAAAAAAAAGGTTTCTATATAAATCACCCATAAAATCACCCATCAGTATCCTACGGGGGACTTAAAATGAGCTAATTAACTTTAGGCTACCTCAAATAACAAATATGGTAGCCTAGGCTGATCTCTCCCACCACCTACCGCCTCCAGGCACCTGGCTAAGGGAACTGCCATCCCAAACTAGCTCAAAATATGCTTGCCACTTGATAAAATAAGTTTCAGTAGTAACCCACTGTAGAGCCCACCATCATAGTCCTTAAAGACAAGGGACGAAACTGCAACTCTTGGAGAAGAGTCTATTATTGTAGAGCCCAGTCAAGACTACAAAGGGACAGGAAACTCTGTGTACGATGGAAGCAGTTTCGATAACCAGACCACTGAGGAAGAGGCAACCCTGGTAGTGGTGGTTAATTCTACCACAATCTATCGCCAAGTCTTTCGTGATTCACCCCTCAGAAGGGTCTTATGGGTTACTCAATCAATTTGCCATCTTTACCCCTCGCAATAACCAGCAGTTAGGGGTTGGGAATTAAGGAAAAGGGATTAACTCCACTCAATGCATGCCGATAAAAAAATTTATTTCACAGGAAAAATTAATAGGTTTTGAAATAAAAGAGGAAACAACCAATGGCTACAGATGCTGGGCTCTCATCGAGCCCAATATGGATAACCGTGTAAGAAGAAAAAGACTCCTCAAACAATATACTCAGAAATTGGAGCGACATTGCTTTGCCTCAGAAAACAATACGATGGATATATCGGAATCTGTCAGACCGAAAATGACTTGGACAAACTGCTGAATGAAGAGGCATGGAAAAAACTCGACAAAATGAGATTGGAACTTCGGACACCACCCAACGTCGCGAAGAAACGATACATCATCTGCGGGCGACTCATCCCCAGGATAGGAGCTCACATGGCCCAAGAAATAAAAAACGAAAATGAAATATCAGAAATGGGCAAATGTCGAGGAAATGATTAAATAAGAAAAAACAGTCTGAGAAAAACACGTGTTCAAAGTCAATTTTAGAATCACCGTAATGACAATAAAAGGAAATTGAATTTAGAATATTGGTATTCTATACTAACTTCTCGTCTGAGAAAATAGAACGTGAGAAATTCCTGCCTTGACAGGTATGCTTTAAATGGGCGTCCTGGACAAAAACACCAAAAACAGCGCTTTTCCCAAAAAAGTATGCTGGAAATGAGGGCCACTAAATGTCAATTCGACTGTTCTCAGTTTAACGCCATTTTCCCTTACTTCTTCCTCCTTCTGATCTAAGGTTTCAAGTGAGCCCATCGTTATATTGAATTGGTTTCGTTACGAACCATACTTAACCATTCCATTTGGCAAGTATCACATATCTCTTGCATCAGATCAGAGGTGAAGGAGATAAGGTTGGATGAATTGAAATTAAATCCATTTATAACATTTTAAATTGTATATCAGTTCATACATAGGTAAAGTTGTCACGTACCTACATTGTAATCGGATCACACCTTGTGAATATAAGTCTAGTTGTTACGTTCATTGGAATCCTTTTTGACCTTGTGATTCTACTTAAGTAAAGTGGTCACGTTCAATGGAATTATCTCCCACCTTGGGAACGTAAGTAACTACAATATTACGTTCATTGTAATCCTTTTCCACCTTGTTAACGTGCGTAAGTAAAATTGTCACGTTCATTGGAATTATATCTCACCATGTGAACCTACGTAAGTACAGCTTTCACGTTCATTTGTATCCTTGTGTACTTTATGAACGTACGTAAGTACAGCTGTCGCACTCCATTGTAATCCTCTCTCACCTTTTGAACTTATGTAAGTACAGTTGTAACGCTCAATGAAATTCTATCACACTTTGTGAACGTAAGTAAATACAGTAGTCACGTCCATTGGTGTCACATCCATTGGTGTGGCGTTCATTGTAACCTTTCCCACCTTGTGAGCGTGGGAAAGGAGCGTGTTCTCCCGTTCCTTGGAATCCTACCCCACCTTCTGAACGTAGGTTAGTAAAGTAGTCACTCTTATTGGGATCCTTCCCCAATTTTGAACATACATAAGTACAGTTGGCATATTTAATGGAATTAACTCACACATTCGGAACGTACATTAGTATAGCTTTTACGTTCATTATAATCCTATCCATTTTTTGAACGTAAGTCCCCGTCACGTTCAGCAAAATCCTATCACACATTCCAAACGTATGAATGTTTTGTTTTTACGGTTCCTTGGAATCCCCCTACCACCTTGTGACTGTACTTAATTGAAGTTGTTACGTTCATTCGAATCCTAATCTACCTTGTGAACGTAAGTATATTTGTCAGGTTGATTGGAATCCTATCCAAACTTCTGAAGGCAGGTATATACAGTTTTCACGTATAATGGAATCGTATCCCACTATGTAAACGCACGTCCGTACAGTCAACCTTCTTGGAATCCTCTTAAACTTTAAGAACGTGTGTTATTAGAGGTGCCAAGTACATAAGACTCCTCTCCCACCTTTTTAACGTACCAATGTACAGTGGTCACGTTCATTGGAATCCTATCACACCTAATAAACGTACTTAACTACAGTTGTCCTGTTCATTGAAATCCTATCCCACCTTTTGGAGGTATGCTTGTATAGTTTTCAGTCATTTGAATCCTCTCCCACTTTTTGGACGTAATTAAGCATAGTTGTGACGCTAATTGGTGTTTACTCTAACCTTGTAAACGTACTTAACTACTGCTGTCACGTTCATTGGAATCCTCTCCCACCTGATCAACGTAAGTAAGTGTGGTAGGTAGTAATACCATGCAACCATCGACCCTACCGACATCTACGATATAATAGGGTTGTGATTGGAAGGAAAAAAGATTGTGGGAGATAAAATAAAAAATAATAACGACATTTATCAAAAGATTAATTAAGAAAATAAATATGAATTAATTTCATTTCAAATAAAAATGAATAATTCATGTTGTGATGCGGGTCTCATCTCCACCTCAATCATTAAGTAAAGACCTCACACGGAGGGGAAATGTGCGTGTAAGACACGCATGTATGGATAGGTCTACATATGATTATACATGTACATGATTGGCATACATAGTTTAGAGGAGTGGATATGGTAGATGTTGAGTAAAGAACAACTCAGTGTATTTATTTTATTATAATTTATTAGAATATAAATGGCGAAATCCAACAAAATAATAGTGAATTAGAGCATCTTTGCGGCACTGGGTACCAGTAGATCACGCAACTCTCTTATCCCTAAATACCAGATGCACAAACATAAAATACGTAGGTTTTATTTCCCAGACACATGACAACATAGGTGCATAATACTCAGTGTAAGTAAAATAGTTTGACGTATTTATGAATCAAAACTAATTAATAAATGCCATGGTTTGTATCAATTGACTAATACCCACGTATCGTAAAAATGAAGACAATTTTCAGAGGGTTTATCGAAACAGAACTAGATAGCGCTGATAGAGCGACCAAATATCGTAATGTTAAAGAATTAACTGATCCAAAATTCGTATTTTGATCTGGACTCTCCACTAGCCCAAGATACACATCTGCACAAAATTTGATGGAAATCCGTCAATAACTTTTCTTGTACACAAACAACCGATCAACGGTGATTGCACAACCTCCGTCACCATCTTCTGGCTGAGGTAAAAATTGCAATTAAATATTTGCTTTAAATATTATCTTAAACTAGTTCCTCAAAAAGTGATGAAAGTTACGAGCCGCACTTTACTTATAAAGAACCAAATTAAAAAAAGGTTAATCTAAGGCGAGTAGCTGTACCTTCAAACTCATTTTTTTCAGTCTAGATATACTTGTATGTATATGAATATAACTATAAAAGAGGGACTGTTGAAGTCCTGAAAAATATATGAAATCCTCATTAATGATTAACTCCGAGGAAGATGGAGAACGGAAGAAGGTTATCTGAGAATTACTGATTTATTTTTATTTTAGAAAGTTTACCAGTTCTTTCTCTACCTCTCATTATTAGGCGAAACACATAAAATGCAAGAAGAACAAGCAAATGAGTGACACCAGGCAGCCTTGTGGTGGTTAACTTTGAACAAGGCGAAAACTTATTTATTTTTCTCTCTTTTATAGGTTCTTCAATGAAGGCGAAAACTACGATCACGTAGGAGTTTCATGACAGTGGATGGTTTAGAACACCATAAAACATCTGAATATAAGCTTGACCAATGAAGAGAGGAGGACCGACTTCCACCCAATGACTCACTGCCAGAACCAAGCAAGAACCTTTCAAAAGGAACATCCTCCAGGAGGGACGACTGGAAAAACTAATCGAGCCAAAGTGGGTAAAACAGGAGACAAACTTATTAAATGGGGTCTCGCTACAAGTGCTGCCTGCCCTTGTAGTGAACCTATCCAAACTGTGGAACATTCTCTCCTAGGGTGCTGCCTGAGACCTAAAGGAAACAAACCCCTCACCCTTTCGATGTATCCAGTGGTAGCGTGACAAGATATAATCATGATGACACCTTTGATTAATATTTCTCTTTTCTTTCCCACTTCCCAACTTAATTCCCATCTTATCTGGCCTTTTATTTAATATATCACAGTAAAGAGTGAAGCTCTAAAAAAGTATAGCTCGTAATCTTTTATTTCATTCAACCAGATTGAGATTGGGTAGGAAAACAAAAAAGAACACGAGTGAAAAAATTGCTCATGAGAGAAAATGAGACTCCACTTACATATTTCACTTTTCAACGAGTGGATTTTCTTACAGCTGAGAGACTATGGGGATCAATCACTATATATTAAAAATAGGACCTTTTGGGTTTGTTGGACGGTGTCCGATTTTATTGAAAATTTTGCCAATGATGCAGTTTTACATGCCATGCTGATTTCAAAAATGATATTGATAATTTGGGAGAAATGGACGGTTAAAAAGTTATGGTTGGGTTAAGTTATTATAAGTTAACATGTTAATGTTTGTTATTTGAAGTAAATATATTTAATTTGTGCATATATATATTAAATATTTAACATATATAAAAATCAACTTAACGTTTAAACTACGAAATACACTGCAATATCTTCCTAAATACGGATTTTAGTATCTCTTACGTCACAAAAATTCAGATAAATACGAATTCATCATCGAACGGTGAGTCCCACGACGACATTTGTTTGAGTGTTTCAGTAAATTCCCAGTTACTTGATTTGCTGAATGTGTGTTTCTCACTCGATACTGTGATTGACGGTTTTGTGTCTGGAATTATACGCCGAAATATCTGGTATATGGCTATACGACTTCCACATGTCGCTTATTATTGTAGTTCCGGATTGAATAGAAGCTTGGATACATTCCTCTAATGGATGACGATTTCGTGATTGAACAGTGTAGAAGTTAGGCTAGGTTAGGTTAGGTTAGGTTAGGTTAGGTTAGGTTAGGTTAGGTTAGAAACCCCCAATTTTTCAGATTCCACACTGATTCCACATCAACCAAAATGAGTAAATGTGTAAAAAAGCGTTATATACGAGTATGTAAACATATGTTAACTTAGCCTAAACTAACCCAACGATAAGTTTTTAAAGGCCAGTTTCTCCCAAAAAGAAATTTCTAATATTCTTTCGAAAGGCCTTGAAATATGCTTTGTTGCATCTATTATTTTAAGCTGATCGTGCTTGAGAACAACCATTATTACACTAAATTGTTTTTCTTACTTTTTCTCTATTGTTTGTCAACTACCATCAATTGTTATTTTTTTAAATGGATTTAAATTATATATTTTCAGGTTGATCTAATGTTACACAATTGCCTTCATGTTACATAATAAGAATGGAATTATCTCTATACAGGGTAGTTTAGTCTAAAGAGGATAGAGAAGAAAGGACTTAATACACTTTACAGCTACAAGAATTCAGAATGTCTAGTTGACTTCATCCTTATTACCATTACAAACCTATCAACCTTTTTTTAAAACCTGTAAGCGAAATTCTTTTCTCCAATTCACTAAGATGAACGACAAAATTTACCATCCGAAAAACCGTACACTTTCAACCTTTCAAAATTGTGCAAAATTTGTACTCTTAATTGCTTGTGTTGTTAGCTGATCTTGTGACAGATTTCGAAACACTGAACTTTGTTCTATGTGCGTGCTTGTTCTGAGAGATCTCCTAATGTTGGCAGTATGCATATAATTACCCATTTTTCTTTTTAATAATTTGATTTTTTTTTTTACATTTTATGTACATATATGTATGTATATTGTATGAACACTAAAAGTGAATCAAGTAAGTTGTTGGCAAACAACGTCCTTACTAGAATAACGCTGGCCTCGAGCTATCCTTGACTATTTTTATTTAGCTAAACCCATAGGGAAAATAATGAGTTTAACTTATCCTATGTTGAATTTTTGACTCTGGTGCAAGGGGAAGTTCAACCCTCGAAATGCATCCACTTTTATTACGGGCGTGGTTTACTAACACCATCTTTTTGAACTTTGATTGTTTTGATTAATTTTACTACTTCTATTATTCCTGTTATGTCATTTAATACGTTCTCTTTGTTTTCATCCTTTTTTTTTTTTTAATAAACAAGCTCCGATTGGGTGACTGCGAGTGCCTCTTCCTTCCGAGCAATAAGAAAGAGACAAGAAGAAATATTTTTGATTGATTAGACAAGCGGCAAATATTTGGGGGGTGTGAGAAGTGGAAATAAATAAATACGAAATGAGAAGAAATGGAGAAGATAGTAAGGAAAGAATATAGAAATGAAGATGAAGTAAAACATAAATGATGGAAAGAGGGGGCAAAAGAGCTGAAGAGGAAACGAAGAATTAATGAGAAAAGAGAAGAAACCCGAAGTGGATATGAAGAGAATTAGGAAAAAAAATAGTGAGAAAGAACAGAAGTGGAAGCGAAGAAGACATAAGGAAATATAAAAAGACACAACTGAAGAGAAGACTAGGAGGAAGGATTTGAAGAAGAAAGACAAAATAGTTGTACCACAAGTAACACTTTTTGGACCACAACATTTTTTTCTTTATGTAAATGATGTAGATGTTGTTTGTATCAATAAAATAGACAAATTTCACTAAAAATATAACTTGTGCAGTAGTAAAACAACTAGGGAAATTTATAAAATTTAATTCCTAAACCAATAATGAAATTAAATCTTTATAAACATCGCTAAATGCTTGCAACATTTCCCAATGATGGTTGTATTATAATCTGCAATATAAATCTATAGTATATTATAAGTACGCTTAAGTGTCGCATTATGGCATATATTCTCAATTATGGGTCTTTAGAAAATCTCTAATTTCTCCTTCAAGTATCCAGTGCATCTTTGATTCCTTTGTCCATCTCCTCCTTAGCGAGTTGTTGAAGAAAGGGAATTGCAATTGGATCCAATCAAACGAAGCAGGTAAAGAGACGGACTGATCCGTGCCCTCCTTATACATAATTTCGAACCTGTCATTTCAAAACAAAACCCCCACTACAGAAGAATCCCATGAACGAGTGAGGAAAAGTGAGGAGAAATACGCGTAGAAAATTGGCGTAGTGGTGCAGAAACAAAGTAGCGGAGTGATGGCGAAGTTAAAGATAAATGCGACAGTGGATAAGGGTAAGTCTGTACATCGCAACAGCCTGTAATAGACTCAAGACGAAACAAAATCCTGCTTCAGACTCGAGATAAGATAGGACGAGTGAGGTATTTATCTCTCGGGGATGCGTTCTCTCCTACATCCTTTTGTTCCTCTTCAATACCGTTCCCCAATTAACCACTCGCACACAATACCTCCTCCACGATAAGTCTACATCTACACAAACAAATGACTCCGATCGTTTTTGTCTTTCTACCAAACTACGTGAGGCAATCGATAGGCAAATTAGGCTCTTACGTTGCTATGGCAGTATCGCTCCTTCAATTGGTTCTTTCAAGACGTAAATTCAAATAGCTTTGACCTGCGAAGAACCCTAGATTTATGACGGAACCTGAACTCTCCACCTGATACTCAGACATACAGAGTCGTCTAAATGGGGTCCAATGGCACACGTCCACACACTTTTACCTCTCCTAAACATTTTCACTAGGAACTCCTGTTTACTTTATTTAAAGTCGACGAGGTTTCTTATTGCCTTTTTCTTTGACCATACTTAGCCCTTTCTGTATAAATTCCTCCTTTTTTACATCGAGGTGTTTGACCCCTCTCGTTTATAAATGTCCTCGTTATTTACGCCTCTGTCCTCTCCTTTAACTCAAACATCTACGAATTTCACTCTCTCCCACCCCATCTATGCCTTATTGAGCACAAAGCCACCCCTGATATTTTCCGTGCGAAATTGGCCCCTCATAGTGATTGGCTGCTATATGTTGCAACATGTCGTCCATTCGTGATTCATGCCTAGCCAGTAGGCCCCTAGCACACCCCTTCACACTCACCCCTTGCACTCATTTATGTGTTCAACTCATCTTCCACAATCTTCAAACTTTTCACACCCTGACACTCGTATGTTCACTCCACAAGTCCCTCTCTGTCCACTCATCTTACATGTCCATACCACATCAGAACACTTTTAGTCACAACCCTTTTTCACCTCATAAACATCATTTACCCAGTTGTTCCTTATCCCAACATTCCCACACCAAGCATCCTTCTTAGCTTTTCCATTTGCAATTCTCTTACTCGAGATTTTTACTTTTCTTTTTGTAACATAACATACCATATATCACTCCCATACACCAACATACTGCCAAGAGGATGTCGTGTGACTAGATCAGATGGTACAGTACATACTACCATATCACTATGAATGGCCTAGGGCGCGGAAAAAAAATACTGGTGGCCAGAACACCTATTATTTGCCCTCTCGGCCTCAATGGCTGCAGGAGAACCTGCGGCTATATATTGGCGCAGCCAGCGACCAACGGCGACGACACCTGTCAACTTCACGCTCCGCGAGCCTATTTTACTGCTACTGAGAAGAGACGCCAGTCATATAACGTATTTTCATCGCCTCGTCACTCGCTGCACGTAAAGCGGCAGCTTATACCGCCAACATCCAAGATCTCTATTAACGCGAGCTATAGACAGTAATTTGAGCAATCAAGAAAAGTTCCTACCAGGTACGAATATTATAAATAATAAGTAATATATTACATATTTGAAGTGTTTTTTTATATTATAAAGCGCTCCATTGTTGACCCGCCATAAAAACTTTACACTTTCTTCAAGCCTGCATCATGGCCCAACAACAGAACAACCAGTAATCTCCTACCTAGGACACAGCATATTGTTCGGCGCTTTAAGTGCCTAAATATTTACCAGGTAGACCAAAACACTGACTCCGTTTCTGAGAGCTGGTATTTGAGACGCAAAATGTCACGTGCACAAAGGACAAATTCCGGCTGGCCTTTTTCCATTTACCAGCAAACTTCATTAAAGCACCATCCATCAGATACATCACCCTGGTGGGGACAGAATCTTACAACTTTCCTTTGGCAGCTCAGAGACGCCGCGGGTAGACTTCCCGGCGGCACAGCTGAGGTACGTCTTTCTCAGTCGTACCTCCATACACATAACGCATTCTGGAGGCTCTGGTAGAAGTACAACCCTTCGAGAGTTTGGCAGAGACTGCCGATCGCGTCTTAGCTCGGTATACATTAGGTGGGCAGGAGCTAGTCATCGCTGCTGCCTATAATGGTCCGACCTACCATCGTTTGCGCTGCTCTTCCAGTAATAGCCACCATTCATTTAGGAGAAAATAGATTGCTAACAGAGAAGTTCAATAATTTATATAAAAGATATTTTATATGATTATGTAATTTTTCTTTAGCAGATATTATTCTTAATGAGTAACGAAATAAATAAAATTAAATCGAATGTAGCAATTTCATATGATAAATTAAGTTATTAAAAAAAGATAAATTTCTATATGTATGTATATATATATATATATATATATATATATATATATATATATATATATATATATATATATATATATATATATATATATATATATATATATATATATATATATATATATATATAGGTATTCATTTATGCATAAATAAAATTAATTCACTTGGAAGTAAGGTTATTGGACAAATAGAAATCATTATAACTAACACAGACCTAATTTAAAGAAGACACCTGTGGTGGGAACGAAATTCAAAATGTTGTCGGAATGCTGAAACTGAGCTGTTTTTCATAGAATATTCTTAAGAGCTCAGTGATCAAATGACTTGCACGGAATTATTTATAAACATATTCAAGCGGATTTTTTATATTAAATCATTTGGTTATTTATTGTCTCTAATTAAGCGCCTGAACCTTTTTTAAGTTTAAAGGGGAATAGTGAAAAAGTGAAAAGTTTCTCCCTAAAACAGAATGGATGATATATATATATATATATATATATATATATATATATATATATATATATATATATATATATATATATATTAGTGTAGTTGGGTAGCAGTCTATCTTTGAAGCAAATTTTGTTGCTTTCTTTTCTTTTTTTCGACTTTTCGCGTTTTGCTTGGATTTCCTCTTTGCGGAAGGGACACCTCATGGCTAAGGCCCTGTGGTCCCCTCCGCAGTTTGCACAGCGAGGTTTTTCTGAGACACACGCCTTCAATCCGTGTCCTGGTCTGGAACAGACAGAGCATGTGACCTCGGTCGCTGTACATTCTCTCGTGGGGTGTTTTTTTACGACTAGGCATCTGAGGCAGTTTTCTATTTGGACGTACTCCTCAGTACATCTTACCGGTAAAGGAGGCAAGAACATATCAAAACGCTCCGAAGATCATTGAATAAGATCGAAAACTCAGCAATTTAGTTTGTTTTTTACCAAACACATTCATTTAAAAGAGAGATGAATACAGGACAAGTGATCTACCATCTACAAGATGGAATAAAAAAGATAGTTAGAAGAAGAGAAAGTTTCAAAGGAAATTAATTCAGGCGAAATACACCATGGTTTTCAACAATATATATATATATATATATATATATATATATATATATATATATATATATATATATATATATATATATATATATATATATATATATGGGAAATATCACGAAAGTTAGCACGTGATAACTATAAATATGAATGTATACCACGGAAGGAAACTGAATAAAAAGCAGATTGGAGTTAGTACTTTCGTCTATTAGACATTTTCATACTCAATGGTAAGCAAAATAAGACACCCAGTATTTATACAAAGCACGTTTCCCTGGGATGAGGTCAACATTTTAATGCTATCAGATAAGTCGGATCTTAAAAACAGTGATAAAATTGGATCTAACGAAAACAGCCCTGGGCTAATGTTGAGATTACTCTCCTTTGTGTGGGAGATTAAAAATGATTCCAGGATATTTCTCTTTATAAAATCATTACTATGGATTATAGTATCAGTTTTTGACCAGTTAATTCCGTGTCCTATCTTGGAATTGTGGACAGCTAAGGCATTATTCTGATAACCCTTAATTACTGCGTTTTTGTGTTGTTGGGTCCTTATGGAAACATTTTTGGAAGTTTGGCCTACATAGAATAAATTACAATCTAAACATGGAATTCGGTAAATTACATTATTATCATTATTGGGGCTATGCTTTATTAAGAGATTTTTTAATGTATGATTGGATTTAAAGGCTACCTTAATATTAAGTTGTTTTAGAATGGGCACAACAGACATAAAATTATCATGACAGGGTAAAATTAATAGGTTTTTACGAGGTTCTATTGTCTCTAATTTACAATTATAAAAAGTTTTGGGGGCTATATTCATACATTTTTCTAGAAAGTACTTTGGGGAGCATAAATTGGTAGCAATATCTTCAATTTTTGTGTATTCTTTATCTATATAATCGGGACTACATATTCGAAGAGCCCTAAGATACATGGAGGAAAAAACAGCAGATTTTATATTTTTGGCATGGCTTGAATAAAAATGGACATAAGATAAATTACTTGTCGGTTTCCTATAAACAGTTAATTTAAATCTATGTGGTTCTCTAATTATTAGGACATCCAAAATTGGAAGGCTCTTATTTACTTCCTTTTCTAGGGTGAATTTAATTGACGGAACCAATGAGTTGATAGTTAAAAGAAAACTATCGATGTCAAAACTGTTGTTTAAAATTACCAGGATGTCATCAACATACCGGAACCAAACAATTTGAGTAGACCAAGGAGGGGGGATCAACCTAGTTTCGAAAAATTCCATATATAAATTTGACAATAAGGGAGATAAGGGATTACCCATAGACATACCAAACACTTGTTCATAGAATTTGCCGTTAAAACTAAATTTCCATTTTTTAATACATAACAAATAAGCTCAATGATCGTATTGGTTGGTAAAGGAAGGTCATAAGCATTTAGAATAGAGGCTAGGAAGTCTAATAAGTCATCAATGGGCACTTTGGTGAATAATGAGGTAACATCAAAACTGACTAGTCTCAGATCTGATGTTACTCTCATATTGTTTAATTTATTCCAAAGGTCAAGGGAATTTTTTATATGCGAAGGGAATATAGTTCCTAAGATAGGGGAAAGTAAATTTACTAAGTATTTTGAAAGTTTATATTGGATTGAACTAGTGGCACTTATGATTGGTCTTATTGGGTTTCCGGGTTTATGAGGGTTTTTTTAGGTCATACAAATAGGGTAACGAAGAGCCATTGGAAGAGACAGAGTCCATAATTGATTTGTGTTTTTTTAAAGTGTTTTTTACGTCTCTATTAAAACACTTAATTACGTCATCTAAGAGATCCTTACTTAACGGAAGGTATGTAGACCTATCGGATAATAAGGTGGACATTTTTTCTAAATACATTGTTTTGTTCATTATAACAAACGTGTTAGATTTATCAGCTTTTGTAATGTGCAAATCTTGGTTCATTTTTAAAGATTTAAGTGCTGATATAAATCTTTTCGGGAAATTGTGTAAGTTTTTATACATATTACTGACTACTGAGTAAACAATACCTTTTGCAATGTCTATGTGGTTTTGAGTTATGTTCTTATTTTTTTTTCAATCTAGCAAAGGCAGCGGCAATGTTGACACTTTGGAGTTTTTTGTTTATTGAAAACGATAATCCATATCCTAGTGTATGGAACAAAAATTACCCAAAACATTGTGTTGTGAATTTATCGGATAAACCAATTCCTAGAGATGTAAAGCGTGCCTTAGGATATGGATAAGATTGTAATTTATTCTATGTAGGCCAAACTTCCAAAAATGTTTCCATAAGGACCCAACAACACAAAAACGCAGTAATTAAGGGTTATCAGAATAATGCCTTAGCTGTCCACAATTCCAAGATGGGACACGGAATTAACTGGTCAAAAACTGATACTATAATCCATAGTAATGATTTTATAAAGAGAAATATCCTGGAATCATTTTTAATCTCCCACACAAAGGAGAGTAATCTCAACATTAGCCCAGGGCTGTTTTCATTAGGTCCAATTTTATCACTGTTTTTAAGATCCGACTTATCGGATAGCATTAAAATGTTGACCTCATCCCAGGGAAACGTGCTTTGTATAAATACTGGGTGTCTTATTTTGCTTACCATTGAGTATGAAGATGTCGAATAGACGAAAGTACTAACTCCAATCTGCTTTTTATTCAGTTTCCTTTCGTGTTACATATATATATATATATATATATATATATATATATATATATATATATATATATATATATATATATATATATATATATATATATATATATTTGATAGTGAGACCACTGTATAGGAGCCAAAAATTTAATTTACAAGACTAGTTTCAGTATGTAGTTTATCATACCGGTGTTCTGTAAGTTTAGCTTTAGTTTTACGTATACGTATATGCGTTATATATATATATATATATATATATATATATATATATATATATATATATATATATATATATATATATATATTACCGATTAATTAAGCTAATCTAAATAGAATGTTTTGTCTGGGTTTGGCGTACAAATAATGAGAACTATGTACATACATAACTCTCGGTCCGATAAGTCGATTATCCTTAGTTACCGACATGGAGTCTGTAGTGGCTAATACACATCAACAAAACATTTCTTAAGGACATACAGGTAGTTTTCTACTTACATACAACCAATGCGACTTACGAGTGACCATTTTACGACCACTTCCATACGACAGAAGGAGGGAAGAAAGTGAATGTAATCGCACGTGATTTGAAGTTAGCACACTCTACTGTTTCGACAATTTTGAAGGACAAAGAAAGGATTTTTCAAGTTGTGAATGGTTGTACATCAGTGCGATCGACAATCACAACGAAACAACGCACTGGACCATTCAACGAAATGGAGAAATTACTACAGATTTGGATGGAAGACCAGATACAGAGAGATGATAGCTACTAATACAGGTGATAGAATGGTTATAAAAATAACGAAAAAGAAACTGTTCATAAAATATGACATAAAGATGATTATAATATCATTAAACTGTATAATATACCTAAGTTAATTATAACATATGTCGACTTACGAAGATATCGAATTACGACTGCTCTATCAGAACCGATCGCAGTTGTAAATGGACGACTACTGGTATTGTATAAGTTTAGCTTTAGCTTTACGCATATGCGCTGTTTTTACACCATAAGCATCCCGCACGTGTTTCATAGAAGCACCACTTTCCAACTTTTTGATCAATTCAGCATTTGTGCTGCAGTGAAATAAATTTACCCTTTCCGCTTCTCTACTTTTCTTTTAGAAGACATGGCCCTAGAAAATCACTACTATAACACTGCAACATTGAAAAAAAATAAGAAAATGGAGGACTAAGGTACATATTTCGTTCCCAAGGCTACCGATGTAAACAACTAGCGGCCAATGCAACGGCCAGTGTCCAGTGTTGGTGCACCTCTGCCTGCGGCACGCGAGAATTTTAAATTGAAACAGACAGAATTTGTTGCACCAAATTTGGTCCGTTGCTTCCGAAAGCCGTAAAATGGAAAGTCCTTTAAATCTAGGTACGAGTGTAAATAAATATGTACATATAGTTAGATAGTTAAATGAAAATATAAAACTAACATGAGTATGTCGTTTCATGTAAATAAAATAATTTGGATCCAGTTCCTGTTGACATCTGTGAATTTAAAACCTAACTTTTATTTTATATTAGGCCTTATCTAATCGAAGATATGATTATTAAAAAAAATATTATTATAACGTTAATAATGGAAGAATTACTTATTTATTGTAATAAGAAATTTTATTTTATGTTTAGATCTAACGCCGAGTGAGCGAGTGTCTGTTATATATGGCGTGTAAAAATTGTATAAAAAGAGAAAAAAGGAATTGAAGAATAAAGGATCAAGAACTGAATTTATTATCATCCTCTACATCGCTTGGTCCAGTCGTGTTCCCAGCCGAACCAAATTTAAGTCAGAAGCATCCTGCTATTCTACGAAGATGCAATTGGAGTCGGATCAATCTGTTTGTGACGTCATCTCAACTGTTGGCCCCGCATCTCGGTGTAAACATCACTTTGACTTTACCTGGAGGAAAGCAGCTAACCTCATTCGACTTTGGCTCGAACAAAGCAGCCCAATGGTTACAGTATTATATCTCCTGTACCAGATATCTCTACAAGGACTTTACCTTCAGTCTCTTTTGGCCGACATCATATAATCCTGAGAAATTTTCCATTCGTTTTCGCTTTTATTGGCGACATCTTGGACAATTATGCAGGCCACAAAACTCACCTAGAATAGCTAAATCAGTTTTCGCCCACCTATTTGCCTATGCTTGAAAGTTGGCGCAACACAAATGCCAATTAGGAGCAGACCATCTCGATTTTGGTGTATACCTCTTGCCCAACGAGAGCAGCTCACTACTGCCTGACAGAGTTGCAGCCATGCGCAATTTCCCGGCCTCCATGTTAGCCCCGCTAAATGACCTCCTGTAAGATAAATACAAACGCAGCAAATCCCCATTAAATTGGCCGTAATGTGCTGATTATCTTTAAGAAGTCCACCGAATTAAGTCACCCATTACAGGACGTCCCATTTCGTATTTTGACTGATTCAAGTGAGACGGATCTGGGGCACCTTAGATCAACATCATAAAGGAACGTGGGCCCTGTTATCTTTCTTTCTCGCAAAATTGTCCCGAGCTCAGTCAAAAATGTTTATGTTCGGAAGAGAGCTCTTCGCAGCTTTTTCCGCAGTAAATAAAAGCTTGACCCAGATACAAGGCTCCAAGGTAACCCTTTTTAGCGATCATAATGCTTTGACATTTCTTCCTCCTAAGTCTTCTCACCTTCCTCTGGGGGCTCAAAAGCTGGATTTCATTACACAATTTGTGGACGACCGTCAGTGATCACACGCCAAGCACCCCATACCAGGTGACGCTTTATCTAAGGATACACCGACCAAGGAAATTATTTACTCGGTCAGAATGATGTTATTTACATTGCACTGTTTGACTGCAGCCTTCTCTCACAATTTACTTTTGTGCCTGTCACTGAAAATTATCTCACGACCTTTCAAACGGTCAACTATGCCTGTTAGCCGAAGACCAATTCAGCTGTTCAATTCTTACTTGCTTCTTGATTAGGAAAAACTCAACCTCCCGATTATCCTCCCTCTGCCGACAAAACACTGAACGCATAATTATTGTAGACTTCTCGATAAATAGACTGAGGGTCTTGGTGCCCCAAATATTAAAACAGCAAGTATTTGACATATTTCATTGCTTGGGTGAATCTGGTATTAAAGGTACTCTCTCTACTTTCAAAGCACTTTGTGTAGCTTCAAATGTGCAAAAATGTCAAAATATCCTATTCAAACATAAATTCTCTGTCAGCAAAGTGCACGAACAAATTACCTTACCTTACCGCTGTGCTATATCCTCCAGGACGTCGGCAACCAAGGACTTCCATCTTCCTTTGTCCTTTGTAGCTCTGATGAACTGCTCGCGCGACGTTTTTCCTCCCATCAACTTCACCATTCCATCCACATATTTTTTTTCTTGGCCTTCCTCTTCCACTCCTTCCCTCCACCATTCCAGTTACAACCAAATTTTCCATCCTTTCTCTTCTCATCACATGACCGAAGAATCTCAACTATCTTCCTCTCACCATCTTCATCAATTCTCTCTTCTCTACTACCATTTGCAAAACTGCTTTGTTCGTTGTTCTTATTCCCCACGGGATCTGTATCATTTTTCTCCAGCATCACATCTCTATCGCCTCCAGTCTTCCCCATTGCTTCTGACAATGTCCAGCTCTCCACTCCATACAACAAAGTTGACCAGACGTACGTTTTTATTAAACTTTTCTTCGTTTTTATCGCTAACTTCCTGTTCGCTAATATATTTCTAATATTTCCGAATGCCATCTTTGCTATTTTTATCCTTCCCTTGATTTCCGTGTTGCTTCTTACATCCTCCGTCACAACACTTCCTAGGTATTTGAACGATTCCACTTGCTTCACTGTCTGGTCTCTACAGCATAATTCAAATATTGGTACTGGTGTATTCTTCGATATAGCCATACACTTCGTCTTTCCTACATTAATTTTTAGCCCTTTGTTCTCATTCTTTTATTTTACTTTATTGAATTTTTGTTGCAACTCTTGCCTTGAAATGAGCTATTTAGGTCTGTGTCGTTCGCGTATCTTAAATTATTGATATTACATCCTCCAATTCTTATCCCTTCGTATTCTTCAATGTGATAGAACCGTCTGAGGCTGCCATGATTCTGCGCCTATCACATGTCGAAACGCATGCTTCTCACGTGCATCCTGCGAGAGAGAGTAGAAGGCGCCTTATCGCCCACCATTCCCAAGTTTAATCAAGGAGGTTCAATCCCCTGTTTGCCTCCATGCGTCGATCTCACCAGATTAAATTAGGCTTATGGGAAGCTAAGATATTTTCCCAAGCGCCACCGGGACATTCCATCGGAGTCCCCCCCCCCCCATTGTCTCCTACGCCGAGGGGCTAGCTCCGGCTATTTATGAGATAGCATTTCGAGGTTTGAAACAGATCCCGATTTTCTTCGCGAAGCATCACGCCGATCCGGTCTCCCTTGTGCACCTAGGAACTCTACCCCGAGAAACCCCTTATTGTCCAGAAGAGGAAAATATCCCTTGGGTGCCAAGGTTTGTGCCCCTCGAGACGCCATATCAACCGGGCCACCCCCACCCCCCTTTTGTTCAGAAAGAGAATAACTTTAGAACAGCCATTGTTCTTCAAGCCCGTTCGACAAGAAACGGTTCTCACCCCCCCCCCCCCTGTTGTTCAGAAAGAGAACTTTAGATCAGTCATTGTTCTTCGAGCCCGTTCGACAAGAAATGGTTCTCGTTCCCAAGAAATCATGTCAGTGGTAATTTAATTCCCCTCTTTTTAACGTTCTTCAAGAGAACGCTTGGTTACACCAATAACCTCCATTGTTCATCTAGAACATCTCCGATATCCTGTCTCAAGGATCGCTCGCACTTCCGAGCCCCACTTCGCTCTCACTCCTCGAAGTCAGTCCTTCCCCCTCGTTAAGGACACCCCCCTTCCCCGAAGAACCCCTTCTCCTGAAAAAGAAATCGCCAGTTGGACCTAGGATTCCTTCCAATCGCCTTTCTCTGCCACGAAAACCTTATAATTACGTAAGCTATCATTACATTTAACTATTTAACTTTGTGTCAACGCAACTCTGTGCTGTAAACGGATTTTAGCCAACCATTTCCTTTCTTGTTTGTTTTGTCGTTTTAAATCCCTCCAAATCTTAATCCTCCGTTTAGTCAAATATTCCCATGACCTTTTTCATTTCTTGTGCATCTCCCATTTTAGTCCCTGGTCATGTAAATATTTTCCGTGTGTTGTTTTATTAGATTAATTAATAAAATTCTATTTTATTAATGGTTGCAATATTATTTAACCTTGGGCTCCGTTCCACTTCTTAAGTATATTGAAGATAAATAAACCCTCTCCAGGGCCCCTTTTGAACCATTCTCGGCCATCTGATCACCACGCACTCGAATATAGAATAATCCACACAAGAATAGATATATATAGTATATCGTCGATAGCCTATTCTACAACATTCAATATTCCTCATTATTAACTTACGATATAGTGAGAACAGGTCTGGTGACAACACACAGACTTGTCTTACTCCTCTTCTAATTGCCCTGAAGTCAGTTTCTTCACCATCTATTCTTACAGATGACTTCTGTGCCCAGTATAAGTTCCATTGATGCCGATACTTTTTAAAACTTTCATTAAATCCACCTGTCTAACTTTATCAAAAGCCTTCTAATAATCAATAAAACAAACATATAGATCTCTTTGTTTCTCTATTATTCTTTCTGCAATTACTCTCAACATAAATGTTACATTGCTTGTTCCTCAGATACTTCTCGCCTTATTTTTCCTCTTATTTTTTTAACATTACTTTCAGTATGATTTTTGTTACTTGGCTCATTATTCTGATTGTTCTGTGCTTTTCATATTCAAGTATTCCACTTACTGTGGTAATTGTAATGAAAACTGATTTGCACATTTGTTCTGTTATCAGACCTGAGTTTTAAACTTTGTTTGCTATTTCAGTTATACTCCTTACTGCCCTGTCGCCGGCAGCTCGTAGCATTTATATCATAACATCTTCATTTTCTGCAACCTTTCTTCTCTCCATACCTTCATTGCATCTCTTATTTTCCTATCGATAATTTTTGGACTTTCTTCTCCTTCGGGCAAGTCTAACTCTTCTCTCTCATCATGGAATAATTATCCAATGTACTCGCTCCATCTCTGTTTCACCTCTTCTGTTTCCATCACCACTGTCCCATCTTTCCTCTTTACAGCACTGTCCTTGTTCCATTTCTTTTTCTGTGTAAGTTCTCTTATCTTCCAAATCTTGAGTTCTGATGTATTCTACACAGCTGTTCTACCCCTTCACATTGTTCATTTAGCCACTGTTCCTTTCATCTATTGCATTCTTGGTGAATTTCTGTTTTTGATTTTGTATTGAAGTTTATCCAGGCCTTTTAAGTGCTCCATCATATCTAATATTTCCTCCATCATCCACGGCTTTTACTTCCCTCGTCTGACATCTGGAATAACTTCTCGCACGCCTTCCTGCGGAGCTCCTGCCAGAATATTCCACTGCTCCTAAGCACTGCCCCTAGCTGCATCGTCTTCTAATAACGCGTATCTGTTTTAGACTTCTACCCTATATCTTTCAGTTATGTCTTCATCTTTCCTATTAAATCAATATTCTTCTTTGGATTAAACTTTGGCTTTCTCAATTGTTTGAGCTTTAACTTAATAGTGGCCGCTACTAGTACGTGATCACTATTCACATCCGCGCCGGGCAAAGTTTTTACCTGTGTGACTGCGTTTCGGAGGCGTTCATTTACTGTGATGTAATCAATCTGATTTCGTACTATCTCTCCAGGTGATTTCCAAGTCCACAAATGCCGCTTATTGTATCTAAACCACGTACTCGTCACAACTTGCATATTTTCCGAGCACCACTCCCCAAATCTGTTGCCTCTGTCATTCATTTCTCCCAAGCCAAATGGTCCCACCACATGACCTACTCTTACTCTTCCAACTTTAGCATTGAGATCACCCATAACAAATTAACCAAACCTAAATTCAGGCAATTTTCGCTCTTAGACTCGAGCTAGGTGTAGTTCTTATAGACATCACTGGACCCTACGCTCAAACCCATAGGTTTAACTATCTACTACACTGGCCAACACCAACTTTATTGTCGAAGTTTTTAACTGATTTAGAATAATTTTATGTGCTGAATTCAAAGATCACATTGTTTTTGCTCAATCTGATAATTTTTTTTATTTATCGCCACTTAATTCTTTTATGTTTTTTACATGTACGGGCATTTTCTATTGATATGATGCAAAATTCTTTCTTATTTTTTAAGAAAAAATATTCTGAAGAGTTTACATGCGGCAATTTTGGAAGTGGTATTTTTGGTTTGTAGGTGAATAAAATGGAATCGGCCAGAAGATCTGGCAAAAATTACTCCGATGTATTATGCTACAACTGTATTGAATACACCGTTATTCCTAATAGTAATCCAGTCAGAAGTTTCATAAAGTGTGATTGCTATGCTTATATTATTTGTATAAAACATGGTGACCAAGATAACGCTTGAGCATCACTTAAGGTATGCAAACATGCACCGAGTATCTGCGTCGTTGGACCAAGGGCACGAAGAATTGTCTGAAGTTTGGAATTGCCATGGTTTGGAAGGAGCCCACAACCATGACACTGACTGAAACTTCAGCGGTATTGATTTGACTGGGATCAAGAGACAGAGAGAGAGAGATCCGAAGCAGCCTCAGGTATCCTGAACTTTAATCAGCACGTCGCCTTGTAGCTCATTGTAATGAAATTCCAGTACCTGTCTATGGAGAATATCGTGACATTAGTGATTACTCCAGTGTTAAAGAAAATTAAGTAATAGTGCTTTTTGACGATTATACTCCACATCCTATTTCTCAAAAGGAACTAAATGATCTAGTTCGCGATCTCAGCTTATCAAAGTCCTCTGCCGAACTATTGTTATCTATATTGAAGGAAAAAATCTCCTCTCTGATGGTGCACGCATAATCGTTTACAGCAACAGACATCATGAGTACCTCCATTTTTTTTTCTCCATAAGAGAAAGATTTGATGTACTGTCCAGATATTGCTCAGCTTTTGCACAAGCTTGGAGTATCATAGTATCAACCTGAATATTAAGAGCTGCAAGCGATCACTGAAATGTGTTCTGCTGCACAACGGCAAACAGTTTGCCTCTGCATCCCTTATTCATTCAACTACACTAAAGGTGAACTATGAAGCGGTGAAGTACGTGCTGGAAAAAATAGCATCTTTGGTGGTCCTCAACTCCGTCAGCTCATCAGAGATCCAGTTTTAAACTTAATGAACTACGTGATACTGGAAGCGTTGTGGTGGAGCGAATGTGAGTGTTTGAAGGGCCATTCTCCCACCCTTTTTCCAATACCCTCTTCTTTCTATGTAAGAATGGGTGTGTGAATGGGATATATATATATATATATATATATATATATATATTTGATTTCATGATTTGTTTAAAATGGTTTTTTTCTCTTTCCAGGAGCCATATTCTGTAAAGATTGACTTAGTTTCCTATATCATTGAATTTATTATGTTGAGGAATAAGTTCTTGCAGTTTTATTCAATTTATTCATTACCATTAACAATTTTAGAAAAACTTCATTTTTAATTGATAACAATATTCAATTTAATCAATAATGTATTCTCAACTAGTTTTTCGGTGCCTCTGCATTAAAAATATTTGGATTTTGAATCGAAGAATTCGTCTAACCAGGTTCTTAATTCTACATCAGTACTGAACGAAGCACCGCGCAAATTGTTGGATAGCGATCGGAATAGATGGAAATCCGATGGGGCCAAGTCTGGCAAATATGGAGGATGCGGCAGGATTTCCCAATTCAGCGTTGGATGGCGTCGTTTGTCACATTGGCAATGTGAGAACGAGCATTGTCGTGTTGCAGAAGGACTCCATAACGTCGATGAGGTTGCTTCGCACGAATAGCTTCGGCGAGTCGAGACATTTGTTGAACGTAGAGTTCTGCATTAACAATCTCGTTGTTTGCAATGAGCTCATAAAGAATGATGCATTCACAATCCCACCACACACACAACATCGTCTTTCGTGGATGAAGTCCTTGCTTTAATCGCGGAAGTGTTTTTTTTATTGGGGCTAAGCCATTGTTTTCGATGCTTCATGTTGACATAAACACACCACTTTTCGTCACCAGTGATGATGCGATGAAGAAATATTTCCTTATATCCACGAGTAGCCTTGTGACTAGCAAGCAAACCTGTGGCAATCGTGGAGCGTTGAAGTTTGTTGCTTTCGCTCAAAGCGTGCGGAACCCATGCACTGAGTTTTTGAACTTTCCCCCATCGAATGAAGGTGATTCACTACAGTTTTCTGATCACACGCCAATTATACAGCCAATTCCCTAGTCGAACGACGAGGATTTTTATGAAGAAGGTTGTTCAATCGATCTTCATCCAACTTAATTGGGCGACCAGAACGTTCTTCGTCATTAAGATTAAAATGACCGTTTTTGAAACGTGAAAACCACCATTGAGCTGTCCTTTCTGATAAAGCATTTTCTCCGTACACAGCACAAATATCGCGACGAGCTTTGGCTGCGTTTGCATTGTTTCCGTCGCGATTGAAAATGAATAACAACAATTGTCGAAAATGCGTCTTTCTTTCAACTTGACATTCCATTTTGAGGGTACAAAACAAAAATTGAATTAACACAACTTTTAAATAAACCGCAATGACTTATTACTCAACTTCAAGACGTAGCCTAAGCAAAAGCCTAATAGTCTACGCTGTTAAGAGACGTAGCCTAAACTTTGCAAATTTTGCCCTCATTATTTATTATTGTTTCTTAATATGTGCACAAATCACATCAACAAAACTTAAATCAACACAACATTAAAAAAAAATGGAACATTAAAAAAAACGCAACATCAAAAAAACGCAAGAACTTATTCCTCAACCCAATATAACAAAAAGCCAATCTGATATTATTGTTAAAGATTTGCAAAATTTAATCTTTCCTGTTGTAAAGAGTGCTGGCATTAAATAATTGGAGCCAAATTAGTGTATAATACGTATGACAGGAGGTCTAGATATAGCCTCTAAACCGCGACCGGATCGCATATTGTATGAGCTCGGAGGCCAAGGCCTTTAAAAGATTAAAAGACGTACGCAAAAATTGTGCCCACACGAGTGGCAGCTAGCAAGACTTTTCCCCGGGGAACGCCAAACCACGTAAGAGAAGGGCCCTTCTTTTGTTCGTTTGACCGACCTGTGTTTAGGTTGATATTAGTTCCCCTTATCTTCTCTTTCCTTTTTTTTCATATGTGACTTTCGATCACACTTTTCTGCCACTCCTTATCGCTGTCATTTTGTTCTCTCTCTCTTTTATCACTCCTTTCTACCTTATTTCTCTATCTCTATCACTCCTGGTTACTAACTTGCTCATCCGTTCTACAATGCTTCTTCCCTAATTCTCTCCAGACCAATAATAATAAGGATATTCTTTGTTAAGCGCTGTTCAAGGTCACTATACCTCACTCCTAGCAATTACAAAAAGGATTAAGGAATAGATTTAAGGCACTAAGTGAAGGAAGAGAAGTGCATATAAGCAGGAAGGTCATCCCTACCTTTTGAGCGAAAACTGAGGAAGCGACATCATCAATACAGCACAGAAGACGACGAGGTGCAAGCAATAAATTGACGAAAATAGGGGTCTCAGGGGCCGGGAGAGGTTCAGATACGAAGACATAATAGAAAGTGCCGTGGTATTTAGTGCGTTGTTGGTAAGAAAGAGGACATTAAAACCAAGGATGGAATAGATTGGTAGCCAGGGCAGATCACGAATCAGAAGAATTTGTTGAAGGTGTTGGCGAGTGGAAGCATGTGATACAGTGATAATGGAGTTACAGGGGTCAAGGCGGCAGAGGCAAAATTGTGGATCGTGATCTAAAACTATTGTAGTTAAAATGGAAGCGGCGGATGCGGATAAAATTACGGAGGAAGCAGTGATAAGACACCAAACTAGAAAATATCATCGATGGTGAAGCAGGACATATGAGCATGAACCCAGATCAGACCAGAATGAAGGACATCGTAAATGGTAGGACAAGATATACGAGCAGGAACCCCGATGAAAACAGACAGGAAGACATCATAAATGGTGGAGAGGAGCATATTAGCAAGAACCACGGATGACACCTGCCTTCTAGAGAGTTGAGAAGGGAACGAGAGGTAAAATATTGGCAGGTAGTTTGCTGGAGAATTTCATTCCAGAGAGGGCTTCTTTAAAATTAAGTAAACAGAGATGTGTTTGAAATCAGATGCTACCACACAAAATGAGAGGGATGTGATAAAGATAACTAAGCAGGCCAAGGAAGATAACACTGATGAACTGAAGGTTGAGACTTGGAGGGGACGAGTCTAGAGGAGAACAGATCATTATTTAAGAGAAGAGGACGGGTGTTCTTCCTTAGGAGGCACAGGGTAGAGAAAGTGAAGATGGCAATGTTAAGAGGCAAAGGGAGAATCAGATTGACTTTCACTCTAATCACCATTCTACCTCTCTCACTAACTTATTCTTATGGAGTACTTATTTCTACGCTCACCTCAAGGCTTGTTTCTACCACTTTTCTCCCATCCATTTTCCTCAACCTTTCACTATTTTCTACTCCACTTACTACTTCTCCCAAGCCATTTCCAGTATTCTCTAAGTCTCACTTCAACTCTTCTCACCACCATACTTTCCCACTCATCTCCATATTTTCCCACTGTACGATCCGAACTAACAAACGGATCAGGAGGTCGACGAATGTGCTGAATGACAGAGATTAAACTGTAGAGTGTATGTGGGAAAAGAAAGAGATATATAGACACAGCTGAGCGACGGAAGGGGATATTGAAGAGATAAACTCCGGAGAGATGTGAGAAATCGGATAGATAGAGCGTAGGATTATCGACATTCATCGATGGAACAAAGGCTACCTTAATTGACTCCCTGTTAAGAAGCAGATCGGAATTGAATAGGAGGAAAGTTGGGATTAAGCAAGCCATTGTTGGAGGATAAATCCGTAAAGGATTTAATAGCAATGGTTTGGGTGGAGGTGAGAAGTCATGCTGGGGTTGGAGGTTTATTTAGAAGAGGTTCTCTACGATACCGCGAGTGGGAAGGAAGATAAACACACATTGTTTTCCATGTTTCTTCTTCGATTACTTATTTCCCTATAGATTTGTTCTTTTCATAATTTTTCCACCCATTTTTTTATACATTTACTTTCTATTCATATCGTACGGCTTCGCTAAGTGGAAATTATTTGCGATTACAACAAAATTTGATGTATCTGATGTGGTAAGTCAGAAGGAGTCCAATTCGGGTTGAATTTAAGGTGGTTGCCACACGCTGTAGCCCTAGCTCGGATCCCAGTTTTAACTGTAGGTCCTCACTGAGAAATAAAAGGCCGCAAAAAGATAGAGATCGGTAGTAAAAGGCTTATCAAATTATTTATAACCCTTCGTTTATACCAATCCCACTCAGACAAAAAATTCCCCAGCCTGTCACACGGCGCAAAGCAGTTCAGACAGCCAAAATACAATAACAAACCAAGGAATGCTAAACAGCTTTCATCTTCCAATATACCCTCACGTACTTGCATTTGCATACGCCCATACATAGAGCTATACACGGGTCTGATAATATTCACACACATGCACAGATAGCTCATTTTTCTTCATACAGACCTTATATATATGACTACATATCCGCACAAACTGTACAAAATATGCAGCCTTGTTTTTAAATTCAGCTAAACTAATGCGGTAAGTACTATGCTAAATGTAGCTTCATCACTATCATAGATGGTTCTTTTGAATATGAGGCCTTGATTAGTGAGAGGACGATGGAAAGTAGGGTAATTATTATTAATAAAAAATAATAAATTGTGTAATTATTAAGAAAAAGCTGGAAAATAGCGTAATTATTGAGAAAAGGATGGAAAATATGGTAATTATTGAGGAAAGATGGAAAATAGGGTCATTATTGAGAAAAATTGAGGGGTTATTTATTGAGAAATTATGGAAAATGGTGTAATTATTGATAAAAGGGGAAAGGAAAAATGGTACAAATACTGATAATAGAAAATCGACGAATATAATTATTTTTTTTAAATGGAAAATGCGGTAATTATTAACAAAACTGTAAAGTGGTGTAATTAGGGGCAAAAATAGAAAATGTAATTACTGACAAAACTATAAATTGTGTTATTATTGATAAAAATGTAAAATTATTTATTTCTTGAAAGAAAAGAAAAGGGTATAATTATTTTTTTAAAGGAAAATAGTGGAATGTAAAGGCAAAACGAGGAACTAAGTTCTCTCGGCCCCAAAACAAAAAATAAATAGGTCCACAGGAAAGTGCTTAGATATCTGCGGGTGTATAATTATACATTGAATGATTCAAATGTATTAAATAAATACAGTGCACAAAAAGATTATATTAAATACAATGTAAACCTATCAAATAAATACAGTGCACAAACAGGTGCATTAAATATGTCACAGGATTAAATCACCAACGACAACACGTCGTTTCGAAATATGCACTGCTACTCCGGACAATGGGTATAGGAACGGAATATACCCCCCCCCCCTCCCCGTCTTATGCCTTTATAAATAGCTGTAGGTCTCGATAACGAGAACCCTCAGAATGGGGCGTAAGATGAAAAGAAATATTCCAAATACTGTCACGGAAGTAGTAAAGCAATCCACGGATGGCGGTTGTCCTGGGAACGGGGCGTTTCGTACGAGCCCAAGCGTATTCCGACTCCCTGGTGAGAGCGAGAGACGAGTAAATCGGGAGCTTGCAATCGGTGCAGCGGCAGATACTGGCAGGGGTGTATATATCAGCAGGTCCTCACTGTATGGACTCCTGATCGGCTCTACTTCTTAGATCATTTCTCATTTTGTTTATAGAAAGGACAGAGAGGGATCACTGTATGTGATATAGGCGATCAGGTAGTCAGAGAGAAGGGTTGCGGATATCATTTAAGAAAAGATAGCAAGAGTTGATATGTCGTGGTTATACACCGATGCGTGGTGTTGTTGTGGCAGCGTTGGTCTCGTGGTTTGGACTGGACGACGGTTGGAGGCAGGTCAGGAGGGCAAGCCTGTCTGCTCAGTTGGAAACGCGTTATTCATGATGCATTCTGGTTATGCGAAGAACGGTACTGATTTCAGGTGTTCATGAGTCGCGGGGTATCGCAGTGCCATTGCGTACCTTCTTACGTGTAGTGCAGTGTATAATGGGTCTCTGGCGAGTTTCCAGAGTTTTTTGTGAGGCTGGTGTGAGCGTATGTGTTGAGGGGTGCTAATTTGTTGTTGTTGTGTAGTACAGCCATTCTCGAGTACAACGGAGACCGGCAAGCGCGCTTCAGAGCAGAGTTCTGAATGCGCTAAGCCTTCCGCTTCCACGTGTTGCTCACGGCTACGAGTGACAGTGGGGCGTACGTGAGAATAGGTCGCACGAGTGCTTTGTATAGATGTAGTTTTAGTCTTTTGCTCGCAGGGTAGAACCTACCCAGCGATGCGTTTGTTCGTGAGGCTCTTGCTTGTATTTTGTTTTGGGGTATATTGAACCTGAGGGTCTTGTCAAAAGTTACCCTGACGATTTTTGTACGCTGAGTGTATTCGCGCCGTGTTGAATTTAGGTGGTTCATGTCTGGTGTATGTGAGAAGATTTGTAGGTTGTACATGAAGTGATCTCTAGCGCCGTAGACTGTCATCTGAGTCTTCTGAGGATTCGTGGCAATCAGCCATTTATCCTCGTAATCTGTCTTGTCGTCTAGTATTGTTTGTGCGTGGAGCGCGATTTCTTCTGGGCTTCGGCCGCGGACGAGAATGGTCTCGTCATCGGCGTAGGCCACTGTGTATGTGTGACAGCAGTTTTCAGGTGGGCGTGGGGTGTCGTTTGTGAACATAATGTATAATGTGGGTGCCATTACGCTTCTTTGGGGAACGCCTGAGCGTGGTGTAAAGGGTCGTGAGAGGGTATTATTGTATTTTATGTGGCAACTCCGTTCAGTGAGGTAGTGCGAGAGGAGCCTTCTTGTGCAGAGAGATAACTCCGTATTGTTGGCAAGTTTTCAACGGAGTCCCTCGTGCCACACTTTATCGAAGGCCTTCTCCCCGTTCTTGCTGATGGAGAGTCTTTTGATGTACCTGGCGTTTTTTTTTTTTTGTATTCTGTCATGAACGATAGTCACGGCCGCCTGAGTGGACCGGACTCTTCTAAACCCGTATTGGTGTGTGGGGGGGGGGGTGAAACAGTCCCTCTCTTCCAGGTACTCCCGTAGGTGGTAGTTGACCATTCGTTCGAGTATTTTGCCTAGGTGCTCTAATAGAGCAATAGGCCTGTAGTTATTTGAAGGTTTTGGGTATTTGTTTGGTTTGTATAAGAGTATGTTGTGAGAGACTTTGAATATTTTAGGGAAGTGGCCTGAGGCTAGTGAGGCGTTAAATAGGTGTGTAAGTGTGGGGTATATGTTTGCGGGGAGGTAGTGTATAAGTGTGGCTGGTAGCCCGGAGGGGCCGGGTGTGCGTTTTGGTGTTGTTTTAATGTAGTGTTTTGTTTCCTCGACGGTGATTGGAGTGGTTAATGTGGATGTGTAGTGGAACAGCTCCATTCGTATCAGGGGGGCAGGTCTTAGCTCGTGAGCGTGTGCCCGACACCACTCCTGGACTTCCTGGAAGTGCTCCCGCGCGTGTGGTTTGGGTGGGTTGTGTGTGTACCGTGTCCCAGTGGGACCTAAATGCGTCCAGGATGACGTTAGTGTCTGTGAGTGATTGGTTGTTTACTTGGACGGTGATGGGTTTGCATGGATTAGTGCCTAACATCCTTTTTACGTGCTTCCAGAAGAAGGAAAGGTCCGTGCATCAGGTGTCGTCCGTGATGCGAAGGACCTCTCACCACTGCTGGTTCCTATCTAGCTGCACGCACTGTAGGATGCGGGCACGTAAGTGATTTATGTTGTGTTGTCGTGGGCCTCTAGTGTAGTGATTATTGTACTGTGAGATAAGTCTTTGAGTGTGTATGGAGAATGTGAAATGTTTTATGCAAGTGTATTTTTTTGTGGTGACTGTAGGTTGCGTGCGGCGGTTATGGTGTTTAAAATTGAGCACCAGTGGTCATCTATCAGGTCTGGATTGGTGTACTCCAGGTCGACGTTTTGTGGCGTGTTTTCCGTTATGTGTCTCCTGAACTCTTCCCAGTTTGTGTTTTTTTAATCGTAGAGAGGTGGTGTGGGTATGAGTATGGGAGATGTGGATATGATACAAGCATATCGGTATGTGGTCAGATAGTACGTGGGGACCGGATGATATGTGTGTGTGGAAGCGTGTGGCCTGGTCGTTGCGGAAGACAACGTCCGGGGACGTGGTACCTCCACGAGGACCAAAGAATGTGGGGAAGGTAGGGCCGATGTGCTCGCAGCGATAGCGCCGCAGGGCACCGGCCAGGTACCTTCCTGAGTCATTCGTGTTGCTCGAAAGGAGTGTCGGGTGAAAAGCGTTAAAGTCCCCCGCGAAGAAGATAGGGAGATTATGGTTTGATAGGGACCGGAGTGGGGCTTCTATGTTTAATTGTAGGCGTGGTGGTCTGTAGTGTGTGCCCACTAGAATGGGGCCGGAGCTTGTTTCTATCTTGCAGGCTAAAAAGGAGTTTTGTTTCTTTATGAAGGAGTGTTGTATGGAGCGCTTTACTAGAATCGCTGATCCTAGGTGCCGCGCCTGTGGAGATAGGTAAGTGTGGTAGCCTGCGATGCGGAGTCGGTTTTTTCGAGGAAGTAGGCTGGTTGAGTTCAGAAGTACTATGTCGGGTCTTTGTGTGTTGAGCACCCAGTTGGCAACCGTATGGCTAATACCGTGCCAACTGGGTACGTTTAATTGGGCGGAGTGCGCGAGAGGCTGATTTACCCGGTACCGTCCCCCTCTCCATGGTAATTGCCCAAGAGGCGTGAGGAGCCAGTACCTTTACCCGTGTCGGCTGTTGTTTATGGGGGTTGTCGGCGGTGTTGTTGGGTGAGCAGGCCGTGGTGGAGGGAGGAGTGTGTGGAAGGAGGTGTCGAGGTAGTAGGCTTGGAAAGGGTAGAATCTTGGAGAGGGGGAGTTAGTAGCGCAGAGGTGGATGGAGTAGAGCTAGAAGATGAGGGGTTAGAGATAGTAGGAGAGGTACAGATTATGAGAGGTGGGGTGTCGGGGGAGAGAAGAGGTTGGGTCGAAGGAGTGGAAGGGGAAGGAGTGAGAACAACAGGAGGGGGGTGGGTTGTTTTACCCGTGCTTGTGTGCAGGGTTTTTTTTGGGGGGTTGGCACGGGGTGTTGTAGGCTGAGGGGAGGTGGGGGTTGTGGTGTCAGTGGGAGTGAGGTTGGAGGCTGTGGAAGGGGAAGCGGGGACGGTTGGAGGGGGGTTGGTGGCAGTGGAGGGAGAAGTGGAGATTGCGGAAGGGGGAGTTCTGGAGGTAGGAGGGAGCTTTGATAGAGGGGTGGAAGGAGTGCGGGAAGGAGAGGGGGTTGGGAGAGAGGCGGGAGCAGTAGGCGGAGGGGTAGGTAAGGAAGGTGCAGGGACAGAAGGGCGGGACGGGGGGGCGTGGTGAAAGTGGGGGCCGGTGGGTCCAGGTGGAGAGGTGTGCGTGCCTACCGTAGTGGGGAGAAGTGCGGGTCTTTTTTTCATGTGCTCGCCTATTAGAGCGAACACCTTCTCAGGGAAGGTGATCTGCTCTATTTCGTGTAGGGCGAATAGTGTGTTGAGTATCTTTGCGTATAGACGGTTTCGCCCCTCGACATGTCCTTTGTCACCGTTGAGAGCAAGGTGGCCAGGTGTAACTTCGTGTTTGTGGTCTTGTTAGTTGTGTGAGGTCGAGTGGAGGTGGGTGTGTGGTGTGGGGTGGGGGTGGTTGTTTGGTGTGTGGGTGTCGGTAGTAGTGGGGGTCTCTGAGTGTAAGGTGCTAAGGTGGGGGGAGACGGGATGTGTGGGTGAGGTGGAGGTGCTGCTAGGGGTAAGGGGTTGTCTGGGGTGGAGCAGGGGGAGCAGACAGCGTTGCGCCGGCAGCTGCGGCGAATGTTCTAGTGAGGGGAGAGGGGCGGGGGCGGAGTGTGTGGTTGTGTGGACTGGTTGTGGGCGTCGTATAGCCGCAACGGCGTCATGGTGGGCCTTACTTAAGTAAGGACATTTGGGGTCGACGGCGACGTGGTCACCGCCACAGTTGGAGTAGAGGGATGTGGTAGCTGTGCATGTGGTGTAGTGGTGCCTACTACACTGCACTTCGAGCAGATTAGGTCTGCTTGAGATGTGCTTGTTGTGTGTCCGGTTTTGTAGCACCGGCAGCATTGCTTGGGTCTTATGTTGTGCTGTGATTCCATGTTTTGCTGGGGTGTGAGTGTGCCGCAGACCTTGATGCCCTGGTCTAGCAGCATTGTTCTACTGTTTTCATTGACAGTGTGACCACTGCTCAGTTTTTTGTGCGGTTGAAGTATAGATCTGTGATTACCTCGTCCCCATACTCCTGTCTGATGTGCGTACGGAGGTCATCATTGGTGAAGGCCAACCATAAGGGGTTGGTCTTTGTAACTCGTATCTGGTGTCTTTTTAGGATGCCGTCTGTGATTTTGTGTGGAGGTTATGAGTGGCGAGTGTGTTGGCTGCGTTTTGGTGAAATGTTAGCGCGTCCTCCTGGGAGCGGAAGACGAGCTTGTGGCCTGTGTGTGTCTTTAAGATGTTTGTGATGGGGGTGTCGTGGGTAGCGGCTAGGCTAAGTAACCTGTGATGGTCGATTGTGGTGGTGGGGAGGCGGGCTTCTCTGTGGTGTGTAGTATCGTGAGATGGGACGTGCTTGATGCCATTTTCTATACTTTGGTACTTTCTTTGGGGCGTACCTCCACCCTGCCGATGACGGCCCCGTGAACATGACTTGGATTTGGTGATGGTTGATAGGTGAGTATGGACCTGGTTGGGCTACTCAGAGGGTGTTTAAAAACATGGCATACTTATTGACGACTAGACCCGAATCAAATGACTCAAGTCGGGGTGCCACCCCTTCTATTGGGTTTTGGGTATTTAACAGTTACATCCGACATCTCACAGAGACGGTATAGTCTCCCTCTGTGGTCTTGTACGGTACCGCAGGGTAGGGTATTATGCCTCCCCGCGTTGGTAACTGAATCCCAATCCAGGTTGCTCCTTCCTTTGGGTTCCGCAGCGGGCTAGGCCTCAGACCTCCTTTCTCCAAAGTTTGCAATCATGCTTTTTCTAAGTAGAACGGCATAATTGCAACGAAGCTATTATGTGTAGAGTCACGTTCACGGAGCCAAATCACGGCAGCGCAGGGATGGGGGAGTCTTTAGCACGTCATATCATTATGACGTGCCAGGGAAATAAAGGAGTTTTTATTCAGGGGGGTGGGGGCAGGGTGGCTGGCCGTAGGTTACCGTCCAAGGTAAGGCTCGTTGAAAACGGGGTGGTTTGGAGGTGACATCCTTCGACTTTTCCTCCTTTGTCGGCTAAGACTTCTCTTAGAGAGTATGGACGATGGTTCTTCCGAATGATGTATGATCAGGGAGTCCCTATATATACCCGTCACCCATGAGCGCTTACGTGACGAAATTCAACCGAATTTCAGTTTATCGAACCCTCGCTCGAGTCACTATGGCGTAAACTTGGTGGTGAGGTAACGAATCGCACTTTCCAGGAGTTACAACGTAGGTTACAAATGGGTCGTAAAGCACGTGGTAGGTTATCCTTACATGCAATTATTAATAAAAATGACATGTAGCACAATTATTGTAAAAAAATGGAAATAGGGCAATTATTTAGAAAATTTCAAATAGGGGTACTTAATGGGAAAATTGGAAAATGAAATAATTATTCGTATAATGGCAGATGTAACTTATTGAGAAATTGAGATAATTTTAATATTTGTCTCTTGTTCAAAATGATGGCGTTATTTAGAACAGCTTAAGATTCTTTATATATTTAAAAAATAAAATAGTGAAAGTTTTGATTAAATAAAAAATGGCTTAATTATTTGGAAATGTAAAAGGGTAAGTTATTACTAAAAATTAACATTGGGGCAATTATTAAGAAAAATGGAAACTGGTATAATTATAACCAAATAGATTTGTGTAATTATAGAGAAAATAAAGAAGAATATGAAATCCAAATAAGTCACGTTCACTAAGTGAACGTGACGGACGGACAGAATTAGAAAGGAAAGGAATTTTAAAAAGATTAGAACACGAAATATGACGGCTAAAACATTTGACTGCAGGCACATTTTATTCCAGAGTTTCTTCTTTGTTAAAGGGAGTACAAAACTAAATTACACCCTTAAAGGGCATTTGCCAAAATCGTATAATAAAGCTTGAAAAAATAAAAATTATTACCACACTTCTAATGGTTTTCTAAGAAGTTGACTGCTGTATTTTCGAGCGCTAAATATGTACGAATATGTTCATTGTTCAGTAATGTACATTGACCTTAATGGGGAGAGGAGGTAACACTGGCTGTTTCCGATTTATTGGTAATTAAAGCGTAACTACTGGGACTGAGGGAAGAAGGATTAAGAACGACTGTGTACAAGTTCGTAAAAGAGAGACGTGGATTCAAAAGTGCGAACTCTACCTCGAAAAGGTATGGTACATAATTAAAAGAACCGTCATCTTCATTATTATCATAATTCTCGATGGCGTATTCATCATCATTATCATAATTCACAATGGCGTCATCATCTTCATAATCATCATTATAAACCTTTTTAATAAGATCATTAGCGTCAATATCATCATCATTATCTGCAGCAGTGTTTTCCAACCAGGAGCCATAACATATTTTAAAGGGGGCTACATGAAATTATTAAAATTTTGAGGGGCCACAGGACTGAACCTATTAAAGAGACTAAATTATGGTTAGTCCAATAGATAATTTTAATTAATGTATTTGAATTACATTTTAAAGAATTATTAATACCATTATTTTACTTTTTTGTAGATACTTTATAATATAAGGCTCCTAATCTGGCCATAACCCCAAACCGGTTGTGAACCATTGATCTACATCCTCATCATTTTAGTCATCATCATCTTCCTCGTTGTTCCTAATAGGGATATAACTCACAACCGGTTGGGAACCATTGATCTACATCATTATCATCACTTATTTCATCATCTTTCTCATTATCTTCAAAATCATTATGCTCTACATCAGCGATTTCGAACCAGTGTGATGCGTGAGATTAGAGGAAAGTTGATTCTCCCTCAAACAAGAAAGAGCAATGAACAAATTTCGTTACTGTACGAATGTATCATAAAACTTTCGTACTTGTGACACAAAAAAGTGTCCTGCCGTAAGAGAGTGTCCTACCACAACTATATTTGCCAAATTTTTACTAATATCAATAAATTCGTTTTCTATCTTTCAATATGTGAATCCAATATATTTCTGGGGGGTATTTAGGGATATTAAGATTTATAAGTATGATATTTAGATTTGATATATACTTTCTTATTAAGTGTGAGAAATTTAAGATTAATTTTTAAAGCGACTACAAGTGGGCTACGGGAGATTTAGGGAAGTTATGTTATTAAGGCTGATGTTTATAATTGATATATAATTGCTTAATAAATGAGAAATTTAAGAAGTTTAATCCTTAAATTTTTGTGTTTGGAAAATACAATTTCTATTTTTTATTGTTTATTCCTTGTTAATTAAATAAGTTGATACGTTTGTTTAATGGTATTTAGATTTAGAAGTTGAGTGCTTTATTTTTTCTTGTACACTGAATGTTTTTTCTTTTTCTTTTTTTTTGCTGTTTATGTCTTAAAATATTTACCTTATTTTGGGGGAAATGCAGTAGAAATTTTTTCTTTACTGCATTTTATATTTATTTATACTTTTTTAAATTTAGTGTATTTGATCTCCTGCTAGGTAATTTGCACTATTATTTTTTAGTATTTTCGTGTAGTGTCTGCTTATTGTTAATTTCTTTAAAATACTTTTTATTCTCATGTTAATGCACTTACTGCATACCTTGTTTTAGTTGCATTTTTTGAAATAAATATTCAGAGTCATATTTTCTTTTTTTCTAGGTCTTATGAGGTATAGATAGACTTCTTACAAAGTTAGAAAATGATGACAGCGAAGTGGCTGGAGCTAGTTCTGGAATTAAAACACTTAGGACCTGCAGTGTTACTTCCAAATCAATTGTGCGCCAGTATAACGAAGTTTACCTGTCCTTTGGATTCATTTCATCTGGAGAAGAAGAGCCACATCCTATAGGTGTTGTTTGTGGCGAGAAACTGGCAAACGAAGCAATGGTTCCAAGTAAACTGAAAAGACACCTTCAATCAAAGCACTCTCATTTATGTGAGAAACCAACTGAATATTTTAAAAGGCTTATCACTGACCAAACACACCAGTCTCAAAAACTGACCCAAATCACCATTAAATCTGAGAAAACTCAAGAAGCAAGTTATGCTGTTGCAGAAATCGTTGCCAAAAATATGAAATCACATACAATTGCAGAGTCAGTAATATTATCAGTATGTAGTAAAATTTTAAACATTCTTTTTGACGCAAAATATGAAAAAGAGATTTTGAAAATCCCGATGTCGAATAACAACCATTAGTCGTCGTATTTCTGATATGTCTCAAGACGTTGAGTCACAAATCATAGCTAAAATAAAAGAAGCCAAGAATTTCGCCATCCAGTTCGATAAATCAACTGACATTACTAGAAAAGCTTAACTCTTAGTATTCATCAGGTTAGTTTGTAATGAAGACATAATCGAACAATTTCTATTTTGCAAACCACTTCCAGAAACCACAAGAGGTCAAGACATTTTTGAGGTTGTCAACAATAATTTCAGCTGTAACGATTTGTCATGGAAATTATGTATTAGTATCTGCACTGATGGTGCCCCCTCTAGGTCAGGAAGCATAAAAGGATTCATCGCACTGGCAAAACAGAAAAAAAAACTATCATTGTTCTTACACATTGTTTCCTGCATAGACACACCCTTATGTAAAAATCAGTAGTACCTGAGCTTCAGCAAGTATTAGATGAGGCAATCAAAATAGTTTATTATATGAAAAGTAGGCCATTAAAATTGAGACTGTTTTCAACTATGTGTTCTGCCATGTAATCTGCTCTCGTACAACTTCTCTTACATACAGAAGTGAGGTGGCTATCTTGAGGGCGAGTTCTTTTTAAGATTTCAGGAACTAACGGAGGAGATTCTTATATTTTTAACCACAGATGAGGCCAACCTGGCTGACCTACTTAGTGATGAATCCTGATGCAATAAAGTGGCATTCCTGGCTGATATTTTTCTAGCCTTTAAAATTCTTAATAAGATTATGCAAGAAAAGAAGGAAAACATTTTTACTTGTACAGACAAAATTAGCTCATTTAAAGAAAAACTAACATTGTGGGGATCTAGAATAAAAGAGAACAAAGTTAAATGTTTGAATTAACAAAATATTGCAGATTTAGCAAAAATTTCCTATTTTAATTCTACAAAACTTGTCACTACTAAGTAAGAAGATTGCAAAGTATTTTCCATTATTTGAAACATCTTCTTTGGACTGGCTGAGAAATCCGTTTTTGGCAAGTGCTTGCGAGTCAACAGAGTTAACTGTTACCGAAGAGGATGAGCTGACTGAAATCAGGAACGACAGAGACTAAAACTGAAGCACAAATCAACAAATATGGTTGCTTTTTGGTTGTCCATTCAAGACAAATGCACCGCAATTACAAAGAAAGCAATTGAATCTCTTCTTCCTTTCTCAATTTCATATCTATTTGAGGCTGGATTCTCTGCAATGAACACGGTAAAAAATAGGAACAGGTTGTGGCTTCAGAGACTAGAGGAGAACTAGCGGGTATGCCTATCCACCATTCGGCCTCAGATAAGGGAAATTATGAAGAAACGCCAAGAACAAATTTTTCATTGATATTTTTAGGTATATATGAAAAGCTTTTAATTTTTTCTCATGTTCGTACTATAATACTAAATTAATAAATGATTAGCATGCCTAACTTATGAACATCTATTAGCATTTATTATTATGTGATTAAATAAATTCTTAAATACTGATGGTGTGCCTCGGCTATATTACTTCCTGGCATGATGTGCCGTGAGATAAAAAATGTTGAAAAACTCTACTCTACATTATCATCGTCACATGTTATCATTATTGTGAAAAGCATCATCTTTATCATCAGTCATTATTTATCCTCGTTATCATCACCTGTTTAATCTTCATCGTCGCCATGGTCATCGTCCCCATAATCTCTATCGTCAACATCATCATTATCTTCCCCACCATCGATAATACCATCATCATTATTGTCTCCTCATCATAATTACCCTCATCCTCATGACCGTCATTATCTTTATCATCAGTAAATTGTGGAAATCCTTTGATGACTCAATTGTTGCCATCAAATATTTTTTCTATCCCCTCGTGGAAATTTTGTAGTCTTTCCAAAGGGGAAAACGTAACTTCCCCTCGTCTGGGACCCTTCTTATCCCCCCTCAAGCGTCACCCCCACACAAAAACCCGGATTATTCTTCCGAATAGAAGAAGATAAATGTCAGTTTTAAAAACTTGAACAAAGACGTAAGCTAAGGATGGATCTTCACTCCCTACTGTCTTGCACATGGCCCCGGGTAGGGTGGAGGATCATCAGACATTTAAAAAGAGAGTGTAGTGTGTTTTTGTAGGTGTTTTTGTCAGTGTTTGTGTGTTTCAGAATGTGTGGGTGTTTGTATCAGTCATTATAAGGAGGTTATGTGCCGTTGTTGACTTATTCCTCAAAATTGTGATTTATGTGTGGATGTGGGTGGGTTTAGGAGGGTGTGTTTCGATTTTGAACGTGGCATTCTTTCATATCTAGATGCTTCCATGTATTTCCTACCTGCACTTGATCCCAATACTTGAGTCTGTTCTGTCTACATGTGACTTCCATTTATACTTCCTTACCGTTCATTTCCCCGTTCATTTCTCCGTACTTTCTCCCCTGCATATTTCACCCATTCTTACCGCTCTTACTTTACAAACCATTTAATTTCTCCTTTTTCTCTTATCTAGACTTGTTCCCAGTACGTTCCAGTTGTAGTTTCCACTTATACTTAATCTCTGTACTTTCTTCCAGCTCTACTACGTTTTAATTTCCATTCTAATATCTTGACATTTTCACCTTCTTTGCAACTCTTCTTCGTAGTTTTTCGGGTAGCACCTCCCTGTTCTTGTTTTCGTACTTCTCCCTATAATTGCTATTTACATCCATATTGCTAACGGCCAATTACACCGACGTTTGGATCTAAAAAGATGTAGCCAATCGTTCACACTTCGCTGCTTCATAATGAGTCGCCATTTACATATTATTTACATACAACTCTAATTTACTTTTCTTCTATGTGTACTCCAGTGCGGTCGCGAACGCGTGTGTATTTTTGCGATACGTATGCAGTTATCTTTTTTGTCCTTTCGTGATTGTGTAAAAGTGAGTTTTTGCATTGCATTTTTGTGTCAAGATGTGTATTACTTTTGTTAAGTATTGTTTGAGAGTAGAATATGTTATTGCATGTATATGTAAGCCTAGTAGTGTATTTTTATGAATGTATTTTTGGTTTCAACTTCTAGTATAACTTGTAAGGAATAATATGTAAGGAAGAATACACGAATACAATAGAACAAAAATTGTTGCCTGTGGGTATAGCGCGAGGTGGTGTAAAATATATGTGTATATGTGTGAATGATACTAAACTAAGAATAAATATTCGATGTCATTTTTGTACGGGAATGATTATTCTACAAACATTTAACTGATGTGTGTCGGTAAGAAAATGACTTTAGAAGAAATGTTAAGAATGATATAGAAATAAATAGTTAAAAAGGTAGGAAATAAAAAGGAAAGCTTTTGGAGAGAGGATAAGGAAAAATAAATGAAAGTGTTTGGTCGTGCTGAGTGACACATAGGTTTATTTTAAGTTCATGTAATTAAATTGTAAATTTCTTCTAATCTACATTATTCAATCAATTTATTTGCAATTCTATCCAACTCCTAAGAAATTATCTCGACAGACCATTGAAAGAGAAGCAATCAACAAATGCGGAGCTGAGAAGAGGCTATTTGCTCTAATCTTAGAATCAGTGGCTTCTTGGTAGAACATAGTCCAGTTTGAGGATATTCTGTAGACAGGAAAAAGTCTACAAGATATGGAAGATTAATTAAATACAAAGAAAGTAAAACGGAAAAAATTAGTGCCAAGTAATGTAGTAATAGTTTTACGGTATACATATGTAGATAAATGATTATTAGTAGGGGAAATGTGTACCTATAAAAGTGACAATTCTCCATGGCACTCATGTACAACAGTGAAATTTATGTTCGGATGTTGCCTGTTTAAATCGTCAACTTACCATCTATAAATGACAGATTTAAATGTTTCTGGGCAGATTTTCAGCAGCGTTTTTCATGATAACATAAAAATTCAAACTTATGGAAAGAAACATAATTTTCCTTTTTAATAATACTTTGTATAGACAAACAGACATCATGGCTATAGGGTTTCCTATAGGTCCTGCATTCGCCAAAGTTTTTTCTTGTTTTCATAAAAAACGCTTCAGAGAGTATGTGTCCTGCAAGAACTTTCCCCGAATCATTATGACTCGCTTCTATAGCCTTGAAAATAGGGTCTTTTTCGTTAAGTGAAGACACGTATGCCAGCCAGGAACAGCGGCGAGCATGATTCGAAACATACCGAAACCTGGACCTAGTTTACAAAATTCACCGACAAATAAATCGTTAGAGCGGCGCTTACAGCCCATGTGGATATAACGCTTCTATTTAACGGCCGTCTCACACCAAAGTTGCCAACCACGGAAGTGGTCGAGGTGAAAAATGGCGATGAGGTTGTCGGAGAAGAACTCAATGTCCTTATCCACCGACGTAAACTCATTGCCTGGGACAGAGAAATCAGTCATTCCTGAAATGCGGACAACCCAGGCCGATCCAAGCAGCACCGGTTTGGTCTTTCATTAGGCAACGGTCTAGAAAATGATATTTGAATGAAGAATGATCACTGCCATGAACGTCATCCCCCTCCCCTAATCAAATATCAGACTGTGTATCTGGAGAGCACAGGGATAGGTCAAGGCAAAAAAATTAAGCTGTTATCTGGTAGTAATGTGTACACTCATACACATTTAGACATTTAGGGCACCTATCTCCAGCTCGTCGATCAGCTCGGCAAGGACCTGAGCGAACAGCTTTAATGGACTAGTGATAGCCTAACCCGCTAACCTAGTCCTAACTGTAGCTAATTAGAGAGAGGCGCATTTTAGCTCATATTTATTTCCATGAGTTGTTCAGAGAATTTTGTTTTGTTTTTTTTGAACAAATAAAATGGTAAAAGTTAAAGAACAAAATGGAAATTACAATTTATTAAGATTACTTAAAAATATTTATTTTCAAAAGCAACACGAACTGTCTAGATGACCTAATATATAAGAATTCTCACGCCTTTCCTCAACAATGAATCATCTTCTGTTCGTCTTCTTCTTCTTTAAATACTATTTTCCCTTCAACAAAATTTCCTTCTCTCTCGCATCTTTTTTTGTTGCATTTTGCCACATGCTCAAAACGGTAATCTTTTTGATCCGTATATTCGCCCTTTATCTCATTGTATCCTAAGATTCTAGTTCTAATGTATGTATGAAACTTATTGTTACATTGATACTTAATCTCAATACCTATTCTAACAAAGTTTAATTGATAAGTAAATTTCCTATTCTAGACTTGAAGATAATTAAAGATCCTGAAACGTAGTTATTAAAGAATAAGTACTATGAATGCTGCTTGATTTGGGATCCTGGAGACATTAGATTATCCTTCGTGTGAAAGACATTCTTCTAATTATATATGTCCTCTCTTTCTATTCTATATATTTATTAATATGTAATATAGCATATCACCATTATGCATAAGGTTTTAATGTAACAATTTATTGTCTGAGATGTGAGGGCGATTTAAGCTCTTATCCGGTCATCGATCCAAATGGATTTGGTACTACATATTTACCCTGCTTTATAATCTCCTGTCGCAATTCGTAGCCGCCCACGGGAGCGGCTATACACAAAAAAATATTAAAAGACGGTCAACGAGAAAATGTGGGATTAATTGTTCTTATGTGAAGAAGATAATCCAACCTGTAATTTATAGTTTGCAAGTTTACTTTCCTAATAAAATTAAATAAAAAAGTTAAGAGGTCAAAGTTGTGCATCGAAGGATCGCAAATGACAGCTCCATAAATGTATTCGAAAAGGTTAAACTGTCCGTTACTACAATCTATCATTGATTTGACCCACTAGCCCTTTTTAATCCTAATTTCTTTTCTAGTTTATAATCAACTATTCTTCTCACAACTCATAATAATATAGTCTCAAAAACACAAATTCCCCCTCATCATAACTTCCGAGACATTCACCCTTTCTCGCTTTGAATTTCTGTAAGCATCCGAATCTGTCTAACGACTCCCAACACAGTCGCTCGGAGACACCGAGGTGTACCTAGTCTCCATCCCACCATGGATGTAATCTTACAACATTCTGAACACTTCGTCATGGCACATTAACAACTCTTAATGTGTTCTGATGCAGAGCAATCCACAGCCGCCATCTAATGTAATTACACCTGGGTGGCGCAAATGTATGCATCCTACTCGCTTTCCTCAACATCTCCGCCCCGCTGATTCCTACGACTAATATTCGCTCATAGGAGTACTTGGCAAAGTAAGTCTAGGCCCGATAGTTACTCATAATTACCGAGGAACAACTTCATGAAACTAGCAAGCGTTATTTGTTCCGCCTCTGCCAGGGTTTAGTGAGACAAATACTCATATGGTCAAATTAAACTGCTTATTTAAAACCTGAAATCTCTTTTGAGAAGTTAGTACTTTATTATGTTAAATACTTTTGGCGAATTAGGCGTTTAGTATGAACTTATTTGGCGAGTTAACCATTTAGTATGGTACGTACGTCCTTTGGGCGAATTAGCCCTCTATTATATTAAAACCTTTTGGTGAGTTAGCCCTTTAATATGTTCAACCCTTTTGGCGAATCAGCCCTTTAATAGGTTAAACCCTTTTTGTAAATTAGCCCTTTAGTATTTTAAACCCTTTGGGAAATTAGCAACTTGGTATGCTAAGCCCTTTTGGCGAATTAGCCCGTTGATATATTAAACACTTTTGGCGAGTTAGCCCTTTAGTATATTAAACCTTTTTTGCGAATTAACCAAAAAAGTATGTTAAATCCTTTTGGCGAGTTATCCCTTTAGTATGTTAAATCCTTTTGGTGGACTAGCCATTTATTATATTAAAGCCTTTTGGCGAATTAGTTCTCTAGTATATTAAAGCCTTTGGGCGAGTTAGCCCTTTAGTACGTTAAACCTTTTTGTGATTATCCTTCAGATGAACTCATAAAGGCCGACTTACGAGTGATAACGATGATGTCTCCGCAATGACGCAGGTAAGAAGAAATGCGGTTAAAATAGTAATCATGGTTTAGCTCATCGCCATTGCCTCGAGCACGCATGAGAAGCCCCCCTGCCTCCCCGGCATGCCCGATACAGTGCTTCAGTTTATCTCGGGATGTATTGTCGGGAAACAGGTTGATATTTGGTGTTTGGTGTTAATTTGGGACATACGAGTATATATCTTGTCGGGTTTCTGGATTTTCTTTGCATTTATTTCTACACTCTTTGTCTTAGGGCGGTGGTTTTCAAACGATGTGGCACGAGAACCAAATAAGAGTGACGCGGGAGGGACCAAGAAATAATTTATAAAATGTCTCAATTGCAAAAAATATGTATTTTAAACATTTATACAAAATTATAACAACCATTGAAAGTATTTTGAAACACTCTTCTCTGTATTGTGTAACATAAAAACAAAGGGAGAAAGATTGCAGACAGTGAATAAAGAAATGAGAGTTGCCAACTCAACTCTACGTCCCAATATTAAAGAATTATGTGATCCTCATCAAGCTCAAAATTCTCATTAAATTTGTAAAGGTGAGATTTATTTATTTTAAAATTTTTATTTCTTATTTCAAATTAATTATTTTAAATGTCAATCGTGGTTAATTTTGAAGTGCCTTCAACCCAATTAAGTATTTATACGTAAATTATTTTTCATTGGAGTGCAACGGCTGCTTTTTGATAGCAATTAGGGTGCCACTATCATAAAAAGGTTAAAAACCTCTGTCCTAGAGTGTAGCCAATTTCTATGTACCAATTTCTTTATGTTGTTTAATTGTTATTAATGAATTGCTATTTCCTGTGGAATTTTTGCTGCATTTTTGCTCTGCACTGTGATCTGTCTACTCTATATCGTTCTTCAATGAGTTTCTAGAGCTCGCTATTTAAAGTATTTTGCAATCTCATCCTATATTTTGCTTCATAGCAAAATGGTATTTAGTTAGCTCACTTATTTTAGTGATATAAAATTGTTTTTTTCAATGTGACGTCATAATAATGATGCAAAATTTGCAGTAGTTTCTGGAATATATTTTTAGGCCATTTTCTGGTATTTTAAGCTGATATTTTTGTGATATAGTCTACTACATCGTTCTTTAATGACCTTAATTTCAGTTTTTCCATTATTTTTTATTATTATTATATAACCTCGGCATATTTTTAGCTCGTGTTTATTAGAGCTCACAACTTATTGTCATAAAATTTGTTTTATTGTGGCTTTCTAATAACGATGCAGAATTAAATATTTTCTGCAATATTTTCTAGTGCAATTTTCTAATGAATATTCTAGAATCTGATTATTAATTAGTTATATATATATATATATATATATATATATATATATATATATATATATATATATATATATATATATATATATATATATATATATATATATATATATATTATTATGAAGGTATTTATTAAATGTAAATGACAAGGTCTTTATGGTATTTTGTTATTGCTCCATTTCTATTCCTTTAGATCTATTTTAATCTTGCTTAATCAAAATCAAGGATGCGTCTTTTAGGTTTGGATTAATTAATCCACACTAAGGTGGTGTCTAATTTCGATTGATTTTGCGGTGGTGGTTATACCAGGTGAAAGCCAAAAATGTCCTCTCTTTTAGAATGCTGTAATGTGTTAGCCATTGAAGCTTGAAGGTAGAAATATGTATCATTACAAAGAACAATATTTGAAATTTTATTAACTGGCTTTTTAACATTAAAAATGACCACCACAGGACTCTCTGCATTTATCAATACGATTAACTAAATTTCTTATGGCATTCTGCAAAATATTGACATTGATGGCTGCAATGATTTCCAGAAACTCATTATTCAGTTCTAGGATATAAGATGGTGCAGCTCGAAATAGTCTTTCTTCTACAAAACTCCATAGAAAGTAGTCTAAAGGGGACTAGTTAGGTGACTTAGCTGGCAGGAGAAATTTTGTCTTATACGACATTAGTCGTTGAGGAAATCGAACCTTCAACCTTGTCATGGTGGCACATGAAATATGGGCTGTAGCGCCCTCTTGCTGAAACCATTGTCACGATATTTGCTATTGGCAAAAATGCTTTTGAGCATGTCAACATATCTGGAAGAGTTAATTGACTGAGCTTCTGTTCCATGGTCCTCAAAGAAATAAGGCCCATAAATCTTATTTCCACTTAGTCCACACCATGTTGTTATCTTTGAGGAGTGCAAAGGTTTTTGAAAGTTAGTGACTACTTCCGATAATTCTGTTTCTTGTGCATGCCTTTCAGGCAAACGTGACATTCATCACCGAAAATTAGCTTATTCAACATTAATTGTTTATCATCGCACATTTCTTTAACCGTGAGACAAAATGATAACCTTCCTTGCTTATCCTGAATTGAGATTCGTTGATGACATTGACTTTTGTATGACTTTGAATTAAGATATTTTGGGGAAATAGTTCGCACAGCTTCTCTATTCAAATGTGTCTCAGCAGTCAATTTTCTCACTGACTTTGTTTCATCAGCATCAATTAAAGTCTTTACTTTGACAATATTCGTTTCCGTCCTCACAATTTTCTTACGACCGGATTTTTCTTAAATTAAACCAGGAAATGGCTTCGCCACTCTCTCCCTACGGGGGTAGCTTGCGCTTCGCTACTAAGATAAAATTTATAATCTGAAAAAAGCAGCCATGGTTAAATTTTTATAAATTTTCTGAATTTCGCAAATTATAATAATTTTAAAAAGGAACTCTAAACTAAATTTCCTCCCTTTAAAAATATCACGTTGCCTAAATATAGATTTATAGAAGAAGAAGATATATAAAAATAAATTTTCTGAACTTCACCATTTGTAATTCTTTGGGTTTTAAAAATTCACAAAATTTCGATACTTATATTTATTTCTGAACTTCACCATTTCATATTTTGATATTATAAAAGAATTATTAAAAATAACTTTGATAAAAAAATATAACCAAAGTTATAACCAAACTAAGATGAAATTATTAATCAAATACTAAAGAAAATCCCCTTCTTAAATTATAGAGTTAGTGATGATGATGATGATGATGATGATTACAAATTGTGCTGTGAGCATTCCACTTGGCATAATTTCCCTGGATTGTTTTTTATCTATTCATATGCCATATCTTGCTTGAAAATGACTATTATGAGAACATGTCAAATCATTAATTTCACGACAACCCTGCGCTGTTCAACAAGATTTAATTGTGCCATTTTTGAGAGTCTAAAACAGAACTGGGTAATATCTGCATAGATAGGCTATCCTAGGCTGAAATAGACTATCCACCGCAAGCCTAGGTTACCTAAGCTAGCTAATAAATTTTCAAATATTGTTCTTGGTAATGATACTTATTCCTTCCTTCAAGGCTTAATGCCTAACAAAATACAGCATTATAAAAAAGGGACATTTTTGGTTGTCTCCCTGTATAACTTGTATAATGTAGGGATCCATTCTTTGGATGTCATAATAGACAGTAGCTCCCAACTTAGATATGTGCAAGACGATGTGAATTGAGGTGGAAACCATACAAAAACAATATTTTGATATCTCTTGATGTAAAATTTGCTCCTTCCGTAAATTTTTCTCATGTGGCTCTTCGTCATCTCGCCGGTTGTAGATTCGGTCAGGAATTTCCAACTATTAAAAAGCAATGCTCACCAACCGCCCCATAGATGAAGTCCATTTAACATGTAAAAATTCCTGCCTAACGAGGATATCACATGAAGTTTCAGGCCAATTCCGATATCACCAGATTGTTCTGAGAAAAAAAGACATGATCAGAAAGCTTTAGCAAACGAGGACATCACTAAAAGGTTTAGGACAACTAGGACATCACCAGAAAGTTCAGCGCAATCAGTATATGACTAGAAAAATCACTCCAAATAATGCATCACCAGAAGGTTAAAATTAACGAAGACATCAAATGAATATTAATGCAAACGCGGACATTACCACACGGTTCATGCCAAACAGAAAATCACCAGAAAGTTCAGAACAATCAGGCAATAACCAGAACGTGCACGCCAACAATAACTTCAACAGAAAGATTTGGCGAACGAAGAAATCACCAGAATGTTCAAGTTAGCATGAACATCACCAGAAAATTGAAGTCATCGAGAACATCAGCAGAAGGTTCTGACAAATGATTACATAACATAAATTTAGCCCAACGAGTAAATTACCATAAAGTTCAGAGCAGCGACGAAATTACCAAATGTTTCAGAGCAACAAGTACATCATAGGGTCAATCAAATGAGGACATAATCAGAAGGTTCAGGCTAGTTAAGACATCACCAGAATGCTAAAAGAATTAAATTATGAGATCATCATACGATTCAGGGAAATGAGGAAATCGCAAGAAAGCTCAGGCCAAAGGGAGCATCAACAGAAATTCAGGCAAACGAGGAAATCACCAAAAAATCAAAGTTTAGAACAATAAATACATCACCAGGAAGCTCAGGTAAACGAGAAGAGACAGGAATTTTCAGACCAACTAGGAAATCACCAGGAAGTTCAGACCAACGAGACCATTAAGAGAAATTTCAAGCCAACTAGAAAGTTACCAAGAAGTTCGAAGCAACGAGGAACTGACCACAAATTTAGCCCTAAGCGTCAATTACAAGAAAGTTCAGAGCAACGAAGGCATCAGCATAAGGTTCAAAGTAACGAGAACTTCACAAGAAAGTTCAGGAAAACAAAGGCATTACCCAAATTGAGGCTAACAGGGACATCACAGGAAAATCTGGCCGACGAGGATCTCGCCAGCAAGTTCGTGCAACGAGTACATCACTAGAAAGTTTTTAGGCGATTTGTAGAAAAGTGGTGAACTTCAGAGAAGTGAAACAATTTGGAAATGATATAGCCGAATTTTCCTAAATGAGAGATACTTGAGTAGTTCGAGAGCGCGACGAACCCAGCTCTCTGGGAGGCAGGCATATCTTGTTACGTAATCTAAATTATTCTAATTCCTTCAAATTATTTGATTCCTTTTCTATAACCCTTTTCCATCAATCCTTTGCAAGTGAACATCCTTCAACGCTTGTGGTTATTTTTATATCGTTCTTAGTAGTATAATGCCAATTATTATCGAAACATTCATGGTATATCGTAATGTACATGGTATCTTCCCAAAACTATCTTCTCTTTATAGCGTCATAATTGTATAATTAAAAAAAGGAAGAGTGTAATAAACATTGCAAATGGAGAATAAATCTGTAATAGAAGCAATATAAAAATTATATATAAAGTTGTTTGCATATAAAATATATTGAATTACTCCAAGTGTACAAAATGATTTCCCTTAACGCCATTGCTCTTTCTACCTTCAAATGGGTTGCTTGGAAACCACTAATTCTTTCTTTGATCATGATCGAACCACCTTCAATACGATCGTAATGTTCGAAACTACCTTACAAAACCATTGCCTATTTTTTGGAAAGGACGAAAGGGAAACTTTGGGTATCTTTCAGATTAACCTGAATGACTTCACTTGTGGCACATTTATGCGGCTACCTGGCGATAAGCGCAGTTCTATCAGAGCATCTACATTAACCGATGTCTGCGAATCAAAGAGGCGAAGGGTAGATGTTATATTACTGTCGGATACCATTTTCTGTGCATTTGTACGTAAATAAATTTTATATACAAACAATTCGCTACCCATTTTGATTAACAACATTAATATTTTTCCTCTTATTAACACTTGCTATAACAATTTATTCTTTTTCTTAAACGATCAAATATATGATGCTATAAATATAGCATTTTGGGGAAGGGCACTAAAGTGAAAGCCACTTTTTTTTTACAAATCCACAAATTCCATGTAATAAATTTACAAAAATGATTAAAGAGTTCTTCTCTATATCCATATTTTACTGCCAAAGTTACCAAAGAGGGAAGGTTAAACGCCTGCGAACAGTTGCTCTAAAATATCTTTCTTCCGCCTTAAACTTTTTTCATCTTATCAAACATGACTTGCATAATAAGGTCAGGATATGTGTGTACGTCCATATGAATACACTTTTACACCCACATTAAAATAATTCAGCCCCAGTGCCAACATTCACCCATACTAAGAACATGACTGTTTACACCAATGTGACAAATGTGATATATTGTAAAATTATAACTAGCTACTGGTTTTATACATAATTACAAAAGCATGTTCCAAAAATGTGAAAAATGAAACAAATTATTCCTATTAAATTGTAATTAGTCATAGTTACCAAACTCCCTTTTAAAAGAGGATAAATTTATCGAATCAATTCATATTTACCTGTAATTTAAAGAAAGTGAACTTCCCTAACCTAAATTTTATTAATCAATGCAGTAGCGGATCTAGGATAAAAATTGAGGGGGGGGTGGGGAGCTAACCTGAATTCTTCATTCCGAGTAGTGTGAGACTTGTGGTACTATAAAATATTACTGGGAATAATATGCTATAGTTATTTCATTCGCGAAACATCCGGGTAAACATGGATAATTAATTACCTTTAATTACACTGTACGACAAATTTCAGTGTCAAGAAAAAAACAACATAGATCTCATGTGCATTTTATTATGAAGTTAAGTGGACTGAATTCGAATTTGATGACAAAAATTTCCCATCATGTAATATTTTCCTATAAATTGCCAATTTAATAATTATACAATTGATACCTATTTCCACGATACCATAAATGTATTTCGCTCTCAATGTCAGATTAAATGTGTCCATTGTAATTAATTCATGAATATATCAGCATGTTGTTAGCATTATATAATCAATTAACCTACATTTTAGTATTTACTTCTTCGGTTGTAAGATGTCTCAGGTGTGTCACGCTTCAGGTTGCAGCAGAGGTTACCCAGCATAGCAGGGCTCCATTTTCCTTTATACCTATTTTTCATTGACGCTATATTTTGATGGAACCTCTCTCAATGTTCATCACTCACATCTTCTTCATTCTCTGGAAAGAGGGGCAGATGAGAATGAAGAAAATGTATCTTCAGTGACATATTGCATCCGAGATTTTGGTAGCACTTGATTAGGCTGTCCACTATAGGCTCTCGCTGGGCCCCTTGGTACTTTCCCAGGAGTCCTTTGCATACATCTTTGAATGTATGCCAGGTCGCTAGCTCAGTTTCATCCAGTGTCGCCTCGAAGTCCTCATCAGCTATAAATTGACGAATCTGAGGGCCTACAAATATGTCTTCTTTAGTCTTGGCATCCCTTATTTTAGGGAAGATCGCTTTGAGGTACTGGAAACATGGCTTGTTATGTTGCATTGCTTCATTAGGCCTAGTTTTATATACAGTGGTGGCAAAATTATTTTCTCTTTCTTAAGTAGTAGCTTATGAATTAAATTATGGCATCCATGCGTCATAGTTTCACGAGGTGACCATTATAAGCGTACATAATGTTCTGATCTGGCCCTACTGACCCACTTACAGAGGAAGCACATAAACTTAGTGTATCCAGTTTGTAGCCCATTAAGTAGGAAAGAAAACACATTGAATACCCACATTTTATACTTGTTAAGCAACAGTAGCAATCCTTTAAATGGTCATTTGGTTCCCTTCAGACCATTGGTACGCCAAACATGAGGTCAGGCCCTTTGCCTTTCACCAGGGCAGAAAGGGAATTTGTACAGCTGAGGTATCCAACGTTTGTCCTGGTCAACAACTTTACATCCAAAGTACAGCTCTTAAAGTTTCTTCACATGTTTAGTCAACTGTCTCTGGTATTGACTTATTGTAACTGATCCACATATATAACAGAAACTGTCTAAGGAATTTTTGCATTCTCTAGGCATTTTAGCTGTCTTCTGTAACGAAAAAAAATACTGTAGTATGTGAAAAATAATATAAATAGTAACAGCAACAAATATTAAATAAAAAAGTAAAAGTACGAAGCATTCATGGTAAGTTACAAAAATTATCGAGCGTTACGTAAGAACTACCACGGATTTGGACCAATATAACTAAAAGAAATTGAATATACTTTCATATATTTCATAGGTTAGGTTGAGAAATACCTTAGGAACACCCCATTAAAATTATATCAAAATCCGTTAATAACTTTTAGAGTTGTCAGTTTCGGCCCAATCCTGTTTACATTCAATCCCTACGTAAGTAAGATGGTAATTTAAGAGAAACTGGAGGGTCGCAGAAAGAGACGGGTGTTATATTCGTGAATTACGCAAAATATATCCCTAGAAAAGTTTATTTTCATTTCCGTATTTTTTTCATTGTTGTACGGTGTTATTCATAATATCAATTTTATCACATTTAACCTAGCTTATATCCACAAAAACTAAGCAATAAATGTGGACTACTTGTTGTGTAAAGGGTGGAAGATGATTGGTAGCAAAAGGGTGGTAAAATGTAGAGAACAAAGTCTGTTGACCAAATGCGCGTTCTCTCACTTATTCTCATTTATGACCTTTAAAGTGTTAAATAAATCCTGGACTAAACTTGGGAGGACCTTGGCAATTATATCATTCGAAAGAGAATGTAAAACAACGTAAGGGTTTCAAATTTCGTTAGAATCGGCCGAATAGTTATGATGTTATTGCCAAATAATTTCCCGATAACCGTGGGAGGATTTTGGCAATTATACCATTCGAAAGAGAATGTAAAACAAAATAAAGGTTTCAAATTTCGTTAGAATCGACCGAATAGTTATGATATAATTGCCAAAACCAAATAATTCCCGGGTTAACCTTGGGAGAACCTTGGCAGTTATATAATTCGAAATAGAATTTAAAACAACATAAGAGTTTCAAATTTTCGTAGAATCGGCGGAATAGTTAAAATGTTATTACCAAAGCAAAAAACAAGGTCTGCTGACCAAAAGGTCCCGTGCTCTCACTTATCTGATTTATGACCTTACGATATTTAAAAATTTCAATAATTCAAAGACTAACCTTAGGAGGATTTTGAAAATTAAATCATTTGAAAGCACCATAAGGGTTTCAAATTTCGTTAGAATTGGCCGAATAGTTATGATGTTATTGCAAAAAAGAATTCCTTGGCTAATCTAGGGAGGACTTTGGCATATATATCTTTCGAAAAAAATCCTGGGCTAACCTAGAGAGGACTTTGGCATATATATCTTTCGAACGAGAATGTAAAACATAAGGGTTTCAAATTTCGTTAGAATCGCCCGTGACTAGACTCGCAAGCAACTAAAAATCAAAACGGGGACAGAGGGACGGACGAACGGACCGACCAACCGACATAATGAGATATAGAATCGCATGCGACTAAAAATACAGGTTTTTATTTTGCCAGTTGACGTTTCATTCACCACGAACGTCTTCGCGATAAAGAGCATAGGAACGAGTTATGTAAAGTTTTACACATGTATAAGACCGTCTTGTACCTCACATATGGCAAAACAACCAAAAACTATAACCAGTACAACTAATAATTTAAACCTAAAAATCACCCGAACAGAAAATCAGGATAATCCTAAAATGACCTAAACCTCATATATTTAAGAAAATAAAATCAATAAAACAGAAACAGACTATTAGATAAAAGGAAATTAGAGGGAAACCCCGATTTAGACAAAAATACACAACTTAATTGAACAAAAGAAAATAAAACTACCAAATAAGATCTCCAAAGGTAAGATCTTATTTATTCATATTTAAATGAAAATGTAATAAGCGACAAAGATTCAAAGATGAAAGAAGGTACAAAAGAAAAGAAACTGCACAAGAAAGCATACCAAGCATTAATAGGTTACAAGGGCTAAAAACGGTGTGAACGCTGGAGCAAAATAATTAAAAAAATTGCAACACAACAGACACAAAACAAATTAGCCAAACCGCTTGAAGCAGATATTCCTACTTATTAATTTGTAACTTAACACTCAATCTTGCAAGTTTTGCAAACCTTCAACTTCTATCAACTTTTACCCTGAAACTTTCATTCTATCATTTCGCACAAACTGAGCCTACATAACACATGATGGACAAAGGATCCGAACAGCGGTTCGGATTGCCAGAGAGCGGTTAGATTTTCCCAGAGAGCGGACTTCTAATTGGGGATCATTCCTGTTTCACTCGTTCCTTGGACGAAGCGAAAGAGTAATAGTGTACAGATTAGGAATTTCATTTGTTTTCGTTTTGCCTAGGGAAAAGCAGCACTGAGGGCCCGAGGGCATGCCTGTTCCTACCCCGACGGGTCTACGGTTTTGTGACTGATTGGAAATGCTTTGTTTCTAATGACTCTGACATGGACAAACAAACTAAAGTGGATCGATTAGAGATTCCTCCTGAATCTACCTCATTAGTATGGCAGGAAAGGATACTGAAAGGAACCCACTGCGGCACTTAGATTGCATCTTGCGTGGAGCAGAGGCTAATAAATGTGCCATCATGATGAACACTTGACAAGAATAAAGGTGCAGGAAAATATCTAAACCTTTAAGTCCAAGTACGACTGAAAGGAACGGAAACGACCCGCAAAGACTAAAATGATCCAAAAAATCCCTCGAAAGCTTGAAATCGGCATTAAGAGGCTAATGGAGGTGACAACAGCCCACACTGCAATCTGCTACATCTAAACGGAGCTAGCAAGCTGATACCGTCTAGTGCAATTAAGGAGCTTGGTACAATGGCATGGAAACAAAGCCCAAGCACTCAGTCAACGACAGAAAGTCGATTATATGAAGAAAGATGAATCTTTGGGTAGGCGAAAGATCAAAAGTGATACCAAGATAAAGATTTAAATAAACCACATCTAGGCTAAAGTGACTAAGGTGATCAAATTTTGCTCGCTCACCGATGTATTCAAGTTAGTAATTTAATAAATTCAGATGTCAGAAATGGTCATCTATGCATAAATAATATTTAGTGGCAAGAAAATTAATAAAAACATTTGTTGATAAAATCATGAATGAAAAACATTCCTTGAGAAAAATATTGCCGTAAAGTACTTTTTTTTTAAATAAATTAGTCTATAAAAATATTTTCCCGGAAATCATTTGATTAAAAATATTTCTTGAAAGAGACATTGTATAAACTCTTGAAAAAGGATAATACATGTAAATACAGCTTTGAAATAAATCAGTTAGAAAATTATTTCGTGGTAAAACATTTAATGAAAAACTTTTCTTAAGAAAAATCATGCTATAAAAACAGTATATTTCTTGAACTACTCACGCTCTGAAGGAGAAAAGAAAATGTTAAGCATAAGATGAATTTAATCTCTCTCTCCCTAAGTGCAAACAGAGAGGAAAATAAAACTGAATTTTCTCAATGTCTAGAACTCACCATTTCTTGTTCCTCGCCTCTCTTTTGATAATAAATTGATGCCATTTAAGGGGAATTATGAAACGACCATATAAATAACTTGCCATAAATGACTTGACCAAAAATCAAATATTGATTCACGGTAGCGTTTAATTATAAGTCAGTATGCTTAAGAAAAAAAGATAGTAAATTACTTATTTATATCATTTCTAGAGCTTATACCAAATTATAACCAAAGGTCATCTTTAAAATGGATCCCAATTAGGTAGGATCTTTTACCCAGCCCCGAAAACTAAGATGATAACTATGTAATTTATTAAATCTTCACACCTCTGAATTCATACGAGGGCAGTTGCCACTTGAGAATGAACGAAACGAACAGATAATTTAAAATGAAAGTAAGTGAAAATTTATTGAGCTGCTAAATTACATTTATTTAAGAAATTACACTGGTGAATATTTCATTTTTCAAATAATGTAATTTACGTTACTTGACACACAATTGAAATATGATAACGCACTATGTAGGTCACTTTCATCGACAGTGTACAATTATATAAAATCTCCCGTGAATATCTCATTGCACATTTACTTCAAATTTCTGTACTGTATTGCTATATGATTTGCAATAGAAGGTCTCTGCATCTTTCTTTCTGTCTTCAAAAGGTTTTTGAAAGGCAGAAATTAAATATGGCGAAAACTATATGGTGGTTGTTACCACCCGCAGAACTTGTATTTGCTCTTTCTTTGTATTTGAGATGGATAGTGAGCCTTTAAATTGCAAGTGGATACGAAGATATAGTATAAAAGTCCCCTGTGCTTGGTAGTTTAATGGTAAAGCATCTGACCGGTAATCAGTAAACCCAGGATCGATTCCTGGGCAGGATAATTCGAGCTTTTTCCCCTGACATTATTTCTGTCTTCGAATGTCCCTTTCTCTTGCTTTATTTAAAACTCCTGTTTCTTGTCCCATTTTCCATTTACGTCAAATTTCTCTTTTCTTGCACTTTTATATATATATATATATATATATATATATATATATATATATATATATATATATATTAGAGAAACCACAGTATTTTGGACCGATTGAAGGCAAAATAAGATTTCGACTGAGACATCCGTCATCTTCAGTCGCTGAAGATGACGGCTGTCTCAGTCATAAATTTATAGCAGTTTATTATAATTATTATTTCTACCTCGATTAATAATATTTTGGAGGTTGATTTTTGTGTTTTTCCCCTGGTGAAAAGCTGTTTCATAATTGCTTATTTATCGTAGAATTTTCGACAGCACTGGTACACTAGTAATTAATCATTGACTAGATAGAATTTTAGAGGAAGCTTAGCAATGGTAATCCATTAATTTCGGATACTAATATTTCGATATATGTACATACACATATTCACTTCTTAATACAAATAGAAAATATTAGTTTTCTATAGACATGCTTCAAGCATTGGTTTGGTGAGAAGGTTACGGTAGGGGAAGAGGATAACGACAAAGGATGACCTGAGGTTACGGTAGGGGAAGAGGATAACGACAAAGGATGACCTGAGGTTACGGTAGGGGAAGAGGATAACGACAAAGGATGACCTGAGGTTACGGTAGGGGAAGAGGATAACGACAAAGGATGACCTGAGGTTACGGTAGGGGAAGAGGATAACGACAAAGGATGACCTGAGGTTACGGTAGGGGAAGAGGATAACGACAAAGGATGACCTGAGGTTACGGTAGGGGAAGAGGATAACGACAAAGGATGACCTGAGGTTACGGTAGGGGAAGAGGATAACGACAAAGGAGCTAAAGGAATGTCAAGGATGACCTGAGGATTAACTTAAATGTTCAGAGCTAAGTTCTAGCTAAAGATCGCTATTTAACTCTGAATGTACACACTAGGGATAATTACCCCTAAAGTAGTAATTAGATGTTTACCAAAGAGTACTGCAGTTTGAAAAAAGTGAGTATATGTATTAAAAGCATAAATTTTCTCTCCATGGCATTACAGGCCCAAAAATTTGAGGATAATAAACAGTTAATCAGATGGTAGGTGGGAAGATAAGCATATTACCACAATTGTTTCAAGGACTCAGAACACAATAACAATACATCATTTAAGTCCCAAATATGAAAGATGTCGCTCTAATACGCAAACACATGAAAGGGAAGATGAATATGCAAACTATTTGTAAACTATTCATTCATCATATGCTACTCGTAAGGAAAACAAAATTACAAAAACAAAACAGAAACAAAGAAACAAGCAAAAAACAAAAACAAAACAAGAAGGAAGCACGCTCCGGCGTCGGAGGGAGGCCTGCCTCCTCCCGGTGCAGGAACATGTGACCTACAACAGCGTTAAATAAAATTGAGGAGGCCAGCCTCCTCCAAAATGTCATATAGCACGCAATCTGTGCGTATTAACTCGTCCTGAGTAAAAGAGATAAACGATAGCGAGCCCGCTCGTCCTGGTACCGGGACAGGTAACGTGCGCGAAGATCGCCCAGACTGGGATATTCAACAAGAATGTGCCGAACAGTCTGGGGGACAACGCAGTTGTCGCAATAAGGCGCAGGCGATCGCTCCATCAAATGGCGGTGCGTCCCGAGTGTGTCTAATTCGGAGACGACAGAAAACAACCCGGAGCAGGCGCGGTATTGGGGGATGGTAGGACCATGGGAACAGTCGCAGCACCATCGCACGCAACTTTAAGTTCCCCTCTGCCAACTTCCATCTCTTTTGCCAAGCATTTCGGAGAACTGTTATGATTCCTGCCGTGTAGTCGGCGTGAGAAAGTGCGAAACGCTTTTCTGGTCGCCCAATCCTAGCGGACTCTTTGGTGCCCTCATCGGCGCCCTCATTCCCCGCAATTCTTACATGGCCAGGAACCCAGCAGAAGATAATCCAGACATCCACCCGGTTCGCCAAAATCGTGGTGTCACAGATATCGCGAACCAGTGAATGCGGAGATTCCAATGTTCCGAGAGCACTCAACGCGCTTGGTGAGTCGCTATTGATCACAATCTAGTCTCCGAACAAGGCACGTCGCGTTATCTTCCATACCAAGCAGTGTATTGCAACCAAATCGGTCGTGAAGACAGAGGCAGCTCCTGGTAGAGCCCCGCTAACTTTAAACAGAAGGGATGCATAGAAACCGACCCACTCCTGGGGCTTCGAGCCATCCGTATACACTGCCATGGATCCAACACACGAAGTAGGCTCTACAAAGGCCGAACGCAATACTCTCGGTGGTATGGAAACTTTGGGATCAGAGGTATGGTGACAAGCGCTAGCCCTTTTTATCAAAGACTTGTAGAACATGCACTAACCCAAGTTATTGTAAACTAGAAAAACAAGCGCTAACGGAAGTTATTTTAATCTCTCAGATCAATTGTTATTATGGCCTCGAAGAGCATGCGCTAAACAAATTTATTATTGATTCTAAGAACAAGGAATATCCCTGATGATTATATATTTTAAGAAAAAGCACTAACTGAAGTTATTATTGACAGAAGAAACAAGCGCTCAAGCAAGTTATTATGGCCTCGTAGAACAAGCGTTAACCCAAGTTATATGTAATTATTAACACAAAAAAGCGCTAACCAAAGATATATTTCATTCCAAGGACAAATAAATATCCTAGCCTATTATTGACTAAGAACAAGCGCTAACCCTAGTTATTAGGGGCTTGTAGAACATACGATAATCAAGTTACTATGAATTCTAAAAACAAGCGCTAAACCAAGATATTATAGATTCTATGAACAAGTGGTAGCCTTAGTTATTAAGGACTCGTAGAACAAGCGCTAAACCAAGTTATTTTGGACTCTAAGAACAAACGCTAATCCACACTAACTTATTATTGGCAAGCTCTTAGAACAAGGTTTAACGTAAGTTATTGTTGAGGCGAAAAAAAAGCACTGACCAAAGACATCATTGACGCAAGAACAAGTAGTAACTCAAGCTATTATCGGTTCTTTTAACACCGCTAACCTAAGTTGATACATATGCGCTAACAACATTTCTTATTGACAAGAAAAACAAGCAGAAGCCCAAGTTATTATGCATTTATGACAAATGCTAACCGAAGTTATTATTCACTCGAAAAAGCGCCGACACAAGTAATTATTGCTTCTTAATAACCTAAGTTATTATGAATTCCAAGAACCAGTGCTAACCCAAGTTATTGTTGAGTGAAAAACAAGTGCTAACCAAAGTTATGAGAGATTCGAAAGAAAAAGTTCTAAAGTTATTATGGATTCTAAGAACACGCGTTAACCTAAGTTGTTAATGATGGAAAAACAAGCGCTCCCTCATGTTATATTTTAGGACGAAAAACATCCCAAGATATTATAGATGCGAAAAGATTCTAATTATAAACGCAACCCCAAGTCTTTATACGCGAAAAACAAGCAATAGCTCAAGTTATTATGGATTCTATGAACAAGCGCTATCTCAAGTTATTATTGACGCAAAAAAATAAATATTAATCAAATTTATTATGGGATCGTAGAACAATGGCTAACTCAAGATTATTATTGACAAGAAAAACATCCGACATCCCCTGAAATTATTAGAGTATAAGACCATGTGCTAACACAAAGTCTTATTGACGGGAAAAACAAGCGATAGCTAAATTTATTATGGAGTCCAAGAAAAAGGCTACGCCAACTTATTGTGGGAGCTAAAAACAAGCTCTAACTCTTGTTATTCTGCATTCTAAGAACAAGCGCAAACTTAAGTTTTTCTTTTCGCGAAAGACAAGCGACAACCAAAAATAATATGGTGTAAGGGAATCGATACTCCTCCCCCCCCCCCCCGCTCAGGCGACGAAGTTTCTGGCAAGAGGCCCGGGCTACCAACAGAAGGAACTAAAAAGAAGCTGATCCTCGAGCCAGTTCCTGGTGGTCACACCGAACTTTAAGTTAATTTGATTTAAGAATCAAGTTCAACTTACTTTCGTCAGAGAAACCCCTCTATCCTGATGTATCCCAAAGCACAGAGATAGTCCTCGCCCTTGAGGAAGTCGCCCAAGTGAACTCCCTCCAGCACTCCCCTGAGTCAAAGGATTCCCGCATTCTGGGTATTTAAGGTGTCAAATTTCGTTGGTTCATGTTTTTTTGTTTTAATTAAAGTTTTAGTTTTTTTAACAATACTTTTTTTATTCAATCCTCGAAACGCTAAGCAAGGCACTAGGAACCCTCAAAGGTTAAAGAAGAAATAATCCAATAATAATAATCAATAATAATTAATAGATATATATATCACTCTTAGAGATAAAACGTAATCAAGGAGTTTTGACGTACGTAAAAAACCCATACGTACGAACTCCTTCCATCACTCGGTCCTTCTTATACCACGACATATAGGATCTTAGACTAAGCGTTAAGCCAAGTTATTATTGACGAGAAAATAAGCGCTAACCCAAGTTATTATAGATTCGAAGAACCCAGTTACCTAAATTATTTTTGACCCGAAAAACAAGCGCAAACCCATGTTATTCAGAATTCTAAGATTCAGCACTAATCTAAATTAATTTTTACACGAAAAACAAGATGTAACCCAAGTCATTATAAATTGTGAGAACACATGCTAACCTATTTTAATATTGAAGCAAAAACAAGCGCTACCATAATTTTTATGAATTCTAAGATCCAGTTATTATTAGCTTATAATCAAAGATTTTATGGATTCTGAGAACCGGCGCTATTCCAAATTTTTATTGATACGAAAAAAGCGCTAAACGATGATTTATTAGATATACACTAACAATCGCTAACCAAAGTTATCATTGATTCTAATAACAAGCGCTAAGCCAAGTCATAATGGATTATATGAACAAGCAATAACACAATTTATTATGGCAGCGAAAAAAACGCTAACTCAAAATATTATGTGATCATAGAACAAGCACTAAGCCAAGTTATTTTTGACGCTAAGATCAAGCGTACACCCAACATATGAATTGATTATAACAAGAGCTAACATAAGTTCTTATTAACGCGAAAAACAAGCGATAGCTCAAGTTATTATTTATTCAAAGAACAAGCGGTAAACCAAGTTATTATTAACCCGAAAAACAAGTGCTAACCCAAGCTTAATGGACTCGTAAAACAAGCGCTAACTAACTTAGTATTTACACTAAAAACAGGCGCTAAACCATGTTATTATAGATTCTCATTGCACGCTAACACAAGTTATTATTGACGGAAAAACAAGCGATATCACAAATTATGACAGAATCTAGGAACAAGTGCTGCCTAAGTTATTAATGACGCAAAAAACAAGAGCTGCTCATATTATTAATGATTCTAAGAACAAGCGTTAAGTAGAGTTATTATGGATTCTAAATACCAGCGCAACCCAAAGTTATTATTTACGCGAAAATCACACGGTCTAAGTTATGATGGATTCTAGGAACAAGCTCTAAAAAATGTTATTATGATTTGGTAGAACAAGCGCTATCCTAAGTAAATATGGACGCGAAAAACAAGCTCTATACCAAGATATTATTGATTCCAAATACTTCGCTAACCAACTTAATATCGACTTAATATTAGCTCTAAACCAGATTATAAAAGGTTCGTAGAACAAGTGATAAACCATGCTATTATTGATTTTAAGATCAAGTGCTAACATTAATTTTTATTGAAGCTAAACAAGCTCTAAAACAAGCCCTAAACAAAGTTATAAAAAAATTGTAAAAGAAGTGCCAACCCAAGTCATTATTGATTTTAGCAACAAACGCTAGCCCTAGTTATTAATGCCTCGTAAAACAAGTGCTAACCCAAGTTATTATCAAATCGAATAACAAGTGTTAACACAAGCGATTATGGACAAGTTTAACAAATGACGAACCAAGTTATTATGGACTCGAAAAGCATGTGCCTATCAAAGTTAGTATGGATTCGAAGAACGCGTGCTAGCCCATGTTATAGGGGGCGCAAAACAAGTGCTAACCGATGTTATTATGGACGGTAAAACAAGCGTGAATCCAAGTTATTATTGATCCTAATTGCATGCGCTAACCAAGTTATTATGAAGTCTAAAGATAAACGCTCACCCTCGGTATTATGTGCTCGTTGAATTGCTAATCCAAGTTAGTATTAACATAAATTCTTATTGACGAGACAAACAAGCGATGGGTCAGGCTATTATGGATTTTAACGAAAAGCGATAAGCCAGGTTATAATTAAGGCGAAAGACATGCGCTCACCGAACTTACTATGGTTTCACTATCCTAATTTAGTATTGATGTGTAAAACAAGCGCTATTCTAAGCAAAGTGTTAATGCAAACTTTATTCATTCTAAGAACAACGCTAGCTATAGTTATTAAGGACTCTTGGGGCATTGAGTATCATAACTTTGTTTCGCATTCAAAGAACATGTGCGACGCGAAAAACAAGCGTTAAGCAAGTTATTATAGATTCTAATAATAAGCGCTACCCCAAATTATTTTAAACGCGTAAAACGACCGCTAACCCAAATTATGATGGATTCTAGGACAATTGCTAACCCGTTATTATTGAGGCTAATCGTAAGCGCTAACTCGATTTAATATTTACGCGCAAAGAAGCTGCAATTCAAGTAATGATAGATTCTGAAAAAAAAAAGCGCTAGCCGAAGTAATTATTGAGCGAGAAATATGCCCTAACACATGTAATTATGGGCTCGTAGAAACAGCGCAATCCTAAGTTATTGTGTTGCAAAAAACAAACGCTATTCCAAGATATTATGGATTCCAAGTCCACCGCTAAAGCAAATTATTATTGACATGTAAAACAAGAGCTAACTCGAGTTATAATGGATTTTAAGAGTAGGCGCTAACCCAATGTTATCGACGCAAAAAAATCCAACTCGCTTACCCAATTTAGTATGATATCGATAAACAAGCACTAAACAACTTATAATGGACTCGTAGCACATGCTCTATCCTAAGTCATAAAAGGCTCGAAGAACAAGTGCTAAACCAAACTATTATAGATTCTAAGATCAAGAGCTTATTAAAGTTATTATTGACGCAAAAAACTAGCGGTAACCCAAGTTATTAAATATTCTAAGAGCAAGCGCTAACACAAGATTTTATTGAGGCGAAAAACAAGTCCTAACCCAATTATAAAAGGCTCTTGGAGAAGTGTAAAGCCAAACCATTATTGATCCTAACAACATGCGCTAGCCCTAGTTATTAACTTCTCGTAAAACAAGAGCTAACCAAAGTTTTTGCAATGTCGAATAATAAGCCCTTCCACGAGGTATTATAGAGGGAATAACAAGAGGTAACCCAAGTTAACATGAGCTCGAAAATTATTCGATAAGCAAAATTATTAAGGACACGAAAAACAAGCGCCAACCCAAGTTATTTTAGTTCAAAAACAAGCATTAACCCAAGTTATTATTGATGCTAATAACAAGCGCTAAGACAACTGATCAGGGATTCTAATTAGAAGAGCTAACGGAAGTTACTATTTACGCGAAACGCAAGACTTAACATAAGTTATTACGGGCTCGTAAAACAAGCATTAATCTATCTTATTATGAACCACAAAAATAAGTGCTATCCCAAGAAAACCGGTAACCCAAATTATATTTAACGAGAAAAGCAAGCGCTTAACCAAGTTATTATGCATTTTAAGAAAAACCGGTACCACAAGAAATAAGCGCTAGCCCAGGTTGTGATGGATTCTAGGAAGAAGTGCAAACCCGTTAGTATTGACCGTAAAAACAAGAGCTAACCTATGGTAATATTGATTATAGGAACAAACACTAAGTTGACTTATTATTGATGCAAAAAACAAGCGCTAACCCAAGTTATTATGTATTCTAAGAACAAGCGATAACTCAAGTAACTATGGACGCGAAAAAAGGCTAACCTAAGATATTTTGGATACGTAGAACAATCGCCATCCCAAGATATTATGGACCCGAAAAACATGCGTTAAACGATGTAACCTAGGAAAAAAGCTAGCGTTTACCCAAGTTTTATGGACACCAAGAACATGCGGTAACACAAGAATTTATTAAAGCGAAAAACAAGCGCTTACATAAGTTAATGGACTCCTAAATAAGCTCTAAACCAAGATCTGATAGGCTCTCGAAGTCATAACCCAAGCTATTATCTTTTTTAACAAGGAATTGTCTATTTATTAAGGTCGCGTAAAATAAGAGCTAACCCAAGCTATTGTGAACTTGAAGAGCAAGTGCTAACAGAAGCTGTTATGGAGCCGTAGACAAGTTGTTATTGGCTTAAAAATTATGCGCTAATCAAATTATTAAAGATTCGAAGTAAAAGCGCTAAAACAAGTCATTATGGACGCAAAGACAAACTTAACCCAAGTTATTATTGATGCCAATAACAAGCTCTTATCCAAGTGCTTATGGATTCTAAGTTTTAGCTCTAAACCAAGCAACTATTAATGGGATAAATAAGCGGTAACAAGTTATTACGTGCTCGTAGAACAATCGCTAGCCCGTCATTCTAGACACAAAAACATGTGTTATTCCAAGTTTTTATCAATTCTAATAACAAGCGCTAACCCATGTGATTATAGATTCTATGAATAATCTTCAATACAATCTAGTACTTACGCGAAAACGAGATTTAACACAAGTTATTACAGGTTCGTAGAACAAGCACTAATACAAGTTTTTATTTACGCGAAAAATAAGACCTAACACAAGTTATAACAGGCTTGTAGAACCAGTGCTAACCCGAGTTATTATTGACTCGAAAAACAAGCGCTAACTCAGGATATTATGGACAGTAAAATCATGCGCTCTCATTTTAATATAGATACTAAGAACAGGCGCTATAATAGGTTCCTTTGATGCGAGAATCTAGTGATAGGTCAAGTCATTTGGAATTTAAGATCAAGCGCTAAGCCATGTTATTATTTAACTCGAAAAGAAGCAATAACCCAACTTATTATGAATTCTAACAACAAGCGCTTGGGCGCAAGAAATAAGCGTTAACAGAAATTATTATTGGTTCGTAGAACAAGAGGATTCTGAAGTAAATATTGACGAAAAACAAGCGTTACCCCGAGATATTATGGATTCCAAGAAAAGCGCTAACCCAACCTTTATTTATTCTAAGAAAAAGCGTTATCTATACTAAATAGGAATTGTAGAACTTAAAAGCTGTTTTGCAAGTTGTGATGCAATGGCAAGGATGCTTGTAGGAGAACGACCTAGGAGGACGATCTTGACCCCCTTCCCCATTTCGAGCAGAGACCGCGTGGTCTCAAACAAAATCCTAAGGAAGGATAATAACGAAGAATCTCACGTGGAAGCCGGTGAGACACCCCACCTGCGTAGAATTGGCGCCAGACGAGCATCCTTTCCAACATTTATCTGAAACAGAGCTAATCGGTTCTTCGCCAGGATTTCCCTTGAGACAACAGTCGTGCCCAGAGGCCTTTTAGCGATTTAGCCGGCTGAATATATATATTCAGGGTCCCCCGTTACTCGAGAGAGAGGGAGAGAGTACAGCTCACGTCCCTCAAAGATGCGTTCCCCTTCCGTCTCGAGTCGAGCCCCTGAAGTTTGAACGTCTCGTTGGCTATATCACGACCGTGAACATTTGACCATCCTCTATAGGCAAGTTCGTGAAGCGGTTTCTTCGAAGAGTTCGTGCGTCATACTCTTCTCATCCCGTTCACGAAAGTACGTCGCCCTGTCCGAGTGCACTCCCCCCAAGTCTAAGTGTATCTTGCTACTCCGCCCACGAGTGATTCATCATGCTCCAATCTCACTTCGCTCTTCCTTGAGGTAATCGACTCCCATTGCAAGATCTCATCGCCGCGCTGCAAGATCTTCTCATCCCGTGCAATCCGAGTCTTGGTTCCATCACCACCTCCCGCTTCTCCGAGAAGCTAGTCCGCAAGATAAAGAACCTTCCGCCCATTTTTTAAATCTCCCTCTGCAGGTTATTCCCCGCTGTCCATAATTTGTTAATTACCGAGTCTCATTTTTATTTCCCTATTGCATTAGTCCATTACCGATCTGCTCATTACATTGCATAATACCTCAATCTTGACCCGTGTATATATTTTTGTGATTACCTTTTTTTGTTGTAATTCAATCATTTATTTTGGGGTAGTCTTTTTAAATAACCTTGAATGAATCCTAGCATTTAACGAACCCTTTACGGCCAACCTCAAGCACTCGCTTGTGTTTGAGCCTCCCATTGAACTGGAGCAAGGCTTACCTCCCCCATTCTTCATTCACGCGCGGCCTCTCAGCTTTCGGTCGCCTATTTATGCGTGTGCATACCCATAGACTAGGTTGTACACCCATAATTCCTCGACAATGCTAAATAAGTATTTTCTTTTAACATTTACACTCTAGGATATCCTAATTGTATCTGAGGGGACCTTGCTTTTCATGGGTAACGATTAGGAGAAATTAGAAGATATTTTAGTTACAAACGAGATAGTCTCAGAAGAAATTAGAGATGAATTTAATAAATCACCGGGCCTGAGCAGACTTTTCTTAGGATTTTGAAGGAATGTAAAATGTGTTAACTGAGCCTTCAGCATATGTAATTAGAAAATCTCTAGAGCCTAGCATTGTACCAAAGGCAGAAAAGAAAGCTAATGTGATACAAATATTTAAGAGAGTGGGATAAAACAATTATGTCCAATTAACAGCCAGTAAGTTTGACATTAGTGACGAAGAAAATGATTTAATCTAAAAAAGCGAAATTTATTAGTGATCACTTAGATAAACATAAATTGATGAAGGAATCTCAACACAGCTTAATAGGGATAAAATTGTGTTTGACTAATTTACTATCTTTTTATAGAAAGGTCTATGATGCTGCCGATAGAGATGCGAATTAAGATAGTGTTTATTTGGATTTCAATAAGGCATTTGACAGGGTGCCAAACATTAGTAGACTTTGGAATAAAGTTAAAGCGCATGGGATCGATGGAAGTATTTTTAGGTGGATTCAGTCGTGATTTAATGAAAGACAGCAAAGATTTAGCATAGATGTGATTAAATCTGAGTGGAGAAATGTTGCAATGGGGTTTCTCAGGGATCGCTGTTGGTACCGCTGTTGTTCTTTACTTAAATTAATGATCTTGACTTGGGTATAAGTAGAGACCTGAGCAAATTCGCCAATGATCAAAGTTAGGTAATACCTATGATGCTGAGTTATTACAAAATGAATTAAACATATTCTCCCAATGAGCAGAGAAATGATAAATGGAATTTAACATAAGCAACTGTAGTGTACCTAGTATAGGTAGGAGTAATCTCCTGAATAATTATAAACTGAATAAGAGTGTTAGGTAGCTCAGAATGCGAACGAGGCTTAGGTGTCCTGGTATGTTCTTACCTCCGGCCTAGAAAGCAATGCAGAAGTGCTATAAATAGAGATAATAGGATATTGGGGTTTATTGGGATTAGTGTAAGTAATAGAATTGCTCAAGCCATTCTGAAACTGTACCTGGCATTAGTTAGGCCTCATCTTGACTATGCGGTGCAATTTTGGTCACCGTATTATAAGAAGGATATTGGATTTTTTGAGTCTGTGCAAAGAAGGATGACTAGGATGGTTCATAGGTTGTGGACATTATGTTAAAGGAACAAGAGACTAAATCTTCATACATTAGAAAAGAGAAGAGTGCGAGTGGACTTGATTTAAGTCTTCAAGTGGGTAAAAGGTTATAATAGGTGAGATATAGGTAAAATTCTTATTTTTTCTCAACATGGTAGGACCAATAGCAAAAGGTTTAAGCTGGACAAGTTTAGGTTTAAGAAAGAGATTGGTATAAATTGCTTTACAAATATAGTAGTAGATGAATGAAATAAGTTCACTAGTTATGTGATAGAAGCGTCCTCACTGCTGAGTTTTAAGAATAGATTAGATAAATTTATGGAGGTGGATGCTAAGTGGGAGTGAACTGGGTGATAGGAACAGGAGCTGCCTCGTATAGGCCATTGATTAGCCTTTTTCAGATTCCTTCTATTCTTGTGTCCTTTTTGAATGTAAGACTCGTAAGACATTTGCGCTACCAAACTTATTTTGCATTCTAAGAATATACGGTTACCCAAGTTATTATTGATGCGAAAAACTGGCGCTAAACCATATGCTTAGAATAAGCGGAAACACCATTTCTTATTGACGGGAAAAAGAAGCATAGCACGAATTATTATGGATTTTATAAACAAGCGCTAACAAAAATTAATATTTATGCGAAAAACAAGGGCTAACCCAAGTTATTATTGATTCTACGAACAAGTGCTTCTCCAGGTTATTATGAACGCGAAAACCAAGCGCCAACCCAACATATTATCAATTAGAAGAGCAACGTTAATCCAAGTTAATAGAAAGATTAAAAAAACGTTAACCTAGGTTAATATATGGGCGAAAAAACTCTAATTAAAATTATTATAGATTCTAACAACAAGCGCTAACACAAGTTATTATTTACTCCAAAAACAAGCGCTGACCTAGTTATAATGAATTTTAATAACATGGTAATCCAAATTATTATTGACACGAAAAACAACAACAAAATCCTGTTCTTATGGATTGTAAGAACAAGCGCTAACGTAAGCTTCTTTTTTGTCAAAAAAACAGCGCTAAATTGAGGTATTATGGGCTAGTAAAACAAGGACCCAATTTATTATTAATTTTAAAAACTAGTGCTAACACAAGTTATTATGGAAACCAAGAATAATCGCTAGCAAAAGTTTTCTTTGAGGCGATAAATAAGCGCTAACCAAGTTCTTATGGACTCTATAGACACTGATCCTTCTGCAGCCACTAGAGATGGAAGGACTTCCTCTAGTGGTCAATTTGGGTAGTTTGGCTTATTCTACACATGCACTCTCTTCCAGGGTAAACACTGGAGCCAGAAGAGTGTGGCATTTCTTCTTCAGATGAAGCATTGGATTTTCCCCTGCAACACAATCCACTCTCGTCTCGTGGTTTTACTCCCGCTAAATAAAAAATATGAATCGAAGAGGTATATTATTATATAAACCATCGTATAAATTATTATTAATAATATATGAAGTATATAAAATTGAGGGAAATGAAGGTAAGAAATCACTAATATATATTTTATAAACTTGTTTTGAGAACCCGTTTCAATCTTGATTCTGGCAACTAAAAAGAAATATTATTCAGAATTTATGGAAGAATAGATTCTAAATAAAAATCTTTAGTCAGACACGGTTATGATATATTATATATATATATATATATATATATATATATATATATATATATATATATATATATATATATATATATATATGAAAAACTCACAAAGTATCACGTGAGGGTAGCAAATGAATGCAATGTCCCGCAGGAAAAATGAAAAGGTGTTTCCAAGAACTTTCGAACTTTATTAAGTTCTTTATCAAGGATAACTACAAGAAATAATATTATATTAGAGGTATATATACGAAAGAAAAGTATGAAATACCGCCTCAAAAACAAGAAATCACCAATGAGGAAGACGGAAGGGGGAAGGTAAAAATGTGCTACAACTGTTACGCACTCGAAAACTACACTGCCAATAACTGCACGGTGAAGAAAAAATAAATGCTCAGAATGCTCTGGCGAACATGGATGGATGGAATGTAACTTTATCATCAAAAAATGCCTGAATTGTGAAGGTAACCATCGCACCCTGGCGAAGAGCTGGCCAAAGAGATAAGAAAAAATAGAAGGGAAAGAAAGAGAGAAAGTGCAATCAAAACAAATGGTTCAAAGAGCCACTTACGCAGGGGTTGCAGAAGAAGCTACCATTAGTGAGATAAAGGAAGCACGAACCAACATAACAATAACGCAAGGAGTGGGATCGGAGCTCTTAGTGTACATATTATATGCGTCTCTTGGCTAACATGGGCAAACCTGGAAGATTCGCTAACACGTTGTACCAATTATTGGTAGAAAACGGAATCAAGGAAATGTGGTTCCCTGAAAATCCAGAGTCGTCCGATATCATACGTATGAACATACTAAAAAAGAAAGCAAATGCTATGCAAATGGAACTGCAACATAAAACATAACGAAAAATAAATTTAAAATAATATTAATATAATTCAAACTCAACCTAAAATAAAGCAGAAGATCAACAACATTCAATTTTAGACCTTAACAAAAAAGAAGAAATGGTGTGTGAAGAGAGAGATTTCCGTATGGAATCTACGCATGCGAATCTATGCCCCTACCACGAAAATTAAAGCACAATGATATAGTCCGAGCACTTAATGAAAATAAGTGCAAATGGTTTTATAAGGTAGAAGAAAATGAAAAAGTAGTCGAAAAGCTAAGGAGAACCTCTAGGCAAAATCTACAATACAAAATTATGATATAATAAAGCAAATCTTACTAAAGTCAAATACAGAAAAATATGAAGCGCAAGATATAGAAAAATAAGTATTCTGCAATTAAATACGAACAGCTGGATCGGCAAAGAAAGATGAATTGAAAATAACATCAGAATTATCGATCCAGATAGTGTACTAATCTCAGACCATGGAATAAGTAAAGAACAAAAAACATTAAAAATATGTAACTATACTGTCATATCGAACAACCCATCAAGAGAAAAAACCGATGGGGCTGCTAGAGCCATCAAAAGAGACCCCAAATACACAGAAATTCCAATTAAGGATGAGGCATACATAGCCGTGAAAATAGAATTAGAAATTACTCCTTTAATAATATCTACAGGTTACCAACCACCAAGGAGAATATTTTTTTACTTGTACATAACTTCATTACGATATTGGGACAAGGTCACCCAACAATTTCATAAGAGACTTAAATGCAAGATGCCACGCAAATGAATAGGAAAAAACAAATAGAGTAATGCTGGCATAAATCTGTAGATGATGTTAGAAAGAAACTTTCTAAAAATAGTGAGCCAGACACCTACTTATATTAGAGCAAACATTGCTACCAAACCAGACATAGTACTAAGAAGCCTTGATATGCCATTAAATTTTTATCATGACCCGGTATCAATTGATTCGAATGAACCAAAATCCTATACAAGTACCTGCAATTAAAAGAAAGCAATGCCACAGAGCAAATTAGACGATGTACAAGGAAGAATTGAAACGATATATTCCTAAAGACCTGCCAGACGCTTCACTCGAGGAGATAGATGAAGAGATGAAGCAGTTAAAGGATGTCCGGGTGGCCGCAGACTCAAAATACGTACCGAAAACAAGTTACCAAATTAACCAACAGCACCAGTAGACCACCGAGATGATAAATACAAATAAACAAATTAAAAAGGCATACAATTTAATATGGCTATCCCAGAAAAAATATAACTATTTAAATTTTAAAACAATAAATGATCTACCTAGTAGATCATTTATGATTTTAAACTCATTAGAGAGATAGACTTGAAGAAAACCAAAAGAAAATTAGAGAGCAATCAACAGAACAAGAGGGTCAACATCAAGAATAAAAATTAAACTTAAAGACGAGAACTTAATTAGTGAAGATCAGGAGATAGAACGACAATTCAGACGGCACTGGAAGTCACTTTTCTCAATTTCATCTAAAGAAAATGAAGACCCTTTTGCCGAAACAGAGGAAAAGGAGCCTGAGAACCTACCTAGTAACAGCAATAGGATTATTCTAACCCATTCAGTAGATTCTGACAGGGAAGAACAAGTGGGACCAGGGGCTATAACAACGGATGAAGAAATAATGAGCGCAATGAAGCAGAAAGCGCCAAGACTATCAGGACTTACAAAGATGAACTTCATCAATGACCAAAATACCATCATAAAAGCATTAAAAAACATATTTAATGCAAGTCTAAACACAGGCCTCTTCACCGATACATTAAGAACCGCAAACCTCCAAATCTCCTGAATAGTTACAGGCTTATATCGTTGCTGGATTTTACCAATAAAGTATTTGGAAAAATAATGGCACGAAAATTAATCGAATATATGGAAGAAAGGAATCTATATAATAATTTCCAGTTTTGATTCCGGAAGATCAGAAATGGAATCATGGCTCGCTGACTAATAACAGGAAAAATTGCGCAAGTGCGAACAAAACATATATAGAATTTGTGTTCAAAGAAGAGAAAGCCTTTGATAAAGTCTGGATTAGAGGTTTACAATATAAGATTCTAATAAATTTCCAAATGAACAACAATTTAGAGAGAATTTTCTACGACTATTTCACGGAAAGAAAAGCAAGAACCGTAATAAATGAATACTAGGGACCAGAATTTAAAATGAATGCCATATTGCCGCAAAGAGGATATTTCCTCCCACGTTATACTCGGTTTATACAGCTGATATACCACAAACAATTAGACTAGAGAAAGAAAGCAAGCGCGATTAACGACACTGAAAATAAATAACATAAACATATATTAAAAACACTGGAAAATACGGACGAACACCCCAAAATTTACTGTAATTCTTATTGGAAGAACGAAAACAGCCGATATCATATATGAAGGAGAATTATGCAATTCTAGATCCGAGGGTAAAGTTTTGAGTCTAAAAATAACATCAAAAGATTACATAAGTCACCATCGAGAAAGGATTCAAAGAAGAATCTTAACCTTAAGACTACAATATTCTATCCGAGGAATCTCGATGAAGAACAAGAGGAAAATATATGTCATTGGGCAGGGCAACACTAACTTACCACCCATTACCACTGCAAATCATGTCAAAAACAAGGAAAAAGATATGCAACGAGTACAGAATAAGGCACTAAGATTGATAACGAACAATAAGAAGAGAGAAATTTAAAAAATGAGCGACCTACACGTAGAGTCTAATTTACTACCGATTAATAAGGTCCTCACACCTTACTGGTGCAAGAGATATTTTGAAGAAAATCAATAGTGTCCGACAAGTTTTTGCTGAACATAACAATATCACAGGAGATCAACGCACTCATCTTCATTTGCGAAGCGCCAGACATCAACTGAGAAGAGAAAAAGAACCAATATATACGTGATGAATTCAGGAAGATTAGCAAATGGAACATAAAAATGTACCGAAAAGAAGGAAGAAAGAACACCGCAAACGTCAACACCGAACAGACTGAGAAGAATAATCGTACCAGAAAAAACAATGCATAATCAGAACAGAATTAAATACAACCAATCTATGAGAACCAAAAATGAAATATACACGAACTAAACAACCAAATCAAATAAACAACCAACAAAGAAACCAAATTAATAAAATATAAATAAAAAACACGAAATACAAAACATGAAAAACATACAGAGGAATGAATGCCATTACACACAGTATATAAAGACAAAAACCAATAGTTGCAAGAGAATAGTCTGATCTCACGATAACTTTAAAGCAGAGAAACTTAGGGACTCTGAGGTTAAAAGGGGAAGAATGAAAGATGAAAAGGCAGTATAGTGGTTTGAAATCCACATTAATCAGCAGGTCTCCCTTGTCTTTTGGGCTTCGCTATTCTTTTTTCACCTACGACTACCGAGAGGTTGCTCATTTTTCCTTCTTCTACTTTAAACCATCTACGAAACCTTGTTCCGGACTCCCCATCGGTTCACTTGAGCTGAAGTTGGGAAAGCTTCGCCAAGAGCAAGTCGGCCACAGGCCTCCTTCCCCTCCTCTATCCTCCCCCGATCGTGGGTGGGGGACGGAGGAGAGGAGGGCCTACGAGCTGTACTCCCCGCTTAAAAAAAAATCCAGTTTACATCTGCATTGGACAGCATATCAGAAGAAGAAAACGAAGATTTTGATATAGAGTTCGAAAACATCGTAGACGAGCTTAACACAGAAATACACCGAACGCATCCTCATCACCAGGTGGATAGACTGCGTGACGGAGACGCCGAGATCACCGAAGAAGAGACCCTTGGCGCACTCCGCTCATTCCGACAAAAAGCCCCAGGCCAATCGGGGCTTACGAAGGTAAACTTCGAAAAGGCACCAGCTAACATCATCGAAGGAATGAGACGTATTTTTGACGCATGCCTGAATACAGGGTACTTTCCAGATGCTTACAAGACGGCAAAGATGATCTTTCCCATGCATGGAAAGGACCCAAAGTTGAGAGAGAGCTAGCGCCCAATTTCACTCCTGGAATTTGGCGGGAAGCTCTTTGAGAAGATCTTCAACGGGAGATTGGTGTCTCACCTGGAAGAAAACTCCCTCTACAACCCATGTCAATTCGGGTTTAGAAAGAAGCGAAGTACGAAAATGGCAATCAATGTCATAACGGAAAAGCTTTCCCAAGCCAAACGGGACAGGGGTTATGTGGATATCGTTTGTCGGGATGTATCAAAGGCGTTTGATAAGGTGTGGCAGCGGGGCATGTAGTATAAGATCTTACGGCTGGGTCTAAGTGAAAACTTAGAAAGAACTCTCTGTGACTATGTCATGGAGAGAGCGGCGTATGTCAGTCTAGGGTGCACGGACGGACTAAAGTTTCCGCTCAATGTGGGCCTCCCGCAGGGGTGGGGAGGTGGAGGGGTGCCTGTCTCCCACTCTCTACTTGATTTACACCACGGATGTCCCAACGCCTGTAAGCCCCACTTGCCTCAACATACAATTCGCCGATGATTTCACCCAAAAAATCACTTGTCCATGGAGGAATGCGCCTTTGCAAGCTCGAATGACAGCAGCAGAAATTGAAAACCTGAACACCTACGAGGCCCGGTGGAAAATCCGTACCAACCAGGACAAGTTCAAAGTAGTCCCCATAGGAAGGAGACTGCCTGATGACGTCAGGAGGGGGGATAGACGATATCTCTACACCAATGAATGCAATGTACTCGGCATGAACATTACCTCAACCGGGTACACAAAGCACGTCCAAGAACGAATCACCAAGGCCACTGCTGCAGTCAAGACTCTATATAGGTTCAGAAATCTTCGTCAAAGCAACAAAAAGAAGATCTATACTGCACTAGTAATATCGACGTTGCTATACCCCGCTTCCGCCCTCTCGTGTGTCTCAAAGACACAGAAGAGGAGACTACAAGTGGTGCAGAACAAATGCGCGTACCTAATTACAGGTACACGCAGAATGGAAAGAAGAACACAGGAAGAGCTGCACCAGGAGGCGGGGTTGACTCCAATTAACGTTGTCATTTAAGAAGGGACATGGAATATGCTGGAAAAGGTCAATCGAGAATTGGACGAGGAAATCGTACAAATGACTGACCAGAATAGAATAGCTGTAAGTCGGGCCAGATTTCCAAGCTCCGCTGGGATTTTAGCTGGCGAAGCAGAAGTGCCGTTCTACGCAATATGAGATCTTTTTTGCCCCCCAAAAAAAACAAATCAAGACGAATTAACCAAACCGATTTTGACCAAAATTCCCCGATATCGACAAAACACACCGATTGAGACAAACCTACCGAAGAAGGAAAACTACCCAAGAAGATGAAACACACTATTCAAGACTTCAAGAAGAAACAAAATACACAAACTACACACATTGCAAATTTACGAAAAAACAAAGACACTAAAACAAACATAGCAAGTTATAATTAATGAACTACCAAAACAACAGCAAACGCGCACAGCATAACCAAATACATTAGCTATTTGAAGACAAATGGCTTGAACGCCAAATTATATATTATATATATATATATATATATATATATATATATATATATATATATATATATATATATATATATATATATATATATATATATATATGTATATATATATATATGTATATATATATATATATATATATATATATATATATATATATATATATATATATATATATATATATATATATATATATATATATATATAAAAACAAAATGATAAACAACAACGGAACTACAAAACAACAGGCTCTAGCATCACTTTGCACCCTACCATACTTTTTTCTCTTTTCCCCACTGGTCTACTTTCCGCTGTCTATCCACACACCCTTTCTATCCCCTCACCTGCATACTCTTACATACCTGGGTCTGCATTGGATTAATTATATAAAAAAAATAGAGATGAGAAAGATTTGTGGTAAAGGAGGCGAGAATATAGCTAATTAAGGTCATAATAAATAAGAAGCCTCAACCAAGACTAAAATAAACTATAAAATTATTCTTCTATAGCTATTTACATAGTCCAATAAATAAACAAGAATAAAATCAAACGCAAAGCAAAAATTCACACATACCCCCAAATCTATCCAACTCACCCATCTTGGCATGCACATTTATGGATAAATTTAATACGAAAATATTAATCTTTAGTAATACGAGTATCTCCCCCATCCTCACATTCCACTCATCCAAATCCCCTTTAATATCGCACAATTAGACAAAAGCACTACTCTCCCTCCCCCTCTCCTTCTTAGCACATATAACAACACCCTGAAGTATCACAAAAAGTGAAGTTAAAATCACACCCTTAAATTCTTCTTAAAAAAATATCCTCAAGCCGCTCACCTCTCTAATCTGCCTTATTTTAGCTACAATCATGGAAGAAATTTCCCCTAGAGAATATGCATAATCTACCGATTAAGAGCCAAGATTAGTTAACTACCCAGTCGCTAACTTTGTCCAAATGACTATGATTGTGAGCAAAACAATCTGTGATTAAATTAATGGTTCGCGTTATGTTTAGACAGAGACGGAAGAAATACTATTTTTCGCTCTATCGCGGTAAGAAATCGTCTTACTTTATATTTAGGCGATAAATCCCTTCTAAAAAAAACTGTTCCTACACTAAATGTAGTCCGTACAATGTCTTTATTGTGGATTACAACAAATTTTATTAATTTGAACAGAATAATAAAATACAAAATATGATTCTTGTCATATACAAACTATGACAGGAAAGTTTAATAATTATAATTTGATAATAATAACGAGTAGTAATAATAATATACTCTGGTGTATTCCACACAATCCATCCGTCTGGATTTTTTAACTTTTTCTATTAAATTGTTCACAGCAATTTAACAAGTCTAATTAGAATGACGGTATGATGAATGAGGAAAGTCAATGATAACTTCCGTCTACTGGATTTAAAATTTAAAGCCGCAGACAACATTCAGATCCCATGATTATAATAGTAAATATCTAGTACTTTTACATATATATATATATATATATATATATATATATATATATATATATATATATATATATATATATATATATATATATATATATATACAATGTATAAATCTTTCATGAACGCCAAAGAATGATGAAATTAATCCAGCAAACCGCAAGAAACAGAAAAACAAGATAATTTTTCTTCAAAAATGTTATTTCTTAATTCGCAAAAATTCCGTACAGGGGTCGGATTCGAAATAACATTTCCGAAGAAAAATTATCCTATTTTTGTTTCTTGCGGTTTTCTGGATATATATATATATATATATATATATATATATATATATATATATATATATATATATATATATATATATATATATATATGGTTAGGTACGGGTAATAGTAAGAATTCGTAATCGGCAAATTCGCAAGAAAAGTCTCCTGAAGTTCCTTAAGCCCATTCAGGAGCGCTCCCCATACGAGTCGGTTACCGCCCATTTCTCTAAAAAGGAAAATTTCAAGAAGCCTTTTATACGGGTTGGCGTTTTGGTGGACTTCAGGAGACTTTTTTAGCGGATTAAGGTATTCTTACCATTACCCTTACCTAACCGCAATGACATGGATGTTATAGTTCATTATAAATTCATTATAAAAGAAAACATTTTATATTTTCTCGTTTTCTGTTAAAATTGTTTTTAGTAACCTGAATATATAATTGTAAACAAAGATTTTCCGGTGGATAGAGGCAAATATTACTGTAATTAGGAGGTTTCCGTGAATACGGAAATTGAACAACGCTATTCTTAGCCTTCGACTGCAAATATGGCTTTTCTATTAATAAACATTAATTATGTTCAGTTTGCTTGAATAAATGTTGTTTATCCGACAAAACTTTGTATACAATCCACTATTTACTGTTTAATTCTATGAATATTTAATGCCCAAGTTGTCCATGACTTCGCTTTTTGAACGCTGTTCTAATATTTCAGCATGAGAAATTTAGTGCTGTTTTATTATCTCTCTTCTCGACATTCTTGAAAGTTTTAATGTCCTACTTTTAAGTTTGTGCTATATTGTGCTACAAAGGATCGCATTAAAATTAGGACCCAAATTTTTCATGGCTAAAATGGTATCCATGGATGTAAGCGGTTAGCCTCCAAGTTTTAAGGTTTAAAATTTGTTCTCCTAAGGTTTAGTACTCTCCGTATAATAGTTGGGGGGGAGGGGGTTCTCCTTCATCGAAAATGATATTTTTAATCATAAATTCAAGGCGTTACTCCATTTGCGTCAGTGAATATTTTTTAATTTGTGCTTATTATTTTTAGGTTTGTGCTCGGAAATTTAGTAGGACTTTTTACGAGTACAAGTATGATTTTGAAGTTTGTGCTTTTTGTAAAAAAGAACCCTTAATTTTAAATGGTTCTTCCGAAATGGAGTTGTGTTTAAATTAATGCTTAGGCCCTCCTGGGTGCCTTAAAAATTCACTTCCATCAAGGCTTAACTTAGTAAACGGACCCTTTGTTAAGGCCCCGGCTTCGTTCAACGCTCTACAAAAATTCCTTATTATTAGGTGCATAATTTGTCTACGTTCTACTTTAGCCCTTTTAAAATCTGTTACTGCCTCGTTGTGATCCCAGACAAAAAACGAGGCTTGAACACTTCCAATTCACTATCTCGCATTATCCCTTTTGTACAGACCGTGACCCTACTCAAAGCCATATTTTGAAGGGAGGGGGATTAACAGGCTACCCATACTCAGTCAAGGGCTCCTAACTCCTCCTTAATAACTCATGCCCCTCCCCACTGGTGTCAACTCCCTAAGAAAACTAGATTAGTTTCATTTGTGTCCCTTTCGTTCCTGCATGTCATGAGTTGTCCGTTCCCTGCATGTTCTTTATCTTTTATTATTTTCCTTTATATTGTTTATTAATCTTCATTTTGGTTTCTTCTTTTCTATTCAACGCCCCTGGGGATTGGGGTCATATCACCCCTAATATACCAAGTCCCCTTTTATAAGGTGCCAAAGTCTCAGAGGGCTACTTAACAAAAATATTTGATATGACACTTACCAAATCGGAAATCTTGCATGAGAAGACTCGCGAAAACTAGCGCCATTTTGGAATACATGTTTAGGACGTGTATTTTGGCTGGCTTATTCATACAGACGAGCTTAGAGAATTTTGATTCTGTTTGTTTGGTTATGCCAGTAGTGTTATGGTTATTAAAAGTCAAAACCTGCTCGATACCAAACAAGTAGAGCTATATTTCCCATGCTCACTGTAGTTAACGAATAAAACCTACAAAAAGTAAGGGGAGTTGAGGATAACGGGTGCGGCTAAACCCGATAAGATTCGAAGCATTGAAATCAAAAAGAGGAAATCACGAGGAAAGGTAAGCTGGACAGGGACGAACATAATAACCCTTCTCTCGTGACGGCTCGAGGCCAACTGACGACTGACTGAGGGCTAGAAATCGTCTAAAATTATCTGCTCGAGAACATATATTTCCGTCGAAACTGTTGCATTGATAAGGCAATTTATTGTACTTTTCCTTTATCTTAATCTATTACATTTGCTTGTTGGCGTGAATGAAAGGATTTGGGGCAGCCAATTCCAGTCAACTTTGCAGCAAATAAAAAAAGAAAATGTTGATCATTCTCAAGGATTATTCTAATTTCGACTTGTATTCAGCCACACAAGAATAAGCCATACTTTATCCTAAATTCAAAAATGGTCCCCATCTGGACACCATATCCGTTAAAAAAAAATGACAAAAAATGCGCTCATAAGCTGAGTCAGACGTAATGAAGTACAAACACTAAATATTAGACTGTTCAATGAGGCCATTAAATGAGGGCAACACCAAAATTGAGATGGAAATGGATCTATTTCCATCCATCACAGGGCACGAGACCTGGCTAATCTTAGAAGTAGATTACACACAAATCAGGCACCTAAATATATGCACACACATACATACACCTCAATAATATAATCAATAACTAAAACTTATTATTATTTTATTATTATAGGACAGTAATGTTATTATGATTCCTTCTGCTCTCAACATTTTTAATACAACTAATGTTAATTCTTCTGCAGTAATAAAAATGTCTAAAATACTAATATTAATGATAATACTACTATTATTAACAACGGTAGCGATACCTTTCAGTTGATCCCTTTGTTCCCATCGAGCATTAAACAGTCACTACAGAGTCCGTCCGCCATTAACGAGCGACTTAATTGTGATTTTGTCAATTAAGAATCACTAATTGATAAATGGAAGCAAAACAAACGCTAATTTGTCCACTTGGGACGAATACCCGAAAGCGAAGACAGATCGTCTTCCGCCTCTCATCGCTTGCATCAGGTTTAGTGTTGGATATCTCTTGCCATCGCTTGTTTATCGCTTCGCCTCCACTTGGCGTCGTTTGCCACCACGTGTTACCACTTAGCTTCTATTTTCTGCCATCTGTCGACCCGACCTTTTTTAACACCTGCTTGCACATCGGCCAAGGTATAGGAGCCCATTGGTATTAGGACTCAAGTAAAGGACCAACAGCGGAATTAAAACGATATATGTATCGTCTAAATATTTTAACTTCCCTAACTTGACCAATTTGACAATCATCTCCATAACTTCCTTAGGGAGATTCCATCGTTGGTTTTGCTTTGTTATTCAGAGTTGAATGAAAACTCAAATCCTGCACGATAGAACAAAGAAATAAAAAAATCCATATAATAAGGAAGAGAAAGAATGAGCGAAATTGCGATTATCAATATTAAAGTTAATAAAGATAATGTAATAATCAATACTAATCAATAAATGGATAATATAAATCTCAATAATAAAGTAGATATAAAAATCGCGATAGAGTTATTAATAATCCAATGAAAAGCACTGATAAACAGAAGAGTAAAGACAATAAAACGACCATAAATAGAGTACAGAATATGAAATCAATCGTTTAATGATAACTAAAATGGAAAAATAAAATATGTAAGAGCTGTATGCAAATGATAATTAACAGAAGATATAAGATTACTATGATAATACGGATGAGAGAAGAAAATGAAGAGAGAAATAAATCAAAAGAAGAACAATAAAGATCCGCTGCCTTTGAGTTCGCCCCGAAAATCTCAGACATCTACGTATTTTTCTTCACTAGAGATTTTCTCTTCAATTACCTCTGAGCATTTGTTCTTTATTAAGTTCTCTACGTATATTTTTTATTACTGTAGTATAAATATTTTTAACTTATTATTTCGTTTTTTCTAAAACTTTTCGCTCCTTCTTTTTAGAGTGGCGAGACGGAATCTTTCTGCCTTTTTCCCATCAGCGCCAAGTGTCCAAGGTAGGTTTCAAATGAGGCAGGAAAAAGAGAGAGAGAGAGAGCGAAAGAATATTAAGGAATAAAGGTACATACCTCTAAATACCTTTTGGTCCAAAAGATCGAGTTAGAGAGAGACGGAGAGACAGCCAGACTGACAGAAAGATAGGCAGATAGAGACAGAGGGAGAAAAGCGAGAGAGAAAGATATAAGATTACTATGATAACACTGTAAAAATACAGTGTTGGGGGTGATAATTATCATTTGCTTTATACCTCTTCTCTGCCCCAAGGGGTAAATAGTGTAGCAAAATTAAAAAATGCTCCTGCTACCCATGAAGCCTGGATGAATGGTACCCTAATGCGGGTGGTATAGCCTGGTTCAGAATGTTATAGCTGACATATGAAGATTTGCGCGCCCTCTCGACCCTAAAGCCTGCAACAAGATTTTCAGCTATATATCCCTTTGATATATGTCGTAGAAAAGGCTCCCGACGATATACTATATATCTATTCTTTGTGGGGATTATTCTATATTCGAGTGCGGGGTTGATCAGATGGCCGAGAAGGACTCTACGTTAATAAATAGGCCTGAAGAGGGCTTATTTTTCTTCAATATACTTAAGAAGTGGAACGGAGCCCAAGGTAAAATAATATTGCAAACATTAATAAAATAGAATTTTATTAATTAATCTAACAAAACAACACATGGAAAATATTTACATGCCGGGGATTAAAATGGGAGATACACATAAAATGAAAAAGGTCATAGAATAAATTTGACTAAGCGGAGGATTGAGATTTGGAGGGATTTAAATGACAAAACAAACAAGAAGGGAAAGGGGCGGCTAGATTCGTGTTAAAGCACGGAGTTACTTTGGCACAAAGATAAATAGTTAAAGGCAATTCGTAGCTTACGTATTAATAAGGTCATCGTGCAAAGGAAGGCGATTTGAAGGAATGCCTTCGGTCCAACTGGCGATTTCTTTCCCAGGAGGAGGGTTTTTTAGGGGGATTGTCCTTAACGAGGAAGGGAAGAACTGACTTCGAGGAGTGAAAGTGAAGTGGGGCTTCGGAAGTTCAAGCGATCCTGGAGACAGGATACCAGAGATGTTCTAGATGAACAATTGAGATTATTGGTGTAACCAAGCGTTCTCTTGCAGAACGTTAAAAGGGGGGAATCAAATTACCACTGACGTGATATCAGGAGAGCGAGAACCGTTTCTTGTCGAACGGGCTCTAAGAACACTGACTGTTCTAAAGTTGTTCTCTTCTGAACACTTGTAAATTATCACTGACGTGAAATCAGGGGAACGAGAACCGTTTCTTGTCGAACGGGCTTGAAGAACAATGACTGTTCTAAAGTTGTTCTCTTTCTGAACAAGAGGGGGAGCAGCCTGTTGACTTGGCGTATAGAGGGGCAAGAACCTTGGCACTCAAGGATATTGTCCTCTTCTGGACAATAAGGGGGTTCTCGGGGTAGAGTTCCTAGGTGCACAAGGAAGACCGGAGCGGCGTGATGCCTCGCGAAGATAATCGAGATCTGCTTCAAACGCGAAATTCTATCGCATAAATAGCCAGAGCCAGCCCCTCGGGGTAGGAGACAATAGGAGACTTCCATAGAATGTCCAGGTAGTGCTTGTAAAAATTTTATCTTTCCATAAGCCTGATTCAATCTGGCCAGATCGACGCCTAGAGGCAAACAGGGGATTGAACCTCCTTGATTAAACTTGAAGCGGGGGAAGATGATACTCGGGAATGATGGGCGATAAGAACGCCGTTATACTCTCTCTCACAGGTTGCACGTGGGAAGCATGAGTTTCGATATGTGATAGAAGCGAGGCGCGGCCGCCTTAGGCAATTCTATCACAATATATTTTCAACTACTCTATTTTCACCACTTTCTTTACAGATCTCTCCTAACAAACATTCTGTTGGAGATTTTTCTGATTGTTTCAATTTAAATTTAATTTTAAAAATTGGTAGCCCTGCTCTATTCAGGTGCCCATCAACACACAATCTTAGATTTACCTATCTACATAAATATATGGCAAATCTCATCACCTTGGTAACGGGCCTCGTAAGGCTTCCTCATAAATATTTTCAATTGACTTCTGGCAACTTTCTTTTCTATGTATACATTAGTTTATAAAAACACAGAAGAATCAAAATTTGGAGTCAATGGTATAACTAATATTCATTTATTTGGTTTAATTCAGAATGTTAATCCTTTTTTTTTCACAACCATTTATTTTTAAAGAAGAAAATTATTTTTTATTAGAGTATGTGATATAAAACGAGTAAATGACCCAATCTACCACAACCTCCCCATTTTCTATTTATGTCAACTTAAAGAAAAGAGAAAACAAATAAAATGCGAATTTGGAACCATGATTTTTTTAAACAAGTTTCTGTTATTTTCGATAGTAATGATAATAAAGGGTCTTTCAACAAGGACGCTCGAAGTTTGTCATGCAATAGTGGCCATGTTGTTAAAGCGACATCTGGCAACCTCACTGTGAATTGTTCAGTAGTACTTGGCAAGTCACGTTGGTAGGTTATAGCGTTGAACAGCGTGTGCAAATCATCAAATATTATTATCAAATTCAGTGCTCCGTTCGACAAACGTTCCGTGCATTACCTGATTTCTATTCTCGCCACAGTGACGATGCCCATTTTTGGATGAATAGATTTGTGAACAAGCAAAATTGTTGGATTTGGGAAGAAAACAATCCACATGAGAGACACCAGCACCAATTGCATCCCAACAAAGTCACTGTTTGGTGCGGATTTTCGTCTAACGGAATCATCGGTCTGTATTTTTTTTAGAATGAAGATGGGATTGCCATAACCGTCAACGGCGAGACCTACAGATCGATGATAAGCAACTTCTTGTGGCATCAACTGGATTATATGCCTGATATGGATACTGACGACATGTGGTTCAAACAGGACAGCGCTACACGCCACACTGCGCACGCCACGATAGACATTTTGCACCAGCGATTTCCAGGCAGGGTCATCTCGCGCGGCCGCGACGTCAACTGGCCACCGAGATCATGTGATTTAACGCCATTAGACTACTTTCTTTGGGGCTACCTTAAATCGCAGGCCTATGCGAATAATCCGCAAACAGTTAATGTCCTCAAAGTCAACATAACGAACATCATCCAGCAAATTCAGCCAGATTTATGCAACAAAGTCATCGAAAATTGGGCCTCTCGAATACGTACCACCAAGCGAAGCCACGGCAGACATTTGAACGACGTCATATTCCACATTTAATGCCATAAAATTTACTTTTAAATTTAAAATAAATTGAGTGCATATATTACACAGAACTTGTTTTATTTACATTTAAAAATCGAGCGACCTTATTGAAGGACTTTAGTATATCAAATCTTTCCCAATATAAAAGGTCGCCCACCATTCTTAAAATATTCCTGCCAAACTAATATTAATTTATAACCTATATTTTAATAACAATATCCATATATACTTCTTTATAATGGTAAAAAATATATTTGTACTGTTTAGTATTGTTATTACTGCTGTTTTCTAGTACTAAAAGATGGCAAATATTTCCGTTGGGACCGAGACTATGCCATCATGTTCTTTACAGTGCCATTAAGAGAGTTTCAGACCTAGTGATGCTGGGGTGTCTTGAAAGCATCGACTAAAAAAGAAGAAAATGTTGTGTTAATTGTAATACATTTGCGCTCTATCTATCTCTCACGCACACGCATTTACGCTCCATCATGTCAATTAATGATTCTGTTTTTTGTCTTTTCCTACCTTTTCCTCTTCCTTTCCCTTTGCCCTTCTCGTTGTGCTTTCTCTGCCACGTTCCCTGCTTTTCCTGACCCAATTTGACCTCTGTTCCCGGAAAATTTCTCCAAGGGAGAGACTGAGATGACGTCACAAAATATTAATGATGCTTCCTGACACCCGTATTAGCATACATACGTCTTATATACTTTTGAAGCAGTTTTTTTTTGGGGGGGGGTTATTTGGAAGTTATCGCCGAGGAGTACTGAGAGCGGAGTACAGGAACTTTGACTGCCACACTATATAAAGAGCTGTAAAAGTTGAAAAGCTTATAATCGAACTACAGGCAAATAATGTAAGTGATGTTAGCGTGTCAACACGGGAGTAGCAGAACAAACAAATAAATAAAAAGGTAGATGTATATGAGTGTGTCAGGAATTAAATAGTTTAAGAATTTTAAGGAATGCGATAATGAGGCCCTTAAATACGATTAATTTTGGTCATAGATGACGTATTTATAATTTATGTTGCTTTACGTATAAGGAAAGAGCGGCCACATAGCTGCTGCAAAACGACAGTTAAGTCCAAAACACGAGAAAAAATAAACAATATCAAAGAAATCACATTCCAGTCAATATAACTTATTATCTACCACATAGCTGGTAAGAGCGCAAACAAATAACCCTGTGGAGATAGCATGACGACTTCCTACAATATATTACTATGTTTACGCTCTAGAAATATGCTCCGCTGAAGATCTCCATGATAAATCATAATTCTGATGCTGCTCTCCTGACGTCAGGTCTCAGCCCAAAGTTCCTTACCTCCAGTGGCCGTCACTATATGCAGTAAAACTGTCACGTCAATCACCAGTAAATGGCGTTTCCATTCGTTCATACCAACTTCATCAAAGTGGTAACTCTACTGCTACAACTACGCCCCTCTTACCTAAGTCCCTGCTTGAAAAGAGTCTAAACATCGTGATTCTACAGCCCAACTGGTTTAGTCTGTTGATTACGACCAGTATTAATAAAAGACCGAAGGCGTATAAGAAGTGGAAAGTAAATCGCAACGGCTACCACCTAGACAAATAAGTTAGGGAAGGCCAAACTATGTCTATCTGCAAACGGAAACAAGACCTTCAGCAAATAAGCCCACGTAACAAGGTAGAGGTGTGGAACATGAAATCTCCCCGAACATTTACAAAACCGTTAACGATTCATTTAATTGAATTTTACGCAAACGTGGTTTAAGAGACCGAGGGCGAACTTGATACGTGTGGATAAGGCACAATATTTAGAGGAAATTTAGCCGGAGGCTGGTGGAGTAGCTCTACCGATGAGGCTGTTAAACTCATAGGAGTCGCTAGGTCTTGATGGCACTTTAGTCACGACTCTTACGGAAGCGACGGTAGCCTACCCATCCGTGGCTTTTAACTCATCTCGGGATAATTGTGAGGCTTTGCTGGATTAAAAAATATCTGATGTCAATCCGATTTATGAGAAAATGGGACCGAAGCTCTATTGACAACTACCGACTTCCTTAGTGGAAAGGCGTTAGAAAACTAATTAGATATAGGATCAGGGCACCAAGAGTCATGGCCAAAAGTTTTAAGACTTGAAAATTAATAGAACTAATCAAAGGTTGCATTTTGTTTTAGTATTTTGTCTAATAATTTGAAGGTGAAATAGAAAAAATAATTAGAGTCCAAACCCATTTTATTAATTAATACAGACAATTGATGCGCGCAGTCAATATTTACAATGATGACCCTTGTTCTTCAAGACTGCTTCAATTCGTTTTAGCATGATGGAGACAAAGTTGCGATGATATCTTGAATGATATTGCTCAATTTTTGTTCACTAAAGACCCGCAACTGCTCACAATTGGATGGCTTCTCTTTATCAACCACCAGTTTTATTATTGTCTAAAAATTCCTTATTACGTTCAAATCTAGCGAATTCCCGGGTAAAGGTCCCAAAAGTTTGATTTTTTTTCTGCCAAGAACTTTTTTATTGCTTTTACTTTATCATAAGGTGAGCCTTCATGTGAAAATACAGTTATCATCCTCAAATGGAAAAATGGGCTGATGAAGCTCGTTTTTGAACCATTTTTAATTCATAGCAGTGTTCTTGTGCAGGGTTATTAGCGCTTCAGTTCCTTTAGATAAGGAAGCAACACCAGATTTTGGAGATTCTCAGGATGCTTCACCGTGGGCACGATATAGGACTTGTGAAAGCGCTTCTCTTTTATCTTCCTAACGAGTGTTTTTCCACATGCTCCAAGGTAGCAGAGAGGAGCTTAATCAGAGAATAGTACTTTGCTCTAAAAAAGTAGAGCTTATCCGTAGGGTTCTTTTTGGTGAGTTGAAGCTTTTTTGCAGCCCTTCTCAACTTGAGAATTTGCCGAAAAGTATCCGCCTTATCATGTGAGCTGAAGTGTTCACACCTGCTCATTTTCAATCTTGAGCGAGCTTCGACCTCATCAGGAGTCCATCTTGGCGATTAATTGAAACACTTGTGCGTCAAAGTGACTTATTAGCAGGAGTTAAACCATTCTTTTTAAAGTCATTAATGATCCTGAAGATACTGCTCATTGATCCAATACCTTTAGTAAGTATCATCTTACATTTCAGGCTACTTTGTTGCAGCAACAATAGTTGCATGATTTTATTAGGAAAGAATCATTTCTGAAATTAAACAAAAATTCAACATTTATTTCTACAAAACTATATACCCAAATAGATAATAATTACATTACATCATTCATTTAACCCATATTTCACATCATTTTTACCATTTCGATCGCATAGCAAAGCTCCAGGGACTGAAACTCGCATGCTATTGGAACAGGACCAGAATGTGATTGTGGATTCAGCGAAGTAATGCAGTTTTTTTAATATTAATTTTTAAATGCTGACATTTTAATAAACCTGCAATAATTTAAATATTGGAATAATTATTTCTATTACATAATTTTACAAACGGATGAAAAGTAAAAATATATATTAGTCTCAAAACCTTTGGACGTGACTGTACTCTGTCAGTATCAATCGCGCAAAGCGGGACCTTGAAGACAAGCGCAGCGCCCAGGCGAGCTCAGCCTTCTCCACTGGCACATAATATATGGTCCAGGAAATACGAACGCAATACAACCAGTGATGTTAAAGCTCTGGGAGCAGAGCCGTAGCGAGAAACATCCAATTGTTATATCTTGCACGGTGGTGCATAGGTCAAACCACCGGCCAAAGCATAATGTCAAAATATGTAGAAGTTTCTTCTGGTTTGGGGCATAGTTGCTGTCTCTCGTCGGCATAGGAACCGCATATCTAGGTATGCTGACGAAATGAGAGCCGTTAGCAATTTATTAGGATGATGAGTCCAAGCGTACAAGCGAATTATAACGTAGCAGAAATCGTCAAGTTACTAACCGGATGCCAGGGTGGTTGGTTCAATCCACTATATGCAATAAATGTTCGGATATATAATAAATCTTACACCCACAGTTAATCTTTGTATGAGCCAAGTAAATTAATAAAAAACACACAAGCTCAGCCTTAATAAGACCCGACGTACTGAAAGCCATTGAACGTAGAGTATTTCTGGCGCGAGTACAATAGACCTTAAGTCCGTAAATCTGTGCCTCCCAGGTAAGGCTTTTTTTCAAAAATAAGATCTAGAAATCGTTGCAAGTCTACTACGTTCAAGGTTGTAGAGAAATGGCTACATTAAGCATCCCTGAGGAGGATATGTACATTAAAGCCCCATCCCCCCCCTTGTGGAGAAAGCCGGAGGAGCGAGCCCCCCATGATGAGAAGCGTAGGAACGGTAGCCGGCGAATAAAAGTAACTGCCTACCCTGTTTGATCTCCCCGACGCTTTAAGTAGTTGGAGCTAACATCTGCTTTAAGGTGACCACATAAGGCCCTTAAACGACGCTCTAATGATCCAATTACCTACGAGATCCATAAACCCGTGGTTATGTCACAAAAAAGCGGTGCTAGTCAAAAGGCACGGCAAGTAGTGGGGCGGTTGAGAGTCTATCTAATTAGCAAGCTGACTTGGGCACCCCAGTGCCAACCTCTGCACTTCTCACTCTCACCAGATGCGAACTCACTATTTGCGTTCCCCTCCCTGTGGCCTGGTCACTTCCCCCTTAGATGGGGCGGTGATCCGCCTATAAATAAGCCCTGAAAAGAAAGAGAAGAGATTAGAAGTCGATACGAAAGTAGAAGGATCAGTTCGTGAAGATCGATCCTTCAGCCAGACAAGAAGATTAGAATTCGATAAGAGAGAAGAAGGTTCAGTTCGTGAAGATCGATCCTTCAGCCATACAAGACTATTTCCGTGAGAAACGATAGGATCAGATTGAGAAAATCGATCCTCCCTTCCCGGACCGAATTAACATAAATAGTCAATCTTTATATCGGTGCCATACCGAAGAATCCTTTACAGACATAGAAGAAGTCTGCCTGGAAAAAAGTCAACCCGCTCACACTCGACTGACTCTCACATCTCAAGCTCCGTAAGAGTGAAAGGAGAAGAACCCAGCCCCAACGAGGTTCCGTTCTTTAATTACGGTAAAAATTTCACTGAATACCCCAAAAGCTAGGAGAATAATCTACGTTGAAGAATCAGACACCAAGAGGCGTCAAGGTCATTCCCAAGAGGACTCTTGGAGCGAAGAGCACCGAAAACTCTCTCCGTCTTCTTAATTTAACCAGGGGCAAGTGTGCAATAAGAAGTTATATCGTCTCACCTCTCTCCCACCATACCACCTCGACGAAATTCAATCCTCGGACACAACAACACGCCAAAGCGAGAGATAAGTCCTCCAGTGACATCCGGCAATCTCTAATCCCTCCTGTCATGTAAGTTAGAAAGAACATTCATATTCATATTGCGATAGTATGAGTTTAGTACGTCTCACGTTTTAAGGGAAGTAGAAACCATTGTTAGTGAACCTCGGTCATATTTGCTAGTAGACGAGAGTACTTTAATTTAATGTTTAACGCTAATCAAATAGGGTCGCGATAAAAATACTAATCGGCAATTGGTGTGTTTACGTGTAGCCTATTTGTTTATTTTTGTCATCGCAGTCGTTGCGATAGGCCTAGATGCCAACCGGAATAGTCGAGTTTAGCATTGAGATAAGAATATAAAGGTAATAATTGTTTGTTTGTCATAGTTAAGTGTTACATTTAAAATATATGTTGATTTGGGGATAATTCTTGTGTTTCCTATTATCCTTACGTGTTGAAATAGCTCTTCTTTAAGAACAAAACTACCGAATTATTACTCTTAGATTAAAGCCTACTTGATCAAAGAAGTACCTCACGTACCACAAAGCATACGGCGACAAAAGTGCTGTCAAGAGTGGAGTTATAAAAAGGGGCATCTTGTACAGTCGTAAACGATGTCTCTATCGTGTATGGCCAACTGTGTCTATTGCAGAGAGACGATCCCCACTTCTTTGAAGCAATGTGGTTCTTATCTCCTGAAAAAGGAATTCCTGGCCGTTCAGGCTGCGGATGGTCTCTTATTTCGCGAGGCTAAGGACTTGGTCCTGGGCACGCGGCTCTGACAGGAAGTTCTTATGCCTCATTGTTAAAAAAGCACCCTTTCTCCTGGCCCCTCCATGCCTCCGAGTACAGTCGTTACCGTGCCCTTTCGGAACCCTACTTCGAAAAATGCCCTCGCTCGAAAGATTTCGAGGCTAAGGGAGGAAAAGACTCCCATAGCGAGTCAAACCTCTTCGGATAAGTTCTCGAAGGCAACAGTGCCTTCGGCGCCTTATTTAGCCAACAGTGCATGGAGTTCTGCCTCCGAGGAAGGTATGGCTATTGCCGTGACTGTTTTCTCTTCAATGGAATGGCCGCGGACTCCGGGCCAACTGGGAGGAGCACCAGAGGCACGTCTCCTCCCGTTTTCCTTAGCTATTTTTTGCAGGAGTCCATGTTAGGCGCGTGTCTCCTATTTACCAGCCGTTTCCCGGAAGAGCGTGGGACCCACTCCAACTAAACACCTATTGACTTTGAAAGCGTGTGGCCACATTGATTTAATTTTTTTAGGATTTTTGTCATAGTTTATCTACTTGTAATATTAATATTTTTCTTTTGTAGTTGTATTCGTAATCTGCTAATATTGTAAATCTCTTTTTTTGTGCAAATAAAGATTGTATTCAATCTTCTCTTACTCTCCCTTTGGACACCTGCATAGACGGGCTCACCCTGACACGGCCAGCAGTGTGACAGAAGGAAATCCGAAACCTCCAAACAAATATTTTGACGCCTAACGTGGGTCCCCGTCTAGTAGTTTGTGGAAGTCGAGGCTCTGGAGATGGAATTGAGGAGGTTGATGAAGGTGTTAAGAGAGAAGGAAAGAGAAAACGATAAGACTTACAATTAAGAGAAGAGAATGATAATATGAAAAGGAAAATGAAAGAAATGAAAAAAAAATAAAATAGAGAGATGCGGATGGAAGAGAGATTGGTGAGAATGATGAATGGGAGGATGAGAGAGCAAGGTGCGATTGCTGCCAGAGTGGCCACAACTCCCTTAAATATTGGATTTGGGACAAATGGAAACAAAATGACTGCCCGACGTGGATGAATCGTAGAAATAGAAGAAGAACAGGACAAAGATTTGGAAGCCAGGACCAACTTTTAAAGACTAAGGTGGTATCGAGCATTGACTCGTTATACATACAACCACTTTAGTTCGAATAAGAACAGGGCAAATTGTGAGTAAGAGATGGGTGAGAGTGAAATTGAAGCGGGGCTGCATAGAAGTATATTGATTAGAGAGGTTTCTAAGATTAGTAAGTTTTTAGTGGATGGCCCGAAAGATATAAAAGTTTTCTTAAAAGGATATGAAAGCTACTGAAGGGAAAAGCTGTGTGAGAATACTAGATTCTGGTTTAAAGGTATAATGAAAGATTTTTATATGAACATTACTAGCAAGAGTTAACATAAATGGAGAGTTGCGAAGAGAGAATAATGGAGCAGAGCAATATAGTGAAGACGAATGTGATTAATAAAAAGACCATGGGTTCGAAGAAGCGAGAATAGAGAAGAATGAAACAGTTTATGGTAAAAATTCGTTTAAACACATATTTTCAAATGAAGTTAAAAATGTATTTTTCTTATACAGTTTCATATGTACCTTTTAGATATGACACTCGTTTTCCCCGGAAATGCATACTTCTCCCATAATCGACTGAAGATCAATAATAGGAAAAGTATGTATTTCCAACAAAGACGCGTTTCAGATCTGAAAAGTACACATCAAGTTGCATAAGAAAAACACTTAATATTAAAAGCTCCAGAACCAGACCTAACGTAACCTAATAAAATCAGACAGAAATTGGGGAAAACACTTACATCATTTGTCTTGAAAGTCATGCCGATAATTGGCCGAATGTGGGCATCAGAAAGCCATGTGCCTTTAAACGCAATTTTAACACCCTTAAATAAATTCTGATAATGTCAAAATCTACAAATACTGTGGCATGTAAGGTATGTAATATCTAGCGGGATTGCACTATGAGCCACATATATTTAATTATGCCTGACAATCGACATCAAAGACTTCTCGTATTAGAGGGCATTGCGACCTTACACAGCCACCGCACGCCATTATACCGTATAAAATGAAAACACAGACATCCGCGAGAATGAAGTGAGGTGTCCTCATCCACGAGGGAGTTCTTGCTAAAGTCGACAGAAAGCTGGAAGTGACGAAGAAAATTAGTACCTAAGATGGGGCTGTGGACCGCTGCTTCGAGGAAGAGCCACTTAAAATTTCGACGGAGACCAAGAGAAAGTGGCTTCATCTGTGTGTTCCTTAAACGGGGATCTCGGTTTCATTTGCTGCAAAAAGACACTGGATAGGAGAAGTCTTCTGCACGCCCGAAAGAAGTCGACTGACTTCAGCACCAGTATCGATGAGAAAATCGGGTTTCGTCGAAGGGTCTGTGATCCGGAGCAGCTTGGAGCCCGAGTGCCGGACTGGTAGCTCTAAGAACGCCCGGCAGCCTAGTTTTCCAATTTCTGTTGACGGTGGGAAACGCATTTGCGAGCGTTTTCACCGATCTTCGCATAGTAAAAACACAGGAAAGAGCTTCATTGTTGCTTCGAACGTAATTTCGACCGTGATCGAGAACAAGGCCTTTTCAGGCTACTCTTGACGAGGCGCGTTATCTCCTCAATTTATGCTTCCTAATGTGTGATTCGTCCATCCGAATGGCTAAAGACAGAACCCACTTGCGTGGCGGAGGCTTAGACGAATCGATCAGCCGTGTCGGCCAGTTTTTTGACGCTTCTTGTGGAATTAATCGCGGTGAGGATGCTTTCAATGGAATTAGAAAGCTTTTGTAGGAAGAGCTGGCGGAAGAGGGGTTTGTCAAAGGCAGCCACTTGCGCACCAAGAAGCTGCTGCGTGTGGCGGAGCAACTGATAAGGCTTCCAATCCCCGAGCTCTTCTTGCGAGACGAGTTGTCTCAGGCGCTCGGCTTCCGATTCAGCCGTTCTTGAGATGAAGGTGGTTTTAAAGTCCTCATAAGGCGATGAATTGGAGGCCGAAGAAAGCACAACGTCCTTGACCTCAGTGATAATCGTTGATGGTAGCGAACCGACGATGTAGTCAAACTTTGTCTTGATGGATGAATTTTCGCTATATTGAATTAAAAAATTCAGCCTGGATGAACCACAGTGCAGCGTCGAAAGATCAGAAAGCAGGCCGCTTGATGCAGACGTGCGTGACATGTGCAGTCGCATCAGGCATAGTGTTGGTACTGGCTTGGTGATCACCAAGTGTAGGTGACAGAGGGCGAACGAGATTTATTAGGGCTAGCCGTATTTAGTCCGATAAGCTCTTTAAAGGCAGCCATAGTTAGAGATCGAACATGCTTGTAGCAGGCTAGTAACACATCGTATTTATCTGTTAAGCCAAAAGGAGATGGTAAGACTAAACGTTTTTTAAGGTGTTGTATTGAGTCCGTTAAAGGTCGAACCATGTCACTCCAGGGTTCAGCAATTGTAGGGTTCTAATAAAATTAAAACCAAACATGGATTTTCGGATGTATTTATTGAAATTATATAGGTTATTTTATTCTTGGAAAATATGGAAATAATTAGTAATAAAATAATAGAGAAATATAAGATTAAGAAATATGAAAATAATGAAAAATATAATAAATGTGAATTACATTTATTTATTGAATAAAACAGCAATGTTTGGGGCTGAAAATATTTTTGGTAAAAATGCTATTTAAAGGGTAAAGTGTAAAAATTACATTTTTACAAAGTTTTTAGGTAGAATCACAGATGATGTGTAGGAATATGTTACTTTTAAAAGAAAAAAACAAGCTAAGATGAATGGGCCAGCGATTGTTGTGAGAACATATACAAGGAATTTTGGAAGAACAGGAGTTTGCATGGTACGGCAGGAAGGAAGCCTCTATTTATACAGTAGGGAACAAAATTAAGTGTTCGATACTCCAGTTTCTGTCATACAGGAACTTTTTAAAGAAGATCCCTGTTGAGGTACTGAGCGAAAGCGTGTTTTTTGGCAGTGGTCGCAATGAAAATAGGAGTGAGAATGCCTCTGGAGAAAGGACTTCGGGTAAAATGGGTCGGAATATGAGTAGAGGTGCTAATCGTACAATTGAAATAAATTGCGGTGTGGATGGAGAGAATAAGCGAACGAATCAGCAAATGAGGTTTCTGAGATGTAAGAAGGTTGGACATGTTTTGGTTGTGGGAAGCCGGGACTCCTGATTAAAGACTGTAATTGTGAAAGTGACACCGAATGCTATAGATGTGGAATGAATGTGCATGTTGCACCACGAGATTGCATGGAAGTTGGAAGGACGAAAGTGGATGGCTATGTATCGTGGATTAACTGTGGTAAGATCGGGCATTATGAAAGAATGTATCATGTGACCAACACCAAAGTTATCAAATAAAATGAAGGATGCTAGCCTCCTTCAAAAGTAAGATAATCAATAAATCGGTCTTCAGTAACATTACGATGTGCATTGAATGCTGTAGGAGCAGCATCTAGGCTACTGAATGCAGAGAAAACAGTCACGAAGGACTCTTCCAATGACGCGAGGTCCAAGATTGCGATCCCATTCTTCTGAAGAACAGGAGTGGTGTCCTGCAAGAACTAGTCCTGTATTCTTTTTAATCGCTAGAGGGGTCTTCCCGTTAAGTGAATACGCGTATGCACACCAGGGGGAGCGCCGGGCGTTCTTTGAAACATACAGAAATCTAGACCCAGCTTAACGAAATTCAACGACAGTAAAATCGTTCGGGAGCGCTTATAGAGCATGTAGGCATAACGCTTCTGCTTGAGGGCCACCTCATACTCTGCTGACACCAGGGAAGCAGTTGATGTGCAAAATGACTAGACGTTTTAAGGCATAGTAGTTTGGCCTACTGCAATGCGGTTGCCAGAAAAGAACTCAACGACCTTATCCACTGACGTAAAACTCATCGACTGGAAAAGAGAAATCAGTCATTTTCTGTGATATGGAACACTGCGATGCGCCAAGCAACACTCAGACGTTCTTTCAGACGGCAGGGGGCCAGAAAATGATATTTGCATTCCTAGGACAGTGTTCACTACCATGGAAGTCATCTACCACCTCCCACCCCAAATTAGGCTATGAATCTAGAGAGCACAGCATTCGATCAATACAAGAAAATGAAGAGGTTCTATAGCAGTTATGCGTAAACTCATCGACATTTAGGACACTTGCCTCTATCCGTCGATTAGGTCGGCAAGGACTTGACCATTGAGATTGAACAGGTAGTCTCCCCAGAAGAGGGGAAAGGGTCCCGGCAACCATGCCAATGTGGAGCTGAAATCCCCTTCGTCGAAGTAGACTGCCTGTGGAATATACTCAGAAATAGTAGTATACGCCTTATCCAAGTACAACTGCACTGCTAATGCCTGAAAGAAGGTATTTGTTACAAATGGAAGAACGGAAACATCATGCCAGGTGTAAATCGCGTATCCTCCTGCCTTTAGCCTAACTACTCTTCCTAAAAAATCTCGCCATTTTGCAAGCCGTTCGCTTCTTGGGGGTTGGTAGAGTGTGAGACTCCCTTCAGACAGACACGATATCCCTACATGCGCTATAAGTGCCACCCGAATGTTTTCACTATCGATGAATTTCGTCGAACTAGGGCAAGGTTTAGGTATATTTCGAAGCATACCCACCTCTCCCTGCCGTATACGTTTTTCAATTACCGGAAAGACCACCATTACTGAGGTGTGAAAGCGAGTCACAAAGAATAGGGGCAAGTTCTCGCAGTACTCACCCCCGCTCTCCAGGAGAACGTGACCGCAATCTTGGACCCCGTGTCCGTGGCAGTCTTCCGCGACCCCCTTTTCACATTATTTAGCTTAGATGCTGCTCCTCCAGCATTCAATGCACGTTATGATGTCGCAAAAGGCCGCCGACTGTACTTAACCTCCAGAGGAGGATAACCCATCAATGACAGGTTTACGTTGTTTGAGTTGCTTTCCGCTCTCTTGCTTCATACGCGGACACCTCCCCTTGCCCGGAAGATATCCTGTATTCCAAGATTCTACCACGCTCTATGTAGACAACATTTCGATCTCTTTTAGTGCGTGCCTGAGCCAACTCTAGAGCATTGACTCCAACAAGCATTAAACCGAATCTCTCGCTATGCCAAAGCGAACAGGTTTTGTTTTGTTTTACCAAGAGTTGGGTGGTGCATTTCTGCCACCAGCAACGACTCCAACCCGAGCAAGGGCTTGCTTTTAAATGGATCACACATAGAAGTGATGAATTCGCACCGTTTCCTTGGTCTTGATTTCGACCGAAGCCGCACCTGGAAGGGTCATATTGGCAGCCTTAGGGTCTTTTGTACTGGCGCTATTTTCATTCGTCGTCCCGTACCGTTGAGCACTTGGGTGCTGATAGGGCTACTGCCTTGCATTTCTACCGATACTTTGTTTTTGTTAGTTTAAGGCTTGACTACGGATGTGAGTTTTACGCATCAGCAGCCGAGCATGTTTTGCTTCGTCTGGTGACCGGCGCCTTTAGCACGTCTCCCATTGAGAGCCTGTTGATCAATGTGGGTTTAAAGTCAATCGCTTTGCGCCGTGCGCAATGCAATATGTTCATGTACGCGCGAGACCGGTGCCTACCTATGTCGCCAACGGCTCTTACTGCATCCGTGGTCGATCTCGCGGTGCCTATGCCGCCAAGAAACACCATTCATACCCTAAGGCCTTTAGGTTCAGGGCAACGAAACTCTTTTGAGATCTCGTGTATCTATCGATCCTGTAACGTTTCTGGTTCTGCCCAGGATTCCAAACTAGAGGGTACTACCCTTGAGTATTTGTCGCCACGCCTCTGCTTCCAAAGCTTCCACCGCGCGCAGAGTATTGCTTTCGGTCTATTTGGAGCACGCTTCTTGTCACGCTAGATCTATATTATTGCACACGGATGGCTCCAAGTTCCAGGAGTAGGTTCGTTTGTCGTGCCACATCCACTCTATTTGAAGTCAGCGGGGCTCTACCAGGGGCTACGTGTTTTTACGGCCGAGCTGGTTGCATTAGATCACTCGGTACCGGAGATAACGCGTCGTGCCCATTTTCGAGGTGGATTGTGATCTTTAGCTATTTGCCAAGTTCGTTTAGTGCTCTCGGAACATTAGAATCTCCACACAACCTGGTTCCCCGTAACCGGGGCGTCACGGTTGCCGCAAGCCAGGTGGATGTCGAGATTATTTTCTGCTGGATTTCTGAAATTGTAGGAATCGCGGCTATTGAGAGCGCCGATTCGAGTGCCAAAGAGTCCGCGAGTACTGGGTGACCATACCAGCGCTTTGCTCTTTCTCATCCCGACTACATATCAGGGCAGCCATCTGGGCTGCTTGACAAAGAAGATGGGATATGGCAGAGAGTAACTTAACTCTGTGGGCCATTAGGTACCTACTGGTCCCATAGACTTACTCCCTAATGCCGCGAAAGCTTCAGTTCGCTTGTCATCTTCGAATTTGGTACACTCGCGGGACGCACCGCCAGTAGATTTAGCGCTTTTCCCACCCTACTGCCACGAGTGCGTTGACCCTCAGACTATTCGACGTATTATTGTTGAATGTTCTAGTCTGGGGCTCTTCGCGTAGGTTACCTCTCCCGGTACTGAGAGGAGCGGGGTTGGTACCACCCTTCCCTTGTACTAATGATTGATTTGTGCTTACAGACTTGTGTACTATTTGACTTCTTGGTGGAGGCTGGCCTCTTCCGTTTTATTTGCCTCTCTTTGATGTTGATCGCATGCTGCCGTACCGTGTGGAGGCATACCTTCCCCCGAAGTTAGAGCCTGTTTCCTTCTTCTTCTTCGTGTATTTTTGCTTCTTCTTTTGTTTTAGTTTGGTGGGATTTTTTTGCCTTTGGTTTTGTTTATTAGCTTTTGTTTTGGAGGCTGTCCTTTTTTCGTTTGTTTATTTTTTAATCTAGCCTAATATTAGGTTATAAAGTAATTACAGTGACTTATGCCCTAATATCCAGTCGCCATATGGGCGTGAAAAAGAACTTCTGGGACTCATGAATTGAATGAGTTATAATAAAAGAATAAATATTAAAATTAGAGTAATGACCTTATTTATCCTAAGATTGTTTCTCCAACTATTTAAACGCCCGTAGTCTCAAATCCCTGCGCCCATTAACATTCATCATTTACCGCCATTTGAAATAGTCTGGATTGTCTGGTGGCGTTTATGCACGCCATTCCTAGGAGAAACCAACTTTTTACGTTATGGTATTTTTTACTTGCTTTTCACTAGTCTTCCCCTAGGTCTTCTCACAGTATTAACCCCTTAAATTATTTTGTCTAATTCTAAAATAATTTTTAAGAAACTTTGTTTTTTTGTTTTTTTTTAAAGTAGAAATATCGACGATGAATAGTTTTACCGCGATTAAAAACTCGAAAATACAAATGTCTGCTTCTAGAATCCAACTTTTATAATTATTTGCGACAAGAGAGAGATGCACCCAAATTTCGAATTTATCTCTCTTGCGCCCATAAGATAATTTTACAAATAAAAAATATTCGTGCCAATATTCGTGCGCAGTCGGTGACTGCGAAGACCACAACTCTAAGTACATTAAGGTGACCTCCACAACCCTGTCGAGGCGACTGACCGCTTAACATCAAGACGGAGCAATTAAGAAATATACCAACTCTCATGGCCAGAAACCTCCATCACCCTACGACTCCAAAAACGACGCAGACTGCTAATGGCCGAAGCCGTTAACATCCAAATTAATAAACAAACAATTAACGTGCAGCTTCAGCCAAAGAGCATCCTTCTAACAGTCCGGTGACCGTCACTAATACCAACTAACATTATTTGTACTTTAATTTTTCTTTAATGTGATTGGTCGGCTTTGTATCACGTATGTTCAGATTTTTGCAACGTTTATGTTGAAATATTCGCAGCACTTATGTTTAATTTTTGAAGCGCCTATGTTTAAATTTTTGCAGCGTTAATGTTCAATTTTTGTTTTGTTTATGTTCAATTTTTGCATATATATAGTGTAATATCTTGTATCTGCTCATTCTTAACTCGAGGCGGGAGTTCCACAAGGTAGCTGTCCCATGTGTACATAGTGGACCTCCCTGCTTCTATAAGGGACGACGTGATGTATTTGCGGTTTGCAGACGACCTCACACAAATCGTCTCTATAGAAACGCAGGAGTTCAAGCAAAGGAGACAGCTGCCGAAATCGAGAACACCAATCGATATGAGAAAAAGTGGAAAATAAAAACAAACCTCCAAAAGTTCCTAATCCTCCCGGTGAACCGCCGAAAACTCAAAGACGTCATTCTCAACGATGAATTCTACCCGTACTTCGACGACGAATAAGTTCTGTGGCTCCGAATCTTTAAAACAGAATATAAGACCCAATATCAACAACCGAATCTCCCTAGCTAAAAGAGGGCTGAGGAAGCTATACAGGTTCCGAAATCTCAGCACGCGCAACAAGAAAAAGCTATACACTGCAGTGGTGCGCTCAACCTTAGTGTACCCTGCTTTAGTAACACAAGATGCAAGCTGAACCTTTCCTAAAATATGCAGAGAGTTCAGAACCAAGCCACACTGATGATAGCTGGCGTGCGCAGGATGGACCGAATTCGGCAAACAGAACTGCACGCAAGAGCAGGTCTGAAACCGCTGAATAAGGAGCTCCAAAGCCTAGGGAGAAAAATATGGCTAGAAATACGAGAAGAAATAACACCGGCGATGGAAGATAAAATCCTGGAAACGATATGTCTTTATATGTTTTCATTGTACATATACTTCTTGGTATCTATTTTCTAAGTTCAGTATACCGTGATGAAAGCGCTCCTCTTGCTCCTTTGATTATATTCCCACAATCTCCTTGAAATTGTTAAGATGGGCATTAAGGACACGCCTCTTCATGGAAATCCTGCAGCCCATTTGGCCATAGCTTTTCACTAAGTTTTCAATCAGTTCCACATAATTGTCAGTCATGTGGCTGTCCAATGAGCCCTGACACACCGAAAGCAAAACTCTTCCAAGCTTCTTTTTCCTTTTAGTAAGCTTTTCAGGATATTCTATATACTCTATGTTTTTCCTGATTTGTGGTACAACAAAGTCAATAGCTTTTACCTTTGCCTTTAAGAGTTTTGGAAAGAAATTTTTAATGTGCTTGTCGGAAAATATATCTTCCGACAAAAGATATAATATAATATAAATTCATCTTACTTAGTAATAAACCTTGTTATATATTAGTGGTATATTTTACCACCTTGTGAGTTACTGATTGTAATTGTCTTCTTCTTTTCATTTGTAACGGTTGGCCAATCGTATTTTTGATTATCTATGTAGTTTATATCAGTTATATCAGGATAAAATCACCTTAGATTCTCACTTGTTAGCTTGCATTCAACACGTGTGGTTCACGATAATATTGCTCTCGCTGTAAAGACTGTGCTTCTTATCGGAATTATTTCATTTTCATATTCCGTAATGATTAATTGGTGCCTTGTCATTTCTTTGACACCATTAATTGCCGGACCCGTGGGAAGCGCGGCGATTTGCCTTTCTGGCCACCATGCTGATGTGCCTCAGCGCCCCGTCCGGCCCCAGCTTAGCGTCTCTTCATAACCTTCGCTGATCCCTAATCTACATTTCCTGTACCACTCCCCCCTCACTGTGCCCTTGCTTTTCCGTCATCGCTTTACAACCACCTTTTATCTATTCTTTTGTTGGCCCTTTCTTCTCCTGCACATGGACCTCCCCGATCACGACCCAGCGCTCATTTTCATCGCACAACCGAATACTCCGAAATAAAGATGTTAGGCGTGGAGACCTTAACCGCTCAGAAGTCTGTCACCAAGCTTGATCCGCTACTCTGATGAGCCTACCATGTTATTTGTTGGATTTGTCCAGGGTTCCCAAGGGGTAGCGATGAAGGTGTATAGCGCCCCACCTAGTGGTACCGCCCGGGGCCATGTAAAAGACGCCCAGAAGTGCCGGTCCCCTGTTGGCGTCAGTGTGGGCCGCCACGTGCAGAGATATTGAATTTCACTTATTGGCCATGGATAATATTCTTGACTCACCAACTCTACAAAATGAACAAACAAAAACCCCACAAAAAAACAACAGCAAAAAGCAAAAAATAAACGACCTCAAAATAATATTCGCACCGGCTTGTTGGTCCAGATACATACCGCTCAAAACCACAAGAAATGAAACTTTATGTGCACTCGAACTGCGAGAACAACTACAAGTCGTTACAGAAGAGTAACAACCAGAATTCTCAATCAATCCTAGCCGAACAGAGGCTACAGTTAAAGCAGAGTCAGAAAAAATATAAAAAAACTACTGGCCCTCACCGCCTTAGGTGATAATCAAATAAAACCGACGAACAAAAATAATCACAACCTGAGACTAGGTACGGTTCTACTCAAAAGATTTATGCCTGGACCCAAAAGTACTGAGGCCTTCATATGCCAAGAAATACAAAGGCTGTTTGAAGATGATGGCCATCAAATAGACTCTGTGTCTATCTTTGAGTGAAAATCGCCCACATGTTCAACTCCATTGAAAATCGCCAATATAACATTCAAACAGCAAACCATCCAAGAAAAAATAGATTCGCAGGAACAACAATCCGAATACAGGAAGAACTGCCCACTCCAATTCAATGTCGATCGTGCCTGATGTTTGGTCACCCGGTCAAATATTGTAAAGCTGATCCACAATTATGCTTTAAATGCAGCGAAAATGGACACAACAGTGAACAATGCAAAGCAAAGGAAAAATGCATTAACTCTGGAGATAACCACCACGCATTCAATCGAACATGTCCTCCTCACTCACTCACTCACTTCAACTTCCATTAGGAGGTACGGATTAGAACAGTCCGTTTTGACATCAGAAGGCACCAAACTTTAAAAGAAATTGCCGAGGAAGGAAGAACTTTAAGTACTTCAACTTATGCTACCCTTGCTTCCACCACTAAAGCTCCACCCACCCAATTTATTTCCAAACCAACATTGGACCTAACAGCCCTCAACAAAACCTAAATATCCAAGAAAAATATCCTAGGACCACTAGAAAGCTAAAATTTAAAACCCCACAACATTCAAACTGAACCACCAACCACTAAGCACCCCGAAACAGACCTACCTAAAGCGCAATCACAAAAAAAAGCCACCAAGAATCCCCTAAATCTGCCGCTTCCTCCTCTTCTCCAACTAAAAGCCCAGAAGTTGAAGCAACCCCAAGAAACATTTCATCGAGCACAGAAACTATATGCTACGATAGCGAGCAACCCTCACCTCTCCCCAAAAAAGTCATAAACCCACAAGCCTTGACACCAGACTCCCATTGCCCGGCATCTCAAGCCGAGAAAACAGTACCGTCTAGCTCAAGCACACCAACATAAAATAGAAGTACAAAGCCCCTAAAAGACGCTCTCCTTTCCCAAATATCAACACATAGATTGCCAACCTCTCCACCAAGGTTCACATATTCAACTACAAATATCGAAGAATTGGCAATAAACAAGGAACTCGATACCCATAAGAATGCCTCTGGATATACAGCCCCACTATCAATACAATATTCACAACGAACACTCTCGCCCGCTAGCCAAAAAGAACTGCCTCTATTAAACACCCTGCGCAACACAAAACCAGAGCTGCAGCGCCCTCAGGTAAAATATAAGGAACTTCTCACTAAGAAAAGTAACAATACGGACAAAAACATATAGAACCCGATAATTCCAGGCACATCGAAATAAACCACACAAAAACTCTATACAAGGTCCGGTAGCTTCACCTTATACGGAGGCTCCAAGCCTCCTAAATAGATCTACAGACCGAAGAATATGACAAACAAACTCAAATCGTGCAATGGAATATTCGTGGCATCCGGGCCAACTTCGAATCATTACAAAAAATAATCACAGAAAATGACCCAGTGTGCATTTGCCTCAACGAGACTATGCACTCAAACCCGCAGCAGCCTTTGAATAACAAATATGATTGTCATTTCTTTACAACTGACTCGACCAAAGGCAACGCAATCTACACGGGACGAAATATCCCACACACGCAATTCCAGTTAAACCCGGCCCTCAATGACATATCCGTTCGGCTACATTGTTTAGAGCTCATGACAGTATGTTCTATATACTTGTCCGCTAACCTGCCTCTAAACCGCCAGGACCTCGAAGCCCTCTTCGACCAGCTACCAGAGCTATTTCTCATCCTTGGCGACTTCAACGCCATAAGCCACTATTGGAAGGACACGAAAACAAATACTCGAGGACGCATCATAACAGACCTAATAGAGCGCCAATACATCAACACCCTAAAGACAAATACCCCAACACATTATCACCAACAAACCACCACACTGTCTATCATAGACTTAAGCCTAACCTTCCTTAATTTCCCCACAGAAACTTATTGGGGGGCTTACTGAGACTTATGTGGTAGTGATCACTGCCCAATATTGATTAGGTTTCTTGATCAAATAGCCCCACTTTCCAGGAAACGATTAAATTATTATTAAGCAAATTAGACCGCCTTCACATTGACGACAGCCAAACTCCAACCCAATCCAGAGGCGAATATGTGCTACTTTATGGCAGTACTACAGAAAGCAGCTCGGGAACACATCCCATAGATTAGCCGCAAAAGCAGCAAGCGCACTACTCCATGGTGGAACCAACAGTGCCAAGATAATAAAAGAAAACTTAATAAATCGCACAGAACTAAAAGGTTACAGAATTACATCGACTATAAAAGAGCATCTCCCATCGCCCGAAGGACCTTCAAAGAAATTAAACGAGCTTCCTGGAAACAATATGTATCTAAACTTGACAAAGATACTCCTATGTCAAAAAGTTGGGGACAAATAAAAAAGATGTCAGGAGAGCGTAGACTTATTCACTTCCCTATATTTTATATTAACGGAAATAGCATCAGCAATCAAACCCAAGTCGCTAACATAATAGAGCATTCCATCAGTACCATTTCTAAAGGATCTCGAAGCAAGAAGTTTTTAACGCTGAAAATTATAAAACAATCAACACATTTAGACTTCTCAACCAATAGAATCCTTCCGTACAACAATACTTTCTTTATGAACAAATTACTATCATCCCTAGAAGAAAGCCCAAACACAACCCCTTGAGATGATAAAATCTCAAACCTCATCATAAGTAAAATCCACCCAAACGGCTTGGAGCTACTGTTGGACATTTATAACCGCATCTGGACTAATGACTCCTTCCCGGATGATTGGCGTCAAGTGCTAGTCCTACCCTTCCTAAAACCTAAAAAGGATCCATCAAACCCAAAGAATTATAGACCGATTTCCTTGACACCATGCCTATGCATAATATTAGAAAGGATGGCCAATGCTAGATTTAAATGGTATCTAGAAACAAACAACCTTCTCTCCTCAAACCAATATGGTTATATAAAATACTGTTCAACACAAGATCCTTTAACCCTCTTTGACCACGATGTCGGCCGAGCATTCATTCAGCGAAGGGAAATTTGTCACAGCGGTCTGTTTTGACATTGCCAAGGCGTATGATACGGTTTGGCGACGTCATGTACTCAACAACATACATGAGTTAGGAATCAGTGGTCCACTCGCACTCTTCATCAAAAACTTCCTTAACAATAGAAAATTCAAAATAGATCTCCATGAAGCCCAGTCTATACAATTCAGCTAACACAAAGGAGTACCACAAGGATGTGTGCTCAGCACAACCCTGTTCATAATAGCAATCAACAATTTGACTCTCCAAGAACCACCTACCATTAAATGCTCATTATATGTGAACTACTTGGCAATTTGGCTCCCAGGCACCAGCGCAACAGAAGTATCAAATCGCTAACTAGAAGCAATAGAGAAAATAGACAAAATAGAGAACTACTCAGTTCAAAACGGCTTCACAATTACAAGTGAAAAAACAACCGCCATAACCTTTACAAGAAAAAGACAATTCCGCAAATCCCATTGCTACTTTAACGACGCCCAATAACCTTTCAAAGTAACATAAAATTTCTAGGTGTCACATTGAATCAGAGGCTTACATGGAAACCCCACATCCTAAACCTCAAAAGACGGTGCTACAAAGCCACAAATATTCTGACAAACCTGTCGCATTATCACTGTGGAGCAAACAAAAGCACCCTCCTGTACCTTTACGAGACTCTCATCTTGTCCAAAATGAACTACAGGTGTAATCTGTACGGAGCAGCATCAAAATCTGTAATCCAGGAATTAGATCTTGTACAAAACCAAGCCCACCGTCTAGCCACGGGTGCCTTCAAATCAACCCCAACATCGTCACTTTGCGCCGAGACCGGAATACTACCTTTGCGTTACCAAAGACAGGCTGCAGAACTCAAATACCTTTCACATGCTTACAGACTAAACGAATACTAAAGAATACGCTACCAGCATACAATGCAAGGAACCGCAGCTACATCACCTACATGGTAAGGGTTAAAAAACTCTTACAAAGTTTAAACTTGCCAGAACCAAACATCTCCATTGACAACTACTTTACTATTCCCCCGTGGATTATTCAACCTTCAGTAATATGTCAAATAACTCTCTCATCTTCGAAATCGAAAATGGCGCCCGTAGTGATATCCAACATTTTCCAGGACCCATCAACCATGTCAGTCCATTTTCACAGATGGATCGAAGTCGGCGGATGTGCCGCAGTTCTCCCGCACCACATACGAGCAGCCCGACTTCTGGTTTGCGCTTCCGTCCTCTCGGCAGAACTCACTGCCATCTAGATAGGTCTCAAGTCAGTCAAAACAGGTACCAATAAAACCACAATATTTTCCGACTCAAACAGTGCGCTGACAATGATAAAATCACGCAACCAAACCCATCCCCTAGCCATTGAAATTCAAAGAAAGATAACGTCGCTTTCAGGTAACCTAGCCCTATGCTGGTGTACTTCCCATGTAGGGATAAAAGGCAATGAAGACGCTGAAAGAGCTTCAAAATCAGCAGTTGCAGATAACTCATTGCCCACTGAACCAACATACCACAAAGATTATTACAAGCTCTTTGTCGAGGAAGTTGAAAACCAGTGGAATTCCGACTGGTATGTACACGGCCATCAACATCTACGACAAATAAAATATGATGTCAACAAATGGAAGAGCTCTTCCAGAAATTCGCGTAGAGATGAAGTCATCTTAGGAAGCTTACGACTAGGACACACAAAGCTTACCCACAGCTATCGCTTCGCAAATTCTCCCCCACCTGCAACGCCCAGCTATCTATCACGCACATACTACTAACCTGCGCTAGATTCCACCGACACCGGAAAAAATATTTGGATAACAGCCCAACACTAAAGAAAGTCCTCCCGACGGGCCCCAAACAAGTACGCCACTGATTGCATACTTAAAGGAAAGTAAATTATATACTAAAATCTAGAAAAAGAAAAGAAGCAAAACCCGATAAATTATGAAAATTTGCTTTTTTCAATTTTAAAAACCTTTTAATTCATATAGAATTTCATTACTACTACCCATTTATTTCAATTCACTTCATCCATCACATCACCATTCACAACTCATGACTATTATTCATGCTTTTAAATTTTAATCACTATAAAAAATACCGTGCCTGTTTAGACCCATAAATGGGTAAAAGAGGGCATAAAATGATTAAAAAAGCTACCTTTGCATGTAGTAACCATGTTGGAACAGTATTGCACATGAATCATTACCCGATACAGGTACCAGTACGAGTGAGGAAGAACTAAAGGAGAGCCAACTGGGATGGTTAAACAAAAGAACTTAGTAACTTCATCTCAAAGGATCTCACTGACACCAACCTGGAAGATATTGATGAGCAGAACTCAAGATTAATAATAACAATCATTAAGGCGGATGAAAAATATATCCCGAAGATAAGATTCTGTACTCTTCTCCATCCTCTGTGGACAGAGGAAATGAAGAGAAACAAGGTCTACTGACCAAAGTTGCTCGGTCCACCTATTCTGATTATGACATTCAAAACTTTTAATAATTTACGGAATAACCTTGGTATAACCTTGTAAATTATATCATTAGAAAGAGAATGTAAAACAACATAAGGGTTTTAAATTTAGTTAGAATCGGCTGAATAGTTATGATGTTATTGCCAAAACAAAGTAATTCTCGGGCTAAACTTGGGAGGACTTTGGCAATTATATCATTCGAAAGAGAATGTAAAACAACATAAGGGTTTTAAATTTCGATAAAATCGGCCAAATAGTTAAAATGTTATCCCCCTCCCCACAAAAAATGGAGACCGACCGACATAGTGAGATAAATAGTCACACGCGACTAAAAACCCACAACTAAGCGGAATACTAAACCAAATAATACTCCACGGACCAAACAGAGGAAGATACGAAGAAATCGAAAGAAGGAAAGAACTGAGGCATCTGATAGAAGAACAACAAGTACATATATGGGATATCCTATTAGAGAAAATCGACGAAGAAAGAAGACCAGAAGATAATGGAGACAAATAAATAGACCGCAAAGGCAGACCCCCGAGAGAGAGGAAAGATAACAATCAAGAATGAACTGGGAGAAAAGATCCAAGAAGAGGTAACCACAAAAGAACTTTTTCGCAATCACAAGAAGTTAGTGTTCTCCATAGCACTAGAGGAGGACGAAGATTTCAATCCAGGAGAGACAAAATGGTCCACACTTTCTTGCGAGAACATGGACAAGATTACTCCAGCACCAAGTGTAGAGCAAGGCAGGGAAGAAATTCTTGGTACAGGGGCCTACATAACAACTGAAGTAATCAAAGGGGCATTACAATTATTCAAGCAGGTAGCGCCAGGCCCCTCAAGAATAACCATATTTTAATCTTACCAAAGCACCAAATGTGATCATCAGAAGATTAAAGAATATTTATAACACGTGTCAAAACACTGGTTACTTCCTTGATGGCTATACCCTAGCCAAAATGATTTTTGGTCCCAAAGCCAGGAAAACCATCAAGTCACCTCAGAAGTTAAAGACTAATATCGTCATTGAATAATCATGGGCAAAGTTTTCGAGAAAATCCTTAACAGAAGACGAAAAGAATATCTTGAAGAAAATTACGTTTATAATGATTACCAATTCGGATTCAGAAGAGGCAGAGACACCGCAATGGCATTTGGCATAATTACAGAGAAAATAGCCAAGTCAAAAGCAGAGAATAACTACATCGACCTGGTCCTGAGAGATGTAGAAAAATGATTCGACAAAGTCTGGATCAGAGGAATGCAATATAAGATCTTAAATCTCTAATGAACAGCAATCTGGAGAGAATTCTCTGCGATTACGTCACAGACAGAAATATGTGAAGATTAATGGCTATTCACGACCAGAATTCGAATTGGAAGATGGACTCTCGCAGAGGGGCTGTTCGTTCCTTTAATCCGTAAAGGAACGTACGCTTTCAAGCAAGTAAAAAAACAATAGATATCATCAACATCAACAATTGCGAAAGAGATTGGAAGATAAGGATAAACAGGAGGAAATTTACAGTAATCCCAATCTCCAAGAACAAAACAGCAGATATTGTATTCGAAGCTCAGAACTACAGATATCACAGTGAAGGCAAAGTGCTAGGACTAAAAATATAAATAAGAAGCTACAAAAGACATTTAACGGAGAGGAAGAACAAAGCGACTCTGATGGTTAACCTAATGCCCTTCAGTCTAAGAGGGTTAAGCTTGAAGAATAGAAGAAAAATTTATCTTGTACTTAGAAGGGAGGTACTTCTTTACCATCCTATCCCTATTAATAGTAGATCAAGAATAAAAGAACTGGAACTCCAGAGAATTTAAAATTTAGCTCTCTACCTAATCACCAACACCCGAAGGAGAGAGAGGAGGAGACTAGAAGATTTGAACCAAGAGGCAGGATCAGAAACGCTTAACATCAACATCAGGAACAGATCAGAGAAAATATGGAGGAAGATAGACGAACTACCTTCATTATTTGCAGAGCCCACGAACGCCAGAGTTAGACTCCCCTTTAACACTCGATTCCGCAGCGGCAGACAACAGCTGAGAATTGATGAGGCACCCATGTTTACTTAAGTCGAACATTTCAAAATGAGGGAAGAAACAAGCATAACCGACAAGGAAATTTACCTGACCATATGTAAACCCACCTAACAAAGTCAGTCAACCAAGACATCGGAATGATACTCAAACAACACAACCGAATATAAATAACAAGAATAAGAAGAACCAACCGACTAAGAAAACAACAACATAAGATCTAAAGTGAAAATAAAACGAACAAAGTGAAATATAAGTGTAATAAGTAAACTATAGTGTCAGTAGGTTTAACAAAAATAATAGTGAAGTAAAGGTTAACAGCAAAACAAGTGAACAAAAGTGGAATGAGTGAACTAAAGTGAAATTAAACTCGATAATAAATTAAAATTAAGTGGAAGTTAAGTAAAACGATGAACTAAAGTACAGTGGTGAAAATAATTGCTAACAACAAAGTGTAGTGAAAAGGAAAAGCAAACCAAAGGAATACAAAAAGAAGATTCAGATCAAGAGAAAAGTAACTAACAGGAGACCACATTACAGAAGTAAAATTAAGTAAGGAAGAATAAAATTACAGCAAACAACGAACATAGCAATACATAAACAAAAGCTCAGAGCCAAGATATTGCTCCGGACTTTCCACACGAATGAAAGAGGAAGAGAAACAGGCAACAGAGATTACGCGGTCCTCCCGCTAATTGTATGAGGAACTTAGGTACTAAATGAGTCAGAAAGGAAGAAAGAATGATGAGTAAATGCAGGACGGTGGATCCGAATCTACGTTAATCAGCAGGTCCTCCTTGCCCTTCCCGCATGGGTATTCCCTTTTCACCTTTGACTACCGAGGTTGCTCAATCTGCCTCCTCACTAATTTGTACCTCTTAATTTTCAATTTTCCGTCTCGCACTATAAACCCTCTTCTAAAGCTTGCTCGGGACTTCCCACTAAGCACTTCCCCCTCGGTTCACTTGAGCTGAGGGCGTGAAGTGGGGGAGGTTTCTCCATGAGTAAGTCGGTCGCGGGCCTCTTCCTCTTCTTCCCCCTCCACCTCCTGTCGTGGGCGGGGAACAGAAGGGAGGAGAACCCGTGAGCCGTATTTTCTTCCCAGAAAAAATAAACTGAAGATGAACTGCCAGGGTAGAAAGACGTCTTGGAATAGGAATAAAATATGTCTTTTGTGTGTTTTTTCTTCCCTCACAGATCCAGTAAAAAAAAACTTATAAGAAAAATAAAGAAAGTAGAAGTTAAAATTAATAACGCAGCCATTGGTGTAACAAATATATATATATATATATATATATATATATATATATATATATATATATATATATATATATATATATATATATATATATATATATATATATATATATATATATATATGCAAAAATAATCACCAAAAAACACGTGATCTAATATGCTTGTAATATCCCAAAGGAAAATAATACACAGAATAAGCACAAGCGCTTTCGTGTTTACATCATCAGGGGCAGAAGTACAATGAAATAAAGAAATGGTTAATAAACAGACAAACGTACCGACGAACAAAAACAATCGTTTACGGGAAAAACCAACTGACGAACAAATGAATAACCCCCCGCGGAATTACAATATATAAATCAATTCAACAAATTCAATTTAGATTGCAAACAAATATTATTCGTGATGCAATTATCTAATTTAAATAGCTCCTCACTTAAATTGAAGTTAATTTTATGGGAGAATTTCATTATGGCTGATTCCATTAAATTTCTTTCGATAAAATTGGGCCCACAAATAATTGATTTCGCATTAAACCAATCTATTTGATGGTTCAAAGTACTGTAGATTGATGGATAAACAGTGCATTTGAAGTTTACCTAGTTCGACAACGGTACCTATGTTGTTTAATTCTCTCATCTAGGCTTTTTGTTGACTGGCCTATGTAAAAACCAAGACAAGATTTGCATGAAATTTTATAAATGTAGGCCATTTTATTAGGGGAAGAATTTTTAATTACTAAGTTTTTTAACGTGGAATTATTAGAGAATACAGCATTAACATCAAAATATTTTAATAATTTAGGAACATGGGACAAGTGTTTATTAAAAGGGAGCTTTAAAATATTATTTAGCGTAAAGGAGTGTTTAATTTTATTTCCATAGAAGGACTGCTTAGCTCTGCGCAGGGAATCATTTAGAAGATAATACGGATAGTATAACTTTTCACTAATGATTTTAATTGATTCTAACTCTTCATCGATAAATTCTGGGTGACATACTCTAAAAGCACGCAAATACAAAGAAATAAAAACCGAATTTTATCGGTTGATTTTATCGGTTGAATTTAATATTTTATTCTCAGGTTTGGAAGAAATGTGGACTGGCGAACCAAAACAATTTGTATTATAAAAAATTATAAATAAAATTTAAAAGTGCTCATTTGAGGGGTTTATTTTAGTTCCTACAAATGAAATAACTGATATTTGATTTTAGAATACTTTTTCTAGACCATTTTCACGTATATTTTATGACTTTTGGCAGATACTTTAGTAATTCTTTAGATTAACAACTCTAACTCGAACAAAGGCACTTTATTAGAAATGTCTCTATTTTGAAACAATACGCAAAGGCTATAGAGTGTATATTGAAGATATACACCATTTTATAGAGTGGCAGCCATCTTGTCGCCGATATCTTCTTTTAAACCACGAAAAGAGTGGGTTATGTGGGGGTTTAGCTAGGTTAGTTTTTTTTTATAGGTTATGTTAATTTTTAGTGGGGGGAGAGGTTTTTTCCTCCCCTAGGAACAAATGAAGTCTTATAATCATTAAAAAGTGTCAACAGTTCAAATAAAAAAGAAAGAAAGTGTCAGAAATCTAATATACTCGTAAGTAAATATGTCTAATCATAACAAGGAAAATAATAGTCGACTAATAATTAAAAATAGTCTAAAAAATGATAACAAAAGTGTAAATAGTTCAAATTATTAAAATCCAAGTGTCATAAACGTTAAACAAAGCAGTGCAAATAAATCATCCGAAATTATAACAAAAGTGTCTCACAGGGATTAAAAAGGCTCAATACTTCATAAAAGTGATACAAGTAAATAGATCTAATCATAACAAGGAAAATAATGGTGGCAGTAATAAGTAGAAATGTCTAAAAATTATATTAAAGTATCAATAGTTCAAATTATTCAAATCCAAGTGTCATAAACTTTAAACATATCTGTGGAAATTAAGGCGGAGGTAAGGTATTAATGGCAAATAAAAGCGAGTTAAGATAAGTGACGAATAAAAACTGAGTCAAAGGTAGGTTAAGAGCAAAAGCTCAATAGAAACTTTGTGAAAATAGTATAAACTTAACTATCATTGTAAAAATTTTCAAAAATCAAAAGTGAGTTAGAACAAGATAAATAATTATCATTGTAATAATATCCACACAATCAAATGTGGGTTAGAACAAAATAAATCAACATTGTAAAAATAATTAAATAATCAAACTATGTCAAAGTTATAAAATAAATCATGAATAATACTAAATTTATACAAATTGTAATTGTTTCTAATTTTTATAGAAATTGACTAGCTGGTCGTCCAGCACCTTTAAGTCTTATTACTGTATTTAATTTCCACAAATCGTTCATTCCTTCTTTGTGACTTGCACCCCAACACACGAGAGGGGGTGGGGGGTGTCCTTAACCTTTCATCTTTTGGATAATAAAGTTAAAAGTTAAAGCCAATTTTTGTGACACGACGTGACATACATAGCCTAGTCTAAAATGTCTAATATATGTGAAAGTTGTGAAATTACTCTTCTTGCGTTCCCCCGTCAATATTATGGTCGTTTTGAAACTGTAATTGGAAGAAAAAAAACGGAAACAAAATTTAACTGGCCTGAATCATTTTTTAAAAACACTTAAAACTAAACGTGCTTAAATAACCTAATACCCCTAACATTCTATATCGTAGTTAAATTTTCACCATCATTTTATAATTTTTACTTCTTGAATCAGTGCCATAAATATTTTTCACGAGGCTTATGATGTCATAGCAGCGGCAAATTACACTAGTCAACACTACTGAATCGAGTATGCTGATTCCGAATCTGTAATCAGAATTGTTCTAGCACGTAAGGTTCCTGAGTTACACACATACTCTTTAGTTACACATATGGGCAGTGTTGTTTCGGCTACCGTAGTGAGAGGATGTGTTGTGTGTGTTTGGTTCCTGCATTACACTCCTACTTTATCGCGTTGTCAAATTTAGCCATTATATTAGTGGTGTTGAAACGGTATTTACATACAGTGATTAATTGCATTTTTCTTTCAGATTTTTCTCTCAATTAATTTGTAAATGAAATAAGATTGTACAAAAGTATATAACAGGATATATACAAACTAAGTTGAAAACATGAATCGGCGACGATGTATAAATAGCCCAGACAACTTTTGTTATATCTGTGGAAGATATACTCCAAGCAACTAGCAGAAAAATTTATCTAATTGAGTAAAAACTGCATACAATTATTATTTTGCTTTTAAATTTGGTGACCAAGACAAGCCCTGGGCACCTCACAAATCTTGTACTGTGTGTTATACGGAGCTCACACAGTGGTTAAATGGCAAACGGAAGGGTATGCCTTTTGCTGTACCAATGGTGTGGCGTGAGCTAACAAATCATGTTTTTGATTGCTCCTTTTGTATGACAAATATTGCGGGATTCTCAAATAACAACAAGTCAAAAATTGTATATCCAGATTATAAGTCAGCTATAAAACCAGTCCCCCGTAATAAGGAGACGCCAATCCCAGTTCCTCCATCAGCTAGTGTAGTTAAAGAAGATGATTCATTGCCTGAATAGGAGGATAACAATGACAATGAAATGTATGAGGTTTATTCTAAAGAAAAGAAGATCCAGTTGATAAATCAAGAAAGATTGAATGATTTGTCATTGTCAATGGATAACGCAGAACTATTGGGCTCCAGACTACAGCAATGGAATCTTCTAGATGACGGTGTAAAAATATCTACTTTCCGTAAACTTCATGAGGCCTTAGCTGCCTTCTATAAAAAATATGGTGCTTGTTTCTGTACTGATGTTAATGACCTCATGAATAGGCTAGGAAACCAGCATTTACCTGATGAACGGAGATTATTCATCAATACAAGCACTGCTAGCCTCAAAGCTGTGTTGCTACACAATGGTAACAAACAAACTTCCATTCCTGTTGCGCTTATTGTTGGGACGATAGAGACATATGACTCAATGAAATTTATTTTGGAAGGTTTTATTTCTCGCATCATAAGTGGAATATCTGTGGTGATCTAAAGGTAATTTCTTTATTTCTTGACTGCAGCTAAGATATACAAAGAATATGTGCTTCTTATGCTTATGAAACAGCCGTGACTAAAGGAATCAGTATATTGTCAAAAAGTGGACCGAAAGAGAAGAACACATAGTCGGCCGATACAATGTGAAGCACATGCTTTTGGTACATCCACAGAAAATCTAGCTTCCACGACTTCATATCAAACTTGCCCTCATCACAGATTTTGTTAAAGCAATGGCCCATTATTCTAAGGGATTCCAGTATCTCAAAGAGAAATTTGGTGCAAAGAAAACCGATGCTAAACTTAAAGCTTGCATTTTTGTAGGTCCGGAGATCAGTGAATTAATACGTGACAGGGAGTTCAGAAATAAACTAACTCCACTTGAGTTGGCAGCATGGGATTCATTTGTCCATGTAGTGCAGAACTTCCTAAGTAATTAATCATAGGGCTGAAAACTATGAAGAACTAGTGGACAACATGTGGGGTATCAGATCTCTTAAAATGTATTTCTTGCATTCGAATCTAGATTTCTTTCCATTTAATATGGGTGATATTAGTAACGAACATGGGGAAAGTTTCCAGCGAGATATTGCAATGCTAGAAAGCAGGTATCAAGGCCACTTCAATGAAAACATGATGGGTGACTACGGCTGGTTCCTACAACGGGAGGATCTTATATCCACGTACAAGCGCAAGAACAAGAGTTGTGGGGGTCGAGCCAAGTAAACATTCGCTGGAAAATTTTAAACAGTTCACACATTGAACCTTATAAATGGAAAGACAAACTTCTTGCTTTGTATTAATCTCTTTCGTAAATGGAAAGATAGACTTCCCTCTTTGTATTAATATCTTTCGTAAATAGGAAGATGGACTTCCCGCTTAGTATTCTCTCTTTGGTAAATGGAAAATTAATCTCCCCAGTATTATATCTTGCAAATAAAGGAATGAAAATCCCAGTGTACTCGGTCGATGAAGGACACTTCCGAAACCGTTGCATCCTGTGCCAAGTAGTGAGGTAAAGGGAAATGTGATGGACCGTTTTGGAGCACAAATCGTGCGAGTCACAGAGAGCGACATTGTTGAGTCGATTCTACTTTGGAGCTCATGTTATTTTCATTGTAAAACCTCGTAGGGAAAGGTTCACGCCATCGATGTCACTTTCCCAAAACTTTACCTCCTTTTCCGAGAATACACTTTCAGTATCGTGTGCTGTATCCGAGCTCTGATTAAGTGCTTAAAAATTCCGAAAATTACAATTACAATTAGGTTAAAGGTGTGGGTGTGTGTGTAGGGAAGTACGATAGTGTGTGTGGATAGACAGAGAAAATAGACAAGCGGTGAAGAGAGAAAGAAGCGTAGTAGGGTGCAAAGAGATGCAAGAGCCTAGTGATCAAGCCTATCAATTTTTTTATAGCTTTGAAGTGTGTATTCTTTTATGTTTTCGTTGAGTTTTATTTATTATGGCGTTCAAGCCATTTGTCTTACTAACTTTAGTGTAGCTTTGTTGTATGATGTACATTGCTTGTTTGTTTATGTTATTTTTTAAACTTTCAAATGCGTGCCTAATGTTTTGTATCATTTGTATGTCTGTGTGTATTAGTTTTATTGTTTTTTCATAGTCAGTTTGATTTTCCTCGTCGTATTCGGTCGTTTTCTTCTTTCTTGATTTTTCTTTTGTCTTCATCGATGAGTTCAGTCATAGTTGTAAGTTTTTATTCTTAATTCAGTTGTTCCTTAGATTAGACAATCTCTTCATGCATGAACGGCACTTCGTCCCCGCCAACCACTCTGTTAGCGGAGCTTGGGAATCTGGCGCGACATTCTGCCCTTCTGTTCTGGTTAATTATATGAGTAATTTCTTCCTCAGTTCACGATTTACCAGAAACTGCATCTTCCGGGTCTGTTCTTCGATGACTTTGTTAATGGAAGTTATCTCCGCCTCTCTGTGCAGGTCTCCTTGGGGTCTTCTTGTAGTTGCCTCTTTTGTGCTTTTGAGACACATGAGAGGGTGGAGGCGGGGTAAAGCAACATAGATCTGACAAGGGCATTGTAGATCTTTTTCTTGTTACTTTCACATAGATTTCTGAACATGTATAGAGTTATGACAACGGCCGAGGCTCGAGAAATTCGTTCTTCAGCGTGCTTCTTGTACGCGATAGAAGTAATTTTCATACCGAGTACATTGCACATATTGGTGTAGGGATAGTGAGTATCCCCCACTGTCACGTTTGCTGTTCTGGTGAGTCCAATGGGAACCACCTTGAATTTCTCCTGGTTGGTTCTAATTTTGCATTGAGACTCATAGGTGTTTAGATTTTCAATTTCTATCGCTGTCATGCGAGCTTACCACGGTGCATTCCTCCCTGGAGATATGATTATCTGGCTGAAATCATCGGCGTATTGATTATTGAGGGAAGAGGGGTACACATGGGCTGGGACATCCGCGGTGTATATCGAGTAAAGGGTGGGGGACAGACACCCTCCATCCCCTGCGGGATGCCCGCAGTAAGTGGAAACTTTGGTCCGTCCGTTCACCCTAAACTGACATACGCCGCTCTCTCCATGACGTAACCACAGAGTTTTTTCCAAGTTTTCACTTAGACCCAGCCGTAAGATCTTATACTGCATACCCCGCTGCGACACCTTATCAAACGCCTTTGATACATCCCGCGACAAACAATATCCACGTAACTCCTGTCCCGTTTGGCTTGGGCAAGCTTTTCCGTAATAACATTAATCGCCATTTCCGTACTTCGCTTTTTTTTAAACCCGTATTGGCAATGGTTGTAGAGGGAGTTCTCTTCCAAGTCAGACACCAGTCTTTGGTTGAGGATCTTCTCAAAGAGTTTCCCGCCAAATTCCAGAAGTGAAATTTGGCGGTAGCTCTCTCTCAACGTTGGGTCCTTTCCATGCTTGGGCAAGAAAATCATATTTGCCGTTTTGTAAGCATCTGGAAAGTACTCCGTATTCAGCCATGCGTTAAATATTCGTCTCATTCCTTCGATGACGTTAGCTAGTGCCTTTTCGAAGTTTAACTTCGTAAACCCCGGTTAGCCTGGGACCTTTTGGCGGAATAAGCGGAGTGCGCCAAGAATCTCTTCTTCGGTGATCTCGGCGTCTCCGTCACGGAGTTTATCCACCTGGTGATGAGGGTGCGTTCTGTGTATTTCCGTGTTAAGCTCGTCTAAGATGTTATTTTCAAACTCTATGTCAAAATCTTCGTTCTCTTCTTCGGGTATACTGAAGATTTTTTCCCAATAACGCCGGAATATTACTTCGATGCTTTTATCTTCTGTTTCAATGGATCCATCTTCTTTTAAGATTTCCATTTTTTTTCCAGATGATCCTCTGAGGCTTCTGATTTAATTCCAAAAGTCTTTGGGGGTTGTGTCTCGACCGATGCTCTCGATCGCATCGTCCCATCATCTTTGTTGTTGTTCGAGGATCAACTGGTTGAGCTCTTCTTTGGTTTCTTTGCTTCGTTGTAATGAGTCAACTGAAGCATTTCTGATGTTTATTTCGTATAGTACTCTCAATTCTCTATATAATTCTTTAATATACCCCGTCCATCTGTATGTTGAGATGGTTTTATACTGGATTTTGGGGATGCAAGCCCTATCTGCGTTTATAAGATCGTCGTTAAGGTCGTCGAGTGCCTAGTCTATCTCCTCGAGAATTGCCTTGTCCAGATTTGGTGGACGGTAAGCCTCGAGAAGATCCGCTCTTCTGTAGTCTTTTCTGACTGGTGCTGAAACTTGTATAGGGTTCTTGTTAATGGTAAGTAGGATCCCTATATGATCGCTACATGGTACCTGGACTGGTTCCATGTAGTAATTGAACGACAGCTGACGATTAGCCAAACAAATCTCTGGTTTTGTGGCACTTCTTCCTCTAATATAGGTAGGGAAGTCCGGGCCTATCCTCTGGACCATATTTCGGTCCAGCATATTTTCCAGGCACCTTCCATTTCCATTTAAGGTCCTGTACTCGGATTTTCGAAATCTGGCATTAAGAACCCCCATTAATATGGTGGGGACTCTTCTGCCAAATAGGCCAGAGAGAGAATGGATTGGTAAATATCCTCGTCTCGGTGGCTAGTACCCGGCTGCGATGACCAGCTTACCTATATCGAGTTCGACCTCAATTGCAAGATAGGATTCTTCGAGGTTTTTTATTGGCTTGTACTTGATCCCTCTTTGGAGGGCGATGGCGGCACCGTCGTACCGCTCTTGAGAGTAATCTCTGATTAACACGTCGTAGTTCCAGATCTTCATTTGGGAGCTACGAGTGTCAATCCTATGTTCAGAAATCAGGATGGCATCTGCATCAATTACTCTGAATAAATTTCCGTAAAGAGTTTCGTCGTCCAGCCGTTGGTATTGACTTAAATAATTCTTAGTGCGTTCTGTTCCATTGTGAGATGTATTTATCTATGTTTCTTCTTGTTCTTCCTTTTCTTTTTGTCCTGTAGGGCTGGTTTAGAGTGCCCAAGCTTTTCATTCTTCGGAGGAAGACTAGGAGTTTTGGATTTACTCTTCGTCGCTCTTGTGCGAGCGTATGGGCCCTCGTCACTATCCGAAGATGTGTTTTTCTCTTCCTGGTCTTTTTCTTCGTCTTCTTTATCGTCTTCCTCTTTAGATTCCTCCGATGAGGGGGTTTCAATAACTTCCTTTATTCCGGTGGTTTCCCTTTCGGTTGGCGTTATTATTGATGATTCTATCCTTGACTGCCTTGGAGCATTCGAGGTTAGCGGGCACAATGATCGAAGTTAAATTGTTTGCTTTCAGTAGTGCGTTAAGAACCTGGTTGTAGCATTTAGGTTTTACCGCGTTTGCCACGTTTGCATGCGTAATGCAAATGAGTATTCTAGCACCTAGGTTATTTGTGAAGACCATTTGAGAAGGGGTTGCATAGGTATTTGTTTTCTTCTTTCTTTCCTCTTCTTCCATTTTTTTAATGATGTCTTTTCTTTGGGGGCAGTTAAGGGCCATCGTTCGATGAGGCCCCTTGCAATTCAAGCACTTTTTTCCGTGCTGTTGCATGAGTCATACCTGTGACCCTCATTGGCACATTCACTGCACCATGTTTGTCCTTTCTGTGGACAATTGGCGGTGGCGTGTGTTTCGAGCTTATAGCACACGAAACACATCCGGATGCTATGGTATTTCTCGCGTTCGATGTTGCATCCTGGGATCCTCATGTTCCCGCCTTGTGGGCCATTTCTGTAGTCTGACTTGTCTCCTTGAAGACATAGATATGGTCGAGGAATTTTATGACGTCCCTGACCTTAGCCCATGTGTGGTTTCCTTCAATTTCTGTCTTTATCTCGGCGGAGAAGTTTTCCCCTACCTAGCTTTCTACCTTTTGGCAGATGATGCTGCGGTTGGCCGAAATTGCTGGTAGAGTTTTTGCTTTAGGGTCAGTGATTTGAGGATTTTGGCTCCTTCTTCGGATAGGAGCTGGTCTATGTCCTTGGTTTCCCCGCATATTGCGATGAAACCATTTGGGATCTCGATTAGCTTGATGAGCGTGATCCTCAAGTTAACAAATAGGGTTTGACATAATGTTTTATTCTCCGGTGCCTTTTTTCCTGGTATGGTCCTTAGGGGGACCCTCTTAGTGAAAGCCTCCATCCTCGCGGTCGTCTTCTCTTTTCTTTCTTGTTTTATATTCCTTTCTGTAAGAAATGTGAAATTACTTTGTTTTGGATGAGAAAAGTGATGTCAGAAGTGGTAAATGAGTCAGAGCCGAGAGTGTGTTCGGAACGTCAATGGGAAACGCTCCCGTCCAATTTCCTGTTGGTCCCCCGCTTGGATGGTGCCGGGATGATGGGCAATGATGGATGGGGTGAGTCTCGAGTGGGAACCTCAGAAGGTTAAGCTTGGTGGACTTGATGCATAGCGGCCGAATCAACAACCGCTAAGTTTTTGCCACCCTCTCACGGGTACATACGCCAAAACTGCATCCGAGTGCATAGAGACAGGTGTACTTCCCTCCATGATTTGGCCTGGTCCCCCGGGTGATGAGGATCTCTCCTCCATCCGGAACTCGCAGATTTACCACAGATTCGAGAAAATTTCTGACTTGTGCTTCGACTGTGGGCTAATCCTCAAACTAGATTTAACGCAAGCCCTTAATTATGCCAGTCCAAGTAGCCGACATAATTAAGACGAAATTAATGAATGGCAGTCATCCGAGCATGTTCCCATGCAGGGCGGTGGACGGGAGCAGTGAGGTGCTTAAGCCCTCATTTTAATTCTTTATTCGCAGCCAAAAAGATATAATAAATCTTTGCAGAATCAACTGGGATCCTGATGACTCCGGTCTATGTCAGTTTAGGGTGCACGGACGGATCAAAGTTACCGCTCACTGCGGGCCTCCAGCAGGGGGGGGGGTGTCTGTCCCCCACCCTTTATTCGATATACGCCGCGGATGTCCCAGCCCATGTGTACCCCTCTTCCCTCAATATTCAATACGCCGATGATTTCAGCCAGATAATCATATCTCCAGGGAGGAATGCACCGTGGCAAGCTCGCATGACAGCGATAGAAATTGAAAATCTAAAAAACACCTACGAGTCTCAATGCAAAATTAGAACAAACCAGGAAAAATTCAAGGTGGTTCCCATTGGACTCACCAGAACAGCAGACGTGACAGTGGGGGATACTCGCTATCCCTACACCAATGAATCCAATGTACTCGGTATGAAAATTACTTCTACCGGGAGCAAGAAGCACGTCTAAGAACGAATTTATCGAGCCTCGGCCGCTGTCAGAACTCTATACATGTTCAGAAATCTATTTCAAAGTAAAAAAAAAGATCTACAATGCCCTTGTCAGATCTGTGTTGCTTTACCCCGCATCCACCCTCTCTTGTGTCTCAAAAGCACAAAAGAGGCGACTACAAGTAGTGCAAAATAAATGCATGTAAATAATCACAGGTACACGCAGGCGAGAAAGAAGACGCCAAGAAGACCTTCACAGAAGGCGGGGATAACTCCCATTAACAAAGTCATCGAAGAACAGACCCGGAAGATGCAGGATCTGGTTAATCGTGAACTGAGGAAGAAATTACTCATATGATTAACCAGAACAGAAGGGAAGAATGTCGCGCCAGATTCCCAAGCTCCGCTAACAGAGTGGTTGGCGGGGACGAAGTGCCGTTCTATGCATGAAGAGATTGTATAATCTAAGGAACAACTGAATTAAGAATAAAAACTCACAACTATGACTAAACTCATCGATGAAGACAAAAGAAAAATCAAGAAAGAAGAAAACTACCGAATACGACGAGGAAACCCAACCTGATTATGAAAAAACAATAAAACTAATATACACAGACATACAAATGATACAAAACATTAAGCAAGCATTTAAAAGTTTAAAAAAAACATAAACAAACAAGCAATGTACATCATACAACAAAGCTACACTAAAGTTAGTAAGACAAATGGCTTGAACGCCATAATAAATAAAACTCAACAAAAACATCAAAGAATACACACTACAAAGCTATAATAAAATTGATAGGCCTGATCACTAGGCTCTTGCATCTCTTTGCACCCTACTACGCTTCTTTCTCTCTTCACCGCTTGTCTATTTTCTCTCTCTATCCTCACACCCTATCGTACTTCCCTACACACACCCACACCTTTAACTTAATTGTAATTGTTATTCCGAGTAGAATAGATTAGAGTAGAGTACCTTACCTTTTGATAGGTCGAATTCATCATGTCGGGTCGTGGCAAAGGAGGAAAAGTTCAGTGAATACTTTTTCAACGCACTTCAAGACAATTCTACAACTCAAAAAACCGAACTCAGAATGGAAGATATCTATCTCCCTAAGAAGCAAGAGAGTACCAGAAGGGGGAAGGGCAGCACTGCCCGTAGGGGGACATGGGCCCTCCTCCCGTCCCCCAGGACACCAAGCTGATCCCCCTCCGGTTAGTGGCGGGGCACCAAAAACCTGGCAGACAAACCGTATTCGAGACCATATTTGGAGAAATATACATCGAGCTCACCCGTCTCATGGAGACTTCAAACGGGTGGGCTGCGATTTGCTGGAAGAACAAGGATGTGGATGTCCTTGTTTCAGAAAAGGCTAAAGAACCCCTTCGCAAGATAGGGCTAGAAGCAGTAGCCCCTCATGAATACTCGTGAGGCGCACCGTCAACCTAAGGAAAGTTGACTCCTTCTTCTTAGATAACTCCATCAAGGATATCAAAGCCGAACTGAACTCCAAACACTCATGGCCAAAGACAAACAAGGTGAAAAAAAATAGGGAAGACGTTAATTAAAATCATCTTTAACAGCAGTGAGATGGCTCAGAGAGCGATGAGGGGTGGCCTCCTGGGGTTCTACCTACGGGTAGCTCAAGAGCAGATCGAGGCAGAGGAATATATTTACCTAGAAAACTGCGAAAACTGCCTCCCGCTAAAGAGTCACTCGACTAAAGAATGCCTGACGAAAGAGCAAATATGTGCGACATGCTTCAAAGCTGGCCACAGTTGGAGAGACTGCTTAAAAGAGCGTGAAAAATGTGTGAAATTGCGGAGGGGAACATCGTACTCTGGTCATGAGATGCCCTCTACGCAAAGAAGTGATACGGGTGAAACGAGACAAGCTAAAAAAGGAAAAGGAGGCAAAGGCCCGAGAAGTTCCTACGCCACAGCAGCATCGGCACCAATAAACACGCAAACACCGGAAAGAGTAACTTCGAAACTTGTCATGCCGGTCGAGAGCAAGGAAATAATGACAATGGTCATCGTCGCCCACCTGGCGAACCTTGCGCGCCCCGGCAGCTTCTCGAAGGAGCTAAACAACATGCTACAACATAATGGAGTAAAAAATAAGTGGTGGTTTCCGCCAAACCCAGCATCTCAAGATGTGTTAAACATCAAGTTCGTCGATGACACATAGACGGAGAGCACCAAAAAAGTAACGGTTTCAAACAAGGGACATCAACATCAACCTAAAAACACAAAAGAAGATGTAAGCCATGAAAAGGAAAAAGAAGAAGGCGAAGCAAGGAAAGAAAACGCCAAAAACACGAAAATAACCGGAAGGAAAAGAAAACGAAAACGAAGAAGAAGACCAGATCAATAGGAAAGCAATAAGAAGAAGAAAAACAAATACAAACAGACGGAGAATCGGCAGATGACTAAAGTTACCCCGGAGTGCCCCTAACGGAAAAAATCGGACTCCTGGAAAAGGGACATTTTTTTGACGGGGAAGAGGTGAGCTTAAAAGTTTTCTGGATTACAGGACGTCGACCTGAGAAAAACAATAATGTGAAAGTAGTGCAAGGAATCAGAAGCGGGGAATTCAAGTGGACCTTTGAGGGCCCGTGGTCTCCAAACGAAATTGAAAGCTTCCTGTGCAGTGGAACAATGTATACAAGGTGTCCCAGAAAAAAGTTAACTGTACTTTGAATTTGTATAACTCAAAACCTATTAGAGATTTTTGAGTCCTGCAAAACAAAGCAAATTTACCAACTATTTAACTGTCGATTCGGGAAATTTCATTAAATTCCCTTTTACAATATTGATACACTAATGGGTTTAGTGGAGGCGATCGAAATTATGTTTGCGCAAAGAAGTAAAATAAGGAAACTCCCAGTTTAAAATCAACAAATATATTTAAATCCATTTTTAACAAAAAAAAACTCTTCATATGAGTAATACAAATTCATTTTTTCACTTTTCTCAGCACCGTTTTGTTCCCATGTCCTCTATTTCTTTCCAAGCACAGTTGCGCCTTTGATCACATTGATTGAACAACATTTTGGATTAACTTGCGATTTTCCTTAAGTCTATTGACTTCACGTATGATACTATCTCTTAACTGGTTGATGCTTTATGGTGAAGTAGAATACACTTTATTCTTTAGATATTGCCATAAGAAATAATCACACGGTGTTAGGTCAGGGGATCTTGGGGGCCATTCAATTGCATGATTTAGCGCGCCAATGCGGTTGTCAAACGTTTCTCTTAGTTTTGTTCTTACAGCAAACTGTCTATGAGGTGGTGCTCCGTCCTGAATCCACCAAAGTCTATTAAATTCATTGACATAAATCTGGCGGAGTTCCCGGAAGATCCTTTCGTTGATCATGCTCAGGTAGGCAGCACCATTCAAGTTATTCTCGTAAAAGAATGGGCCGACAAGATAGCAATTCTCGCATATTCCGAACAACAGAGACACTTTTTGCTGACAAATACGTGCGTCAAAGTTGAATGCTGGGGGGTGGTTCAGCGGCGCATATTGCTGAAAAGGCTGCCTTGTCACCAATCACAATGTTTTCCAAGAAACGAGCAGGGTAATGGAGAAGCCATTCGACAAATTTTCTACGACGAGGAACATCAGTTTCAAGAAGCTGGTTCTTGCATGCATCTTATAGGAATGCCATTTTAGGTCAGGTTTATTAATGCGGTTAAATGATGACTTTAACAATTGTAACCCATTCTTTCTGACTGATACATGTGGATTTTGAAGAAGCGTCATCTGAACATTTTTGATATTTTTTGTTGTTCTTATGGTTCTCATACGACCCGAACGACCTTTATTTAAATTTAAGCATGTTCCTTCATGTTGGTATTTGCGAACATTTTTCCAAATTGTGGGCTTGCTTGGTGGGTGCCTACCTGGAAAACGTTGTTCAAATGAATCTTGTACTTGTTTAATACTGCCAGTCTTAATAAAGTTTGTGACTACAAATACACGTTGATCTTTTGTTAACTGCATGATTAAAAAGGTTCTACGAAAGTAAACTTTTACCCAGAAACGCTTTCATTTGCTTAGTAAGCAATATTGACAAGACCATACCACAGCGTGGCTGAAAAACCACTGTAAAATGGCACAGTGGCCTAGGCTACCTAGGCTCCCTACGCTTTACTTGAAAGTGCACGGTGGCCTAGCCTTCCTATGCTTCGTTTCATTATTTTACTTCCTTGCGCAAACATATTTTTCATAGAATCCACTAAACCCATTAGTGTATCAATATCATAAAAGGGAATTTAATGAAATTTCCAGGATCGACAGATAAATAGTTGTTAAATAAAACTCTCTTTGCAAGACCCCAAAATCTGCAATCGTGTTTGAGTTATACTAATTCAAAGTACAGTTAACTTTTTTTCTGGGACACCCGGTATTCCGGATTCGAACACCTCAGAGATAAACTAATGGTAAAAAGTAGTGAAAGTGACAAACAATAAAGTAAAATTCAAATAATTAACAGTGTATAAACATGAAATGTATAAAGTGATAATATGAGGGGCGGTCAATAAGTTTTGCGAATTAGTAGGGCAAAACAGAGGAAGGGGGATGGCTGTTTGTGGGGGTGTTAGGACAAGTTATGACAAGTCAGGACTGCAGCCGCACGCTCCTGACTCGTCTATTTAAGAAGCAGTAGCTGATTGCAGATTGTCAGTCACAAATTTTTCAACAATGGAGAAGGTTGAGCACAGCGCACTGATCAAATTTTATACCAAGGAAGGCAAGAATGCAAAAGAGATCCATGAACGCATGGTTGCAGGGAACACCGACACCGCCCCTTCCTATGCAACCATTGCTTGCTGGAATAGAGAGTTCCGCCATAGTCGTGAGTCCCTTGAAGATGATCCCCGTCCAGGACGCCTGTCAGACGTGACCAACGAGGACAATGTTGCCCGTGTGGAGAGGATGATCCTCGAAAATGGACGGGTGAAGGTCGAAGAAATCGGGCGAGAACTTGGAATATCACATGGAAGTGTTATCAACATCGTCCACGACAATTTGGCCATGACCAAGGTCTCTGCCCGTTGGGTCCCTAGAAACCTCACGCCCCATGATCAACTCCAACGTCATCAAAGTCCACAAGGCCAGAGTTGCACAAGCTACCCTGCGCGAGTGCGGATTCGAGGAGCTCAACCACCACCCTTACAGTCCAGATCTGGCCCCTAGCGACTACTTTTTATTCCGCCAGCTCAATGCTGCACTGCGTGGACGCCGGTTTGGGGACGATGAAGATGTCCAGCTCGCCGTCCAGGAGTGGATTGAAGAGCAGTCGGGAGATTTCTGGTTGTCGGGAATTCGAAGCCTCAGGGACAAGTGGCGCAAGTGCATTAAGGTCGAGGGTAGTTATATAAAAAAATAATAAAAGACTTTTCCTCATACCTCGTTTCCTTATATCCGAATTGCAAAACTTTTTGACCGCGCCTCGGAGTTAATATGAAAGTACTAGTGAATTGTGAATCTAGAAACTAATAGAATTAAAGATTCAGATAGTGAATAAAACCAAAATAAAAGTTCCAAGAGCGAAGGTCGTTGAAATATAAATTCAGCAAAACAAAGTGCGAACATTGTACTCAATAATTTAAAAGTAAGTGCTCATTAAATAAAATCCATTAAATAAATTTTAAACTGAAGAATATATAGCAATATTAGTGTCAAGAGTAATATAGTAATAGTAAAAAACAAGTGAATAATAGCCCAATAAATAAGAATAGAGAAATAAAAACTAAATAAAGTTAGCAGTGATAACTAAAAGATATAATTAGATATAAATAATTAAATTTAACAAGTAAAATTTAATCAAAAGTTGCCAATTAGTAAACAATCAAACAAAGATTGTAATAATAAACTCAAGTATTAATGTAAATACAAAACCATACCAGTGGTGTACAAATTAAATGCAAAAATGATGTAAACTACCAAAAAACTGAGCTCCTGCGTAATTAGTTATTCCAGGAGGACCTATTTCACTTTTTGTGTACCTTTGCCTCCTACTAAATCTTTTCCCTTCTCAACTATAGTTTCGAATATTTTCAACACTTTTTAACTATAATATTTATTTACTTTTGCATTGTATAAACTGGATTTTATATAGATGTTAAGGTGAAAATACCCTCTTGTACCCCATTTTTCTCTAACAAATATATCATATTCCAAAAATGAACATAAGTATGACGATTATATACTTCTATACTTTCACACCCAATAAACCGACAATGGGAAAATGACAAACGACATCCTACTTATATGTCTTAGGTCTCTCCCCGAAAGGTCAAAGCCTGACCGTGGGGAAGTCTTCTCGATAGTCTACGGGGAGCTAGATGTCGCTCTCGTCAGACTCATTGACACCCCTTTCAAGTATTCGGCTATATGCCAGAAAGAAGCCGACGCAGAACACTTGGCCTCATCCAAAGCAACACAAGTATTCAACACAATAAACTTAACCCCTAAGATCCCACCCCAAATTCAGGCACACAGAAGTGTTATTTACCAGAGATTAGACTCATGGGTAGGGCACCACTCAAGCGTTGATATTTCCCAATAAATTGAAAGAAATCACCAATGGGCTAAGGTCTCTGAGGTGATTAAATTCAGAGACTACACCAATGTATTTAAAGTGATATTACAAGACACGGGTATGGCATAAAAAGCAAACGAGCTCGGTCTCCTTCTCTTTCACGTTGGGGTGTGCCCTGATCAGATTGAAAGAGAAGAGTTACAGAAATACAGACGTGCTTTAAGTGCTATAAATATAAACATCACAAAACTAGAGCGTGTCCACAAACCGAAGTTATCTGCTCTATATGTAGCAAAGTTGGTCACATCTGGCCTGACTGCAAGAGTAGTGAGAGAAAATGCGTAAACTGTAACGGTGACTACGGAGCCATGGCGATGTCATGCCCAGTAAAGAAGGAGGCGATTAAAAGACAACAAAACCGTAAAAGGGAAGAAGAAGAGGCTAAGACCAACAGGTCCTATGCCAAAGTGGCAAAGGCGGCAGTCGGCGAGGCTTCAGCTCAGCGTACTTACCTTAAGGTAGAAGGCGAGCAATCTACAAAGATCATGTGCTGAATATACTATGCACACATAGCAAACCTCACAAAGCCAGGCTCATTTAAAAAGAACTAAACCAAATGCTGGTCAAAAATGGAATTGACGAGATGTGGTTTCCAGATAACCCTCCCTCTGAGCAAGTTCTGCGGATCTAGATGAAGCCTCCTCAACCAGCCACTACACAAGTAAAAACTGTTCCCGCTCCGGCAAATCCCCCTCCAAAATCCTGAATCCCAAATAATAGAACCCTCCAAACCAGATTCAGAGGTAAAAATCCTCCAGTGAACCGAAAAATAAACACTGCCCCGGTAGCCGTACCAAACGGTCACCCAACCGGCAGAGGATGAGTTCTACTTTATCATCAAATAAGAGCAAACATGCCTACCATAGCAGAAAAATTTACCTAAAGATATTCACCACGGAGAGCACCCCATTCCTTGAAGAAAGAACTGCCAAGGACTTCAGTGAAGGCGTGACCCCCGGCCGTTACAAGTGGGAGTATAGTGAGGACATTACAGAGAGGGGAGTCGAAGAAGCCCTCATTATTGTAATGGTCCGACTCAACCAAGACGCTTGCTCTACTATCACGACCTCGGAGTTCAATAAAAAGAGATCTGGTAAATGCTAATCTCACCAGCCAGCCCTTCCACCCCAAAGAAACGATAAAGGGAACGAATAATCGAAAGACAACATGGACAGACTGACAAAAGATTTGACAATCCTACAAATGAACACTAGCGGATGGGACAACAAACAAATGACTTACAGAAACATTATCAGACAATGCGACCCTGACATCGTTCTGATATCATAACACGGAAACGACACGACGCAAAAGAATATAAAGATATTCAACTATAGCACAATAACAAAGAACTAGAACCTGGAACGTTACGATGGCGCTGTCATCGCAGTCAAAAGAGGAATTCAGTTCAAAATACTCCCATCTTTAGATGAATCCTATCTAGCCATCGAGATCCAAACCACCCTGGGGCCCCTGGCGATGTCCACAGGGTACCAACCTCTGAAACGAGACTATATCCCAATGCACAATTTTCTCCGACTTTGTGCGCACAGGAGAACAGTCTTGTTTGGGGGAGATCTGAACGCCAGAAGCCAGGAATCCGGATACACCGGATGTCTAAACAAGAAAGGGAAGAACATGAAGAACCTTATTGACAGGGGTATTGTTGCCCGCATTGGGCCCGACTTCCCTACTTATATCACCGAAACCTGCGCAACCAAGCAGAATATCACCCTGACCAGCTCACAATTTCCCTACAATTACTATATCCAACCCGGCCCACTAATCCCAAGTGACCACGTCGCCATCATGATTAAAATATCCTCAAGTCTAATTCAGATACCCATCAGGGAGAGAAAATTCTTTTCCCGAGCAAACTGGGAAGAGTATCGTACCCTTCTCGGTGAGTACAAACCTCAACCACTTGAAGAAGCCGCCCTGGAGGAGATCGACCAGTAACTGGCAAGGTTAACGGGGAAAATGGAGAGGCGTACCGCGCAACAGTACTTAGAACAACCTACAAAACGTTACCAACACCAAAGTGGACACAGGAGCTATATGACCTAACGGACGAATACAGAAGACTATTTGAATAAATTAGACTGACTGGTCGATATAATAAATGCGTGCCTAAACGTTGGCTATTTTCGGGACGAATGGAAGATCGCTAAAATGATCTTCCTTCCAAAAGCCGAAAAAACACCGGACAGACCAGCAAACTTCAGACCCATTTCCTTCCTTGAAGTGGCAGACACGGTCTACGAAAAAGTCCTTGCTAATAGAGTCCAAGATTTTATGTAGAATAACAACCTCCATAACCAACACCAGCGTGGATTCAGAAGAGGGAGAGTGACTGATACGACGCTAGCAATCATCACAGAAAAACTGGCGAAGATTGCTAGCCAAAAAAGCTATGCTGACCTGGTGCTTAGGGACGTTAAGAAGCCATTTGATGAAGTATGGAGGACTGTGCTTCAGTACAAAATACTAAGACTTCCACTAAACCCGAGACTATAAAAAATTCTATGTGACTACGTGACAGACAGGATGGCGTATATACAAATATACGACCACACGGGACCAGACTTTGAGCTAACTGCAGGCATACCGCAAGGAGGGTGCCTAAGCCCCCTTCTATACAATATATACACCCTTGATCTACCCGATCCGGTCAGAGAAGACTCGCTGTACGTCCAGTTTGCTGACGACATCTCTCAGATCATGACTGCCCCTTTCAAAAGTCCCGAACTCATGGCACAAATTCCAACTAGAGAAACTGACCATGTCAACAGGTACGAAAGAAGATGGAAAATCGCCACTAACACCCAGAAATTTAAAGTGATACCACTCTTCCGTAGGAAACGGGGCCTATGTCAAAACAGATGACGCCCGCATTCCATACAGCACTGATGGGACAGTACTAGGACTAAAGATAGCTAAAAATGTATACAAAAGCCACGTTGCTCAGACAGCAGAGTGAGCGAAGGTCGAGCTCACCAAGCTATTAAGGTTCCAAAACCTGAACATGACCAACATAAAGAAGATCTACAACGCACTCATTAGATCAAAGCTACTGTATTCACCTATACCTATCAACACTAGTCCCAAAAAGAAATTACGACTCCTCCAAAGGGTACAAAATAAAGGAGTACTCTTAATAACAAACGTTAGGAGGAGAGAAAGAAGGAAGCAGAGGGACGTACATCACATGATCCAGATGACTCTAATTAACTTGGAACTGCAAAGAAGTGCCCGAAAAATCTGAGAGAAACTCCCACGACACATGACCGTCACATTGATATCCCGTTGGAGGACATACACGGAAGAACGCTAGACTTCATCAGTAGTAAAGCACAGACCGAAAGACAAGAAGAACCAATCTACACATAATACTACGCATATGAAACAACGACAAACAATGAACTACGCAAAGAATATACAATAAGAAGAACACTATAAATACAAAAAACGAACGACGAGAGAAATAAAGAAGATACAGAAAACATCTACAAAGGCTTGAACGCCACAAGAAACCACCATAATCTACATGAAACAAAATGAAAACAAAAGCAATAACATCACAAACCAGGAACAACACAAACAAACATGCAATACCATCACAAACCAAGAACAACCCAAACAAAAAAACAAAAAGAGAGTACGCAAAAGAACATGAATATAAGACCAAAAACAATGAGAAGAACACCAATCTCAGATAAATGCCTGCGATTCCCTATCACCAGGGATTTTCTACCCTTCGATCTCCCTTTCACCAGGGAAATCTATCCCTATCTATCCATCTTCTACTATTTATATATATATATATATATATATATATATATATATATATGAATCCATTAAACCACATTGAAAGAGAAAACAGAATATTTTTTCCTTGCAGTAATATTTTTATTACCTGTTTTCGAAAAAATCCGTGCAGGGAAGTGATTCGAACCATGCACACTGAGGCAGCGAGCACCGCTTTGATCACAGTTAAAAGTATGCCGTTAGTACACTACGCTACGCAGAGAACAAAAATTGTCTGAATAGAATATCTTTTAAGGAACACTTTCGCCAGCTCGAACGGAGACTATGAAAGAAATAGAAAATTATTTGGGAATTCAAAGAATAAATGAGGAATAGGTAAACGCGTGGCAGATATACAAATGTATATATCTCTCAAAGTAGCACGAGAGAATGATGAAAATGAATCCATTAAACCACATTGAAAGAGAAAACTGAATAATTTTTCCTTGCAGTAATATTTGTATTACCTTTTTTCGAAAAAATCCGTGCAGGAAAGCGATTCGAACAAGGCACACTGAAGCAGCGAGCACCGCTTTGATCAAAGTTAAAAGTAGGCCGTTATAACACTACGCTACGCAGAGAACCAAAAAATTCTCTGAATAGAATAGCTTTTAAGGAACACTTTCGCCAGCTCGAACGGAGACTATGAAAGAAATAGAAAATTAATTGGGAATTCAAAGAATAAATGAGGAAAAGGTAAACGCATGGCAGATATACAAATGTATATATCTCTCAAAGTAGCACGAGATAATGATGAAAATGAATCCATTAAACCACATTAAAAGAGAAAACGGAATCATTTTTCCTTGCAGTAATCTTGCTTCGTGCGCGGACACCGCCCATGGTCAGGACAATGTCCCGTACGCCATGATTCGACACCTGGGTGAGCAAGGCATGACTTTTATGTTAGATTTGTTCGACAGGATCTGGGTGGAGGGTCTCCTTCCGGATCCTGGCGAATCGCTACTGTGCTCGCCTTTCGCAAACCGGGCGGAGATCACTTTACTCCGGCCAGTTTCCGCCCAATCTCTCTATCCTTGTTAAATTAGCCTTTTTTTGTGGACAGCGGAGGCCATCTGTCTTCTGCATAGGGCGGCTTCCGCTAGTTCCACTCCCCGTCGGATGCTCTGCTCCGACTGGAAAATGCCGTCTGCGAGGCCTTCCTTCGTAGACAGCACTACATCATGGTGTTTTTCGATTTGGAGAAGGCCTATGATACCGCATGGCGATACGGTATCATGGAAACTTTCAACACGATGGGGGCGAGGGGAAGCCTCCCAATCTTTATATCTGAATTTTTGCGAGATCGTCGATTCCGCGTACGGGTGGGGGGAGCCTTCTTCGGCCCAATAGAGCAGGAAGAGGGTGGCCTGCTGAAAAGTGTCCTCAGTGTCACACTCTTTGCCCTGAGCATCAACGGCATCACCTCGGTGCTGCCGCAAGATGTTCTCGCTACGCTCTACGTGGACGACCGTTCGATCTCTTTTGGCGCGGTCTAGATGCCAACTCTGGAGCGTCGACTCCAACAGGCAATGAACCGCGTCTTTCGGCTTTGCTAAAGCGCAGAGTTTTCGGTTTTCCTTAGCCACGAGTAAACTGGTGGTGCACTTCTGCCGCCATGCACGGCTCCACCCCGACCCAGACTTGCTTCTTAATGGGGTACACCTGGAAGCGGTTGAATCGCATCGTTTCCTTGGTCTTGTATTTGACCAATGCCTCCCCTGGGAAGCTCATATTCGACCCCTTAGGGTCTCTTGTACCCGTGCCATGGATACACTCCGTTCCATGACGTTCAGCGCTTGGGGCGCTGATAGGGCTACTGCCTTACTTTTTTAAAAGATCTTTTGTTCGTTTGAAGTTCGACTACTGATGCGAGTTTTATGCATCCGCAGCCCAGCGTGCATTGCGGAAGATGGACTCGATCCACCAGACCGGCCTTCACCTGGCGACCGGTGCCTTCCGCAGTTCCCCCATTACAAGTCTACTAGTCAATGGTGGGAATATGTCCGTCGCTTTGCGCCGTGCACAGTGCATTATTCGCCTGTACGCGCTAGCCCAGTGCCTCTCTTAGTCGCCAACAGCTCTCACTGCATCCACAGCTGATTTCTACGGTGCCTATGCCACCGAGAGACGCCAGTCATACCCTAAGCCCTTTGGGTTTTGGGATAGGAAACCCATTCGAGAGCTAGGTATCGCTCTCCTAGACGCCACCCTCAAGAGAACCATCTTTCTCTATTTGTCGCCACGCCTCTGCTCCTAAAGCTTTTACAACGCCGGGTTTATTGTTTTCGACCTTTTTATAGCACACTTTCCGTCACTCTGGATCCGTGCTAGTGTATACGGATGGCTCCAAGTCCAGAGAGCGGGTCTATTTCCAAGCCGTATCCCCTCTGTATGAAGTCAGCGGTGCTCTTCGAGGCGCTGCGTCTGTCTTCACGGCCGAGCTGGTTGTAATAAAACGCTCAGTACGGGAGATTACACGTTTACCCAGTTCGAGGCCCGGATTATGATTTATAGCAACTCACAAAGCGCCCTGAGTGCTCTTGTAGAATTGGAATCTTCACATCCCTTGATTCGCGATATCCGTAACGCCACGGGTTTGGCAAGCCACCGGATGTCGCGATTATCTTCTCCTGTTTTCCTGGACATGTAGTAATTGCGGGGAATAAGCGCGCCGATGAGGCCGCCAAATAGTCCGCGAGGACTGGGCGACCATACTAAAGTTTCACTCTTCCTCATACAGATTACATAGCAGGTATACGGTAAACTCTTCGAGCTGCTTGACAAATAAGATCGGAGAAGGTCAAATGAAACTTAAAGTTGCGTGCCATTGCGCCGCGACTGTTCCCATGGACTACCCGCTAATGCTGCGAGGGCTTCAGGTTGCTTTCTGTCGTCTCCGAATTGGTAACACTCGCGGGACGCACCGCCATTTAATGGAGCGCTCGCTGCGTCTTAATGTGAAAACTGCGTTTTCTTAGACTGTTCCACACATTCTTTTTGAATGCTTAGTCTGGGCGATCTTCGCGCACGTTACCTGTCCCGGTACCGGACGAGCAGGGTTGTTACCTCTTGTCCCTTGTACTCTGGTCGGGTTCGTGCATACTGGCATGTGGACTTTATGACGCTTTGGAGGAGTCCGGCCTCCTCCCGTTTATTTGAGTGTTGTTTTTTGTAGGTTGCATGTTCCGGAGCACTTCTCCTTCTTGCTTTGTTTTCTTGTTTTTATTTTTTTAGCCCTTGTCCTTTGTTATTTGTTATTTAGGTACTGTTATTTGTTTTCTTTTTTGTTACTTGTTTCTTAATATAGTCTATTAGTAGGCTCTGCCGTGTACAGCGAGTTAATCCCAAGCAGGCAATCGCCAGATGGGCAAAAAGAAAAATCGACGAGAACGGCGTCAAAACGCGACAAAGGAAGAGGAAAAGCAACCAGAAGATTTTTCGTGTGGCGATGGACTTTGGCGCGCTGGCATGGCAGGCATGAGCTAGTCCATTTGGACATACCAGCATTCATACCTGGCCAAATGAAGCGTTACGCAACGAGCTTGCGTCTGTCATTGATGCCAGGATGAATTTGGTCTAAAATGTGCCAACGGTAAGCGAGAGGAATTAGAGAACGAGGACAGTCAGACAAAGAATAGTCGATCAGAATGTGCCTGGAAGGACTGTCTGGCAATTCGACTTCACGAACAACGAGTTGAGAAGAGTGACGCAGCGTTTGCGTTTCTATGTCCTGTACATGGGTCAACGCTATTGTCGCATTATTGATGGGCGCAGTACGAGAGAATTGCGTGTCCGAAATTGAAGAGAAAGCGTGTCCGGTACGACGTTTGGTGAGCCATTAACGTATTTAATATCACTTGTAAGTTGCAAAATGAAGTCTAGATAACAATCATCGGCTGCAGAGTGCACGCAAGAAATGCTATGAGCAGATAGTGCACGAACCAATGGTTTGTGGTCCGTTAAGACAGTAAATTCACGTCCTTCTAAGTATTATCGGAAGTAGCAGAGGGAGAGATATATCCCAAGCAGCTCTCGTGAAAAAGTGCTCGATCTCTTTTGTCAAGGAGTTAAAGATTTTGAGAAGAACGATATAGGTTGCCATTATTCACCAGCCCATTGTTGCAAGGTTTCACCTAGATGGATGGCTGACGCATCCGGGCCAACGCTTATACGGGCCCCTAGGCAAGGATTGGCCAGTGAAATGGGAGAGGCCATAGGCTCTTTAGTGCGAGAAATAGATTCGCACGCCTCTGAAGACCATGGCAGGGGAGAGTTCTTATTGGTGGTTGAGATGAGCGTGTAGAGTGGTTGCATGAGTTTAGAAACGCCAGGGATAAATCTATGGTAAAAGTTAACCATACCACAAAACCGACGCAGTTGATTGAGCGAAGATGGTCCGGGAAATTCCCGAATAACAGCAACTTTGTCCTCGAGAGGGCGAATTCCGTCAGGAGAAACATAGTGTCCAAGAAAGGAGAGTTGTGCGACACCAAATGGACACTTAGAAGAGTTTAGTACGATATCATACTCTTCAAGTCGAGCTAAAATCTAACGAAGGTGAGATAGATGTTCCTCTAAAGACGAAGATCCTATCAAGAGGTCGTCTATGTAACAAAAGACGAAGGAGAGACCTCTCAGAACCTGATCTATAAATCGTTGGAAGGTCTGACCAGTGGGTGAATAGGGATCTGGTTGAAGGCACGAACTAGATCGAGTCAAGAAAAAATTGAACAGCCGAAAGGAGCAGAGTTGAAATCAGACAGATAGGGCAGATGATATCTATCGGCGATAGTACAGGCATTGAGCCGTCTGTAATCACCTACAGCTCTGTACTCATCGGGAGTGGATTTGAGTACTATATGAAGCGGAGAGGCTCAAGGAGAGGTAGAGGGGCAAGCTATGCCAGCTTCCACCATGAAAGTGAACTCTTGCTTCATTAAAGTGAGTTTTCTGTGGCTAGTCGACATGGGTGGGAAAATACATGCCCTCCAGTCTTTTCTATCCGGTGAACCCCACTGTGTTTAATAGGCTTGTCTTTTGAGAATGGGATGCTACGGGCAGTAAATTCCTGTAGAAGGCGCTGAAATTGGGGATTGGTCAAATGAAACCGGACGGAGAGAAGAGTACTATGGGACGGGAAAAATTAACCCGAAACTGTGAGCGAAGTAGTGCGATCAATAAACTTGTGGTTACGAGAATCGACAAAAGGTCTTGGACAAAGAGAAAAAAGAGGCCCAAAATAGGAACGTCAACCTCGGTAATAATAAACGTCCATCGAAAAACTCAACGGAAGCTGAGAGACAACTGAAAGATACGCCTTCCATAGGTCCTTATATCCGAGGAATTAGCGGCTTTAAGGACAAGATCAGAGGAGGAACAATCTTTATTGTCCAGAGAGGCTGAAATAACACTACATTGAGCTCCAGTGTCAACTAAATATGAAAAACTAGAGAGGTGATAGACCCATTGATGACTTGCATTTTTAATATAAATTAGTTGGAGAATTGGAATTATTAGAATGAGAAGAGTGAATTGGAACATTAGATTGAGAAGAGAGATTTGATTGTTGAGATGAAATTGGTGGATTAACGTTAGATGAAGGAGGTACTGGTTATTTATGTGCAGAGCTGTAAACATTGTACGGCTTGTGCACCATATTTGCTGTGCTACCAGCACCAATTAGTTGGTTAGGGGAAAGTAAAATTAGAATGAGAAGGACGAAAATGTGAAAAGTGAGCATTAGATTGAGAATGAGAATAGGAAGAGTGCTAATATTGGCAAAGCTGCGTACATTGTACAGCGTTGCTACCATATTTCTCATGGTATCAGCTTAGGCTCTGGTTGAGAGTGAGAAAATTTAGGTGCGGAAAGGTAGGCGGAAAAAGAATGATTAAAGGAATGCTGCGCCTCACCTCTTGTGCTGGAATGCACTCTTTGGTTTCGTCTTCGAGAGGAAGAACGGTGCCTGGCACTCCGTCCACCCCTGTGAGGGTGCACTTGCGCGTTCCCACATTGGAGTTTTAGGTTTTGCAAAGCTCTTTCTATCCTCTCCAACGTGGCAACTAAGTCCGGTGTTGAAGAGAAAGAGGCCTTACACGGGTCCGCCTGTTGTCGGAAGAAGTTAAATTAGAAGGAGGAATCGGATTATGTGGGACAGTTCCCCAGCTAACATACAGGTTGAGCTATATAATCTCGGCTGCTTGTACAATCTGGTCCACGTTGTTATGCTTACTAATCATAATGAGGGGCCTAATGTGGTCAGGGATCCCACGCGTGAATATTTATGTCAGAAAGGAGTCGAAAAGCTTTTTGCCCTAATCAAGTCCTTAAGATGTTCAAGGAACCGTGTGGGACGCCTATTCCCCATTTGCTGCGTATTTAAAAGTTCCCGTAAGTCCTCCTCCTGTGACTTGCCGAACTTGAGCTTAAAAACCTGCTTTAATTCTCCCCACGGCCCCCTTCTCCCACTTTCAAGCAAAAATTCCCCGAAACAAAGTAAATATATTCTTCGGGACTTTTTGCGTAATGTAGATTATGCGTTCTTGATCGTTTATGGCTTGTTGTGCCATGAGTACTTCGCATAATTCCAACCACGTGATTGGGTCGGTTGCATCAAAAGCGGAAAGAATGATCGTGTGGTTGGTGCCTCGGGCGCTATCATCCTGGTTGAACACAGCTGGATGCCTGATCGCCACGGCTGAGATACACGTTGGGGGTGAAATCGAGAAGGTTTTGCTTGCACGTGTAGTTGTAATTGAGGCAGAAGTTGTGGTGGCACAATTATTCATGACTATATTATTTGTTATGTTTATTAGGGGATATGTGCTATTAAAACTATTCCAGTTATTAAAATCAAATTTGAGGAGGATAAATAAGTGAAAGAGTTTGATATAAATTGAACAGAAACTTTATTTTCAAGTTTGAGCGAAGTTCAAAGAAAACGTGCGTTCGTTAGAAATTTTCGAAGATAGTGAAAAAAAGGAGGGAGGGAAGTTCGCCGTGCCGAAACCAATCAGATTGAAGCCCGTTGAGTTTAAACCTTCACGGGCATAAACTTTCACGTGAAAAGAATCATATAATTTCTCGTAACCAGACGTCAAACTATGTATATAACATTTAATTGAAGCGGGTCTGGGGGCACCAATTAAAGCATAAGATGGGGTTTGGTTAATGACTAAGCTACCCTAGATAGCAGTCATTAACCTTGCTTTAAATGAAGGAATAGTTGAGAACGCGTTAGAGCAGAGAGAATAGAAAACGAGGTAACGGCGTGACTAAAGTAATTGGGTAATTTCAATAATCTGAATGTAATTTTTAACAAAGTTTATTTCTAGAACTTAACAACGAAAGAACATCAGGATAACAAAGAGTAAGGACCAAAATGGAAACACACAGTTGGAGTAAATAAATTAGAAATGGTTATAAATAAATTAATTGATTTGATTGAATGAATATGTGACTGTACGATATATATATATATATATATATATATATAACGAGGACAAGCAGACGCTAGTTTTGTTTATACAGCGTCAACCGTCACGCTCCGCATGTGCCAAGACTCTCCCCCTCCTCCCCCGCTGCCCTAAGACCCTTCGAATTTGCACGCAAAGACGGACTTTGGTCAGCAGATTTTCGTAATTTACGAGACTGATGGTGTAAACTTTCATCCCGGAGTCAAGTAACCAAGACTCGCTCCCTTCGTCCGTTAATATAAACATAGGAGGATGTGAGAGCCTTTATAATGAAAATCTTGCTGCCTAAGGCTTCGTCGGCAGAAAATCTATGAACAGGCTCATTGTCCCCATTGGTTTTTTATGTCTATTTTTCGCCAAATAGAAGAAATCTCACCTTCCCAGTGCGTAAACATGAAGGGGCGAGATGTCATAGGTTTGAAAATTTTTGCCTTAGGAGAGGGGCATAACGGTTGGCTATAGAGGGTTCGCCCCTCCTAAACTCCCTTCCCCCCAGTTGATAATCGACGTATATATTTCGATCTTGGGAAATTTGGAGGGGAATTCGCGTAGCCATCAAGACAAGAAGACGAGTCCCTGAGTGAAACATGGAATAAAGAATATGGTTGGAACCAAGCTGGACTTACCCTCCCGAGGCCTTTCCTTTGGTCGCTTAGAATAGCAGATCCGTGGTATCGAGACCAACTCTCCTACCATTCTCGTCCAAAGAAAATCACGTATCTCAGTTTGCTAAAAAAGCAGAGATACCCCTCACCATTGAGGGAGACCAAAGTGAATTCCGATTCGAGAAGAGATTCACATCTCAGTTAAGTCTCTTCATAGAGAAGCCAGAATTGGTAACACAGGGATCGGGATAACTCGACTCAACCACCCCGTGAGAAGCATCAGCTGTTTTCCCGACCCTCCTTGACTCAGCGAGCACGTCCGCAGTCAAACTCGCCCAGGCCGCTTACTTTCAAGGTCACCCAACTGTCGACACACTCTGAGTTAAAGGTGAAACGAATAAAAAATTTATGTGTTTTTTGTTATTTCTCATTCCGTGCGAAAGTGTATTTATAACAAAACCATTTGAATCTGGTAGTCGTAACCAGACTATTTCAATTTCAAATGATTAAGAACTCACATTTATTGAGCTTAAATCTCGTGCATTGGAAGTGATTTTTGCGTCAACTATCTCGTATTACTCATTTGTAGTGTTAATTTTTATTAGACCCTCTTACTATAGAATTAGTGTATTTAAAGATTAAATATTTCGATCTTTTATGTGATTAAAAGTATATTTTGTCGGAGTTGTTTATGTAATTAGATCCTCGAACGCAGCATTGGCAATAGAATTAAATTAGAGCACTCTCAGAGAAAAGCGCAACTCAAATACGAATCAAACGTACATCCGTACTCGGACGTAAACCACGACATATAAATATATATATATATATATATATATATATATATATATATATATATATATATATATATATATATATATATATATATATATGAAAAAAGCTCTCAAAGTGCACGTGAGTCAAAGTTATGCATATATATATATATATATATATATATAACCTCAAGAGGAACTGGAAATGTAAAGAAAAGAGGGAATTACATTCAAAAGACTTAAGACATTCGATAAAGCTGATTATTAGAATCGATATTATTACTGACCTTGTCCGACGGGTAGGAAAAACACAAGTAGACGATTGAAAGTGCGAGTGAGGCAGAAACGAGTAGCTCTATACTGATTGGGTGGTTTGAAATGCGTCAGACAAGGGTTGTGATTGGCTGAAGGGAACCGTACATTTAATATGGTAATCGTATGTGTTAACAATTATCGGAATGTCGTACAAATGAATTTTACGGGGCGAGATGCATAATTTCTTAGATGAGGAAATGCCACTGCATATTTGGGAACTTTTGCAGGAGCTAGCAAAGATGTTAGCTGCTACACTGGCCTTAGGTCTTGGTGCGATCCTCTTGGGCCTCACCAAGAGGCTGTATGTGTTTCTAACTTTGGCACTCGTAATGACAAACTTATTGTAAGGATCGAAATGATAAAAAATATTTAAATATATAATAGTTTTATTCTTTAAATATAAAATTGTTGAATTTTGGACAATTTTTAATTGTTGAAGTTTTTTTCATATTTTTGTGTATATGATATAGTTCAATTCAGGGCTCTATAGAGTATACACAAAATTGGATTTCTGAGAGATGATTTTCAACAATAACGTGTTTGTTTCATTTTACATTGCTTTCCTGTGCCCTTTTACATTCTGAAGGTTGTGGGGTTCAAATGATACTGGAATATGCCTTTATGTTACTTTGTTAACAATAGTTGCCTTTGAATGTCTTTGTCCGTTCATTTTCTCTTTTTTTCTTTAATACCCTTCAACTCAAAGTTGCAGTGGATTTTGAAAATTGTAGTAAATTATACTATTCACCAGGCCCACTTCAATAATAAAGTGCCAGAGAACTTGGAACAAATTTTTAATTCCTATGCTGAATGGATATGTTGAGCACAACTGGTCAAACTTGTCAACACCACCCATATATTATCACTAACTCTATAATTTAAGAATGGGATTTTTTTTAGTATTTGAATAATAATTTCATCTTTGTTTGGTTATGACTTATGTTTTTTTTATCAAAGTTATTTCTAATAATTCTTTTATAATATAAAAAAAAAAAATGGTGAAGTACAGAGATAAATATAAGCATCGAAATTTTGTCAATCTTGTAAAACCCAAAGAATTACAAATGGCGAAGTTCAGAAAATTTATTTATATATATATATATCTTCTTCTCTAACTATATTTTAGCAACGTGATATTTTTAAAGGGGGGAAATTTAGTTTAGAGTTCCCTTTTAAAATGATTATAATTGGCGAAGTTCAGAAAATTTATAAAATTTAAACCATGGCTGCTATTTTTAGATTTTAAATTTTAATCTTTGTGGCGAAGCGCAAGCTCCTCCCGTAGGGATGGGGGGGAGCAAAGCTATTGCTTGGTTTGTTATATAATTCCTGGATGGCGGGTTTGTCAACTTTCCTGTTCCATTCTCTTGATTTGACTGTAACCTCTACTTTCCTAAAAATCACCATAGTTGAAATCATTTTTACTCTCTCAGAGTCCTTATTTATGTCTACTGCTTATTATATTGTTGACCTAGATAGCATAAAAATACAATATCCTGTACACATAAATTATATTGATAGAAATGAAGGTTTAATTTAAAGATTCGACCTACGTGACGGAATATGGAAAACACGAGGGGTTTGAATACACAAGGTACGAAAATATATATATTTAAGAATTAACAATGAAAACTAAGATAATTGGTTGAATATAACTTGATACAAATCGGCATACAACGAGTTATTGTTTAATGGATAAGTAAAATGATTTAAAAGGCAATTCACAAGATGTTAAGTGGTAATTAAAAATATATAATAACACGATACTAATTAGATAAAAAAGGGGTGTTTAACAGGATAGGGTATTCACAGGATATAGAATGTTAACCGGATAATAACAGGGCATTAAAAGAACAAAAAATGTTAGTGGATAGAAACAGGGTATTAAATGTTAACAGTATCAGAATGGTAATAAGTAAATTAGGGTCTATATTAAATGAAAATTATATAAATACAGTACTCACACGTTTTGAGATGAATTTGTTAACCTGAATTGTAGAGCACTTTGAAAAACTTGCGAGTCGGGAGACGAAAGCACAATGAGGAAGAGCAAGGTTGGTTGGAATATATGTCAGACAGTGCAGTTCAGTTCTAGGGGAATCATTTAATATAGGAGAATTCTAAATTGAGTTATATATATATATATATATATATATATATATATATATATATATATATATATATATATATATATATATATATATATATATATATATATACATATACGATAGAATTATATATATATATATATATATATAGGATTTACATTGCAGATACAAGTTACTTACAAATTGATTTTAATTATTTTTGAAGTACTACAAAAATACATAATATACATCATCCTATTTACTTCTGGAGTACTGCGGATTATAAGAATCTAGTAGTGCTACAAATACTCCCCACCAAAGAAAGTTACCCACCCGCCCCTCTTAATATGGTCCTGCTAGTTCTAAAAAGCGCCGAGGTCTCCTTATGTCGCGACCGGAACGTCTCACAATGTCAGTGATTTGGCTGCGAGTACGAGGACACATATTCGCTGTGGAAATACCAGTTGCATTGAGCGAGGTACCGGCACTAGTGGAGGTTGATGGAGTGAAGGTAATCCGCTTCTTGGTTGCTTCAGATATGGCGTCAAGCGGGATCTGGGAGTCTTGAGTCCGGTTTTTCGCTGATAGGGGGACCAGTAGTGGAGAGATTTCCTACTGACTGACCATCACTGCCGACGAGGGTTCCTGCAAAACAAGAGTCGGAGGCAGCAAAACGGAAGGTGAAGTTTGTGTAGCAGGGCTGTTTGTAAGAATGGTTTGGAGGGTATTTGGGGGACTTTCTGGACCATAAAAGGTTTTAGTGGGAAGAGAGTGTTCATGGTGAACATTTTCAATAAAGGCGGGTTTCAAGCGGTCTATGTAAACAGTATCCTGCTTGGTGCCATGCTGAAGGACGAAGAACTTCGGCTTCCTAGAGATTACGAGAAAGGGGCCATCATATATAGGTTGCAAGGAAAAGCGAGTTGAATCGCGACGGAGAAAAATATGTGAACATTATGTCATCTCTTTCGGTACGAAGGTTTGTGATTGGCAGACACTTTAGGGGCGGTAGGCTTAACCACAGCCATCACCCGTAAAAAATCGTGTAAGTAAGCAGAATCGATTTAAGAAGGTAGAGGTCAGCAAGAAGAAAAGAATTGACCAGGAAGACGCAGTTAAGTACCATACACTAGTTCAGTTGCAGAACAGGCCAAGTCCTCTTTCAACGATGAACGACTACCCAGTAGAATCAAAAGCAACTTGTCAACCCAGGTGATGTTGGGATATGTGGAGGGTAAGCCTGCTCTGAGGTTCCTGTGCAGACGTTCAAACGCGCCGTTGCTCTGAGGATGCTACGCGATGGTACGTAAGCGAAAGGAGCCAAGCACTGACAAGAGTGCATCCCATTGGAGAGATTCAAATTGGCTACAATGGCCAGTCATGATCGTGGACCGAACACCAAAATGAGCAACCCATCTTAAGACAAAACTCGAGTCACGGTCGAGGCTCTGATGTTCGGGAAAGGAACTGCCTCTTGCCAACGAGTAAAACGATCGATCACTCATAATTTCATCACGGGACTAAGGAAAAGGACCTACTAGATCAACGTGGACTGCGTCAAAATGTGACGAAGGAAGAGGGAAAGGAACCAGAGAAGTTTTCGTGTGATGATGGACTTTGTCACGCTGACATGCCAGGCATGAGCGAGTCTATTTAGCCACGATGGCATTCATACCCGGCCATACGAAGCGGTGTGCCACGAGCTTGCGTGTTGCATTGATGCCAGAATGTAAAAGACCGTGAATTTGTTCGAAAATATGCCGATGGTAAGCGAGATGAATGAGGGGATGAGTTCAGTCAGACAATGAATAGTCAACTAGGATGTGCCTGGAATGACTGTCTGGTAATTCGATTTCGGGGAGAAAGAGTTGAGAAGAGTGATGCGGTGTTTGCGTGTCTTCATCCTCTTCCTGGGCCAGGGCTATTGTCGCATGATCGATTTGCGCAGTGTGAGAGAGTTGCATGACCGAAATCGCGTAAATGCGAGAAAGCGCGTCTGGCACGACGTTTGAAGAGCCAGGAACATAGCGAATATCGCTCGCCATCTTCAGGATAAAGTCAGTGTGACAAGTATCAACTGCAGTGTGCACCGCAGACGTGTAACGAGACGAGCAAGCACCCACCAACGGCTTATGGTCAGTAAAAATAGTGAAGTCACGCCCTTCCAAATATGGACAAAAGTGACAGATTGCGAGGTATATACTAAGTAGCTCATGTGAGAACGCACTATACATCATTTGAGAATCAGAAAAAGAGCGAGAGAATAAAGCAAGAGGTTGCGATAGGTCACCAATCTTCTGCTGCAATGTTGCACCTACGTGAGTTGAGTATGAGTCTGAAGCGACGCTGATGGGGTCTCCTGGAGAAGGATGAGCCAATTCCACAGCACGGGCAATAGCCTCTTCGGTACGAGAAAACGAATCACACGCCTCAGTAGACCACTCGAGGGGAAAGTTCTTTTTGGTCTTAGACAGCATGGAGCTGAAAGGTTGCATGACCTAGGCACATTCGAAATGAATGTGTGGTAGAAATTCATTATGCCACAGAGACGTCTGAGTTGCATGCGTGATTTGAGTTGGGAAAAATTGCTCATCACGGTAACTTTCTCTTCGAGTGGGCTAATCCCGACTCTCGAAACGTAGCGTCCCAATAAGGAGAGTTGCGAGACAACAAAAAGACACCTAGAAGTGTTGAGTACGAAAAAGTACACTTGAAGGCGAGAAAAGACTTGGCAGAGGTGAGAAAGGTGTTCCTCGAACTGGGGAGATGCCATTAGCAGATCATCAATGTAGCAAAAGCCAAAGGGAAGACCTCTCAGAACTTGGTCCATGAAACGCTGGAAGGTCTGGCAAGAATTTTGCAAACCATTTGGCATTCTAACCATTTCAGAGGAACCAAACAGAGTGGTGATGCTAGTGAGAAAATATTGTACAACAGGAGAGAGATGAAGTAAAATCGGCTATGCACAGCAATTAATAACAGTCCGGGGATGTTATACGCGTCTAAGGCTATGTAATCCCCAACTGTTCTGTGAAGGTCGGGATTTGGGAACGATATTGAGTGGGGAGGCCTAAAGTGAAGAGGAAGGACTAGAAATTCCAGCCTCCATCATGAATTGGAATTTATCACGCATTGCAGAAAGTATATCTGGGGCTAGACGACGAGGTCGGGAAAATACAGGTTCTCTTGACGTATCGATCCCGACTCACCACATTGTTTAATGGGCTTATCCTTCGATGGTGGAAGGGTAAGGTCGAGAGAGTCCTACACAAGGCGTTGCAATGGGGATTCGGTGCGTGGGAGAAAAATAAGAGAGAACCCTGAGAAGGTGAGTATGAATCTGAAACAATGAGTAAAGTTTTGCGATCGACAAGCTTGCGATGACGAGACTCGACCAAAAGGTCGTGAGCCGAAAGAAAATCGAGGCCCAGTATTGGACAATCTGCCTAGTCCATGACGAAGGTCCATCGTAAAACTCTACGGAGACAGAATGAGACTTGAAGGTTATGCCTTCCATAGGTCCTAATATTAGTCGAATTAGCTGCCTTCAGAACTAAATCTGAGAGAGTACAAGCTTTGTCACCCCTATGAATTGGTATAACACTACATTCTGCACCAGTGTCTACCAGGAATGAGAAACCAGAAGGTGGGTCAAAAATGCGAAAAGGAGGACGTACCTGATCAAGTGAAAGGATGGCAGGGGATATAGACCCTTTTGTAACAAGCCTTTCTAGTTTAAAAGAGAATTTGAGGTTGAAATTGAAGTTTGAAAATTTAAAGAGTTTGGTTGAGATGAGTGATGTGCGGGGAGTGGAGAGTTGAGATTAGGTGAAGGAGGTGGTACAGGTTGTAAATATGTGCACGGTTGTGAGCATTTTACAGCTTGTGCACCATATCTGTTGTGGTGCCAGCACCATTGATTTGATTGGGTGCAAGTTCAATTATGCTTTGGGACACTACTTGGCGTAATATGGGTAAAATAATGATGGTGATTCCAAGGCTGTTTACAGCGTTGTTACCATACCTTTCATAGTACCCGCAAAGAACCTTTTGTTGTGAAAGATTATGGTGAGAATAGGCGGAAGAAGAATGTGAAAATTGCTGCATCTCACCTTTTGGGCTGAGGCTCCCTCGTTGGTTTTTACGGGAACTCGAGCGGGTCCTATCTCTCCGCTCACCATGCCCATGCCCATGCCGTCGCTCGCTCTGTACCCCTTGCGGCAGTTTCAACCGGCTGAGGTCACTCTCAATCCTCGATAATGGCGCAGCTAAATTCCTTGTTAGGGAGAAGGGAATTTCGCCACGCTCGGGTCGTTCACGAACAGAACTCGCCACTACTCAAACCTGCGAAATGGAAGAATTAGGCTTAGAGCCGTGATGTGTATGCTGCCCCAATTTACATACAGGTTTTTATACAATTGGTCGGCCGATTTTGCTAGCTTATTTACATCGGCCGTGAAGACATAAGAATGAGGGGCCTAGTATATACTGGGACTGTCCGCATGAAAATTTCGGTGAGGAGAGGGTCAAAAAGGTCAGATTGTGCGCCTTTTGCCATAATAAATTCTTTTAAACGATTTAAAAAGCTAGTGGGGGCACTTATCTCCCATCTCCTAAGTATTCCTTTTGGAAGGCCTCCCTCAATTTTTTTATATGCTACCGCTTTTCCCCCATTAAATAAGATATCTCTAAACTTAATGAAAATACTTATGGGAACATTTTAGATTATGGCAGCAATCTTCTCTTCTTCTGTTATGCCTTGAAAGCGGGGAATTAAATCACAAAGGTAAAGCCAACGGCTGGGTTTGTTTCATCATAAACCGACAGTGAGAGAAATGGATGAGGGACTTTGACTAAATCTTGCTGTGCTTCGATTGAAGATTGCATAGTTGAAGACCTTTTGTCATTCATCGATGTATTACCATTGTGATCCTTTTTGGATGTATGTGATGTTTGTTAATGAGAATATTTCGTAGAATGGTTGAACTTTAGAATTGATGTGCGTGAAAGAATGCGAGTATAATCAGGTTTGTGTGTGTGTGTGCGTGGTTATGTGTGTGTGAAAGAAATTAGAAAACTTTTTGTATAAGGATGAAATTATTCACTTATTGTATTTAGGGGATATTATTTAATTTAAATATATAAGAATTGTAGAAAATGGGAGAAGGATGCTGTCCAGTGGTGGCTTGTAGCTAAAATTAGTGGGGGTGCTGCATCAGAATTTTTTTAGTTAGCATTGATTTAATATTATGTAAAATTAAATAAAAGTATAAAAATAAAATTTATAGATAAACCTGATAAAATCCTAAACAGAACTAAATCAAACATTTTTTTTACTTAATAATAGCCTAATTGTTATAGTTCAAGCTTGTTCCATTCATTTTAAAAAGAAATCTATTCTTCTTGTTTTAATTTGCTCGAAAAGATTAATTATTTTCTCCTTGATCTCTGGGTGACTACTGAGGAATTTTTTTGCACTGAAAGCACTTCAAGTGCATTTAGTCTTTGAGAATTCATAAAATAAAAGAACCTAAAAAAATGAATTAAATTCTACACTTTATTAAATTCAAGAATATAAACACGTTTTTAAAGACAACACACGCAGAGTAAAAAAGAAACACTACCTTCCACCAGCACAACGGTCGGTACTGCGTGAGCCACAATGCTCTCTCTCCCTAGCATACAGCTTCCTATTTCGTACTGTACACATAAATTAGATTGATAGAAATAAAGGTTGAATTTTAAGATTTGGGCTACGTGACGGAATTCAACGAACACGAGGGTTTTGAATAGACAATCGTAGAAAAATATAATGTATTTTAGAATTAACAAGTGGAGCACCGATAATTGATTGGTTATATAATTAATAGATGTAAATTAAAATAAATTATTATTTGATGGATACGTAATAGAATTAAAAATGGCAATTCACAAGATAATAATTGGTAATCAAATTAATAGTAACATAAAATCAAATAGATGTTAATAGGATATATAATGTTAACATAATATTAAGTAGATGTAAAAGTTATTTAATGCGAGATTTAGAGAACGAACAATGCAAAAGGGATGTTAAAGGAATCACAATAGTAATAAGTAAATTGGGGTCTGTTATAATGAAAATATATATAAGTACAGTAGTGACAAGTTTGAGATGAATTAGTTAACCTGAATTGTGGAACACTTATTGAACAAACCTGGTTTGAAGATATTTTAATCAAGGCGGTTCCACTATTATTCAACAATTTAAGAGTTTCCCGTAATTCTAGGGAACTTGAGTGTTATATATGTATATATATATATATATATATATATATATATATATATATATATATATATATATATATATATATATATAGAGAGAGAGAGAGAGAGAGAGAGAGAGAGAGAGAGAGAGAGAAGCCTGTTTACGGACGTGCCCATCGCTCAGACCATCGACATCATCATATAAAATGCGTACCACCATCCTACAATATCTCCTCCAAATCTTGACCCAAACATCTTAAGGAACATGTTACTTTCATTCACATCAGGAGCTCCGTTCAGGCCACCGGACGGTAATCTATACACACAAGTAGATGGAGTGGTTATGGGGTCAGCCTTGGGGCTGACCTTCACCAACTACTATAATGGGTCATCTTGAAGATATTGCCCATACGTAGATGACATCTACATCAACGTCCAAAACGAAAAACATCTGATAAACATCAAACAGCAATTTGAGGACCACTCCGTGTTAAAATTCACTTATAAATTGAGCACAGACAATAAACTAACTCCTTTTTTTGGACGTTGAGGTACAAAACTTCAATGGTAGCTATATCACAAAAATATATAGAAAAATTACGGACATGAAAAGATGCCTCAATACAGATAGTGAATGCCCTGAAAGGTATAAAATAAAATGTAATCGGCTCATACATCCGCCGAGCATATAAATGCTGCTCTACGTGGGAACTTTTCCACCAAGAGATTTCACGCGTTAAAGAAACACTCGTTAACAACGGTTTCTCGAACAGCATGATTGAAAAACAACTCAAATCATTTTTAAATAATAATTTCAAAGATATGGATAAAACAAATAGTAATCAGGGAGCAGTAAACAGCGTCAAACTGTATTACAGAAACCAGATGTCCACGGCCTATAAAATAGATGAAAAAAACATCAAGGAGATTATTAACCGTAACATCAAGGTTAAGAATCAAATGGACAAAATTCAACTTATTATATATTACCAAACGACAAAAGCTAACAATCACCTCATGAAAAACAACAGCTGCTAAAACTCCTCGAATCTAAAGTCAACCAACATAGTTTACGAGTTCATCTGCCCCAATAAAGACTGCAAGCTTTATAATAACTCAAAATATAATGGCATGACAACTACCACTCTTTCGAGACGTTTCAAAGTGGTACAAAAATACAAGTGTTTAATTTCTTGCACAAAGGAGCCTTTTACTTACAAACCTTGATCTGTTAATACCCCTTGGACCGTACGTCAAGAAACCTGTAAGCAAGCCACTTTACCAAACCCTTATAGGCTCGCGTTGCTATCAAAACAAGGCCTACTATCGCTAAACCTATAACTGGCGACCCCATATAATTGGCGACCTTTTGCCTTCTGCCATTTGTGCTTTTCGTAAAGAGCAAACCCGAACTTTTCGACAAACTCATTGCATCTTCCCCACTTACCGGCCGGCCCTCACTGAATTTGGAAGAACTAAGGACGGCAGCACTTCAGGTAGAAGTCGGTGAAGATTTAGAGCGACATAAAGTTGTTCAGTCCTTGCCGCCGAGCATAGCGCCTGTAATCGCGTCGCAAAAAGACCTATCCGTGGCCCAGCGAGGTAAATTATCGGATGAACTGATTATGTTCGACAAAGCGCAATGCCTGAGTGTAAACGCGAGTGGGTAAGTGAGAGAATGCAGTGTAGTGTCCGCATCTGATTACTCTGTGCCAATTAATAGTGCATATAATAATCGTGATTTTAAGAATAGTGCATTTAATAGTCGTGAATATAATAATTATGCATTTAATGACCCTGCAGTTAATAATTGTGGATATAGAGATAGTGTGAATAATGCCGCGAATTCGTCGTGGTTAGGGTATAATAACAGTGGTTATAAGCATATATGCCGGTGGGCTTACGGCCATTTAGAAGGGAGAAAAAAACCTATGGTGTGCTACGCTCATATTTATTTTGGTGAAAAGGCAAACACGTGTAAACCCTGGTGCAGGTGGCCAAAGAGAGGCGAGACTTTGCAAATGCAGCCTCCCTCTAGGCCATCTTCGTCGCTTCCGGCGGAAAACTAACCATACGTGCCATACATGTAGACCCTTTTGTTCCATGCTTTTCGAGTTTAAAGGAGAATTTGAGGTTGAAATTGAAGTTTGAAGAGTTTAGTTGAGATGAGGGATGTGCGAGGAGTGTAGAGTTGAGATTAGGCGAAGGAGGTAGTACTGGTTGCAAATATGTGCACGGTTGTAAGCATTTTACAGCTTGTGCGCCATATTTGTTTTGGTACCAGCACCATTGAGTTGATTGGGTGAAAGTTACATTATGCTTTGGGAGACTACTTGGCGCAGTATATAAAAAAGCATAATTGTAGTTACAAGGCTGTATACAGCGTATAGCGTTCTTAACATTCCTTTGATGGTACCAGCAGAGACCCTTTTGTTGTGAAAGAGTATGGTGAGAATAGGCGGAAGAAGATCGTGAAAATTGTGCTGAGGTTCCCTCGTTTGTTTCTTCTACGGGAACTGGAGCGGGTCCTATCTCTCCGCTCACCATACACGTGCCGTCGCTCGCTCTGTGCCACTTGCTGCAGTTTCAACAAGCTGAGGTCACTCACAATCCTCGATAACGTGGCAGCTAAATCCCCCATTAGGGCCGGATGGAATTTCGCCACGGTCCGGTCGTTCACAAGTAGAACTCGCCGTTACCCGAACCTGCGAAATTGAAGAGTTAGGCTCAGGGCCGTGATTGTGTACGCTGCCTCAATTTACATAAAGATTTTTATACAGCTGGTCGGCTGCTTTAGACACTGATTTCCCTGGGACATGAGAATGAGGGGCCTAATATTTTCTGGCACTGCCGCATAAAAATTTCGGTGAGGAGAGGAGTCGAAAAGGTCTGATTGCGCACCTTTTGCCCTGATAAGGTCCTTCAAAAGATTTTAAAAGATAGTAGGACATTTATCTTCCATCCCCTGAGTATTAAGGAGCTCCCTCAAATCATCAACATGTTACTTCCCAAATTCCTTTCGGAAGGCCTCCCTCAATTCGTTATATACTCCCACTTTTTCCCCATAAAAAATATCCCTAAACTTAATAGAGATACTTATGGGATTTTTTTTAATTATGGAAGCTATCTTCTCTTCTTCTGTTATGGCTTGAGGGCGGAGAATGAAGTCACAAAGGTCAAGCTAAGCGCCTTGTCTGTTGCATCAAAAACCGATAGTGATAGAAATGTATGCATGATTTTGATTGTGTCTTGTTGTGTTTCGGTTGAAGACTTTTGGTCATTCACCGATGTTTTAGTCGATGATTGGTTTACCATTGTGATCCTTTTGGGGTGTATGTGACGTTTGTTAATTAGAATATTTGGTAGAATGGATGTACTTTAGGATTGATGTGGGTCAATAAATACGAGTAAATACAGGTGTGTGTGTTTGTGTGTGTGTGAGTGTGTGCGCAAATTAGTCACGTCACAGAAACGCGAAAAAATGAGAAAACCTTTTAGTATATAAAGATGAAATTAAAACGTTGCATTTAAGGGATATTATTTAATTTAAATTAATAAGAAATGTAACGATTGGGAGATGTTTCAAAATCAGTTGAACTTCTTCTTCTTCCACTACGGGGTCGGTTGTAGACGCTTCCTTTTTCTTTAAAACGAGTGAAAGTTTTGCTGACAGTTCTTTGTTTAATTGGTTGCCTATTCGGGTACTTATCATTAAAAATATCTTTAACTGAACGCGAGCTGGCGCCGTTCTTTGCATATAAAAGCACAAGCTATACTCTTTCTGGAATTGTTAGCTTTTCTTCCATGGATATCAATCTGAAAAGTAATAAATGAAATTATAAATGATACTTAAATGATCAAAATTATGTTAAAAATAAAATAAAATTTATTGTAAATTGCCTATGGGTCCAGAATTTTGCACCACCCTGTATATCAGTGGCGACTCCGGCACTCGGCCTGTTCGGGCTTAGTCCGAGTATAAATAAATTCAGTAAAGTGAACGTGTATTTGCAAGCTAATTTAATTTCTGCTAACAATGACTTCAGGCAAGTAATTGCAACCAATAACTCGGGCTCCTTTTATTGAGCTTGGTTGCAATTCATATATTTTCGTTCAGCGTCTGGCGGTCCTCTTAGAGGTGCCCTGTGTCAAAAAATATATTTCGTAGCAGACGTTCTCTCGACATCGTTCATACGTTCATACGCACTTAACTCGGGCTCAGAAGTTACAGCCCAAGTTGTTATCTATAATCCTAAAAATTAAAGGTAATTAAAATTCAATGTTAGGATTTAAATTCCAATCTATGAAAGGTTTATGTTCTATAATATTCTTAAAGAAACGAAAAATTATCCAGCAACTCGGGCTAATACGAACGAGCCTGATAGGTGTAAAAGACTAAATGTCTTCTCTTGTCAAGAGTACAGTACCGGTGACAATCAGATCGGTCTCTGGCTAATGTTTGTTGTGCACGCCGCTGTCGTTATTTGATTGCTGTTATTCTGTGCGTCTGTGTGTAAAGATCAATTGTGTTTTGCAGGGTTGCTTTATTTTTACCCTTAACTTAGAAATGGAGAAAGACATAGTGCTAGATATAAAAAATAAGCCATTTGGGGCTAGAAATATTGCAGAAAAACGTGAACCACTTGGACAAGAAGAAGGAGCTACACGACAGTATATTAAACGAGTTCGCCATCCAACCAAGACGACTGGAGTTCATGTATAAATGAAGTGAGTAATTTTCATATTAAAACTATATTTATGTCTTAAAGTTAAATTATCAGTGCACATATAAGTCTGTGGTGTGCGTTACGTCTCTTACCTTCTTTTATACATGTCTTATGCGAAATCTGTGTAGAGCTCGAGTGGCGCTGGTGACAACTGCTCTGCTTCAGGTCCAGCAGGTGATCCTATCCTCCTTAAACTGGAAGACAACACTTAAGGATGGCCCATCCATCAGCCCTCAAAAAGCTGATTTCAAAGTCACCCCCATATGCCGTCTCGCTTACCGTCCCAGAAAACTGTTAAAATTAATATATTAACAACGTTGATTAGGCAAAACGCTCGAAAGATGGAAAAATATCTAAGACAGATTGGTGCGGTTAAGATAATGGCATAATTAGATAACTGCTCTGCTTCAGGTCCAGCAGGTGATCCTATCCTCCTTAAACTGGAAGACAACACTTAAGGATGGCCCATCCATCAGCCCTCAAAAAGCTGATTTTAAAGTCACCCCCATATGCTGTCTCGCTTACCGTCACAGAAAACTGTTATTACGGATGGGCCATCTTTAAGTGTTGTCTTCCAGTTCAAGAAGGATAGGATCACCTGCTGGACCTGAAGTAGAGCAGTTGTCTAATTATGCCATTATCTTAACTGCACCAATTTGTCTTGGATATTTTTCCATCTTTCGAGCGTTTTGGCTAATCAACGTTGTTAATATATTAATAATAACAGTTTTCTGTGACGGTAAGCGAGACGGCATATGGGGGTGACTTTGAAATCAGCTTTTTGAGGGCTGATGGATGGGCCATCCTTAAGTGTTGTCTTCCAGTTTAAGGAGGATAGGATCACCTGCTGGACCTGAAGCAGAGCAGTTGTCTAATTATGCCATTATCTTATATATATATATATATATATATATATATATATATATATATATATATATATATATATATATATATATATATATATATATATATATATTATATATATATATATATATATATATATATATATATATATATATACAGTTGCACGCATATCTATTGGCAACACATCTCAAATTTCGTAATTTACGAATTTTTAAACGTTACTAGTTCGAAATTACATATTTATATTATATTTAATTATATTAGCCTAAAATCAATATATTATAATGTATAAATGATAATAAAACAAATTATTAATATTGAACATGTTTATTGGAAAACACAAGAAGCAAAAGTATTGGCAACATTCATAAATATTATGTATATATTATTGGCAACTATAAATTAATACTTGCTATTCCCTCCTTTAGCAACAATCACAGCAATAAGACGTTTATTGTAGGTATGAACAAGGTTTTTGCAAATTTTAGTAGCAATTTTACTCCACTCTTCCACTGCAAAAGCTTTCAACTCTACGATGATACTTGGTGACCTCTTATGAACACGTGACTTCAGTTCTTTCTATAAATTTCAATCGGGCTATTTCATCACTTTCAAGCGTTGATTGGCAAAATATTTCTGCAATGATTTGCTCGTGTGCTTGGGATCATTATCCTGTTGGAAGAAAAACCGTCTTCCTCGCCGATTGTTTCACATGTTCATCCAAAATTCGCTGATCTCCCTCGGAATTCATAGCGCCTTCTCTCACACAAAATGAGCAAGTACCTGCAGCAGCAAAACAGTCTCACAACATGATGGAACCACCTCCGGTGTTTTACAGTAGGTATGATGTCCTTTTTAAGCAGAGCTTCTCCGGATTTTCTCTAAACATAATGGTGGTCGTTTTTGCCAAACAGCTCGAGCTTAATCTCGTCTGACCATAATATTTCACTAAGTTCTGCTTCAGTGTCATCAAGATGTTCTCTGGCAAACTCTAAACGTCTCTTTTTGTGAACCGTCTTTAACAGTGGTTTCGTCCTTGGTACACGTCCCTGGAGACCCTCAAGGTTCAGGTAACGTCGCACTGTTGACACGTACACGATTGTTCCACTGCTAACCAGATTTGCTTTCAATTCCTTGGAAGTGACTTTTAGATTCTTGTTGACAATTCGAACACACAAACGCACATCTCTGTCAGTTAATTTTCTTGATCGCCCTTTCCGCACACGATTAACAGTAGTCCCATCAGCCCTAATTTTTTTCCAATAATATTCTTTACAGATGAAATTGGGTTATTCAAACTTCCTGAAATTTATCTATATCCATTTTCTAGGTTGTGCAGTTCAATTATACGCTTCCTATATGCTTCTGAGTGTTCGAATGTCTTCACCATGTTGCTAGTTCAACATTATTGTAGAGATGATTCTTCAGTTGTGTCTAATACCATAATGAACACCCAAAATAGTTAGCTGTGCAAGTAACCTGGTGTCCTGGATTAGTCTAGAATATTCCATTAGTCATTCTCGAACATTCTTTACCACAAATTTTAATAATTTGATTTGTTAAATCAGTGTTATGTAAACGTTGCCGATACTTTTGCTTCATGTATTTTTCTAATAAACACCATGTTTAAGGTTAATAATTTGTTTTATTATCATTTATACATTATAATATATTGCTTTTAGGCTAATATAATTAAATATAATATAAATATGTACATTTTCGAACTGGTAACGTATAAAATTTCGTAAATTACAAAATTTTAGATGTGTTGCCAATAGATATGCGCGTAACTGTATATATATATATATATATATATATATATATATATATATATATATTTGGATTTACATTACAGATACAAGTTTCTTTCAAATTGATTTTAATTATTTTTGGAGTACTACAGAAATACATAATATACATCATCCAATTTACTTTTCGAGAAGTGCTACTCTTTCATGTACAGGCTATCAGAGTCTTCACTTCGTTCTTCCAAATCATTAGTAGGTGATCCCGTATTACTGGTGCTTGTTTCAAACTAACTGGCAAGCCTTTCCTGATTATTGTAATGCTCTCACAAACACCATTCCAAGGTGAATTAGGATCAACAAAGAATCCTCACAAATGAGTGTCAAATGAAGTCTTGAAATGGGTACGCACATAATTATGCACCTGCACTTAATCTACTGAAATTGTATAACATTGTATCATGGAACCTTGTAAATAATATATTCAAATAGTGTATTCTTGTAAATGCTATATAGGCAAAAATGAATTCGAGACACTTTCACGTGGACATGGTCACACGCATACACACTCACACGAGCAAAGGCGGTTCTCTTTGCTGACCATTCAGGCTGCCTCAAAATTTCCGAAGACGCCGAAACAGCTGTGTAGATATATTTACCAAACACTAAGCTGAGAAACAGGAAGGACGCTGGGCCTTTGTTAATTGGCACAGAGTCGTGAAACACGAAATCTTATTTCTTAAAATTACCTCTGTCCCCAAGATAAAATTATCTAGCAGAGGCCTGAATTAAAGCTCCCTGTTCATTTTCTCTTCATCCTCTTTTACACACGAATAAACTTCCCATTCAAGTAAGCTCAGCCCAAACCGCATGATTGGACAACAGTGGGCCACGCCTACATTTCTCTCCACGATAAATAACATTCAAAATGACGCACAGTTCCGTCATCAGTAGCAAGACGAAGCGGAATCCAAAAGTAAACCTTCAACATTAGTAGGCCAGCCTCAAATACCCGACATACAACAAACGAATTTATTGCGCTTAAGCGTATCGAGTGTCCGTCCAATAAAGTCCTACAGTCAACATTCCGGAATTTCCTTTTCGTACGGGAAATCAACTGATCCTCTTACCCAGCCTACAAAGCCGAAAATCAAACGAGAGGATAGTCATCGCCAAATTGAGTCAGCCAAAGCTTAGCGCCCAGTAACCAATTACCCCAAAACGCGCTACATTGCATTGAAGAAACTCGTACCCCATAACTGGGATTCAATCACCTATAAGAGGTAACACGATACACCCGTAAGAGAATAACCCCTTTAACACCGCTATAACTCTATACTAGAATAAAAATTGTCCACAATCAAAATGTCTGTGTTTACAAAGCCTTGCATCAAACTTTTCATCATTTTTACCAGAGTACATATCATACTTTAGCATATACCCCGTTTGAGAGTCGCCGAGGGATAATATTTTTACACTCCATCTTGCAGAAAGCTTCGTAGGTAAATATTGCTTGAAAGACAGTCTTCACTTGAACCTAAGCATGATTTCGTCCACTGCCACTTCCCTACTACTATTGTACACAGATTTGTACAAACCTTGTACCTTATCTAAAACTGGCCTAATTTTGTACAGCCTATCAGCTTCATCCCTATTTTCATTATCTGTGAAATGAATAAAAGTGCGCCGAAATTCATAAGGTCTTTTGTAAAAACTGAAGAAAACCCAAGAGTTAGTTTCCGTCATAAATGACCAGAAAAGATGGATTCCAGTGATGCCTTTTTCACTATTCCTATGACTATTTCAACAGCAACTTTTGCCTTCACATCTTTAAAAGCGCTTTCATGCCATTTCCGAAACTTTGATCTAGGAGGGGGGTGGGGGTTAACCCATCTTTTCTAATATTTATCTTATATGACCAAATATTTCTTCTGGAAAAAGTTTTAGAAACCTTTCACATGCGCTACACTTTTCGCCTATCACTCTATCTTTATATACAGTCTTTCACACACTTTATCTGGATGTTGTTCCACTACATCATTAACTTTTAACATCACAAGATTTGCTGTAGTTTGTGTTGAAGTGCTTGTCGATGGAGGACCTTGCGGGGCTTCGACTTCATCATGAGTGTCATCAATGAACTCATCTTCAAAACAAGAAGCCAGTAACAGCTGCTCAACGATATCATCTGCCACGATTTCGTCCCTCATGATTTAATGAAGGGGCGAAAAACAATACTGGCAATGCAATAATTTTAGTAATGGACTTGAAAAAAGTGTGTAGGCCTAGGCTAGGCCAAAAGGATTGAAAATATCTATAATGAATGAAACAATATGATGCTAAATAACGAAAAATAAACTACAATAGTTACAAATACAATAATATAACTATTTTGTTGTAAGTAGGCACAAAAAAAACCTGATGGCATAAATGGACAATAATGGCACCTCGAGCGAAGTTTGGAGACATTTGTCTACTGCATTTTAAAAGGAATTATTTTTTCTGAGACTGTGGACTAAAGTCGCTTCAACTGTCCTGAGATTGATTCAGTCCGAGACTATAGTCGTTTTTCGCGGCCAAAAAGGGTTAAAACATTTTTCCTCAAAATGGGTCCCGCAACAGCGCTACTACCCGCTCACTCTCGTATATTCTTTCTTCATAAGTTATTTCCATCCAGTCTTTTTCCATCTCCATACCACCAGGTTGATTCTGACATTATGTGTATTTGATATCTGGTCTGGGCTCTAGTCCACGTTGCGAGGGATAGGTGGCGCTGCAAAGTCAAGACCTAGTTCGCACCTTTCTTCACATTAATAAGCATCTCTCACCCAGACATCCCTCTTAGGTTGTCAATTTTCACTATTTACACTCGAGATCATTTCCTTCTCCTTCTACATCATGGATTCACGCTCATATATGAGCCTGCGTACCAGGAGACACTCGCGCAGCTTCACGTCACATTCCACATCCAATTCCTTAGCAATCAGCCACGCGTTGATTGACCCTGAAACGCACGCCATTAAAAACCACCACCATTTTCAACAGCTTTCTCACTAGACGGGGTTGACGCGCATCATTGCGCTCGCAGGGACAAAACCTCCAGGTGCGCGGTTTCCCAGGCCACCGACCTCTATCCGGCTTTAGTTGCTTTTTACCACACAGCGGAGGACGGTATGGTAATTCTTTTGCCATGTATACAAGCAGAAAATTAAATAGAAAAAACAAATAAAGGCATTTCCGCCCGAAAGCTAGTATGGAGAAATCTGTAAAGAGTGTAGTGAAGATAGAAGAATTAAGATGTGTGGAAGATCTAGCTAGAGGTGTTCCTGCCGTGGTTGAGGCCGGGAGAGGACGTAATCCGCATTTGCGGTTGACTGATCCCTCGTTGGTTATGGCGACGCGTATTTTTACGCCGGTGGCAAAGGCTAAAAGGCCGCCAGCCCATGGACCCTGGTCGGGAAGGGTGCCACTTGTACAGGCTCGCAACACTATGGCCCCCCTTTCCCACCAGAGCCAAATGTTCCGCGGCGTGGTGCGCCCCTGGGGCATATGGAGACAGTGAAATGAAAAAGAGGGGGGAGCCCACACATAATATCAAATATACACCTCAGTCGAAGAGGGATTTTCACATCTCAACACTACTCCAAAGGTCTATGGTGGGCGTAAGAGTACCCGTACCCGTTTCGCAGGCACGTGTAGTAAAAGACGACGAAGCACAGATCGGGGCGCTGACCTGAGTAGACGCCCACCAGAAGTTTCATTTCTCAAGAGAGCATCAAGCCAGGGGGCTTTGATCAGTGTCAACCCCGCTGACCCCATATCATACCATCCTTTTGTTTATTTTGATGTTGTATTAAAACTTAAGTGTTGTTAACACCTCGAAGAAAGTTGTAAGGAATGATCTCCAAAGAAATTGATGAAGTAAGAGGAAGTGAAAATGTGCGAAAAATATAGAGCCACAATTGCCCCTGCCGGCGTTGGTGCCTGGAAGACATGCAATCCCATAGATGTCACCGAATACCCCCTCTTAGGAAACATGAGAGGAGTAGAAAGGCAAAAGAGTGGAAATAAGTCGGCATGTTACACAAACCCGATCGAGTATGAATGATCGAATGCTGGTCGTTGACTAGCCTCCGAATAATCTGCCAGAGAAGAGCAATAAAGAGAAGGGGTTTGTATAATTTGAGTAGCGAAAACAACATGACTAGAATGAATAAATCAAGTGTAGCATCAATCTAGATTAAGACTACCTAGGTTACTGGGGCCAGGAGGGTGTGTCGCTGTCACACACGTAATATCTGATTATTTGCCTATATTTTCTGACGAGGGCTGTGACGTGATATCGTGGGACCTACGTTCGCTTAATTGAGGCTGACACGTCCATCCAAAGAAATTCTAGAATTTTCGTTCGCTTTGATCGGCCAGTTTCCCTCCTAATTATTTTATTGAATATTAAATTGGATTAAGATTATTGCGTTTTTGTCATGAAAGAAAGCATTTGATGTCTGAAGTTAAGAATTTTCATTGTATGTTGATGTAGCATTGGTATTTTGAATAATCCATATTTGTTAGTGTTCCGTGGAATTCAATGTCGAGGCCTTCATTCTTCAAAGAAGACAGACCATTCTTTTCGTGCTTGGAGAAGAAAGTTATGTTCGGGAGCAGAGTGGATTTCGTGCACTTATTTTCCGGTTTCGTGCGTCTCGGAAGGCTATTGCTTTTTAAGGCTATTGTAATTTAAGGCCATCCTGATTTAAGGTTACCGTGAGTCGAGGTTACCGTGAGTCGAGGTTACCGTGAGTCGAGGTTACCGTGAGTCGAGGTTACCGTGAGTCGAGGTTACCCTGAGTCGAGGTTACCTTGAGTCGAGGTTACCGTGAGTCGAGGTTACCGTGAGTCGAGGTTACCGTGAGTCGAGGTTACCGTGAGTCGAGGTTACCCTGAGTCGAGGTTACCGTGAGTCGAGGTTACCTTGAGTCGAGGTTACCTTGAGTCGAGGTTACCTTGAGTCGAGGTTACCTTGAGTCGAGGTTACCTTGAGTCGAGGTTACCTTGAGTCGAGGTTACCCTTGAGTCGAGGTTACCCTTGAGTCGAGGTTACCTTGAGTCGAGGTTTCCTTGAGTCGAGGTTACCTTGAGTCGAGGTTACCTTGAGTCGAGGTTACCTTGAGTCGAGGTTACCTTGAGTCGAGGTTACCTTGAGTCGAGGTTACCTTGAGTCGAGGTTACCTTGAGTCGAGGTTACCTTGAGTCGAGGTTACCTTGAGTCGAGGTTACCTTGAGTCGAGGTTACCTTGAGTCGAGGTTACCTTGAGTCGAGGTTACCTTGAGTCGAGGTTACCTTGAGTCGAGGTTACCTTGAGTCGAGGTTACCTTGAGTCGAGAGTACCGGCAGAGTTGTACCCCTTTTGTATTTTAGTGCGGGTTTACCGCGAGTGTTGTGCCTCTCGTGCATCTTTGGTAGGACAACCGTGGATGGTGTCCTTGTTTTTGTGTGGCCCATACTAGGCCTGATATTGGTGGTCGTGAGTGCCCCTTATTTTTGTATAAGCCTTCATTTATATATATATATATATATATATATATATATATATATATATATATATATATATATATATATATATATATATATATATATATATATATGGTCGGTCATTGCGCGTAGGTACATTGTAGTTACGTCACCGGTGAGTGCTTCCCTCTGTGGCTCAACCTTCTTTCTCCGTGGTCTCATAGATAGGAATATCATACGTGCGTTATTTTTGTGTCCATATTTGTTCTTGTGTCTTCCATACTCTAAATATTTTCACATATTACAAAAGGTCATTCCTTAGCTCGACCTATCAAAGTTGTAATTAATTTTTAGGTCCTTTCTATGATAATTTAGTCTTGGAATATATCGGCATTTTCAAGTCGATTCATTTATCAAACATTTGTAAATAGTTTTTTAGTTTTAAGTCGACGCATCTTTTATCCTTGGCTATAAACTTTTTGGGTTAAAGAATCTGGGCATGTCACCTGGGTCCCCTTTGTGACAGTTGCTAATCCCGGTTCCAAGTGTAATAGTCTACACAGTGCACCTCCTGTGGGGTCATAGTTAAAACAATGACATATCCCCACACATACTTGCTAACACTGAAGCGAAGTGATCATTAATTACCTCTACTATTTCCTCACCAGATTTTTTAACAACCCTTCATATCTAATAGGCTCTATTTTATATCTATTAGATTTTTATTGATTTTATAATAGCTAAAGAATTTTCGGTAATACTTCAGATTCGAGGCGCATGGTAGATGGCGTTGTTAGTCGGCTACAATTTTGGGCTACAGCATATCTCTTATGACGTCAGACGGTAGCGTCAGATGTGACAATCACTGTGTTATATTTTTTTGTTGTTTTGGGGATTTGTAACTTTTAGTCTATTATTTACTAAATATCTGCGCTCTGCTCGTTTATAGTTTTTTTCTAAGTTAGGTAAGGTTTCTTGATGTCTTTTATTGTTTTTTTGTTTTGTTTTCGTATTTTTTGTTTACTGCGAACGATAACAGCTTCTTATTGGCAACATCGTAGCTTATAAATAGGACCCGTTTTGCAAATGTTTTTCTTTCGTTATTGTGTTTTCGTGCTCTCCATGTGCTTCTTTGTTATTCGAATTCGGCTTTACTTTGTATGATCGCGAAAAACTTTTAGATTATCTAGAGGCGCATAAACTATTTAAGAAACCTAGAAAAGTAAGAATTCTTTGTTATTAGGTTAGGTTTTTCTGCCAGTAAAAAGCTGTTGGGGAGAAAAAAAACCCCAGTAAATTCAAGGGGACTGCTCGTGGGGGAGATATCACTGCAGGAGGACCACCCTACGATGATCCTGAGTTTCAATCAATTGAACTCGTATACAAAAAAATATTACGCCGATATTGTTCACAGCTGACGCTACCGTCTGACGTCATAAGAGATATGCTGTAGCCCAAAATTGTAGCCGACTAACAGCGCCATCTACCGTGCGCCCCGAATCTGAAGTGTTACCGAATTTTCTTGGATCTGTATTATTATTTTAAGCTAAATTAATTTCTGCTATTTTGCTTTTCTTAATTATTTTATTTAATTCATTCGTAGTGACCCTATAATGATTCAGATTGTCCGCAGTCCCTTCACCTGTATTATTTTAGTGTGTGTATCACACACAGGACGATATGAAGCGTCTATTGCGTTTGCGTTAGTGTTAAGGTGCTTGCTCGCATGCCCTCTTGCTTTCAGCTCTCGCCGCCGGCTAGCCTAGTGCAGTGTGCGTAAGTCTTCTCTGGTGTGCCTCCTAGCGAAAACACACGGATACTGGGCGACCCGTGGCTCCAGGCTAAACACCAGGGGATCTCGGAGCAGCAGAGGCCCCATAGTTGGTGTGCTATGGCCCACCGACGTGTAGACACGCCCTGACAAGCTACCAACCCCTGCCCCAGCTATGGGTTAAATAGCAGCCTGAGATGGCCCTGGCCCTGCACCATGGGCTCACCAGCAGTGCTGCGGGGAAGGCGTCTCCACAGGGTGGTTCTTCTGACTACAAGCAGGTTTTCCAGCCACCCCCTTAGGACGACTTCTAGCAGCTAGCGTCGGGACTCGTCCTGCCAATGGCACCAGCTAGCGCCATCCAAGTGTGTGGTGCTGAGGACTGCAGAACCGCTTTATCACCCTAATCCTATCTCCGTTGCAGGCTTTCTTCCCTCTCCAGTCACTCGCTAACCATCATCCCTCACCTTTCATTAATATTTGAAAGTCCTGCGGCGATGGTGGGGCAGTGAGGAGGGCAGGTTCTAGATGGAACTAGCAGCCCCTAGCTTAACCACTAAATGTATGGCGGTGCAGACGTGATGGTCGTTACGAGGCTGGGAGGGAGCGACCGCCTCTCTCCGCAGCTGTCTTCACGACCAAGCAGCCCTTTTTAGGGACCGCGCTGCTCGCCTCCATCCGAGGACGGGCCTAGAAAAGGCGGCCTAGACACCACTCAACTCCAAATTCCTCCCAGGTAGGTAACCGCGCCCGCCGGGACATCCTCCTAGCGCTCAGAATATAAAAAGAAAATCCAAAGACAATACCAGCTCTCGAAACCTTAAGAGAGCAACCTAGAATATACGGACCCTGTCCCCCGTAAGAGACGCAGCGATTTGCCATCCTGGCCGCCGTGCTGACGGGACTCAGCACTCCGTCCGGCCCCAGCTTAGCCTCTCTTCCTTCCTTCAAAACACTTGTTTCCTCTCTTTTCACACAACCTCTCCCACAATTTTCTCTGGTCAGCCTCTAATTTCACAGGGTAGATGCTGACCTTCCTTTCAGCCAACCGTCCCGCATCGGGGCTGAGGGGGTAGGGGACAATGTTCCCTAACCCCTGAGCTCCGGTCTGGGGTGGCTGGTTTTTAACTACCTGCTTCATCCCCACCCATACCTTCCTCACATCCCTTTTCCTCTCCTCTTCACAATCTATTAATTTTTACGCCGTGTCTAAGGTGGAGCCGCCATGCCGATGGACTGCCAGGCCACCAGGCGGGAGGGGTGGTCTTAAATGGCGGCGCCTGGATCTGCCGGGCTTGTAAGCACCTCTCGCAGTGCAGGCTACTGCGAGAGGTGTGCGCGATTGCACCCCGTGTTTAAAAAAGGGTCACTATGCCCAATGATGATAAAAAAACAAAACAAACCCAACCCTCAACCTTCCCTGTTCCATCGACGGAGCCGCCCTCGGGCAGCTCCAGCAAAAAAAATGGAGGCCTCCCCCCTGTGCTTGCACAGGGGACCCTCCATATTTCTCTAACCGGAGAGGAGGCTTACTCCTCTCCTTCGCCTACGGGTGCAGGGGACTCCCCCTCACCCCCTTCTCTGGAGGTGCTTTCGGGCACCTCCCTTTTCCCAGCGGCAGTCCCCTCTTTTCTTTCCAAGGGGACTGCCAAGAAAGCCAGCAGGCAGCCCTTAGCCAGCCGCTCCCCATCAAAGCGGCTCGGTAGGGCAAACCCCCTTAGGGGGGAGAGGGAAGCCAGGCCCCTTCGGTCGCTTCCCTCAAAAGACCTGCTGGCAAGAATTTTAAACCTTGCTGGGGTCAAGGCCTGTGCCTCCCCACACAAGACTGGCGACACTGCCAAGGGGACCTGCGATGTCCTGGGAGGGGATGGCCAACTGGAGGCCCCTCCTGTGATAAACATGGTCCTTGAGGAGACCCAGCCTCAGACGGTAGGGCCTTCCATGGGGGGGAATCCTGGCTCGGCGCCAAGCACCGAACCCGAATCCGCCCTTTATGCAAGGTCCTCCTCAAATGGCTGAGGGCTCCGAGGCAGTAAAAGGAGGGGAGGGATCTCCTCCGACTGGTGCCCCTACGACAACCAGGACATTCTCCATTTCAGAGAGAGACCTCGCTGAGGCCGGTCCATCTGGCCTGGGGGCTTCTGCCGGCGGAGGTGAAAAGCGGGTTCATTCCCCGCCCTCCTCTCCAAAAAAGAAAAAGACAAAGAAGACTAAAAAGACGAAAAAGACTCGGGGCTCCTCTCCATCCGCGGGGGCTGCGGGGACGGATGGGTCTGCTGCCACTTTGGTAGGCGACCAAGCCAAGATCGGCACATCCGGCCCCTCTACCCCCTCGTGTGCGGAGCCCCTGACCAAGACTAACACCAAAAGTGCACAGGGCGGAGCCTCGATGACATCGAGGCCCCTCATTTAGAGTTACCTGGCGTTTTCGAGCCCGCAGGCTTCAAACGCTTCCTTGTTATTCGCTCCACTGATGGCACCATGTTGTCCAAGGGCAACATGATCCATCAGAGAAGAGGATTAGCTAGTGCAATTGGTAGAGAGCCGAAGGTGACCCGTTTCTCGGACGGCAGCTTTCTGGCGAATGCGGCAAATCCCGCCGAGGCGGCCAAGATAAGTGCTCTTCGGACAATTCATGGCACCCCGGTGAGTGTGACGCCGCACTCTACCATGAACTTTGTAAAAGGAGTAGTTTATGTGAGGGAACTCGTTGACTACTCCATTGAGTACATCACCCTAGAGCTGGCCGACCATGGGGCGGTCAAGGTCGAACGTGTGATGAGAAAACAGGGAGGGGCTTCGAGATCCACCCCTACACTCTTCGTCACGTTCGACAGTGACAAGCTCCCTGAGTCGGTGCGTGCCGGTTGGTACCGCTACCGCGTGAAGGCATTCGTGCCACTTCCGCAGCGGTGCTATTACTGTCACCGCTTCGGCCATACGAATCGCTCATGTAGACGTGCAAAGTCGGGGTGACCCGAAGTCTGTGTAAATTGCTCCAAGGTGCACACGATAAGTCCAAATCGTGTGTGGCCAAGTGTGTCAATTGCGGAGAGCCGCACCCTGCTTCTTCGAAGCAATGTGGTGCATATCTCCTTGAGAAAGAAATCCTGGCCGTTCAGGCCCAGGATAGACTCTCATTCCGCGAGGCTAAGGACTTGGTCCTGGCGCGCCCAGCTCTGCCTGGGACGTCATATGCCTCAGTAGTTCGAAAGGCACCCTCTGCTCCTGGCCCATCCAGGCCAACGAGCACGGTTGTTTCCGCGCCCATTCGGAGCCCTTCTGCGGGCTCTACCCAACCCGGGCGCTTCCCTGGTAAAGCTGGCGGGAAAAAGGGTTCATACCCAGCCCCGGCTAAAACCAGGGCTCCCCCCTCTTCCCCCAGCGTGACCGTTTCCCGCAAGGCGAAACGGCCACGCGCCTTAACCGAGTCGTTAGACTCACAGGAGGCAACACCCCTGGAGATGGTCGCTAGGCCATCCTCAGGGGTTCCTAAAGCTGTCCCCCGAAAGGAGGGCAGCAACAAAGGAGCTTCGGCTCCTTCTCCCACGCCCCGAAGTGGAGCGAGTGGCTCGGAGACGGTGGTTGCTCGAAAAGAGGCCCCCCCGCCTCCGAAGCCGCAGCGCCCGCCTAAGGTTTCGAGGCGGAGGAAGGAAAAGACTCGCATGGCGAGCCCAACCTCCCCCTATAAGTCCTCGAAGGCGACAGCGCCTCCAGCACTTTGTCCGGCCAACAGTGCCCGGGGTTCTGCCCCCGGGAAGCGACCGTCATTCCCGTGAGGGTCTTCAATTCGAGGAGGGCCCCCGCGTCTCCTTCGAGCTAGGCCTGGAGGGCATATTCCTTCAAAGGAATTGCCGTGGACTCCGGGCCAACTGGGAGGAGCTGCGGAGGCTCGCCTCGTCCCGTTCCCCGCTAGCTATTTTTTTGCAGGAGACCATGCTTGGCGCGTGCCCCCTGCCTGCCCTCCCGGGGTATAAGGGACTTGCGACCCCACCACCGCGGGATGGCCGGGCTGGGGGATGCGCGGTTTACACCCGGCATGATGTCTCCGTTCTTCCTTTCTCTTTAGATACCTCCTTTCAGGCAGTGGCTGTGCAGCTGCACCTGGATAGGAGGTATACTATTATTTCTGCGTACATTCCACCGTCAGCTGACTTCGACGCGGGGGACTTCCGCCGCGTCGTGGCACGGTTGCCGAAGCCCTATCTCTTGCTTGGAGATCTGAACGGCAGGCATCCTCTTTGGGGAGATTACTCCATAAATCCCAGGGGACAAGTCCTTGCCGATCTGATCGAAGAGCTAGAGATGGGTGTCCTAAACGTGGATGAGTTTACGCATCACTGTCCGAGAACCGCTTCATTTTCTTGCCTTGACCTATCTTTGTGCTCTTCGGATGCACAGCCTGATTTTGATTGGGGGGTGGTCGATGACCTCCATGGTAGTGATCACTTTCCCATTCGAATATCATTTTCAGGGCAACTGCCGCCTGAGAGACCACCTCGGTGGTGCTTGGCGCGGGCGCGGTGGCCTGCATTTCAGGAAATGACTGAATTCTCTATCTCAGTCGAGGAGTTTAGGTCGGTAGATGAGGCCGTTGAGTTCTTCTCCGGCAACCTCATCGCCGTGGGCCTGACTACTATTCCTAGGACGCCTGGCCGTTTTGCACGCCGACCACTCGAATGGTGGTCGGCCGAGTGTGAGACGGCCCTCAAGCAGAAGCGTTATGCCTACATGCGCTATAAGCGCCGCCCGAACGATTTCACTGTCGCTGAATTTCGTCGGGCTAGGGCTAGGTTCCGGTATATTTCGAAGCACGCCCGCCGCTCTTCTTGGCGGGCATACGTGTCTTCACTTAACGGGAAGACCCCTTTAGCTGAAGTGTGGAAGCGAGTCAAAAGGATTCGGGGCAAGTTCTCGCAGGACCCCCCTCCCGTTCTCCAGGAGAATGGGACCGCAATCTCGGACCCCGCGTCCGTGGCGGAATCCTTAGCGACCGCTTTTTTCGCATTCTCTAGCCGGGATGCTGCTCCACCAGCATTCAATGCACGTCGTGATGTCGCGGAAGGCCGCCGGCTTGACTTAACCTCCAGAGGCGGAGAACCCTTCAACGACAAGTTTACTGTGAGTGAGTTGCGTTACGCTCTCGCTTCGTGCGCGGACATCGCCCATGGTCCGGACGATGTCCCGTACGCCATGCTTCGACACCTGGGTGAGCGAGGCATGGACTTTCTGTTAGATTTGTTCAACAGGATCTGGGTGGAAGGTCTTTTCCCAGACTCCTGGTGAATCGCTACTGTGCTCGCCTTTCGCAAGCCGGGAAGAGATCACTCTACTCCGACTGATTTCCGCTCAATCTCTCTAACCTCTTACGTGTGCAAGTTGATGGAGAAATTCCCCGTAAGGGGCGCGGCGATTTGTCATCCTGGCAGACGTGCTGACGGGATCCAGCGCTGGTTGCGGCCACAGCTTAGCCTCTCTTCTTTCCATCGGATAGCCCGATTTCTCCCCTACCTCGTCGCTTTTCATACCACCTCTCCCACAACTTTCTCTGGTCAGCCTCTAATTTCACAGGGTAGAATGCTGACCTTCTTCTCAAGGCAACCACCCCGGATCGGGGCTAAGGGGGGAGGGGACATTGTTCCCTAACCCCTCAGCTCCGGTTTGGGATGGGGGTTTTTTAACAACCTGCTTCATCCCCACCCATACCTTCCTCACATCCCCTTTTCCTCTCCTCTTCAAAATCTATCTTTTTTACGCCGTGTTCAAGGTGGAACCGCCATGCCGAAGGACTGCCAGGCTACCAGGCGGGAGGGGTGGTCCCAAATGGCGGCGCCTGGCTTTGCCGGGCCTGTAAGCACCTCTTGCAGTGCGGGCTACTGCAAGAGGTGGTGAGCGATTGCGTCCCGTAAAACAAAGAGGGTCACCATGCCACATGATTAAAAAAAAACACCTCTCCCCTTAATTCCCCCTAAAACAACGGAGCCGCCCTCGTGCAGCTCCACAGAAGAGATGGAGGTTCCCCCGCCCCACGCTGTGCTTTCGCAGGGGACCCTCCATACCTCTTTAACCGAAGAGGCGGCTTACTCCTCTCGTACGCCTACGGGTGTAGAGGACCTTACCTCACCCCCTTCTCTGGAGGTGCTTTCGGGCACCTCCCTATCTCCAGCGGCAGTCCCTCCTTTGCTTTCTAAGGGGACTGCCAAGAAAGCCAGCAGGCAGCCCATTGCCGACCGCCCCTCGTGCAAGCGGCTCGGTAGGGCAAACCCCCTTAGGGGGGGAGAGGAAAGCCAGGCCCCTTCGGTCGCCTTCCGCAAAAGACCTGCTGGCAAAAATATTAAACCTTGACGGGGTCAAGGCCTGTGCCTCCCCACTAAAGACTTATGACGCTGCCAAGGGGACCTGCAATGTCCTGGGAGGGGATGGCCAACTGGAGGCCCCTCCTGTGATAGACATGTTCCTTGAGGAAAACCAGCCTCAGACGGTAGGGCCTTCCATGGGAGGGAATCCTGGCTCGGCGCCAAGCACCGAACCCGAATCCGCCCCTATGCAAGGTCCTCATCAAACGGCTGTGGATTCTCAGGCAGTACAAGGAGGGGAGGGATCTCCTCCGGATGATGCCCCTGCGACCACCAAAACCTTCTCCATTTCGGAGAAGGACCTGGTTGAGGCCGGTCCATCTGGCCTGGGGGCTTATACCGGCGGGGGTGAGAAGTGAGTTCATTCCCCGCCCTCCTCTCCAAAAAAGAAAAGGACGAAAAAGACCAAAAAGACGAAAAAGACTCGGGGCTCCTCTCCATCCGCGGGGGATACGGGGACGGATGGGTCTGCTGCCACTTTGGCAAACGACCAAGCCAAGATCGGCACATCTGGCCCCTCTGCCCCCCCCAGGTAAGGAGCTCCTGACCATGACAAAGACGAAAAGTGCACAGGGCGGAGCCTCGATGACATCGGGGCCCCTCATTCAGATGTTACCTGGCCTTTTCGAGCCCACTGGCTTCAAACGCTTCCTCGTTATTCGCCTACTGATGGCACCATGTTGTCCAAGGGCAACATGATCCATCAAAGGAGAGGATTAGCTAGGGCAATTGGTAGGGAGCCGAAGGTAACCCGTTTCTCGGACGGCAGCCTTCTGGCGAATGCGGTGAATCCCGCCGAGGCGGCTAAGATAAGTGCTCTTCGGACACTTCATGGCACCCCGGTGAGTGTGATGCCGCACTCTACCATGAACTTTGTGAAAGGAGTAGTTTATGCGAGGGAACTCGTTGACTACTCCATTGAGGACATCACCCTAGAGCTGGCCGACCATGGGGCGGTCAAGGTCGAACGTGTGATGAGAAAACAGGGAGGGCCCTCGAGACCCACCCCTACACTCTTCGTCACGTTCGACTGTGACAAGTTCCCTGAGTCGGTGCGTGCCGGTTGGTACCACTACCGCGTGAAGGCATTCGTACCACTGCCGCGGCGGTGCTATTACTGTGACCGCTTCGGCCATACGAATCGCTCATGTAGACGTGCAAAGTCGGTGAGCCCGAAGTATGTGTAAATTGCTCCAAGATCGCACACGATAAGTCCAAATCGTGTGTGGCCAAGTGTGTCAATTGCGGAGAGCCGCACCCTGCTTCTTCGAAGCAATGTGGTGCATATCTCCTTGAGAAAGAAATCCTGGCCGTTCAGGCCCAGGATCGACTCTCATTCCGCGAGGCAAAGGACTTGGTCCTGGCGCGCCCGGCTCTGCCTGGGACGTCATATGCCTCAAAAGTTAGAAAGACACCCTCTGCTCCTGGCCCATCCAGGCCAACGAGCATGGTTGTTTCCGCGCCCATTCGGAGCCCTTCTGTGGGCTCTACCCAACCTGGGCACTTCCCTGGTAAAGCTGGTGGCAAAAAGGGTTTATATCCAGCCCCGGCTAAAACCAGGGCTTCCCTCTCTTCCCCCAGCGTGACCGTTTCCCGTAAGGCAAAACGGCTACGCGCCTCCACCGAGTCGTTAGACTCACAGGAGGCAACACCCCTGAAGATGGTTGCTAGGGCATCTTCCGGGGTCCCTAAAGCTGTTCCCCGAAAGGAGGACAGCAACAAAGGAGCTTCGGCCCCTTCGCCCACGCCCAAAGGTGGAGCGAGTGGCTCGGAGACGGTGGTTCCTCGAAAAGAGGGCCTGCCGCCTCCGAAGCCGCAACGCCCGCCTAAGGTTTCGAGGTGGAGGGAGTAAAAGACTCGCATGGCGAGCCCAACATCCCCCAATAAGTCCTCAAAGGCGACAGCGCCTTCAACGCTTTGTCCGGCCAACAGCACCCGGGGTTCTGCCCACGGGAAGCCTACGGCCATTCCCGTGAGGGTCCTTAATTCGAGGAGGGCCCCCGCGTCTCCTCCGAGCTAGGCCTGGAGGGCATATTCCTTCAATGGAATTGCCGTGGACTCCGGGCTCCTGGGAGGTGCTGCGGAGGCTCGTCTCGTCCCGTTCCCCGTTAGCTATTTTTTTGCAGGAGACCATGCTAGGCACGTGCCCCCTGCCCGCCCTTCCGTGGTATAAGGGTCTTGCGACCCCACCACCGCGGGATGGCCGGGCTGGGGGATGCGCGGTTTACATCCGGCATGATGTCCCCGCTCTTTCTTTCTATTTAGATACCTCCTTTCAGGCAGTGGCTGTGCAGCTGCACCTGGATAGGAGGTATACTATCATTTCTGCGTACATTCCACCGTCAGCTGACTTCGACGCGGGGGACTTCCGCCGCGTCGTGGCACGGTTGCGGAGGCCCTATCTCTTGCTTGGAGATCTAAACGGCAGGCATCCTCTCTGGGGAGATTACTCCATAAATCCCAGGGGACAAGTCCTTGCCGATCTGATCGAAGAGCTTGAGATGGGTGTCCTAAACGTGGATGAGTTTACGCATCACTGTCCGAGAACCGCTTCATTTTCTTGCCTTGACCTATCTTTGTGCTCTTCGGATGCACAGCCTGATTTTGATTGGGGGGTGGTCGATGACCTCCATGGTAGTGATCACTTTCCCATTCAAATATCATTTTCAGGGCAACTGCCGCCTGAGAGACCACCTCGGTGGTGCTTGGCGCGGGCGCGGTGGCCTACATTTCAGGAAATGACTGAATTATCTATCTCAGTCGAGGAGTTTAGGTCGGTAGATGAGGCCGTTGAGTTCTTCTCCGGCAACCTCATCGCCGTGGGCCTGACTACTATTCCTAGGACGTCTGGCCGTTTTGCACGCCGACCACTCGAATGGTGGTCGGCCGAGTGTGAGACAGCCCTCAAACAGATGCGTTATGCCTACATGGGCTATAAGCACCGCCCGAATGATTTCACTGTCGCTGAATTTCGTCGGGCTAGGGCTAGGTTCCGGTATATTTCAAAGCACGCACTCCGCTCTTCTTGGCGGGCATACGTGTCTTCACTTAACGGGAAGACCCCTTTAGCTGAGGTGTGGAAGCGAGTCAAAAGGATTCGGGGCAAGTTCTCGCAGGACCCCCCTCCCGTTCTCCAGGAGAATGGGACCGCAATCTCGGACCCCACGTCCGTGGCGGAATTTTTAGCGACCGCTTTTTCCGCATTCTCTAGCCGGGATGCTGCTCCGCCAGCATTCAATGCACGTTGTGATGTCGCAGAAGGCCGCCAAATGGACTTTACCTCCAGAGGCGGAGAACCCTTCAAGGACAAGTTTACTGTGAGTGAGTTGCGTTCCGCTCTCGCTTCGTGCGCGGACACCGCCCATGGTCCGGACGATGTCCCGTACCCCATGCTTCGACACCTGGGTGAGCGAGGCATGGCCTTTCTGTTAGATTTGTTCAACAGGATCTGGGTGGAAGGTCTCTTCCCAGACTCCTGGTGAATCGCTACTGTACTCCCTTTTCGCAAGCCGGGGAGAGATCACTCTACGCCGACCGGTTTCCGCCCAATCTCTTTAACCTCTTGCGTGTGCAAGTTGATGGAGAAATTGGTAAATGTTAGATTAGCCTATTTCCTGGACAGCGGAGGCCATCTGTCTTCTGCACAGTGCGGCTTCCGTAAGTTCCACTCCACGTCGGATGCTCTGCTCCGACTGGAAAATGCCGTCTGCGAGGCTTTCCTTCGTAGACAGCACTACGCCACGGTGTTTTTTGATCTGGAGAAAGCCAATGATACCGCATGGCGATACGGTATCATGGAGACTCTCCACACGATGGGGGCGAGGGGACGCCTCCCAATGTTTATATCTGAATTTTTGCGAGATCGTCGATTCCGCGTATTGGTGGGGGAGCCCTCTCCGGCCCAAAGGAGCAGGAAGATGGTGTCCCGCAGGGAAGTGTCCTCAGTGTCACACTCCTTGCCCTGAGCATCAACGGCATCACCTCGTTGCTGCCGGAAGATGTTCTCGCTACGCTCTACGTGGACGACCTTTCGATCTCTTTTAACGCGGCCCAGATGCCAACTCTGGAGCGTCGACTCCAACAGGCATTGAACCGCGTCCCTCGCTATGCCGAAGCGCACAGGTTTCGGTTTTCTTTGGCCAAGACTAAGGTGGTGCACTTCTGCCGCCATCCACGGCTTCACCCCGACCAGATTTGTTACTTAATGGGGTGCGCCTGGATGTGGTTGAGTCGCACCGTTTCCTTGGTCTTGTATTCGACCGACGCCTCACCTGGAAGGCTCATATTCGCAGCCTTAGGGTCTCTTGTACCCGCGCCATGGACATTCTCCGTTCCGTGACGTTCAGCGCTTGGGGCGCTGATAGGGCTACTGCCTTACTTTTTTATCGATCCTTTGTTCGCTCGAAGCTCGACTACGGATGCGAGTTTTATGCATCCGCAGCCGAGCGTTTATTGCGGAAAGTGGATTCGATCCACCACACCGGCCTTCGCCTTGCGACCGGTGCCTTCCGCACTTCTCCCATTGAGAGCCTGTTGGCCGATGCTTGGGAGATTCCACTCGCACTGCGCCGCGTGCAGTGCATCACTCGCCTGTATGCGCGAGCCTGGTGCCGCCCTCAGTCGCCAACAGCTCTCACTGCATCCGCAGCTGATCTCGATGGTGCCTATGCCGCCGAGAGACGCCAGTCATACCCTAAGCCCTTTGGGTTTAGGGCCAGGAAACTTCTTTGAGAGGTAGATATAGCTCTCGGGCCGGTGGCGCCCCTGTTTCTGCCCAGGACGCCACCTTGGAGGGTACCACATTTGGCTATTTGTCGCCACGCCTCTGCTCCCAAAGCTTGTACTGCGCCGGGAGTATTGCGTTCGATCTTTTTGGAGCACACATCGTGTCACGCTGGAACCGTGCCACTGTATACGGATTGCTCCAAGTCCCAAGAGGATGTAGGCTTCCACGCCGTATCCCCTCTGTTTGAAGTCAGCGGGGCTCTACCAGGCGCTGCGTCTGTCTTCACGGCCGAGCTATTGGCAATACACCACTCGGTACGAGAGAAGACGCCACGTGCCCGAGCCGTAGACCGGATTGTGATCTATAGCGACTTACAAGGCGCCCTGAGTGCTCTCGGGGCATTGGAATCTCCGCATCCCCTGGTTCGCGATATCCGCGACGCCACGGTTTTGGCGAGCCGGGCAGATTTCGAGATTATCTTCTGCTGGGTTCCTGGACATGTAGGAATTGCAGGGAATGAGCGCGCCGATGAGGGCGCCAAAGAGTCCGCGAGGACTCTGTTACCGGACCAGCGGTTCGCTCTTCCTCACACCGACTACATGGCAGGAATACGGGCAGCTCTTCGGACTGCTTGGCAAAGAAGATGGGAGACGGTCGAAGGGAACTTAAAGTTGCGTGCCATTGCGCCGCGACTGTTCCCATGGACCTATCCCCCAATGCCACGGCGGCTTCAGGTTGCTTTCTGTCGTCTCCGAATCGGACACACTCGTGTGACGCATCGCTATTTGATGGAGCGCTCGCCTGCGCCCTATTGCAACGACTGCGTCGTCCTCCAGACTGTTCGGCACATTCTTGTCGAATGTCCCAGTTTGGGTGATCTTCGCGCACGACACCTGTCCCGGTACGGGGATGGGCGGGGTCGCTACCGCCTGTCCCTTGTACTCGGGATAAGTTTGTGCACATCGACTGGTGGACTTGTTGACTTTTGGGGGGAGGCCGGCCATCTCCCTATTATTTAAGCAGGGTTTGTTTTGTTTTGTTTTTTGCCTTTGTCTTTTTTTTAGGGGGGGGGGGTTCGTTAGGATGCACGCTCCTGCGCCGGGTGGACCTTCCCCCGACGCAGGAGCTTGCTCTCTTTCCCCCATTTGGGGTGTTTTTTTTTCGTTTCTTTAATTTTATTTTAAAGTAGCCTAGAACTAGGCCAGTTTTAATACGGCGACTAATGCCCATGTAGGCAGTCGCCAGATGAGCTCTTAAAAAAAATTAAAAAATCATGAGTTACTTGACTACACACTTCGTACCATTCCTTGGAAAGGCCACATCATCCTATTTGGTGATTTCAATGCCACGGTTGGTTTCAACTATACTATCTGGGGTGGCGTTATCAGCAGGCATGGAGTGGGATCTTCCAACTCCAATGGCATCTCCCTTTTAAACCTGTGTACTGAACATGACCTTACCATCACAAATAGGAATTTTCAACTCCCAACAAATTGAAGACAACCTAGATGCACCCTATATCTAAGAACTGGCACTTGGTAGATTACGTTATTGTCAGGCTCAGTGATCTTAAAGATGTCACCATCACGAGGGAATAACGCGGCGCAGAATGTTGGACTGACCACCGACTGGTCTGTTTTATTTTGCGCCGTAAAATACAACCACCTATCAAGACCCTGGAAAATAACAAAGCGGCAGGACTTGATGTAATCCACGGTGAGATCTTTAAGTACAAAGGATACCTGCTCCATCGGCAACTCCATCTATTTTTCTGCAACCTATGGAAAGCCGAACATCTCCCTCAACAATGGAAGGAGGCCAATATCTTTCCCCTTCGGTGGAAGGATATAAATGAACCGTGATGCCCTCTGGGACCCTGCAAAACGCCAAGACCTGCGGCAGGAGCTTGCCAATGCCCTAGCCACAGCTACCTCAACTCGTACAGTTGAACCTGATCCTACAAACATTACTCAACAACAGACGCTTCGGACAGTTTGACGAACACCATCATGGGGGCTGATACAGCCGCCCTGGGCCATATTCAAAGACGCCACCAAGATTGGTTTGACGACAATTCTCCTGAAATCCATCAGCTATTACAAAGAAAAAAATGCAGTACATGATGCTGCTATAAGAAACCCATCTTCCCCTGCATTGCGTGCCAGATTTGCAGAACTCCGCCCTGTTACCTAAACAGGATTGAGGCAAATAGAGAATGAATGGTGGTTTGCCAAGGCATGCGAAATCCAGCGCCTCGCTGATGACCACGATCTCCATTGCTTTTATGAAGCTGCCAAAGCAATAAACGGTCCAAATAGAGGTTCCACGGTACCTGTGAGATCTGCTCACGTCCAAACACTTATAAAAGACTGTCAGGGCATCTTGACTCGCTGGGCTGAGCACCTCGGCGAGCTCTTGAACCACGTCAATCCAGTAGACCCTGAGGCGATCGGTTGTCTCTCCCGCCTCCCTCCAATAAATAAAATGGACTCCACTCCAACCTTCGACGAAACCATAAGAGCTATCAATACCCTGAGAAATAACAAATCAGCAGGACCTGACGGAATCCACGGTGAGGTATTTAAGTACAGAGGATACCTGCTCCATCGGCAACTCTATTTGCCCATCTGAGACCTATTGGAAGCCGAGCGTCTCCCTCAACAATGAAAGGATGCCAACATCGTCAGCATTTCCCAGAGAAAAGGGAAAAATTCCATCTGCGGGGATTACAGAGGGGTCTCCCTTCTTTCTATAGCTGGGAAATTCCTAGCTAAGATCACGCTAACTCACTTTCTTTCTCTCTTGGCTGAGATAGTGCTACCAGAAACACAATGTGGCTTCCGCAGGGAGAGGAGCACCACATATATGATCTTTGTGGCCCGGCTTCTACAAGAAAAGTGCAGGGAACAACATCAAGACTTGTATGCTGCCTTCATTGACCCCACAAAGGCATTTGATACCGTAAACCGGCCTTTCCTATGGATGATTCTAGCCAAGTTTGGTTGTCCCCCTAAATTCCTGAATATCCTAAATTAATTTCACACAGGAATGTCTGCCCGTGTAGTTGTAAGTGGCCTAGAGTCAGAGCCATTTGAGTTCAAGGTTTGTGTGAATCAGGGTTGTGTCCTTGAACCGGTCATTTTTAACATCTACATGGCAGCAGTGAAATTTCTATCTCAGCATAGACTCCAACTAGACGACGGCATAGCCTATCGATACCGCTTGGATAGCAGTCTGTTCAATCTGCGACGACTCCAAGCCACGACGAAAACCAGACTGCGACTGTATTCGAACTACAGTCTGCTGATAACGCAGCCTTTATCAGTCACTCGGCTGAAAAGGATACTTGACACTATTGACGACACTTACACCAGCACAGGGCTCGTCATCAATGCCAGAAAGACAGATTTTCCACTAGCACTCGGATCTGGACGACCAATACCCTCTCGCAGCTTTTACAGTTAGAGAAGATGACATTAGTCAAATCAACAACTTTGCCTAACTTGGCAACATCCTGTCCTCATCCCCCAGCATCGATGACAAAGTACAGTACAGAATCCGAGAGGCCACGAGTGCTCTTTGGCGACTATCAAGACGGGTTTTCCTCAATCGCAACTTCACCACCCCCACCAAGGCCGCTGTCTATAAAGCTGTGTGCACTTCTGCCCTCCTATATGGCTGTGAAAATTAGACTGTATACAGGGCGCACATCAAAAGTCTTGAGGCTTTCGACATTAGATGCCTACAACGAATCCTTAGGATCACCTTGACAGACCACGTTCCTCATGTCACCATCCTCCAGCGCACAAGTTGCATCAGCATTGAACTCCTCATCATCCAGTGCCAGCTATATTGGTTGGCCATGTCTATCGTATGGCAGAAAACTGACCTCCCCGCACTCTCCTCTATGGAGAACTTGCCACTGGTCGCTGCAGTGTAGGAGGGAAAAAGAAGTGCATCAAAGACCACCTCAAAACAACCGTCAAGAAGTGTGGAGCTGACTCATCCAGCTTGGAGCAACTTGCCAACGACCGGGACACCTGGAGGGAAACCTATTACAGAGCCGTAGAAGACTTTGAGGCATCCCGGGTGCATGTCCGTGAGGAACGGCGCCAAATGCACCATGAGAGACTAAATGGAGGTCCTCTTCCTTCAGGCGAGGGCATTGCATGCCCCACATGTGGGAGAAGGTGTGCGTCAGAATTTGGACTTCGTAGCCATCAAAGAAGTCATAGAGGCCACCAAAACTGATATCATCTTCATCACACATCTAGTCACACTAGTCATCATCTAGTCATCAAACTACTTCACTAGTCATAGACACTCATCACGAGAGGAGAGACGTCGTCATCGGAATTCGATGGACCTCCATAAGCAAGTAAGCATTCTTTTAGTATGATCTTTTCTTCTCACAAATATTCCTAGATATCTCATGATTCCACCATAATGGCTCCCTAAATCTCTTCCTAATGACCTTCGTTAGGATGCACCCTATGAAAAATTGAGTTTTAGTAGCGTTTGTTGATGTGCTAGCTTTAACTATTCCCAAGTTAAAACGAACTATTTTATGATATCTTTACCAATGCTTCCCCGACAGTCAATTCCTGAACTAAATTATCATCATTTGAAAGTACTAGATCTAATATATTTTTATTACTTGACCAACTCGTGACACCATTGTTTTTAATATCTGCTCACTCCTTCTTACAATATAGATTTTAATTGGGTGAGTTTTTCCAGTTTCCTTTAGGAGACTTGTTGCTTCAATATTCGCCATAAATTTGCAATCAGATTGAAGTCAGGGGATTGAGTAGGCTACGGAGGAACATCAATATTGTTTTCAAGACCAACTTATGTGTTGCTTTCACCGTATGCTTCGGATTATTTTCTTTTTAGAACATCTAATCATCTTGCATCCCAACTTCTCCACGGTTGACGTTAAGTTATTGACCATTACTTGCCAGTACTTATGTCCATTTATTTTTCTATCAATTGTATGAGGAACACCAGTCCAATTAAAAGAACAGTCCCAAACCCTGTTTGACTTTAAGATATAGCTGTTCCCATCTCGGCGGCCAACATGGCAAGCTGCATTTTGGCCAGAGTTCAATATTGGTCACACCAGACCAAAGTTCATGATTTGAGCTAGCTTTGTTATATGCGCTCCTGAGCAAACTTCTGTCGTGGTAGTAAGTGAACTTTCTTCAGAAAGTGATCTTGTGTGGCAATTGATATAAGAGTTCATATAGAGATAAATTTGACGTAAATGAGCAATGAGACATGAAACGGGAGTTTTTTTTAAAGGCAAGAGAAAGGGACATTGAAAAAAAGACAAGGTTCAAAGAGAGCAAAGGATGGTATAATGAAGGCAATCCATACTGAGAAGAGAGAATATATATATATATATATATATATATATATATGTATGTGTATATATGTGTATATATGTATGTGTATGTGTATATATGTATGTGTATATATGTGTATATATATATATGTATATATATGTATATATTTGTAATTGATTTGTTCCTTGGGAATCTGATACGTAGTAGGAATATGAAGACCCAGACGTTCCGGACCTTCGCTAGGACCATCTTCAACTACTGAATCGACTAATGTGAAGAGGAAGAAATATTAACGATAACAGTTAAACAGTTAGAAACGTGCATTATATAATGGCTAAAGAAGCGGGGGGAGGCAAGGTAAATCAATAAAACTGACAATTATTGAGATGAAAGTAAAAACACAAACAACAATATAGAGAATTAATTGATACTATCCAGTGCAATTTTGAAAAATAATAGGAAGAAAGGAAGTTTTAACATAAACTGAATTTAGTATAAAAATTAAAGGCAACTGGAATAAACAATAAAATATACTATTATATAATTATAAACGAAAACAAAAAACACAAACAAATGTGAACGAATTAAACAGAGGGACTAACCTTTATCGTATGAGTTGTGAAATCAACTAACTAATGTTAGAAAAACTACTAAAGAGATTTTTTCAGGTAGTTAATGTATTGAAGTGTTGGTTTAATTGAGGGAAAGTAATTATTTAGGTTTGGATTTATTTTATTGATGTACAGTGACTCTAAGATTTTCAAATCGAGACAAGCTAAGCCTGAAGATAAGATGGTAAATGAATCAGGATCAAGAAGATGATGGTATTACTCAGTCTTGCCTTAAGTTTGTCTCATAGGACTGGTATTCCCATTTCTAAACATGAAGCTTCTCCGTTCTTCAATGACTATGTATCGAGACTTACTCCCGCCTACCTGTGACGCTTTTCTTAGCGTCTTCCTTCTTTCCAGTGTGTACCCGTAATTAGGTACCAGCATATATTATGCACTACCTGTAGTCTCCTCTTTTGCATCCTCGGGGCACAAGAGATGGCGTAAGCGGTGTAGAGCAGCGTAGATCTTACAATTACATTCTAGATATTCTTCTTATTGATCTCTGGGACGTTTCTGAACATGTATAGAGTTTTGAAGTTTTGACCACGACCGAGGCTTTCGAAATTCGATCATTGCACTTCATGGTGTAGGGATAGTGCCTATCCTCCACCCTGACATATGATAGTTGTCTCCTTCCAATAGGGACCACCTTGAATTTCTTTTGGTTTGTTCTTATTTTCCATTTGCCGTCGTAGATGTTTAATCTTTCGAATTCTTCCGCCCTCATATGAGCTTGAATAAGCACGTTACGGCAAGGACACTTGATTATCTGGCTGGAATCATCCGTGAATTAAATGTTAATGCAAGGGGGGTTGCCAGGGGCTGTATTAAGCATAAACTTTGGTCCTTCCATGTTTCCCAAACTGATATACGCCGCTCTTTCCATAACATAGTCAGAGAGAGTTCTTTCAATGTTTTCACTTAGGTCCAGCCGCAGGATCTTGTATTGCATTTTCCTTTGCCACACCTTATCAAATGCTTTTGATACATACGGACATACAATGTCCACATAACTCCCAGCCCTTTTGGCCAGGGCAAGCTTTTCCGTGATGGCATCTCCTTCGCTTTTTCCGAGAGCCAAATTGATACGGATTTGAACAGGGAATTCTCCTCCAGGTGGGACACTAGTCATCTTAGCTTATAATCTTCGTTCTCCTCTTTCTTATTATTGATGGTGACTAAGATCCCTATAAGATCACTAAATGGTACCCGGACTGGTTCAATGTAGTAGTTGAACGGCAGCTAACGATTATCCAGACATATGTCTTGCTTTGTGGTATATCCTCCTCTAACATAAGTGAGGATGTTAGGGCTAATTCGCTGGACAATCTTCGTGTCCAGAAAAATATAGAGGTTCTTTTTGATCCTATTTAAAAGTCTATGGCCGGACTCCTGACACTTAGCATTCAGGATCCCCGTTATGATTGTGGGAGTCCTTCTGCCAAATAGGTCAGTGAGACACTGTAAATGTAAAAGGTCTCTCCTTGGCGGCTGGTATCTGGTGGCTACGATTATGTTACTATGTCAAGTTCGGTCTCGATCACGAGATAGGATTTTTTGAGATTTTTGATTTGCTTGTATTTTATCCTCTTTTTTTTAAATCGCAATATTGGCACAAACGTATCGCTCTTTCAAATAATTTGTGATCAACACGTCATGATTCCAAATTTTCATTTGTTTTCTACGCATGTACTGTGAGGGGCTTAAGGATGTGAATGGGGAACTGGGTGGATCTCTGAATATGTCATCCATTATGCCCCATATTCATGATCTCGTTTCACCCACAGAAGAGGTAACAATACAGATATTGGTGAAATACATTGCGAGGTGAAGAAGAACTAGTGCGAACAACCTGGAGCTATATAACTAACTAGGTGAGAATTTAATCTTTATGAGTATATATGATCGTATATATGTTATTGGTATGGATGTTTGAGTATGGCCGTGATCCATGATTGAAATGCCTTCTCTCTGTCAGCTCCTTGGGACCCGTGACTTAAGTCGTGTCATTAGACCTTGAAAGATGAGTAGTGAAGCGAGCATGGAAAGATGGGTCTGTTGCTGTTCCTAAGATGAATACTCCCAATTGCGGCTTCAAAGAAGGTGGGTAAGAGAGAAATGGCAGAATCTTCCAAGAAAAGAGAAGGAAGAAGTTTTGGAGGGGCCCCTAGAAAGCATATGGTGAGGGCTACCTCCTTTTCTGAAGTGGAGCTGGCACGGCACCCCTTCCACCAGTCGAGGGGGTGTCTCGTGTTACCTCGTATATTCTTGCCATGGTAATTTTATAAATAAAAAAGAATGCATGGAAATTAGATATTATGAACTCCCAATGCCTTGGGAAGCTAAGAGAAAAGTCTTATAAGATCAAAAAAGTCCAGAATGTAATCATTCACACATACTTGGTCCACAAGTTGAGCGTTGATGGGCTTTGCCAACCCGGCCTATAAATCAGGCGAACTTGTCTTCGAGATTTAACCATAAATGATGTTATCGCCGTAGCTACCTTATGTGTACTGGAAGGAGGTCAGCAGAATCGACGACCAACGCACCCCGTCCCTAATAACTTCCTTACCGCATGACTTTCTGCCCTCGAATCAAGGAGTAACCTCATGTTATATGCTGCCACTCAACTAAGGCTTATAAGATTACAAAGGTGGGCTGGGAGCCGGAACCTCTGTGAATAGAAGAGCAAGTTTGAAAATGGGTAGGAGGTTATGCAATAGACAAAAGTATAGATAGGCAGGTCTACTAACCTAACAAGTAGGGGGAGTTTGTAGCGTGCGAGAAGTTCAGGCGAGCGGCTTAAATGCTTTGCTTGAGTGAGTCTTTTTTGGGACTCAGGATGGCCGATTGGTTTAAGGCTCTCGCTAACGTTAGGCTGTCTGGCGACGCGGGAAGCGCGTTCGAAACTCCTTTGGCTACTTTTCTTTCTTTATTTTTTCTTTGGCCCCTTTCCTACTCTAAGCTATCTACAGGTTATCATACCCTGGTCTCGTTCTCAGGATGGCCTGCAATCCACCAAGGCACTATGGCTAGCGGATCTAATTGTCCACGTGAGAACGGTCCTCCTTATGCAAAGTGAGAGTAGAAAAAGGTTGAGAAGATAGTCGTAATAATAATAATAAATACAACTAAAAAATACTAAGGGTAAATATACAAATAATAAATACATTAATAATCTATTAACATAAATAACAATGATAATAATACGAATGATAATAACAATAATTCTAATATTAAATAAAGATAAAGTAGCGCTGATATAGGGCAGGGCGGGAAACGCACCAACAACTTCCCCATCCCCATCAAAGAGTTCACCTCAATCCAGTGAGAGCCTGCTCAAGTTGTGAAAAGAATTAGGGGTTGGATGGTGGATTTTATCATAGTGAGACACAATTTGTGCTGATAACCGCATAACCGCATAGAGGACCAATAGTGTACCGTACTTTTTCATGATTGTAACCACTAGGATAATTTACTTCTAAAACAAAATGACATACCGGTACATGCTATGGATTTTAGGTGTCAGATACTCCAGTCTGTCATTGCGCTTGACTAAGGAACATCGAAACTTTGACTTGGTTCCTGCCTGGGCTGCCATGACACCACTACTTTTGTAGTTAGGGTCATATGCCGCTGGAATGGAAGTCCCAAGGTACCTCTGTTGGATTGCAATCCAACGTTATAAAAAAGTAAAAAAGTCCTTAAATCAATCTTGTAGTTAATTATTCAGATGGATCAGTTGATGATACTTATAGTTATAATAATTAAACTTGATAAATTTAAAGTGTTTTTAATTGTGATTGATTAAATCATTATGCACAACAAAGATCCTTCATGAAAGAATGGAGGAATGAGAAAAAAAACAAGGTTTGCTGATCAAAGCCGTGTGCTCTCACTTATTCTGATTTATGACCTTACGACCTTCAAAACTCTAAATAATTCCCAGACTAACCTTAGGAGGACCTTGGCAATTATATAATTCGAAAGAGAATGTAAAATAACATAAGGTTTTCAAATTAAGTTAGAATCGGCCGAATAATTGTTATTGCCAAAACAAAATAATCCCCGGGGTAACCTTGGTAGGACCTTGGCAATTATATCATCTGAAAGAGAATGTAAAACAACAAATGTTTCAAATTTCGTTAGAATCAGCCGAATAGTTTGTGTTATTACCAAAACACAAAAAAAAAAAAGCAAAACGGGCACCGACCGACATAGTGAGATATAGAGCCGCACGGAACTAAAAACATTGATTTATCATTTTATTGCAGTTCAAGTATGTTTCCTTTCCCTAGGTTTGTTTATGAATAGGTCTTCAAATGCTATTTGAAACTGCTTACAAATATTAATATATTTCATATATATACAGTACAGATAGTACAAAAGAGAATCAGTCTTGTCAATGGCTGCCTAACAGGTCACCAAATGCTAATTGAAACTGCTTACAAACATCAATATGAAAAAGTATACAAATAATCTAAAAACGGACCAGTCTTGTCAATGGATGCCTAACTCACTTTCCCTTATCTCGCAGAAGTTCCAAATATTTTTGTTCTCCTTGTATATGGCTCTTACTTTTGTGTTATTAGCTAAGCAATGGCTTTGAAGCCAAGACTTGACGTACACATCTGGTCTGAACTTTGTTAATGGTGACCCAACACACTTGATGAAAAGCAAGGCTGACATGCTTTTAACCTCTAGGGAGCTTCTACTACTTGAGTTTAATATTTTCATTTGTTTAAACCCACGTTTACACTCAGCGGTGGATATGACCAGTGTGTTCACTGCTTAGGAGGGGTTTAAGCTCTTTTGCTGGTGGCATCTTTTTATCAGTTTTGAGTCTAACTATGTCAATGTATTCCCTCATCCCTCTATGAACTTGTCTAACATCAAGCTTAAAAAAAGATCAGAGTTCCTGTACTTCCTTTTCAGCATAACGCACCCCACACTTATCTGGTCAGCTAGATGGCTGCAGCACTTTGAGGTTGTTTAGAAAACTCTAATATTCTTCCTTGCTTTTCTGATTACCCGACAGGCAACCCATTCTCGTCACAAACATGCAGCAAATGAATTGAAAAACTGTTGAGGATTTATTTCTCTGCTGTGCCTTGAGGTTTTTCTTTTTCAGATCTACACCTTTGAAAACCATCAACTTCCCTGCTGTCTGAGCCTCTTCTGTACTTAGTCCTGGTTGCTCTGCCATGGACTTAAGCACACGGACGTGCCGACTGAGACTTACTTCTGCCTTAGGGAGTGTCACGTTTCGGTCTTGAAGGGAGAGGGAAAATTCAGACAGCTCTCCTAAAGCACCATACATAATGCCTAGATTCTGGACAAAGGTTGCATTAGAGAGACGGTTTACTAAACCACTGAACATGCATCTCTCCGTTTAGCTCATTTGAGGATCAACTAACGCATCAGAAAATTGCTTGTGGAGTGCTAGGTACTGCTGCCATAAAGCTTTAATGGTCCTGTAACTGGATGCCATCCATCTAATGCTGAAGATTCTTCCTATGTTCAGACATTGTATTGCAAGTTCCTCACAATATTCAGTGAGCTCACGACGGGTTTTGGCGGATGCATGGTAGAGACTATACACTTTATCAAAGAAAAACGGGAAATCGTTCATCCCTGCAGTTTCCTCTACAGCACCTCCTACACTCAGCTCAAGCCAGCGGTTCATGCAGTTCCACACCATCACGTTGGGAAACCTGTCTACAATTTTGGTTGCAACACCTGATTTGCTGTCAACCACGACAGAAGCTTCCATCTGAAGTTAACCAAATGAAGTGTTCCCTTATAATACCTTCAGTGAAGTCATGGTGTACCATGGTAGTTGTCAGAGCATGATATATTCTATCAACATTGGTAGCAGGGCTCGACTAGATCCAAGAAGAATGTTAGTGGTTCTTCACTCATACCAAGGCTTGCTTTAATATATATTAGCAAGACTGATTTGTTACTGTCAGTTGTGGATCATCTATGACAACAGAAATTTTTTAAGGACCTTTCCGATTACTCTCTCTCATCTCAATTCCTATGTGGCGGCTGATTGCTGCACAGGGCCATTCTGAATGAAAAGTTCTTCCCATGTCAAGTCCATTCATGACTTGGAGATCAATATCAATTAGTAGATCTGTGATTTCCCTATCCTGTAAACTGTGCGAAATACGCGATCAGTACTTAAGAAGTGATCACTCTGCATATCTGCACTCAGTGTTTGTATTCTGTTTTTTTCTTTTGCCATTTCCAAGGTTTTCTCGGCTGCCTGATGATAATTTGACATTCTATGCTTGGGTATCGTCTTCCGAAGAGACTGCAGATGTGCTTCCCTAATAGAACAATAGGCTGTCACTTTTACTTTCGAACACTCATCAGCAATATGCCTTTGACTCCCATTAGCATTTGGAGCGAGTTTTATCTTTTGGCAGGGTAGACAACCAAGTTTTTTTGTTTGGCATATTAGGCATGGATATAGTTTGTGTTTCTCTCCGAACATGTTAGATGTCCAGCATTCATGGATATCATGATCATTGAGGTGCTTTTCCTGGTTACTAGGAAATGCTGCTTCATCCTCTCTTCTTCTTTCAACTACAAAAACAAAACATCTATAATGAACTAATTTGTTTTATGCCCACTAAGGGTAATGAGCTGCAGTATGTAGAATTATCAAACCCGTTTCTCCTTCAGCTCTTTGCTCTCCTGTTATGTCATGCTCTGCTTCCTGATCGTGGTTGGCCTCTATGTAAGGAAAAGGAGGTTTTAGTCCTCATATCAAGCTATGTAGCTTCTCAAGCGGACGTCAGCCAGGGCAAGCGCAAACTCCCAATCCGGACGGAGATTCAAACTGCCGACTCAGCGATTGCCGGGCAGGCACGCTAACCACTATACTAGCCGGGAGGCTAGTATATTTGTTAGAATGACTGAGCAGACTTCTTATGCAAAAACATGACAATACTCTTCTTGTTGCTTTTTTAATTCATGCTATTTTCTACCAAAAAGTCCAACATTCAAATTTGGATTAAATACGAAAACTAAAGATAAAATATAGACTGATAACAGCTTTGGGGCAGAAAATGGGATTGTCTTGCCTTTTTTTAATATCACTATTAAATATTCATATAACAAAATATTCTGGCAGTCTCCAGAGATTAATAGAAATGCTGGAAAAGTTAATTTCTTAATTAATACTGGTAGTTATCAAACCTTCCATGCCTTCATTCTCCGTATCCCCTTCAGATCCCCTTGTCCAGAAAGAATCTTCTTGGTACTAGTTGTCACCTATGGAAAAAACAGCAGTGCCCTATTGTAAATTATTAACTATTAGGTTACTCTCAAAGCAGTGACAAGATTTTAGGAGACTATCACATTCAGCACATACTACTTACTACTGTGGGGGGATAAATATAACGAGCAACAGACGCTAGTTTGTTTATACAGCGTTAACGGTTAAGTTTCATATGGTTCGATAGTTTACCCCCATCCCCATCCCTTTTGCGCCGCTGCCCCAAAGATCCCCGAGGTAGCTGCAAAGAAGGATTACAATCAGCAGATTTCTTAATCCGTTAATATAAACATAGGAGGGTGGGATAGCCTTTAGAATAAAAATCTATGAACAGGCTCACTGTCCCCTCCGATTGTTTGTCTATTTTCGCCAAATAGACGAAATTTCATTTCTCCGTACGTAAACCAGAATGGCGAATGGTCACAACGTTGAAAAATTATGCCCCAAGAGAGTCTTAAAGGTGGCCCCTCGCCCCCCCCCCTCCCCAGGGGATAATCGACGTATATATAGTTTGAACTGAAGAAATGTAAAAGAGAATCGGAGTAGCAATCGAGACAAGAAGAAAAGTCCTGGAGGCAAACCGGGAATCAAGAAGACGGTAGAGCCGAGCGGGACTTTTCTTCCCGAGGCCGTTCCTTTAGTCACTTAGAAGAGAAGACCAGTGGTAACGAGACACTCTCATACCATTCTCGTCCAGAGAAATCCCATATCTCAGTTTTTCTAAATAAAAACAGAGATAACCCTAACCATTGAGGAATACTGACATGAATTCACATGCTAGAAAAGATTCGCCTCTTGTTCAAGTCTCGTCATCGAGAAGCCCGCAAGTGTAATACAGGGATTGGAATAACCCGTACATCCACAATCCCCTCGCTTATATCTCCAAATCAAGAATCATCGTCACGCACTCCCCACCTACCTCGGGATAAGCATCAGCAGTTTTTCTTGAATCGACTCTTCAAGCGTCTCCTTCATCCAGAGAGACGATCAGCTGTTTTCCGAGCCCGTCTCACGACAGCGAGAAGACTCCCTTCTAACGCGTCTCTAATCATCTCGTCTAGTAGGTTCCCCTTCAAGGTCATCCAACTTCAGACTCCCTATTAGTTAAAGGTAAAAGGAATCCAAAACTTATTCATGTTCGTTAGTTACCATTCCGTGCTAAAGTGAATTTGCGTCAACCATCGAGGAAGAGCTGATTGGTAGTATTAATTTTTATCAGATCCTCTTAGTATAGCATTAGTATATTTAAATTTTTAATATTTTATTTTTTATGTAATTAAAAGTATATTTTTGTCTGAGCTGTTTAATTAGATCCTCAACGCTGCAATTGGCAATAGATATATAATATTACGAATCCTCCCTGGTTAAAGAACCAAAGTAAAATAAAGCACTCTTAGAGAAAAGTGGAATAGTTACTCAGGTACGGAGCAAACGTACATACGTACTCGGCCGTATACCACCATAACTACCATTCATGCCAATTACCTGCTTAAGTGCTCTGATTGCACTCTCTTGACTAACAAAATATTGTTTTAATGTCCAAATAGGGCTGGGATAAACAATTATTTTGGTAGTAAATTAATCGATTTACACAAAAACAACATTTGCTCCACAATTTTTTATTATACAAAAACTATTTAGTCCTCCCCTACCAGATATTGATAGAAATGCCCCCAAATTACAGTTACATTGGCTGGAAAAGTTAAATTATCGTAAAATTCATAGTTATCAAAACTTCAATTTTGTCAGCCTCTGAATCTGCAGATCCTCTCGACGTGCCTGCATCTCCTTGGTGCTGGGTAACGTTATCATCTGGAGAAAAAAGCAGCGGCCATTTAGCTAACGTTAGCTACTCAAACTCCACCCCAAAGCATCATGCAAATGCCAGCGGTCTGGTAGTTGCTCTCTTGAATTAGTTAATGGCTCCCTTTTCCTTTTCAATATGATTAGCTGATAGTGACACTTGCTACCCTAGTGAATGAAGTGTGTGTTTAAGCGAACTTTTGGCCAGCTAAGTGAGTTGACGTTAGTAAGCTGTAACTAACTAACGTTATCTAGCTAACCAGTTAATCACATAATGGAAAGAGAAAAACATAGCTTAGCTCCAAATTATCGCTTATTGCTTATGTACAGAGCTTCCACCTTTGATAAATAAAGTAATGATTTGACTTGCCTGTTGTTATTTCTTGACTTTTTAAAAAAGTTTCTCAAATCGAGTGCGCTTGTTCTGCTGTGCAGGTTACTAGCTCGTCAATCAAACGAGCACCAACTGCATCACAGCGCTTTGGTGCCCTCTAACGAGTTCTCGTATTATAGCCAGTCTAACTTTGTACAAAATGTTTTTTGCCTGCGGACTCACGGTCATTCGCCCGTATCAGTATGTGCAAATCTTAATCTCGAAATAGCAGCAGAAATACCATGTTTGTTGATGAAATCACATTAGAGATGCGGGGGTGGGAGTTTTAGAAGGGAGATGATTTTGACCAATTTTTTTAGTTCAGGGGGTATCCTCCCCCCCTCAACCCATGGTCACAGGACTTTCCTAATTTGCACTCAGGACTGGAGGATATGCAGCTCCTCCGGGTACCAAGTGTAACAGGCTATCCACTTGATGGCTTAGGGTTAGGAAGCTTATTCGATAGCATGATGTAATTCTTTGGCCGGTGATGCCTATTTTACTGTCAAGAATGTCACCCTAAAGTGTAAAACCTTTGACTCTTTGTCGCCACATCTGCGCTCCAAAGCTTTCACAGCGTTGAGAGTATTGGGTCAGACCTTTTTGGGAGAATATTTAATGTCATACTGGATCCGTGCCAGTGTACATCGATGGCTCCAAGTCCTATACAGGGGTCGGCTTCCATGCCTTATCTCCTCTGCTTAACCCCGTAAGGGGCGCGGCGATTTGCCATCCTGGCCGCCGTGCTGACGGGACTCAGCACCCCGTCCAGCCCCAGCTTAGCCTCTCTTCCTTCCTTCAAAACACTTGTTTCCTCTCTTTTCACACAACCTCTCCCACAACTTTCTCTGGTCAGCCTCTAATTTCACAGGGTAGATGTGACCTTCCTTTCAGCCAACCGTCCCGCAACGGGGCTGAGGGGGTGGGGGACAATGTTCCCTGAGCTCCGGTCTGGGGTGGCTGGTTTTTAACTACCTGCTTCATCCCCACCCATACCTTCCTCACATCCCTTTTCCTCTCGTCTTCAAAATCTATCATTTTTACGCCGTGTCTAAGGTGGAGCCGCCATGCCGATGGACTGCCAGGCCACCAGGCGGGAAGGGTGGTCCCAAATGGCGGCGCCTGGCTCTGCCGGGCCTGCAAGCACCTCTTGCAGTGCGGGCAACTGTGAGAGGTGGTGAGCTGTTGCGTCCCGTATAAATAAGAGGGTCACCATGCCCAATCATGAGAATAAAAAAAAAACCAACCCCCAACTTCCCCAAGAACAACGGAGCCGCCCTCGGGCAGCTCCAGCAAAAAAATGGAGGTCCCCCTCCCTGTGCTTGCACATGGGACCCTCCATATTTCTCTAACCGGAGAGGAGGCTTACTCCTCTCCTTCACCTACGGGTGCAGGGGACTCCCCCTCACCCCCTTCTCTGGAGGTGCTTTCGGGCACCTCCCTATTTCCAGCGGCAGTCCCTCCTTTTCTTTTTAAGGGGACTGCCAAGAAAGCCAGCAGGCAGCCCATTGCCGACCGCCCCTCGTGCAGGCGGCTCGGTAGGGCAAACCCCCTTAGGGGGGAGAGGGAAGCCAGGCCCCTTCGGTCGCTTCCCTCAAAAGACCTGCTGGCAAGGATATTAAACCTTGCCGGGGTTAAGGCTTGTGCCTCCCCACAAATGACTCTTGACGCTGCCAAGGGGACCTGCAATGTCCTGGGAGGGGATGGCCAACTGGAGGCCCCTCCTGTGATAAACATGGTCCTTGAGGAGACCCAGCCTCAGACGGTAGGGCCTTCCATGGGGACGAATCCGGGCTCGGCGCCAAGCACCGAACCCGAGTCCGCCCCTATGCAAGGTCCCCCTCAAACGGCTGAGGGCTCCGAGGCAATACAAGGAGGGGAGGGATCTCCTCCGACAGGTGCCCCCACGACTACCAGGACCTTCTCCATTTCGGAGAGGGTCCTGGCTGAGGCCGGCCCATCTGGCATGGGGGCTTCTGCCGGCGGAGGTGAGAAGCGGGTTCATTCCCCGCCCTCCTCTCCAAAAAAGAAAAAGACTAGAAAGACAAAGAAGACTCAGGGCTCCTCTCCATCCGCGGGGGCTGCGGGACGGATAGGTCTGCTGCCACTTTGGTAGGCGACCAAGCCAAGATCGGCACATCCAGCCCCTCTACCCCCCCATGTGCGGAGCCCCTGACTAAGACCAAGAGTGCACAGGGCGGAGCCTCGATGACATCGGGGCCCCTCATTCAGAGGTTACCTGGCCTTTTCGAGCCCGCTAGCTTCAAACGCTTCCTCGTTATTCGCTCCACTGATGGCACCATGTTGTCCAAGGGCAACATGATCCATCAGAGGAGAGGATTAGCTAGTGCAATTGGTAGAGAGCCGAAGGTGACCCGTTTCTCGGACGGCAGCCTTCTGGCGAATGCGGCGAATCCCGCCGAGGAGGCCAAGATAAGTGCTCTTCGGACACTTCATGGCACCCCGGTGAGTGTGACGCCGCACTCTACCATAAACTTTGTAAAAAGAGTAGTTTATGCGAGGGAACTCGTTGACTACTCCATTGAGGACATCACCCTAGAGCTGGCCGACCATGGGGCGGTCAAAGTCGAACGTGTGATGAGAAAACAGGGAGGGGCCTCGAGACCCACCCCTACACTCTTCGTCACGTTCGACTGTGACAAGCTCCCTGAGTCGGTGCGTGCCGGTTGGTACCGCTACCGCGTGAAGGCATTCGTGCCACTTCCGCGGCGGTGCTATTACTGTCACCGCTTCAGCCATACGAATCGCTCATGTAGACGTGCAAAGTCGGGGTGACCCGAAGTATGTGTAAATTGCTCCAAGGTCGCACACGATAAGTCCAAATCGTGTGTGGTCAAGTGTGTCAATTGCAGAGAGCCGCACCCTGCTTCTTCGAAGCAATGTGGTGCATATCTCCTGGAGAAAGAAATCCTGGCCGTTCAGGCCCAGGATAGACTCTCATTCCGCGAGGCTAAGGACTTGGTCCTGGCGCGCCCAGCTCTGCCTGGGACGTCATATGCCTCAGTAGCTAGAAAGGCACCCTCTGCTCCTGGCCCATCCAGGCCAACGAGCACGGTTGTTTCCGCGCCCATTCGGAGCCCTTCTGCGGGCTCTACCCAACCCAGGCGTTCCCCTGGTAAAGCTGGCGGCAAAAAGGGGTTCATACCCAGCCCCGGCTAAAACCAGGACTCCCCCCTCTTCCCCCAGCGTGACCGTTTCCGGCAAGGCGAAACGGCCACGGGCCTCCACCGAGTCGTTAGACTCACAGGAGGCAACACCCCTGAAGATGGTCGCTAGGCCATCTTCGGGGGTTCCTAAAGCTGTCCCCCGAAAAGAGGACAGCAACAAAGGAGCTTCGGCTCCTTCGCCCACGCCCCGAGGTGGAGCGAGTGGCTTGGAGACGGTGGTTCCTCGAAAAGAGGGCCTGCCGCCTCCGAAGCCGCAGCGCCCGCCTAAGGTTTCGAGGCGGAGGGAGGAAAAGACTCGCATGGCGAGCCCAACCTCCCTCAATAAGTCCTCGAAGGCGACAGCGCCTCCAGCGCTTTGTCCGGCCAACAGCGCCCGGGGTTCTGCCCCCGGGAAGCGTACGGCCATTCCCGTGAGGGTCTTCAGTTCGAGGAGGGCCCCCGCGTCTCCTCCGAGTTAGGCCTGGAGGGCATATTCCTTCAATGGAATTGCCGTGGACTCCGGGCCAACTGGGAGGAGCTGCGGAGGCTCGTCTCGCCCCGTTCCCCATTAGCTGTTTTTCTGCAGGAGACCATGCTAGGCGCGTGCCCCCTGCCCGCCCTCTCGGGGTACAAGGGTCTTGCGATCCCACCACCGCGGGATGGCCGAGCTGGGGGATACGCGGTTTACACCCGGCATGATGTCTCCGTTCTTCCTTTCTCTTTAGATGCCTCCTTTCAGGCAGTGGCTGTGCAGCTGCACCTGGATAGGAGGTATACTATCATTTCTGCGTACATTCCACCGTCAGCTGACTTCGACGCGGGGGACTTCCGCCGCGTCGTGGCACGGTTGCCGAGGCCCTATCTCTTGCTTGGAGATCTGAACGACAGGCATCCTCTCTGGGGAGATTACTCCATAAATCCCAGGGGACAAGTCCTTGCTGATCTGATCGAAGAGCTTGAGATGGGTGTCCTAAACGTGGATGAGTTTACGCATCACTGTCCGAGAACCGCTTCATTTTCTTGCCTTGACCTATCTTTGTGCTCTTCGGATGCACAGCCTGATTTTGATTGGGGGGTGGTCGATGACCTCCATGGTAGTGATCACTTTCCCATTCAAATATCATTTTCAGGGCAACTGCCGCCTGAGAGACCACCTCGGTGGTGCTTGGCGCGGGCGCGGTGGCCTGCATTTCAGGAAATGACTGAATTCTCTATCTCAGTCGAGGAGTTTAGGTCGGTAGATGAGGCCGTTGAGTTCTTCTCCGGCAACCTCATCGCCGTGGGCCTGACTACTATTCCTAGGACGTCTGGCCATTTTGCACGCCGACCACTCCCCTGGTGGTCGGCCGAGTGTGAGACGGCCCTCAAACAGAAGCGTTATGCCTACATGCGCTATAAGCGCCGCCCGAACGATTTCACTGTCGCTGAATTTTGTCGGGCTAGGGCTAGGTTCCGGTATATTTCGAAGCACGCCCGCCGCTCTTCTTGGCGGGCATACGTGTCTTCACTTAACGGGAAGACCCCTTTAGCTGAGGTGTGGAAGCGAGTCAAAAGGATTCGGGGCAAGTTCTCGCAGGACCCCCCTCCCGTTCTCCAGGAGAATGGGACCGCAATCTCGGACCCCGCGTCCGTGGCGGAATCCTTCGCGACCGCTTTTTCCGCATTCTCTAGCCGTGATGCTGCTCCGCCAGCATTCAATGCACGTCGTGATGTCGCGGAAGGCCGCCGGCTGGACTTTACCTCCAGAGGCGGAGAATCCTTCAACGACAAGTTTACTGTGAGTGAGTTGCGTTCCGCTCTCGCTTCGTGCGCGGACACCGCCCATGGTCCGGACGATGTCCCGTACCCCATGCTTCGACATCTAGGTGAGCGAGGCATGGCCTTTCTGTTAGATTTGTTCAAAAGGATCTGGGTGGAATGTCTTCTCGCAGACTCCTGGCGAATCGCTACTGTGCTTGCCTTTCGCAAACCGGGGAGAGATCACTCTACTCTGACCGGTTTCCGCCCAATCTCTCTAACCTCTTGCGTGTGCAAGTTGATGGAGAAATTGGTAAATGTTAGATTAGCCTTTTTCCTGGACAGCGGAGGCCATCTGTCTTCCGCACAGTGCGGCTTCCGCAAGTTCCACTCCACGTCGGATGCTCTGCTCCGACTGGAAAATGCCGTCTGCGAGACTTTCCTTCGTAGATAGACAGCAATACGCCACGGTGTTTTTCGATCTGGAGAAGGCCTATGATACCGCATGGCAATAAGGTATCAGGGAGACTCTCCACACGATGGGGGCGAGGGGACGCCTCCCAATTTTTATTTCTGAATTTTTGCGAGATCGTTGATTCCGCGTACGGGTGGGGGGAGCCCTCTCCGACCGAAAGGATCAGGAAGAGGGTGCCCCGCAGAGAAGTGTCCTGAGTGTCACACGCTTTGCCCTGAGCATCAACGGCATCACCTCGGTGCTGCCGGAAGATGTTCTCGCTACGCTCTACGTGGACGACCTTTCGATCTCTTTTGGCGCGGCCCAGATGCCAACTCTGGAGCGTCGACTCCAACAGGCATTGAACCGCGTCTCTCGCTATGCCGAAGCGCACAGGTTTCGGTTTTCTTTGGCCAAGACTAAGGTGGTGCACTTCTGCCGCCATCCACGGCTTCACCCCGACCCAGATTTGTTACTTAATGGGGTGCGCCTGGATGTGGTTGAGTCGCACCGTTTCCTTGGTCTTGTATTCGACCGACGCCTCACCTGGGAGGCTCATATTCGCAGCCTTAGGGTCTCTTGTACCCACGCCATGGACATTCTCCGTTCCGTGACGTTCAGCGCTTGGGGCGCTGATAGGGCTACTGCCTTACTTTTTTATCGATCCTTTGTCCGTTCAAAGCTCGACTACGGATGCGAGTTTTATGCATCCGCAGCCGAGCGTTTATTGCGGAAGGTGGATTCGATCCACCACACCAGCCTTCGCCTTGCGACCGGTGCCTTCCGCACTTCCCCCATTGAGAGCCTGTTGGTCGATGCTGGGGAGATGCCACTCGCTTTGCGCCGCGTGCAGTGTATCACTCGACTGTACGCGCGAGCCCGGCGCCTCCCTCAGTCGCCAACAGCTCTCACTGCATCCGCAGCTGATCTCGATGGTGCCTATGCCGTCGAGAGACGCCAGTCATACCCTAAGCCCTTTAGGTTTAGGGCCAGGAAACTCCTTCGAGAGGTAGATATCGCTCTCGGGCCGGTGGCGCCTCTGGTTTTGCCCAGGACGCCACCCTGGAGGGTACCACATTTGGCTATTTGTCGCCACGCCTCTGCTCCCAAAGCTTGTACCGCACGGGGAGTATTGCGTTCGACCTTTTTGGAGCACACATCGTGTCACGCTGGAACCGTGCCAGTGTATACAGATGGCTCCAAGTCCCAAGAGGGGGTCGGCTTCCACGCCGTATCCCCTCTGTTTGAAGTCAGCAGGGCTCTACCCGGCGCTGCGTCTGTCTTCACGGCCGAGCTGGTGGCAATACACCACTCGGTACGGGAGATTACGCGACGTGCCCGGTTCGGAGACCGGATTGTGATCTATAGCGACTCACAAAGCGCCCTGAGTGCTTTCGGGGCATTGGAATCTCTGCATCCCTGGGTTCGCGATATCCGTGACGCCACGGTTTTCGCGAGCCGGGCAGATTTCGAGATTATCTTCTGCTGGGTTCCTGGACATGTAGGAATTGCGGGGAATTAGCGCGCCGATGAGGGCGCCAAAGAGTCCGCGAGGAGTCTGTTACCGGACCAGTGGTTCACTCTTCCTCACACCGACTACATGGCAGGAATACGGGCAGCTCTTCGGACTGCTTGGCAAAGAAGATGGGAGACGGTCGAAGGGAACTTAAAGTTGCGTGCCATTGCGCCGCGACTGTTCCCATGGACCTATCCCCCAATGCCGCGGCGGCTTCAGGTTGCTTTCTGTCGTCTTCGAATCGGACACACTCGTGTGACGCATCGCTACTTGATGGAGCGCTCGCATCCGCCCTATTGCAACGACTGCGTCGTCCCCCAGACTGTTCGGCATATTCTTGTCGAATGTCCCAGTCTGGGTGATCTTCGCGCACGATACCTGTCTCGGTACCGGGATGGGCGGGGTCGCTACCGCCTGTCCCTTGTACTCGGGACGAGTGCGTGCACCATGACTGGTGGACTTATTGACTTTTGGGGGGAGGCCGGCCTTCTCCCTTTCATTTAACCCGGTTTTATTGTTGTTGTTGTTTTTGTTATCGTTTTTGTTATTGCTTTATTGTTATTTTTTTATATTGTTGTTTCCTGTTGAATTTTTTTGAAGTAGCCTAGAACTAGGCTGTTTGTTTACGGCAACTTATGCCTAAGTCGGCAGTCGCCAGATAGCCCCTTAATAAAAAAAAATCCTCTGCTTAAGGTCAGTGGGGCCTCTCCCAGGCGTTGCGTGTTTTCACGCACTAGCTGGTTGCAATTCAGAGAGATAACGCGTCGTGCTAGGTTCAGAGACTGAAGTTTGATTTTTAACGAATCTACACTTGGTATCCGGAAGAATTACACGTCCTTCCGGCCTGAGTGCAAATTAAGGAACCCTCTCACTGAGTTGAAATGAACTCTCTTTTGGGTGCTCTCGGGGCATTGGAATCTCCATACAACTTGGTTGGCGGTATCTGTGATGCCACGGTTACCGAGAGCCGGACGAATGTTCTTGGACAAGTGGAAATTGCGATGGATAAGCGGGCCGATAAGGGAGCAAAAGAGTCCGGGAGGCCCTGGCAACCAGACCAGCGTTTCGCTCTTCCTCACACTGACTACATAGCGGAGCATGCATCAGCGTAGCCATCTGGGCTGCTTGGCGAAGAAGATGAGAGACGGCCGAGGGACACCTAAAGTTGCGTGCCATTGAACGCAACTGCTTCAGGCCGCTTTATGTCATCTTTGAATTGAGTACACTTGCGGGACGCACCGCCATTTGATGGAGCAGTCGCTTGCACTTTATTGCGACGACTGCGTTGTCCCCGAGACTGTTCGGCACATTTTTGTTGAATGTCCCACTTTGAGTTATCTTCGCGTACGTTACCTGTCCTTCTACCAGGACAAGAGGGAGCACTGCCAATTGTCCCTCGAACTTGGTACGAGTTCTTGCACACATACTTGTAAGCTATTTGACTTTTTGTAAGAGGCTGACCTCCTCCTCTTTAGTTGGTCGTAGGGCGTGACAAACCTTCTCCCCACGCCTGAGCGTGTTTCAATCTTCTTTCCTTTGTTTTGTTTGTCTTTTATTTTGTTTTCGCTGGTTTTGATTTTGAGAATTTTAAAGTACCCTGGTACTAGGCAGAAATTTTAATCATAGATACCTATGCCCTTGAAAGCAGTCGCAAGATTAGCGATGTAATAATAATAAAAAATAATAAATCGCGAGTCTCGTCTGCTGATGAGCGATCTCAGTCTGGTGCCCTGCTCGATTAGGTTATCTAGGAAAGAGACGGCTAAATGAGCTGTTCTGGCGGCTTTTGGTCCAGATTGCCCAGTCCTCCCTTCATTGGCTGATCTTCCGCACCTTAAGAATATCATGAGCTCGCAATTCTATGTTGACTGGCAAACCGCACGCACCAGAACACTTAACCTACGACAGCGCTTCTATCATAAAGAAGTGTGCGTCAACTTTTGGTAAGTTCATTCCAGGCTAAGCCATAGACACCAAATGTATCGCTATTAAACTCGCCGTCGGCACCTCATCGCCGCACCGATCTCTCTGTATCCCCTCCCCCTTTGCTATATTTTACCTCCTCTCTGTTTTCTTTCGGAGCTTTTGCGTTTGATCCTGGGCGATGCCCTCTGTACCCAAAATAAATTTTCTTTTCCTTCTTCCTTTGCACTTGTAGTAATCTGTTTTCATTGAGTAGGACGCAGTTATGGCTAATCAGCGTTCATTTCTTTTTACCATTAATTCAAATATTTGGCGATCTATTCGGACAATGCATATTTCATATATTTTCACTTCCCCTAACTCCTCCTTTATGAACATCTTTTCTGGTTTCGGCAATAATAAAAACTCAATTTATTCCGCACTGAATAAATTTGTTCTCCTTTAATTACGAAGGCATAGTTTTTCCAAAAAGTTCTAAAAAAAATCCCCAATTTTTTCAATCGATTTTTCATTTGCTTGGTTTTTCAGTTATTGCAACGTTAATTTAATTACTATGGTGGTGGGACCGTAATCGATGCAAAGGTTGCCATGGCAGCTCGTAGTAAACAATGAGCAACTTATTTTTAGTCACTGATCATTTTGTTTGGGAGAACGGTGTATTTCATATTGCTTACTTACCGTTTGACGTGGTGAGGCCATAAGAATAGACAGATAAGACTAAAGTTGATTTGGGAATTGTGTGAGAAATTAAAGAGAGCGTCCACAATGGAAAGTCCATTTCTATTTGAGGAACACGTGACCAAACCTTTGATTAAAGTGTTAGGCATTACTGCATCAAAACTGGAACTTGTGGAGGCCTTAATGCCAATCAAAAACTCAAAGGATAAGTTGGAGAATGTAGATGACTTCTGTATTGAAATAATGTGGGAGCTTTCGCTACGAAAGCTTCACAGTGATATGCTGTTTGTAAAGAATACATTTCAACGGCTCCTTCAAGAGGCGGGGACAAACAAGTCTTTCCAAAGCTTCCACGAAGCTATCGAGGCATCCAAAGAGGTACAGGAAAAAAAGGCAGCGTTCATCGCTATGTACACAGGCCAGAAGTGGAAAGCACGGCCCGCGGGACGAACGAATCGACTAAGAACTCTGCGTCGAGAACTCGAAATACACCGAAAAGAAACAAAACTCTTGTTACAAACCAAAGAAAACGAAGTGAGCGAAAGTGAAATGAAACTCAGAGAAACCGCACGTGAGGTACCCGATTGGAAACGAAGGGAAAATAATTTGGCGCAAGCACAAAAGGTGAACCTCACTCTTCGTTTGAAAAAGGAAGAAGAAAAGAAACAAGAGGATATTCTAGCGTTGAAGAAAGATGAACCTCGAGAAAGGACAATCCATTATTCATTGTGTGCTTTTCTTAGGTTTGCTATCGAGGACAGAATAGATTTGCTCTCCTACTGGAAGGCCAAATGCGAAACAGATTTTGAAGAAAACCACTTCGCCCTTTTTTCCCTTCGAGAAAAGCTACAAGAGAAGAGCTCCACTCTAGAAAAATTGGGAGAACGCATTAAAGCTTATAGAGAAGAAATTACGGAATACGAAAGGAAGAAAGACGAAGAAAGGGGAGTGAGAGAAGAAAAAGAGAAAGTAATGAGGGCAGTCCTCAAGATCCAGGCGTGGTGGAGGGGAACTTTTGTAAGAAGAGCGATTGCTGCTGGAGTATTAAGAAGATACAAACTGAAAAGGGCGAGTAAAAGTAAATGAAAAGCCACAATTTTCAATCATTAAAGTCATTCAAAAGGTAATAAGTGAAATTTCTAGAAGAGGATGAAGGAGAAGGCGGCTACAACTTTCAGACTTTCTCCTTTTGCCATTAAACCGTCCTATCGGTTAATTTGAAACTTACGAATACTTATTAAAAATTCTTAATCGAGATGTGTCATGGAATATACAGGTTGGGCCAAGATTTAGTCTACCTCAATTATTTTATTAAAAAAAGTTATATTTCGACTAATTAATTAATAAATAGAATTTAAAAAAATGAAATATAACTTTTTCTGTGAAAATAATACTTCATTAATAAAAAAAAAGAGTAAGGTAAAGTAGGTAATGTCGGGCGCATCCTGTATGTCAAAAGTTTTTAACACGAAAAAATGTACTAGTTAGCACCATATCTGGATAGTGGCAGCCTTTAAAACTACTTAAGAAATTATAGTAATCACTGTATATTTGCATGTAGTTATGCGGTCTAGTCGGGGCCGACTCTACATCTCCCTATGTCGGTCGGTCCCCGTTTTGCTTTATTTTTGTTTTTGTAATAACATGTAACTATTCGGCCCATTCTAACGAAATTCGAAACCCTTATGTTGCTTTGCATTCTCTATCGAATGATATAATAGCCAAAGTTGTCCCAAGGTTAGCCCGGGGATTATTTTGTTTTGGCAATAACATCATCATAATTCGGCCCATTCTACAAAATTTGAAACCCTTGTTGTTTTACGTTCTCTTTCGAATAATATAATTGCCAAGGTTAGCCCAATAATTATTTTGTATGGTAATAACATCATAGCTATCCTGCCGATTCTAACGAAATTTGAAACTATTATGTTGTTTTATATTCTCTTGCGAATGATATAAGTGCCAAAGTCCTCCCAAGATTATCTGGGGAATTATTTGACAATAACATCATACATATTCGGCCCATTCTAACGAAATTTAATACTCTTGTGTTTTTATATTCTCTTTCGAATTATAGAATTTCCAAGGTCCTCTCAAGATTAGTTCGGAAATTATTGAAAGTTTTGAAGGTTGTAAGATCATGAATCAGAATAGGTGAGAGCATGCGACATTTTGGTCAAAAGACCTTGTTTTAAATCGAAACAAGTCCGTTTTAAAGGATGATGAAATGGAGAGAAAGCTTTCCTACAAAGGAACTGGCTAGGCACAAATAATTTCAACGAATTATTAAAAGACGCATGAGATTCATTTAGTAGAAAAGTTCTCTATTTTTGTATGATTTGGAAATAAGTTAATTTTATTTTACTAAGCTTAGAAGGGGTCATAAAATCTATTACAATGCGCTATATTTAATTAGATTCCTAATTTCTTAAGGTAATTTAGAGGTTCTGCAGCAACTTTAGTTCCTTAGTTCGTCATTTCTAATGGGTCATTAGTAGAGAATAGGAAACATGCATTTTTTAAGAGCCCATCTAGCGAATGCATTGTAGTTCAAAAGTCGCCGGCATCGGGAAGGGGGGGGGGCGTCTCTGCCCGGCGCAAGGATATGCGACCTACAACAAGGATAGTCAAACAAAATGAAGGCCACCCTGCTCCTAAAAGTCAGATAGTGCACAAGTCTGTGTACACAAACCCATCCCCAATACGAGGGATAAGCGGTAATGATTCCGCTAGTCTCGGTGCCAGTAACGTTCGCGAGATCACCCAGGCTGGTACATTAAACAAGAATGTGGTAGATGGCCCATTCGTCGCATTAAGGAACAGGGAAGCTCTCCATCAAATGGTGGTGCGTCCCACGATTTGCCCATTTCGAAAATGACAGAAAGCAATGTGAAGCCTCCGTGGCATTATGGGGTAAATCCATGGGAAAAGTCGCGGCGCAATGACACGCAACTTAATTTCCATTCGGCAGCCTCCCGTTTTCTTTGACAGGAGGCCCAGAGGGCGGCCCTTATTCTTGCCGTGTAATCTGTGCAAGCAAAAGATAAACGCCAGTCTGGTCGAGCACTCCTCGGGGACTCTAGCACCCTTCCCGGTGCGCTCATTACACGCAATTTACACATGTCCAAGAACCCAACAGAAGATAATCTCAGCATCCACCAGTCTTGAGGCAACCGTGGTGACACGGATACCCCTAACCAAGAGATGTAGCGATTCAAATGCCCAAAGGACACTCGGGACACTTTGAGGTGCTAAAGATCTCAATCCAGTCTCCAAATCGGGCATGCCGCGTTATCTCCTGTACGAGTGGTGTATTGCAACCAGCTCACCCCGTAAGGGGCACGGTGATTTTCCTTCCTGGCCACCGTGCTGACGGGACTCAGCGCCCCCTTCCTGCCCCAGCTTAGTCTTTAATCTTCTTTTTGACACCCTGTCTCCTTACCTTGCTTCCTCACTTTCTATACAACCTCTCCCACAACTTTCTCTGGTCGGCCTCTAATTTCACATGGTAGACACCGACCAGCTTCCTCTCACCCAAACATACCGGATCGAGGCTGAAGGGGGAGAGGACAAGGTGCTCCGGTTTGATATGGTGGGTTTTTAGAAACCTGCTTCACCACAACTCACACCTTCCTCACATTCACATTCTCTCTTCTTCCACGATCTATCAAATTTACGCCGAGCCCAAGGTGGATCCGTCATGCTGAAAGGCTGCCTGGCCAGTGGGCGGGAGGACTGGTCCTTAATGGCAGCAGCTGATTCCCCCCCCCCCTCCCTTCACCAGCATCGCGGCCGGTCTCAAGCAGCTGCACTAAAGAAAAGGTCCCCCCCCCCCCATGCTTTCTCAGAGGACCCTCCAAACCTCCCTGAAAGGAGAGGAGGCTTACTCCTCTCCTAAGCCAGCGGTAGTCGCCCCTTTACTTTCACAGGGTACTGCCAAGAAACCACACCAGCGGCCCATAATTGATCGCTCTGGGTGGGAGCGGCTCGATCGAGCCAACCCCCTTAGGGAAGAAAGGGATGACAGGGCCCGTCGGCCCATGCCTTCTAAAGTCCTGCTGGCGTGCATATAGAGTTTTATGTGCCCCCCCCCCCTCTCTTCCCCGACGGATGCCGGTTTCCCGCCCTCCCAAGACAGGACAAAAGGTTCCTCGAAGGGGATGTATGATGTCTTGGGTGAAATGGACACATGAAGTCCCCCCCCCCATCCCCGCTGCCATGGACATGGTCCTTGAAGTGACCCAGTACTAGACCGTAGGATCTTCCATGGGGTCGAAATTGGGCTCGTGCAGGGCACGGAAACCGAGTGCACCCCTGTGCAAACTCATCTTCAAATGGCTCCGGTTCCCGAAGCTTGGCAATGAGAAGAGGGATCTCATCCCCCGGCTGCTGCTCATGTGAAAGGGTAAGACCTTATCCATTTCAGAGAAGGATCTCTCTGAGGCCGGTCCATCTTGCCTAGGGACTCCTTCAGGCGGAGGGGAAAAGCGGGTTCATTCGGCCCCCTCCTCTCCCAAAAATAAAGGATCGTAAGACAAAAAGGAATAAGGTCTCGTCTTCCTCCGCGGGAGCTAAGGTGACGAACGGGGCCGCTGCCGTTTCGGTAAGCGACCAAGCCAAGATTAGCACGTCCGACCCCGGTGCTCCCCAGGGTGGGGAGTCGCAGACTAAGACCAAATTTGCAAGTGCACAGAGCGAAGCCTCGATTACGTCGGGGCCCCTCATTCAGAGGCTACCTGGCGTTTTTGAGCTTGCTGGTTTCAAACGCTTCCTCGTTATTCGCTCCACTGATGGCAGCATGTTGGCTAAGGGCAACATGATCCATCAGAGGAGAGCTTTAGCTAGCGTGAATAGTAGAGCCGAAGGCGATCCGTTTCTCGGAGGGGAGCCTTCTGGCGAATGGTCGAATTCCTCTGAGGTGGGCATGATAGGTGCCCGTCGGACACTTGATGGCACGCCGGTAAATGTGAGGCCACACTCTACCATGACTTCGTAAAAGGAGTAGTTTATGTGAGGGAACTCGTGGAGTACTCCATAGAGCTAGCTAACTATGGAGAGGTCAAAGTCGAACGAGTGATGAAAAAAACGGGGAGGGGCCTCGAGACCCTCCTCTACACTCTTCGTCACGTTCGACTGTGACAAGCTCCCTGAGTCGGTGCGTGCCGGTTGGTATCGGCATCCTTTAAAGGCATTCTTGCCACTGCCACAGAGGTGCAACTATTCCCAACGCTTTGGCCATACAAATCATTCCTGTAGACGTGCAAAGTCGGGGTTAGCCGAAATCTGTGTAAGTTGCTCCAAGGCCGTACACGATAAGTCCAAATCGTGTATGGCCAAGTGTATCAATTGCGGCGAGACGCTCCTCGCTTCTTCGAAGCAATGCAGGGCGTATCTCCTTGAGAAGGAAATCCTGACGTTCAGGCCCAGGATCGTCTCTCATTTCGCGAGGCTAAGGATTCGGTCCTAGCGCGCCCGGGACGTCATATGCCTCAATGTTAAAAGAGACGCCTTCTACTTCTGGCCCTTCTAGCCCAACGAGTACGGTCGGTTCCACGCCCATTAGGAACCCTTATGTGGGTTCTACAAACTCCGGCCGCTCATCTGGTAGCAGGGTTGGCAAATAACAAAAACACAGCCGAAAACAATGGGTTGTATTACCAGTTTTTTTTTGTCGGGGGGTCAAGTGAAATTTTAAAAACTCGGGATGGTTTGTTTTTGTTCAAAATTACACTTTTTTTTAAAGAAATAAACGTTAGTTATCATTATTTTATTGGAAATTCATATTTTAGAATTTCGATAAATATATATCATAATTCATATCTCATTCTACAGGTTGTGGCTATCATGGGTACCCAAAATTCTCGATCAGTGATCTGTTCTTACTATAATATAATTATTAAACTAATTATTAATATTATTTAAATAGAGATTGCTATTCTTTCCCTACGTTATTCCAATGCTTGCGGCGTTTGTTTTTTAAAAAACACAAGATTTGAAAAAAAAACCTGGGTTTAAAAAACAAACAACGGATAGTTTTTGTTGTTTTTTTTAGGGGGGGGTCAAAATATCGGGGGGTTTTGCCAACCCAGGCGGGTAGAGCTGGTGGCATAAAGGGTTCACAGCCAACCTCGGGTAAAACTAGGGCTCTTCCTCATGCCCCAGCGTGACCGTTTCCCGTAAGGCAAAAGGGCCGCGCGCATCCATAGAATTGTCAATACCCATGAAGTTGGTCGTGAGGCCATCGTCCGGGGCTCCTAAAGCTGCATCCCGAAAGGAGGACAGAACTATGGAGCAACGGCTCCTAGGCTCGGACCGAATACTAGGCTAGGTGACTCGAAGGCGGTGGATCCTCGTAAGGAGGAACCCCCGCCTTAGGTTCCGAGACGGAGAGAGCAGAAGACTCGCATAGTGAGCCCAACCTGCCACGGTAAGTCCTCGAAGGCAACAGCGCCTGGAGATCTGCCTCCTAGAAGCGTATGGCAATTCCTGTGACGGTCTTCTCTTCGAAGAGTAGAACCCGCAGAAGGGCTCCGAATGGGCGCGGAAACAACCGTGCTCGTTGGCCTGGATGGGCCAGGAGCAGAGGGTGCCTTTCTAGCTACTGAGGCATATGACGTCCCAGGCAGAGCTGGGCGCGCCAGGACCAAGTCCTTAGCCTCGCGGAATGAGAGTCTATCCTGGGCCTGAACGGCCAGGATTTCTTTCTCCAGGAGATATGCACCACATTGCTTCGAAGAAGCAGGGTGCGGCTCTCCGCAATTGACACACTTGGCCACACACGATTTGGACTTATCGTGTGCGACCTTGGAGCAATTTACACAGACTTCTGGTGACCCCGACTTTGCACGTCTACATGAGCGATTCGTATGGCCGAAGCGGTGACAGTAATAGCACCGCCGCGGCAGTGGCACGAATGCCTTCACGCGGTAGCGGTACCAACCGGCACGCACCGACTCAGGGAGCTTGTCACAGTCGAACGTGACGAAGAGTGTAGGGGTGGGTCTCGAAGCCCCTCCCTGTTTTCTCATCACACGTTCGACCTTGACCGCCCCATGGTCGGCCAGCTCTAGGGTGATGTCCTCAATGGAGTAGTCAACGAGTTCCCTCGCATAAACTACTCTTTTTACAAAGTTTATGGTAGAGTGCGGCGTCACACTCACCGGGGTGCCATGAAGTGTCCGAAGAGCACTTATCTTGGCCGCCTCGGCGGGATTCGCCGCATTCGCCAGAAGGCTGCCGTCCGAGAAACGGGTCACCTTCGGCTCTCTACCAATTGCACTAGCTAATCCTCTCCTCTGATGGATCATGTTGCCCTTGGACAACATGGTGCCATCAGTGGAGCGAATAACGAGGAAGCGTTTGAAGCCAGCGGGCTCGAAAACGCCAGGTAACCTCTGAATGAGGGGCCCCGATGTCATCGAGGCTCCGCCCTGTGCACTTTTGGTGTTAGTCTTGGTCAGGGGCTCCGCACACGAGGGGGTAGAGGGGCCGGATGTGCCGATCTTGGCTTGGTCGCCTACCAAAGTGGCAGCAAACCCATCCGTCCCCGCAGCCCCTGCGGATGGAGAGGAGCCCCGAGTCTTTTTCGTCTTCTTTGTCTTTTTCTTTTTTGGAGAGGAGGGCGGGGAATGAACCCGCTTTTCATCTCCACCGGCAGAAGCCCCTAGGCCAGATGGACCGGCCTCAGCCCGGTCCCTCTCCGAAATGGAGAAGGTCCTGGTTGTCGTAGGGGCACCTGTCGGAGGAGATCCCTCCCCTCCTTTTACTGCCTCGGAGCCCTCAGCCATTTGAGGAGGACCTTGCATAGGGGCGGATTCGGGTTCGGTGCTTGGCGCTGAGCCCGAATTCTCCCCCATGGAAAGCCCTACCGTCTGAGGCTGGGTCTCCTCAAGGACCATGTTTATCACAGGGGGGGCCTCCAGTTGGCCATCCCCTCCCAGGACATCGCAGGTCCCCTTGGCAGTGTCGCCAGTCTTGTGTGGGGAGGCACAGGCCTTGACCCCAGCAAGGTTTAAAATTCTTGCCAGCAGGTCTTTTGAGGGAAGCGACCGAAGGGGCCTGGCTTCCCTCTCCCCCCTAAGGGGGTTTGCCCTACCGAGCCGCTTTGATGGGGAGCGGCTGGCTAAGGGCTGCCTGCTGGCTTTCTTGGCAGTCCCCTTGGAAAGAAAAGAGGGGACTGCCGCTGGAGATAGGGAAGTGCCCGAAAGCACCTCCAGAGAAGGGGGTGAGGGGGAGTCCCCTGCACCCGTAGGCGTAGGAGAGGAGTAAGCCTCCTCTCCGGTTAAAGAATTATGGAGGGTCCCTTGCGCAAGCACAAGGAGGGGGGACCTCCATTTTCTCGGTGGAGCTGCCCGAGGGCGGCTCCGTTGATTTTCTTGGGGAAGTTGGGGGTTGGGTTTTTTTGTTTTTTTTGTCATACATGGGCATGGTGACCCTCTTTTTAATACGGGACGCAATAGCTCATCACCTCTCGCAGTTGCCCGCACTGCGAGAGGTGCTTACAAGCCCGGCAGAGCCAGGCGCCGACATTCGGGACCACCCCTCCCGCCTGGTGGCCTGGCAGTCCATAGGCATGGCGGCTCCACCTTGGTTTTTTTTTTTTAAAGAGCTCATCTGGCGACTGCCTACTTGGGCATTAGTCGCCGTATTAAAACTGGCCTAGTTCTAGGCTACTTTAAAATTAAATTAAAGAGAAAAAAAACAACAAACCCCCAAAAGGGGGAAAGGAAGCAAGCTGGTGCGTCGGGGAGAGGTCCCCCCGGCGCAGGAGCGTGCAACTAAAGAAAAAAAACAAAACAAATGCAAAAAAACAACAAAAAAAAACAAACAAACCTTGCTTAAATAATAGGGAGAAGGCCGGCCTCCCCCAAGAAGTCAACAAGTCAGTGTGCACGAATCTGTCCCAAGCACAAGGGACAGGCGGTAGCGACCCCGCCCATCCCGGTACTGGGACAGGTATCGTGCGCGAAGATCACCCAGACTGGGACATTCGACAAGAATGTGCCGAACAGTCTGGGGGACGACGCAGTCGTTGCAATAGGGCGCAGGCGAGCGCTCCATCAGATAGCGATGCGTCACACGAGTGTGTCCGATTCGGAGACGACAGAAAGCAACCTGAAGCCGCCGCGGCATTGGGGGATAGGTCCATGGGAACAGTCGCGGCGCAATGGCACGCAACTTTAAGTTCCCTTCGACCGTCTCCCATCTTCTTTGCCAAGCAGTCCGAAGAGCTGCCCGTATTCCTGCCATGTAGTCGGTGTGAGGAAGAGCGAAACGCTGGTCCGGTCGCAGAGTCCTCGCGGACTCTTTGGCGCCCTCATTCCCCGCAATTCCTACATGTCCAGGAACCCAGCAGAAGATAATCTCGAGATCTGCCCGGCTCGCCAAAACCGTGGCGTCACGGATATCGCGAACCAGGGGATGCGGAGATTCCAATGCCCCGAGAGCACTCAGGGCGCTTTGTGAGTCGCTATAGATCACAATCCGTTCTCCGAACCGGGCACGTCGCGTAATCTCCCGTACCGAGTGGTGTATTGCCACCAGCTCTGCCGTGAAGACAGACGCAGCGCCTGGTAGAGCCCCGCTGACTTCAAACAGAGGGGATACGGCGTGGAAGCCGACCCCCTCTTGGGACTTGGAGCCATCCGTATACACTGGCACGGTACCAGCGTGACACGATGTGTGCTCCAAAAAGGTCGAACGCAATACTCCCGGCGCAGTACAAGCTTTGGGAGCAGAGGCGTGGCGACAAATAGCCAAATGTGGTACCCTCCAGGGTGGCGTCCTGGGCAGAACCAGGGGCGCCACCGGCCCGAGAGCTATATCTTCCTCTCGAAGGAGTTTTCTGGCCCTAAACCCAAAGGGCTTAGGGTATGACTGGCGTCTCTCGGCGGCATAGGCACCATCGAGATCAGCTGCGGATGCAGTGAGAGCTGTTGGCGACTGAGGGAGGCGCCGGGCTCGCGCGTACAGGCGAGTGATGCACTGCACGCGGCGCAGAGCGAGTGGCATCTCCCCAGCATCGACCAACAGGCTCTCAATGGGGGAAGTGCAGAAGGCACCGGTCGCAAGGCGAAGGCCGGTGTGGTGGATCGAATCCACCTTCCGCAATAAACGCTCGGCTGCGGATGCATAAACTCGCATCCGTAGTCGAGCTTCGAGCGAACAAAGGATCGATAAAAAAGTAAGGCGGTAGCCCTATCAGCGCCCCAAGCGCTGAACGTCACGGAACGGAGAATGTCCATGGCGCGGGTACAAGAGACCCTAAGGCTGCGAATATGAGCCTCCCAGGTGAGGCGTCTGTCGAATACAAGACCAAGGAAACGGTGCGACTCAACCACATCCAGGCGCACCCCATTAAGAAACAAATCTGGGTCGGGGTGAAGCCGTGGATGGCGGCAGAAGTGCACCACCTTAGTCTTGGCCAAAGAAAACCGAAACCTGTGCGCTTCTGCATAGCGAGAGACGCGGTTCAATGCCTGTTGGAGTCGACGCTCCAGAGTTGGCATCTGGGCCGCGCCAAAAGAGATCGAAAGGTCGTCCACGTAGAGCGTAGCGAGAACATCTTCTGGCAGAACCGAGGTGATGCCGTTGATGCTCAGGGCAAAGAGTGTGACACTGAGGACACTTCCCTGCGGGACACCCTCTTCCTGCTCCTTTGGGGCAGAGAGGGCTCCCCCCACCCGTACGCGGAATCGACGATCTCGCAAAAATTCAGATATAAACATCGTGTGGAGAGTCTCCATGATACCGTATCGCCATGCGGTATCATAGGCCTTCTCCAGATCAAAAAACACCGTGGCGTAGTGCTGTCTACGAAGGAAAGCCTCGCAGACGGCATTTTCCAGTCGGAGCAGAGCATCCGACGTGGAGTGAAACTTACGGAAGCCGCACTGTGCAGAAGCCAGATGGCCTCCGCTGTCCAGGAAATAGGCTAATCTAACATTTACCAATTTCTCCATCAACTTGCACACGCAAGAGGTTAGAGAGATTGGGCGGAAACCGGTCGGAGTAGAGTGATCTCTCCCCGGTTTGCGAAAGGCAAGCACAGTAGCGATTCGCCAGGAGTCTGCGAGAAGACATTCCACCCAGATCCTGTTGAACAAATCTAACAGAAAGGCCAGGCCTCGCTTACCTAGATGTCGAAGCATGGCGTACGGGACATCGTCCGAAGCATGGCGTACGGGACATCGTCCGGACCATGGGCGGTGTCCGCGCACGAAGCGAGAGCGGAACGCAACTCACTCACAGTAAACTTGTCTTTGAAGGGTTCTCCGCCTCTGGAGGTAAAGTCCAGCCGGCGGCCTTCCGCGACATCACGACGTGCATTGAATGCTGGTGGAGCAGCATCACGGCTAGAGAATGCGGAGAAAGCGGTCGCTAAGGATTCCGCCACGGACGCGGGGTCCGAGATTGCGGTCCCATTCTCCTGGAGAACGGGAGGGGGGTCCTGCGAGAACTTGCCCCGAATCCTTTTGACTCGCTTCCACACCTCAGCTAAAGGGGTCTTCCCGTTAAGTGAAGACACGTATGCCCGCCAAGAAGAGCGGCGGGCGTGCTTCGAAATATACCGGAACCTAGCCCGACGAAATTCAGCGACAGTGAAATCGTTCGGGCGGCGCTTATAGCGCATGTAGGCATAACGCTTCTGTTTGAGGGCCGTCTCACACTCGGCCGACCACCATGGGAGTGGTCGGCGTGCAAAACGGCCAGACGTCCTAGGAATAGTAGTCAGGCCCACGGCGATGAGGTTGCCGGAGAACTCAACGGCCTCATCTACCGACCTAAACTCCTCGACTGAGATAGAGAATTCAGTCATTTCCTGAAATGCAGGCCACCGCGCCCGCGCCAAGCACCACCGAGGTGGTCTCTCAGGCGGCAGTTGCCCTGAAAATGATATTTGAATGGGAAAGTGATCACTACCATGGAGGTCATCGACCACCCCCCAATCAAAATCAGGCTGTGCATCCGAAGAGCACAAAGATAGGTCAAGGCAAGAAAATGAAGCGGTTCTCTGGCAGTGATGCGTAAACTCATCCACGTTTAGGACACCCATCTCAAGCTCTTCGATCAGATCGGCAAGGACTTGTCCCCTGGGATTTATGGAGTAATCTCCCCAGAGAGGATGCCTGCCGTTCAGATCTCCAAGCAAGAGATAGGGCCTCGGCAACCGTGCCACGACGCTGCGGAAGTCGCTCGCGTCGAAGTCAGCTGACGGTGGAATGTACGCAGAAATGATAGTATACCTCCTATCCAGGTGCAGCTGCACAGCCACTGCCTGTAAGGAGGTATCTAAAGAGAAAGGAAGAACGGAGACATCATGCCGGGTGTAAACCACGCATCCCCCAGCCCGGCCATCCCGCGGTGGTGGGGTCGCAAGACCCTTATACCGGGATGGCAGGCAGGGGGCACGCGCCTAGCATGGTCTCCTGCAAAAAAATAGCTAACGGGGAACGGGACGAGGCGAGCCTCCGCAGCTCCTCCCAGTTGGCCCGGAGTCCACGGCAATTCCATTGAAGGAATATGCCCTCCAGGCCTAGCTCGGAGGAGACGCGGGGGCCCTCCTCGAATTGAAGACCCTCACGGGAATGGCCGTACGCTTCCCGGGGGCAGAACCCCGGGCGCTGTTGGCCGGACAAAGCGCTGTCGCCTTCGAGGACTTATTGGGGGAGGTTGGGCTCGCCATGCGAGTCTTTTCCTCCCTCCGCCTCGAAACCTTAGGCGGGCGCTGCGGCTTCGGAGGCGGGTTTACCTCTTTACGAGGAACCACCGTCTCCGAGCCACTCGCTCCACCTCGGGGCGTGGGCGAAGGAGCCGAAGCTCCTTTGTTGCTGTCCTCCTTTCGGAGAACAGCTTCAGGGGTGTTGCCTCCTGTGAGTCTAACGACTCTGTGGAGGCGCGTGGCCGTTTCGCCTTACGGGAAACGGTCACGCTGGGGGAAGAGGAGGGAGCCCTGGTTTTAGCCGGGGCTGGGTGTGAACCCTTTTTGCCGCCAGCTCTACCAGGGGAGCGCCCGGGTGTAGTAGAGCCCGCAGAAGGGCTCCGAATGGGCGCGGAAACAACCGTGCTCGTTGGCCTGGATGGGCCAGGAGCAGAGGTTGCTTTTCTAACTATTGAGGCATATGACGTCCCAGGCAGAGCCGGGTGCGCCAGGACCAAGTCCTTAGCCTCGCGGAATGAGAGTCGATCCTGGGCCTGAACGGCCAGGATTTCTTTCTCAAGGAGATATGCACCACATTGCTTCGAAGAAGCAGGGTGCGGCTCTCCGCAATTGACACACTTGGCCACACACGATTTGGACTTATCGTGTGCGACCTTGGAGCAATTTACACAGACTTCTGGTGACCCCGATTTTCCACGTCTACATGATCGATTCGTGTGGCCGAAGCGGTGACAGTAATAGCACCGCCGCGGCAGTGGCACGAATGCCTTCACGCGGTAGCGGTACCAACCGGCACGCACCGACTCAGGGAGCTTGTCACAGTCGAACGTGACGAAGAGTGTAGGGGTGGGTCTCGAAGCCCCTCCCTGTTTTCTCATCACACGTTCGACCTTGACCGCCCCATGGTCGGCCAGCTCTAGGGTGATGTCCTCAATGGAGTAGTCAACGAGTTCCCTCGCATAAACTACTCCTTTCACAAAGTTCATGGTAGAGTGCGGCGTCACACTCACCGGGGTGCCATGAAGTGTCCGAAGAGCACTTATCTTGGCCGCCTCGGCGGGATTCGCCAGAAGGCTGCCGTCCGAGAAACGGGTCACCTTCGGCTCTCTACCAATTGCACTAGCTAATCCTCTCCTCTGATGGATCATGTTGCCCTTGGACAACATGGTGCCATCAGTGGAGCGAATAACGAGGAAGCGTTTGAAGCCAGCGGGCTCGAAAACGCCAGGTAACCTCTGAATGAGGGGCCCCGATGTCATCGAGGCTCCGCCCTGTGCACTTTTGGTGTTAGTCTTGGTCAGGGACTCTGCACACGAGGGGGTAGAGGGGCCGGATGTGCCGATCTTGGCTTGGTCGCCTACCAAAGTGGCAGCAGACCCATCCATCCCCGCAGCCCCCGCGGATGGAGAGGAGCCCCGAGTCTTTTTCTTTTTTGGAGAGGAGGGCGGGGAATGAACCCGCTTTTCACCTCCGCCGGCAGAAGCCCCCAGGCCAGATGGACCGGCCTCAGCCAGGTCCCTCTCCGAAATGGAGAAGGTCCTGGTTGTCGTGGGGGCACCTGTCGGAGGATATCCCTCCCCTCCTTTTACTGCCTCGGAGCCCTCAGCCATTTGAGGAGGACCTTGCATAGGGGCGGATTCGGGTTCGGTGCTTGGCGCCGAGCCCGAATTCCCCCCCATGGAAGGCCCTACTGTCTGAGGCTGGGTCTCCTCAAGGACCATGTTTATCACAGGAGGGGCCTCCAGTTGGCCATCCCCTCCCAGGACATCGCAGGTCCCCTTGGCAGTGTCGCCAGTCTTGTGTGGGGAGGCACAGGCCTTGACCCCAGCAAGGTTTAAAATTCTTGCCAGCAGGTCTTTTGAGGGAAGCGACCGAAGGGGCCTGGCTTCCCTCTCCCCCCTAAGGGGGTTTGCCCTACCGAGCCGCTTTGATGGGGAGCGGCTGGCTAAGGGCTGCCTGCTGGCTTTCTTGGCAGTCCCCTTGGAAAGAAAAGAGGGGACTGCCGCTGGGAAAAGGGAGGTGCCCGAAAGCACCTCCAGAGAAGGGGGTGAGGGGGAGTCCCCTGCACCCGTAGACGAAGGAGAGAAGTAAGCCTCCTCTCCGGTTAGAGAAATATGGAGGGTCCCCTGTGCAAGCACAGGGGGGGGAACCTCCATTTTTTTGCTGGAGCTGCCCGAGGGCGGCTCCGTCGATGGAACAGGGGAAGTTGAGGGTTGGGTTTGTTTTTGTTTTTTATCATCATTGGGCATGGTGACCCTTTTTTAAACACGGGATGCAATCGCGCACACCTCTCGCAGTAGCCCGCACTGCGAGAGGTGCTTACAAGCCCAGCAGAGCCAGGCGCCGACATTTGGGACCACCCCTCCCGCCTGGTGGCCTGGCAGTCCATCGGCATGGCGGCTCCACCTTGGACACGGCGTAAAAATTAATAGATTGTGAAGAGGAGAGGAAAAGGGATGTGAGGAAGGTATGGGTGGGGATGAAGCAGGTAGTTAAAAACCAGCCACCCCAGACCGGAGCTCAGGGGTTAGGGAACATTGTCCCCCACCCCCTCAGCCCCGATACGGGACGGTTGGCTGGAAGGAAGGAAGAGAGGCTAAGCTGGGGCCGGACGGAGCGCTGGATCCCGTCAGCACGGCGGCCAGTGGCAAATCGCCGCGCCCCTTACGGGGGGCTCCACCTTGGACACGGCGTAAAATTGATAGAATGTGAAGAGGAGAGGAAAGGGGATGTGAGGAAGGTATGGGTGGGGATGAAGCAGGTTGTTAAAAAAAAAAAACCCATCCCAACCGGAGCTGAGGGGTTAGGGAACAATGTCCCCTCTCCCCCCAGCCCCGATCCGGGGTGGTTGGCTTGAGAAGAAGGTCAGCATCTACCCTGTGAATTTAGAGGCTGACCAGAGAAAGTTGTGGGAGAGGTTGTATGAAAAGCGACGAGGTAGGGGAGAAATCGGGCTATCTGAAGGAAAGAAGAGAGGCTAAGCTGGGGCCGGACGGAGCGCTGGATCCCATCAGCACGGCGGCCAGGATGGCAAATCGCCGCGCCCCTTACGGGGTTCTGTGGAGCAGCCCGAGGGCGGCTCCGTTGATGAGCAGGGGGGGATTTTGTTTTTTTTTGCATTATTGGGCATGGTGACCCTAAATTTTCTGCGGGACGCAATAGCTCACCATCTCTCACAGTTGTTCGCACTGCAAGAGGTGCTTACAGGCCTCGCAGGGCCAGGTGCCACCATTTAGGACCACCCCTCCCGCCTGGTGGCCTGGCAGTCCATCGGCATGGCGGCTCCACCTTGGACACGGCGTAAAAATTAATAGATTGTGAAGAGGAGAGGAAAAGGGATGTGAGGAAGGTATGGGTGGGGATGAAGCAGGTAGTTAAAAACCAGCCACCCCAGACCGGAGCTCAGGGGTTAGGGAACATTGTCCCCCACCCCCTCAGCCCCGATACGGGACGGTTGGCTGGAAGGAAGGAAGAGAGGCTAAGCTGGGGCCGGACGGAGCGCTGGATCCCGTCAGCACGGCGGCCAGAGTGGCAAATCGCCGCGCCCCTTACGGGGGGCTCCACCTTGGACACGGCGTAAAATTGATAGAATGTGAAGAGGAGAGGAAAGGGGATGCGAGGAAGGTATGGGTGGGGATGAAGCAGGTTGTTAAAAAAAAAAACCCATCCCAACCGGAGCTGAGGGGTTAGGGAACAATGTCCCCTCTCCCCCCAGCCCCGATCCGGGGTGGTTGGCTTGAGAAGAAGGTCAGCATCTACCCTGTGAAATTAGAGGCTGACCAGAGAAAGTTGTGGGAGAGGTTGTATGAAAAGCGACGAGGTAGGGGAGAAATCGGGCTATCTGAAGGAAAGAAGAGAGGCTAAGCTGGGGCCGGACGGAGCGCTGGATCCCATCAGCACGGCGGCCAGGATGGCAAATCGCCGCGCCCCTTACGGGGTTCTGTGGAGCAGCCCGAGGGCGGCTCCGTTGATGAGCAGGGGGGGATTTTGTTTTTTTTTGCATTATTGGGCATGGTGACCCTAAATTTTCTGCGGGACGCAATAGCTCACCATCTCTCACAGTTGTTCGCACTGCAAGAGGTGCTTACAGGCCTCGCAGGGCCAGGTGCCACCATTTAGGACCACCCCTCCCGCCTGGTGGCCTGGCAGTCCATCGGCATGGCGGCTCCACCTTAGACACGGCGTAAAAAGATGTGAAAAGGGATGTGACGAAGGTATGGGTGGGAAAAAAGCAGGTTTTTAAAAACCAACCACTCCAGACCGGAGCTCAGGGGTTAGGGAACATTGTCCCCTCCCCTTCCCTCTCAGCCCCGATCCGGGACGGTTGGCTGAGAAGAAGGTCAGCATCTACCCTGTGAAATTAGAGGCTGACCAGAGAAAGTTGTGGGAGATTTATTTTGAAAAGCGACGAAGTAGGGGAGAAATACAGGCTATCTGAAGGAAGGAAGGCTAAGCCAGGGCCGGACGGAGCGCTGGATCCCGTCAGCACGGCGGCTAGAATGGCAAATCCCCGCGCCCCTTACGGGGAGGAAGTTGATGGTTGATATTTTATTTATTCATCATTGGGCATGGTGACCCTATATTTTATACGGGAAGCAATCGCTCATCACCCCTTGCAGTAGCCCGCTCTGCAAGGGGTGTGTACAGGCCTGGCAGAGCCAGGTTCCGCCATTTAAGGCCACCCCTCCCGCCTGGTGACCTGGCAGCCCTTCACCATGGCGGCTCCACCTTGGGCACAGCGTAAAAAAAATAGATGGTGAAGTGAGAAGGAAAGGGAATGTGAGGAAGGTATAGGTGGGGATGAAGCAGTTGTTAAAAACCCACCATCCCGAACCGGAGCTCAGGGGTTAGGGAACATTGTCCCCTTGTCCCTCAGCCCCGATCCGGGACGGTTGGCTGAGAAGGGTCAGCATCTACCCTGTGAAATTAGAGGCTGACCAAAGAAAGTTGTGGGAGGTTGTATGAAAAGCGAGGTAGTAGGGGAGAAATACAGGCTGTCTGGAAGAAGGAGAAGAGGCTAAGCTGGGGTCGAGTGGGGTGCTGAGTCTCGTCAGCACGGCGGCCAGGATGGAAAATCTAGTCCTACAGTAAATAAAATTTTAAAAAGTAGCTCTGAGAGGGAGCGAGGGGGAAGCACGCCAACAACTTTCCTAGGCTCCTCAGTTCGTGTCAACCCAGTGATTGGACTTTCCTTATTTGCACTCGGGTCAGGAGAGCGTGGAGCACTTTCAGATACCAAATGTAACGGGCTACACAGGGCACCCAAAACTAAACACATACAAATACTGCCCCAATTTAACACTTATTTACATGCCCAATACAAGTAAATCCGAGATACGTGGAATGCTGACTCTGTGAAAACAAGAACTGTCCGCTCAACGGAATTCATTGCGGTTGTGGCTGCAAGCCTAGCTGGGGGAAGCATAAATAAAGGCGTTAACTGTTTATTGCTTTGGTATATTTTTATTATGTAGTTATAGTCAACATATTTTGCGTAACAGGCTTCCATCTAAGTAAATTGACAACTTTGCTCCTTACTAGTATTTAATTAAGTTTTTCACACTACCTTTATCCATTAAAAGGGGCATGGAGTCTGATGAAATAAAACAACTCGTCATATAAATATTTAATGCAAAGATTAAATACAAAATAATAGTATTTAGACAAATGCTGCTCATTTGAATGTTCATTACAAACATGTTTTCCTACTCATACTTCTCATTATAAATACCCAAATACTTATATAATAATTACTTTTCGTATAAGCATTATAAAATTAGTCAAGCGAGGACCCTAAATACAAAAAAGGCGTTAGATTTTAGGTGACAAGTAATACTCGTACATTAAATTACAGCAACTTTTCTTTTATTAAAGCATCGATACCAATTGCCCCCAAAACAAAACAAATGGCGCGAAGGTTTTCAAGTACAGTCGGTTGTAAAGATAATCTATGACGACTTGTTTTTCCCAAGAAAAATTCTGATAAGGCATATCACGTTCGTTTATGGCACAATTTGTTTAAGTTGATTTCATTTGAGGGAAGAAAAAGGCTAAAAAGAGGATTTGACCAGCACAGAGAGGAGGGTAGGCTGGAATGCAATAAAATTATGCTCATGTAGCGGGAAACTAAGAATTTAGAAGGAAAAGAAGAAAGAGAAGCAAGTGAATAACACGAGAGTAGTGAAAAATGACAAGAACAAAACCTTATCAGCGTTAAATATAGTTAGGAAAAGGCATTTCAAGAGAAATTAAAGCATGGATAATATAGAACTAGAATGACAAGGCTTGTGTAAAGAAGGTCCTTACGATTGGGAATCATAATAGAAATACATTGCAAACCTAAAGACGTGTACCAGGAACAAGAAAAAAAGAAGTTTCAAAGCCACTTACGATGACTAAATTATTGTATCTACTCGTCGTTTCCTTACTATACGTATGCAATAAGCGTGGTGCTTAAAAAGTAGGCCCATATGGAAGACCGGCAAGTAGCAGAATAGGCAGACAATTTATTGTAGGTACTCTATATAAAATAATGAAACATCAAACAAACTTAAGCAAATTACAAGTTCAAGAGTCCAATTAAGACGAGAAAGACTCAAAGAGGCATGGAATGCATACCCAGACTAGAAAGAAAGCAATCAGAGATTGCAGCATTACACTCACCATCCCTTGGGAAAAGTGGAAAGTAGTTACAAAATCTATTAGCGTCTTCAGGAACGTTAAATTCACAAATATAAAGCTCCTCAATATGTTTTTTTTTACATAATTCGAATAACAATTAAAAATAAGGCAATATTATCAATAATTGGGAACGTTATGAAGTGAAATCACTGAGTTTTATATAAAGTTTCCTATAACAATTGAGACCTTAATCCAGTGACTGCAATCCAAACCAACTGATTACGTATGAATTACAACGTAAATAATAGGAATTCTTTGGCCGAGGACCCTTTAATATACGTTAAATTAGAATATTATTATACTACCAAATAATATATTATCTATAAATTAAAATAGTAAAATATTAATGCGCACATTTTGGTGGAGCGCACCAATACAATGGCTGTGTCTGCACTTTGGTCAATACCAAAACATGTATTAGTAATTGCAGCACAATATTAGTCTTGTGAGATAGATACAAGATAGTGAAATTAATAAGACAGAAAAGTGACGACCAGTCATGCGAGAAAATAGGTAAAAGATACGTAACCCAATGTAGTAAAGCTTGAAATATGTGAATATATATTTTTAGAGGAATTTTACCACCGATACCTTCATTTCTCAGCGGGGACCTATCGATTAACGTGGATTCCGAAACACGGACTACTGGCGAGGAAAGCCCCTGTAACCAGTCGAAGACCCCGGTTTAGAATTCGATCAGGGCGGGAGAGGGTCGAGTGTGCTGAAGAGGTGGACGCACAGCCAAAGTATGACTGGCACAAGGGGTTATAGATTTAAAGTAACGTGCAGCGGTCAGCGCTCCATCTAGTGTGGGACATATAAATTAGGTTAAGAGTGGACTCGGTGTCTGCAATAAGGTGAGAAGGGTGGTTTCCATGAAAGCTTCTCATCGAAGATGAGGCCTAGAAACCTCATGGATTACTTCGCGGGCAGTGGGTTCCAAGATTTAAGATCAGAGATTGTGTGTCGCCTTCAATGGGGACGAAGAGGAAACGTGAATATATAGCGAGAAAAGGAGAATCCGGGAGAAGTAGACCACTAAACGGTTCCAGTGATGGCTATTTGGACTTATTTGACAACGTGAGAAGAGACCTAAGACTGTAGAAGATCCTTAGGTGGTTAGTGTAGTGTGTGGTTGCTAATTGGGTGGGGAAGAAAGGAAGTGATCGTGCTCATCACAAAGAAGAAGAGGACGCTAGGAGAGAACCCTGTGGAACGCCCTCCTCCCGTGATATGTTTGAATAAGAGGAACCTACACGGAACTGGAAAGAACGGTGGCTAGGGAATTGGAAATGAAGGTGGGTCGGAAGGAAACGACGAAGTTCAAGGGGGAATTTTGATATTAAAAGCGCAATTGTATGAGAACAAATTATACAAAATATTAATCTATAAAATATGGAAGGTAAGTAGGATAAATAGTGTGAGTTGAGACATGAATAATGTAGAAGTAAGCCTGAGAGAGTATTTTGAGCGTAGTCTGAAAAAAACAAAAAAAAAACAAGCAACACTAAGTTTCCTGCATCCGCGATGCAGGAATAAACTATTTCCTTTTTGACGAGGAACTAATTCAAATTACGGTAGAAAATATATTCGCAATGGAAGCGAAAAATAAGGCGAAATGTGCATATTTAGGGGATCACACGCATCAATCCCAGGGTGGATGGAAGTTGCACCTGCCAAAATTTGATTTTTTTTTTTATTAAGCTATAAACTTATACAATCATCTACGCAAAATGGTCGTTAAACATAATTCAAAGAATGGGGTTAATAAACTTTTGGTAACTTGAAAATGCGCTTAATATATTTTTTTTTTTTTTAAGTAGACTTCCAATTGGCCTGACAAGTTTTATCAGGCGTAAAGAAAAAAGAATGGCATGCACCGATATTAAAATGGTTTAAACCCAAATACTTTGGTGCTATAGGGACAAGTTGGTTCGAGTACTAAAAATGGAGGATTAGAGCTTAATATACACTAAATAGTGAATGTTGGACCAAAAAAGAAATTAAAGAGATTTTGAGGATTTCCGAAGAGATTTAAGGTCAAAAGAAACGGAGAGTGAATGGAAGATGTGACTTTCACTTTGCAATCCAAGCAACTGATCGAATTCAACGTTATTCGAGGCCGCAAAGTGCCAAGCCCTTCATCAAGGGTACCAATGAATGAAATTCGATCAAGGAGAGAGAGATTAAAGGCAGCTTCACGACATTCATTCCCACCGACCAGAACGATTTCCGAATTTTCGGAAAATTTCCAAAAATACGTCTCCATTGAGACAACAAAATGGAATGTATATTCGTTCCAGTTTTCCAATGAACAGTCTTCGGTTCCCTTTGCCTCTCTGAGAATAAGGCAGCGTTGAAAATCAGCGTCGGTCTTGAAAAAGTCTCGATCGCACGACCGAAACGGCTGACCGAATAAACACCTTAGCCGCGGTTGGACAATGGTAGGACAAAAAGATATCGCAGATTCGGGAAGATTGAAAAAGGAATCTATATCAATGCGTCTGATTGTCGCTTCCCAATGGACGATAGTTCCTCTCAACGGCCCACAGTCTCGCACGGCGTGGACGCCAACTGATTCTTTGGTGGGGAGGCAAATGTTCTGGAACTGTTCCCACTTGAGGGGGGACACCCTTGCAATGGGATCTGTTTGTTGATGGAAGACGAAAATTAGAGACGAAACCATTATAGCACATTTAAGCAAGGAGGCTAATTTGGCGTTGAAACGACTCAGAAACCCGAGGGAAACACTGAGAGTGGTGAATACCAGAAAGGCTACCCAAAGGGGGGCTGAACCTATGAAGAAACACAAAAAAAGAAGAGAAGGAATAAACACTGTGAGAAGAGCAAAACCTTGAGGTAGAACAAAGAAGAAGACCCAAAAAGCAAGAGACAAGTAAATACAAGGAGTCGGCTGCTGACGTAAGGCAATGAGCGTCATGTGAAACCATGTGATACACAGCCCATGAAGAAGGATGCCAGAGAGACCGATCGTGAAGGATACAGACACCAAACCGACGAACCATAAAGCGTGTAAGATCGACCCGATGTTTACATTGAAACACAAATGGTCATAAACAGTGAAAGACTCTTCGAGTAGATAGGGCTTCATGCCAGGTAACGCTTGACTCAGCCACTCTTTCAAATATTTTTGGCTTTCTGTGCTATTTGCAAATATATATAAAAGAGAACTTAGACAATTATAGGTGAAATTAAACTGGAACAGAGATGTAATCATGGAAATCGATATCAACACCAAAGGAGGGATTACAAACGTCTCAATATTTGTATTGACAATAGGCAGAAACATTAAGTATAAAAGCATAGAAAGGACATAAGTGACATATGGGAAAATGAATTTGCTATTGTATTTGGATCTAGCAACATCCACGTCGAGATCTTGGCTAAATTGCTGAAAAGTAAGTGACCACAACTTGAAGCTTGTACTATTTTTCAACCGAACCAAAACAGTAGTCGCAGACAAGCTCATACCCAGGAAAGACACGACCCACAAAAGAACTACAAATACCTCACTTAACACCCCGTAGAAAAAGTAGAAAATTACAGAAAGAAAAACGGACACAAAGACAACAAACGGTGAACGAGAGAGAAAGGTTAGTTTACTATAAAAACAACTATCAATCACACTCATAACGGCAGAGTGGAACTCGCTAATTAAGATCCTATGAAGACCTGGATTGGGTTCGAGGATTTTGGTCTTTCTGAGGGAAATGGGGGGAACCTCCCCCCTCACGAACTCCAACGCAGCCTCCATCAATGACGACTCGTTCAGTTTTCGGCCCCCAAACTTTTCTTCGAGCAATTTTCTCATGTTCTGTAAAAGAGACCCCTCCGTTTTAGCCTCTCTAATTAGTGAATTCGCCATGGGGTTCGCGGACGAAGAACGGCAGAAAGTAATTCTCAGATAGAGATCAATCAATAGTCCTAGCTACCACATCCTAATTGCACGATAATTTTAAAATTTTAACGAGAAAAAGCAAAAATGTAAGAGGAAAGTCTGCTCTGGCGTCGGGGATATACCACCCTCGCCGCAGCGCAGAAACATGCGACCTACAAAGAGACAAAAAAAGGTCAAAAAAAGTGTAGGAGGCCAGCCTCCTCCCAAAAGTCGTAAAGTCCACAAGTCGATGTGCAAGAACCGGTCCCGAGTACAAGGGACAAGCAAGCGGTAGCAAGACCGCTCAGGTAACGTGCGCCGAGATCACCCAGACTGGGAAATTCAACAAGAATGTGCCGAACAACCTGGGGAACAACGCAGTCTTCACAGTATGGCGCAGGCGAGGCCTTCATCAAATGGCGGTGCGTTCCGCGAGTGTGCCCAATTCGGAGAAGACAGAAAGCAACCCGAAGCCATCGCGGCATTGGGGGCGGGGGGTAGATCCATGGGAACACTCGCGGCGCAATGGCACGCAACATTAAGTTGCCTTCGACCGTCTCCCATCTTCTTTGCAAAGCAGTCCAAAGAGCTGCCCGTACTCCTGCCATGTAGTCTGTGTGAGGAAGAGCGAAACGCTGGTCCGGTCGCATAGTCCTCGCGGACTCTTTGGCGGCCTCATTCCCCGCAATTCCTACATGTACAGGAACCCAGCAGAAGATAATCTGAACATCCGCCCTGCTCGCGAAAACCGTGGCGTCACGGATATCGCGAACCAGGAGATGCGGAGAGTCCAATGCCCCGAGAGCACTC